>CM060468.1:24403757-25003757 GCA_030544235.1 Lepturacanthus savala
CGCACCGGGTGCAGTATGTGTTTTGTGAGCGCAAAAAGGATCAATTCAAGATCCTGAGGCCTGATGGATTTTGTTACAGCTTATGTGTCAGGTTTACATGCAGGTCCTGCTGAATGAGCAGGAGGTGAGTTCCCACAAGGGCAGTGGAGGTTTCTGGAAAACAAGTTTATCGGTGGAAATGAAACAGTTTCAAATAGTTATTCTGTGGTTTGGACTGAATGTCATCGAACAGGAATTCACTGATTGTATTTTTTTTTTTAATGTTACAACTTTGTGACATTTGACTCCACATTCTGTACCAGCACTGTTCCTTCTGTCCCTCATAGATTGTAACACAATACACCAGGGCTACTGAAGTCCATATTTGTAAGAAACAAACTAACTCCTCTCAGTCACATTATAAATATGATGATATTGCTTGTGAAAGGTTGTATTTGAATAAAGTTAACCCTCTATGCATGGTGTTGCCATATGGTGACAATTCTATGTTAATTTTTCTAAAAACCTGTGATATAACATATGTTTTTACAGTTAGGCATGGAAAGAGGGATTTTATTTTTGAAGGACATACAATTTTTGAGGTCACATGACCAGGATATCCAGTTGCTTATGGCCATTTGACATGAGAGCATAATTGTCCCATAATTGAAGGTTGTCTTTTATTCAGAATTTTTGGTAAATCTTTACCAAATTTTATTTCAATTTTGAAGTTTTTTTAATGCTAAAAAAGAAAACAATATGCATATATGGAAACTTTTTAGTGCATACAACCTAATTGACTTACATAGTCCAATTGACTTACATAGCATGAAACTACCCTAGCTAGGCTATGCTTAAAATTTTTTCTTACACATTTTTAATATATCTATTATTCAGACCATTAAAAAAAACCAAAAAAAAAACATTCAAAACATAACATGGAATTTTTCTGGTGTATCCTCAGATAAAAATGCCAATTTCCTTATTTGCATGCATCTCCTGCTGCCAGCTGCCAACTTGGACAGCTAATGGCTGTGTTTTTTCTGTGCTGCGACGCTGTGAGCCGAGTGGCGTGATGGCATTTGTTCTGTTTGCCCAAGGCCTGGTCTGTCATTGTGTATCAGGGCAGCCAGTGGCCATGACTCACACATCAACCCCTCTGGGTGCCTCGGCTCACTGAGGAGACGCGGCGGTGTAATGTTCAGCACACGGAAATACAGAAAATGTCAGCGTGAGGGACGGTGGGCGGCATGGGCAGCGCCGAAGAGGAGGTGTTTTTGGAATATTCTTTCATCACAACAGCTGTGGCTGCAATTTCCACAACGCTAAAAGCGCCCCCCGCCCCCTCAGCATCTTTGGTGCGAAGGCAGCACTCATTACCAGGGCGATTTTGCACTGCATTTGTGGAGCTTCCCTCTGCATCCAAACGGCCTGTCCAGCTCTGTGGCATCTGCATCCTTGGGTTTTCTGTTGATTTAGTTGATCTCTTTAGGCACCAGCCTTTTCTTTTTTTTCTTGCTCAGTCACAGTGCTGCTCATACTGATGCAATAATGCTGCACTCATGTGATTTCAAGACGAGCAATTGTGCGATCAGAAATACTTTGGAGAATTCGGAGAAAAGCATGTTGCGCACATACAAAACATCTCACGTGTTCAGTCACCAGTGTTGGGAGTAACACGTTACAAAAGTAATAAATTACTATAATTTATTGCTTTTTGCTGTAACAAAGTCATGTAAGGCATTACAGAAAAACAAGTAATAGTCTACTTGGTGCAAATGTCAGTAACGCGATTGAAGTGGTTGTTTTGTTATTATCACATTCACGTTATCACGTTATATCACATTCTCCAGACGGGCACGCATTCATTACTTATGTGTGTGAAACATTATGATTTGAAGAACATCATAGATAAATGCATGTTCTGTGCTACAGATAAAGAATTGCCCACTTCCTGAAATAGCAGCAGTAATTTAACATTTCGAGAGGTGCCATAGTAACATGAAATTAGCAAGGAAGTAAGCGGAGCATGAGAGTGACAATAAGATCACAAAGCTTTCAAAATTCTCCTAGTATGTTGTTTGAACACATGAGAACCACTTTCAACAGTGGAATCACCAGCTTTTTGAAAACTTGTCAGTAAGATCCCTGTCGTGACTAGCAGCAATAATGACAAGGTGAGCTACATTTAGATCACCACAGTAGTGTAATGCCTTACATTTTAAATACAGTAATATTGTAATGTAATACATTACTTAGAAATGACAGAAACAAATAATGGATAACACATTACAGTTTTGAAGTAACTTGCCCAACACTGCTGGTGGCATGCTGTGTCCCATTTTACAATGACATTATTGTGAGAATGACAGCCTCCACAGCCAGCCACGACTGTCTTTGTACCTTTTACAACCGAATGATGAGGAGAAATGACGAGGCACAACAATCTTGCCTTGAACAGGCGCTGTAAAAGGGGCAATCGCTGCTCATACCGACTATTGTTTTCTCTACTTGCAAATTTAATGCCTGCATCGCCCTGCACAAGGTTTGGTTTCCCAGGAGTTGCAGCGGTGTTTGCAACAGAAAATTGTTGCAAAATGTTAAAAGCTTCATGGTTGATTTCATATTTTATGAATTAACGATAAAGAGATCAGCAAAAGACAAAACATTTACATGCATCTCAAAGTCATAGATTTGAACCTGGGACCCTTTGTGTGTTTTGCTTTGCCTGATAGCTTCATCTCGCACCGCAGCAGATTTTTGGAATCATATCCATCAGTTGATGTCAGACGGAGGCACCCCTTCTCCTGACAAAAACATTGGCCGTTGTATAACATCATCTATCATCCTGGGGCCTTTGTTCAGCATCCTGTCTCATACGGGGGCCAGCAGCCAGCGCGAGGATGGCATTCTATTTGACAAGCCAGTGCAGATGCTAAATGACAGTGACACAAAGAGGGGGCCCACCACGCAGGTCCTGACAGGGCTGTTTTCCATAGAGAAGAGGCTTGACTTGACTTAAAGGCCCAACCCAAAATCAGATTACAGAGCCGCGCTTGACACCTCTTTGGCCTGCCCCCCCCCTGATAGGAAACCCTTGTTTTTCCCCCTCCTCCTGACAGCTGAATGTCAGATTGAAATGTGCTTCGAAGCTCTCACTTGGTTGCTTTGCTTTTGTGCTGGTGGGCAATTATATTCATTAAGTACCTTTTTGTATACTTGACTGAAGGATTTGGTTTGTTTTGAAGTTTGGAATTGAACCATTAACTTGACATGACTCTGACTGCAACTTATCTAACGCGTAACATTAACCACCTGCCCTGTTGAATTGTCCTAGAGCTAGAAACTGAACCATTGTCTCTTATTGTAAGTCATCCTGGTTACAGTTTGCCAATGCCTCAAGTGTTAGTGTAATGATAATATTTAATATGATGTTTCAGTTTACCTCGTATACATTTCCTTTGATGCCCTGGAGAACAGCAGCAGTTAGAGGTTAAAATGCTGAATATAAAGCATCCATATCTGCAGTCATATCTGTTGTTGGGATTTGGACACGTCTCTGCACTGTAGTCAGATTACAATCTTTCCATTTGCAAAGTTGTCTTTCTTGCTTTAGGTGTGTCGGTTTTGGATTTACATCAGTTGTGTCTGTGCAAGTATCAGCTGTAGGCTGTAATCTTATAGGATTACTGTCGTGTAAAGGCTTTATTTTCTCCAGGATTTCACTGTAATATTAATGTGACACTGGCAAAAAAACAAGTCACCAGATTTAAAATTTTTTTTACTTTTTACTTTTTTTACAACTTCTGCATGTTGGAATTTTACAGTATATAAAACAGCAATAACATATGGGATAATATGTTTCCCCCACATCAAGTATTCTCCAAAGACAAACATATAAATACACAGCAGGAAACAGCCTTCTTTGGGCACAGTCCAGGGAAAGAAGATAGAAAAGAAGACAAAAAAGACAAATAGACTGTTTCTGTGTATATTTTTTGTATATGTATTTTTAAACTTTATTTTTGGACATGACAGGGTATTTTGTAGGATTGCTAATGACCGGAAGTTATTTTAGATGAAAATGGGATACTTTTACTGTCGCAGTATCTCTGGTATATGTGTCCAGCAGCACAAAGAGAAGTATAATGGCCTCATTTCAAAGCCCATTTCTATGCAACTTTGATGTCCAGTCAGTATCATTGTGTGGGATCCATTAATGAGAAGGGAAGCTTGTCTTGATTTGCCTCTAGTGAAATAAATGAAATATAAATGCAGTGTATTTATAGATCTGAGGTGGATCTGTGAGGAAGTGGCTCTTTGAACCCAACAGAGATGAGAATACAGAATACAGAATACAGATAGAAGCAGTGCCACACACACTCACTGGGGACTGATTGTCCACCTGTAACCAACAAGAAGTCAGAGAAATCATGGATGGATGGAAGTTGTTTAACAAAAGAAAATAATAAGAGGAAGAAGGGAAGTAAATAAGCTCAGATTAGCATATTATAGGCACTCAATTAGTCTACATGGAAGTACCAATTAAAGCAGAAGCATAACATGTAAAATTGATAGAGAATCACATACACAATTTTAACACAAATTATCAAAACGTGAGAACATTAACAAGACTACTACAAGTAATCAATACCAGAAGTAGTAAGCCAGTGTAAGAGTGTTAAAGAGGAATCACAATTAAGGGTCAACAGTCTCATAACTTGTCACAAGTACCAAAAAGTACAAGTACAGCCTCTCAATGTTGTCTTGATAACAGAGCATTTGATTATTTGTTTCATTTGCTTAATTAAATCAAAATGCAAAGACATAAATCACAGGACCTTGTGTTTTTACATGTCTTTTCATTTCACAATAAAACTCTTACATGTTCTTTGGAACATGGAACAGAAATCCACTTTTCAAATTGGGGATTTACCTTTTTTATCTAAACAAAGGGCATTACATTACATACAAGTTCATAAATTAACTTTTAACCGAGTTTCAAGATGCACTATTCAGTACATTTGATTTAGTTTTATATATATCTTGGATTAGTGTTTTACTAACTTTAACTGGATGAAGGATTTTAGTCATCAGATGTATGAATCTTATCAGAAAAACAACCTGTGCAAATGTTAGCGCTTTGTTAGCTCACAGAGCAGCATTGGAGAAACAATGATTTTTTAAGGTAAAACTGTTTTATTCATTGTTGTTACTGGTTTTAATTATCAGTTTGTATTGGAGAGAGATAATTTGGTTTCTGGTAAAAACCTCCTGACAGCGAACACAGAAGGAATCCTAAGCAATAGAACACAACAACTCCTATCATCCCACACTGGAATCCTTGTTCTTAAGAAGATTTGGAGTAAGCTCTAAAATACTGTTTTTGTACTGCTGTGCCTCTTATTTTGGTGAAATGATGTGCTAGTAAGCGACTTGTTCTCCAGGGTGAGTGAGAATGGAAAAGATTAAAATGATTCCAAATGGAATACTCACCTGTTCACTGCTATAATATATGAGCTGCTGCTTTCATGATGCCCAGTGCCAAAAGCCATTTGGAGAGTCATGACTTGAGGAGGTCAACAATCAGGTTGTACTAATTCTACAAAGAATGAAGGACTTTTTTTATTAAGTTTTGAATGCCTTGAAACTCTGGTGCTCTGGTGAAATATCAGACTACCATCAGCCTTTTTTTTCCCTGTTTTATGAAACATCTCACTGACCTTTCAAGAGGGTTCTCAACACTTGCCATTAAAGATGTGGGTTTAGTGTTCAGCCTTGCACTTCACCATCTGGGAACGAAAGTCTCGGTTTCTCCGAGAAGTGCAGGCATTGCAATGTGACAACTGTAGCTTTTAGGAGCTCTGAACGTCTGACATTTCCCTTCAGCTTTAGCCACTTAGATTTAACTTTGTGGACTTTAAGGATAATGAGCTGCAGAGTTGGCTGCTGCAGGACCTGCTATGATGTGGAACTAAAGGCCGAGCACTTCCTGCTCACAACAGGGAAGGCTGACTCATCAGAAGAGCGCTCGTCTTTCTCCTTGGGGTCAAAGTTAACAATTTCATCACCCGGCCTTCTGTCTTTTATTTATAGTGATAACCCGGGGAGACTTTGTAGTCCAGCTTATTGTCGGTCCATATCACCTGATCCTTAAACTGTAACAGCATCCCTCTCCTCACTCTACCATTCTTTGCTGCGGAGCTGAAATTACACACTGCTCTTGCTGCGATCTTTTTTTTTTTCAATATAGAACTACACGTCTTCATTTACATTTAAAAAAAGGCACGAGCAAGCAGCAACAAAAATATATGTGATTACAATTACACAGACATCCTTGAATGAAATGTGAACGTGCTTCATGATGAGCTTTTTGCTTTGTTTCAGAAAAACAGTGATTTTTTTTTTCCCTTCAAAATGGTCTAATAGGCGACAGGTGAGAAGCGTCTAAAAGCCTGCTGCTGCATGCAAGCTGTTTCCTGTGACAGCTTCATCTGTGAAACCATATTCTCCAAGGGCTCAAAGCCTGCCCGGGGATCACTGAGACCGTTTAAGATTACATGTCTGCTGGCAGGGAGCAGCAGATAGGTGAAAATAATTGGCTCCGTCACCAGCTGCCCTCCCACCACCCATCCTCCTCCTCCACACCCCGTCCTCCCCTCTACTCCGGGGGTGGTGGCCGCGACGAACGGGGTGACGCCGGGCGAGGTAAGAGCGGAGCCCCGCCTCACCCCCGACCGTCACCCACCTGAGCCGCTCGCCTAATCCGTGCCGACGCCATTACCCTGGGCTCCCGTGGCATATAATCAAGAGAGGGGACCCTTCTGCCCCTGGCTGATTGGGTGTAAAAGAGGTTGAAGACCTAGTTTCATGCAATTAGTGGAGCAATGCCAGACGCTAATGGAAAACACAAGTGTTGGCAAAGCATTATGATGGGATTGTTGGGGCTACGCAAAGTAAAAAAAAGAAAAAAAAAAAGGGACATTCTGCCCAGAGGTAGAGTAGCTGAGTACAGTATGAAACAATAAACTGGAAGGGACATAGGGGAAATTATCAGCACACACACAGCATGCTTCTGGGTCTGTGGCTTATTAAGGAGGGGTATTGTGGGAAGATGAGACTCCTCACTACAACATGATAAATATTATTGAAGTATTGCAGATGGCTGGGCACAGGGGAGTACTCGGGAGGGGAACAATAGTGAATGGGGCATTTCTATAGTAATTAAGCTCTAATTTGTGTTGACGGCAGATACTGTGTTGGTTGTTTTCACAAGACTCAAATCTGATTGGTGACAGAAGAGGGGAGGAAAGCTTTTGTTTCACAGAATGCAACCCGGGGGGGGGGGGGGACATAGGACATCAGCAACTTAAAGATTTATTATACGGATGCCTTTACATGTTCCTGTTTTGAATAGTGACGCTTTAATGGTAATGCTGCTTTTAAGACGTTAGAGGAGCCTTAACAAGAACCGGCAGGTTTCGGGAATAAATTAGTGTATAAATTCTCATGTGCAAGTAATTTGGCTTGTTTATGTACTGTAACATTAACAAGGCACCCTGTTGAGTCTGTCTGGCAGTAATTGTGTTGAGTTTAATAGTTAGCGTTCGAGGTAACTTTGAAAATGTAATTCCATGGGATAAAAACAAGGACTCCAGTAACCGATTATTTTCATTATCAATTGACCTGTGCAATTTTTTTTTACTAGATTAATTGTTCAAGCTATAAAATGGCACAAAATAGGAAATAACAATTAGTAGAGCTCAGAGCCTAAAGCAATGTCTGGAAAAATTCTCTTTTTTCTGACCAACAATCCAAAACCCAAACTTATTTGAATTACATTTTTTATTATATATATATATATATATATATATATATATATATATATATATAATGTTTTGTTTGTTAAATTTGTTAAATTATCAGTTATCACAGTTGTTTTAGTTTCCTGTAAGATTTTGAAAGCTTTATGTCCAATCATGTCTTTTATTATAAGAAGGTCTCTGTGTTCTATAAATACTGAAAATTCAGGACCTCTGTGAAGTTGTGATGTTACAACTATGTATACAGTCACTGACCATCCCCCCATTCACAGCCATTCTACTCAGCGAGAGGGGAGGCTCATTAATATCAATGAGACAGACACAAAACAACCTGTTCTGTCTGGAGCTCTGGAGAGAAGCTTGAGAGTGGAGATGTAACACTAAATTTACATTGAGATGTTTTTTGGTTCTCAAGACTGTAAATATATTTTATTAGGGATATCAAAACTTCAAATAAAACCCAGGGAAACTTCTCTACATGTTGTGTTCCCAGGCAAATCTGACCGTTTTAAAGTTTTTGTCTCTGAAAAGTGTGGTTGATTTGATCAGATCTAAGATTGCATGACTTTGTCCACAAAGAGGATTTCAGCACACAAAATAAATTGTATTCAACTCCTGTGGTGTTCCTGGTCAAAAGTGACCAGAATTGATGTATGAAATTTAACTCAGATACATCTACATTTGTCTACACAGTGAGGATCTTGATTATATGTTTGATAAATCTGATGAATATTGTAATTTTATTGTTCTTGTTAGTTGTTCTTTATTGTATTAAGGCATGACTTGGAATATTGTGAAATTGTCAAGTTTAGTTTTGGGTAATTTTCTTTATCAACAAAATCTTCTCAGTCACGTATGACCGCCAAATACTTTTTCTGACTGTATGTCCTTGGAGTTCAAAACTTGAAATGTTCACAATAAATTATGTCATTGAAAAATCTAACACAGGTTATAATATATGTATTATTACAGTTTTCATGATGAGTATTAATGGAATGGTGAAATTTGACAGGGACCACCATATTGAATAACATGAAATAAACACAACATGAGGGTTAAATGACCAATGAAACGAAACTTCATATGAGATCTCGTGTTTCACACATATCTACTGGGTGGTGTGATACTCATATGTAAGGTTGCTACATCCTTGAACCTTCCATGATTTATTCATGTGTGATCCATCAACAAGGAGTCATGGAATAAGCGTGTGCTGCAGTAAATGAGGCTGCACCATGGGACAGAAGCAGGACAGTGCTAGTTCAGCAGTTAGCCAGGTTTGCAGAATACGTCTTGGTCGCCTCTGTGGCGTCTTTGTTAGCGCACCAATTAGAAGACACAAACCATCAGGGATCACAAGAAAGCAACAAAAAGATAAATTGGAGCATTTCTGTAAGTGTACCAGGTACTCTGAACAGGGTGTTGGATTGTAATGTCACTACCTGCCAGTGAATTTGCCGCAAAACGGGGAGATCTTAACAATTGCTCCAGCAGCCTCTCAGGAATTCTTCCACTTTCTTTTCTTTTCCTCTTTGTTCACCCTTCCCCCCTTAAGAACACTGTGCTGCCAAAGTGTCACTGCAGATTTTAAATAAATAATCACAATACACACACACACACACACACACACACACACGCACACACACACACACATACACACACACACACATACACACGCACACACATATCCTACAAGTTCAGTTTTGAGCTCCGACAGGAAGGACAGGTTCCTGCTTGCAACTACATCCTCAAAACCAACTGTCTCTCAGCCACACACAACACCAGGGGCTCAGTCCACTGAATAGGCCTGTTGTTTGACTGTTGCCATGTGAATTTTCCGCACATGAATCATTCTCGCTGTTCTTTAACCCATAACAGTTTACACAGGCATGGATATCGGTTCACTGTTAGCTCACAGATACTGAAAGGAATATGAAACAAGAAAACTGTCACCTTGTGGCAACTACACAGAAGAACGCAGCTTTGAATAAAAAAAAAAGACCAAACAGATGGGCGAGTAAAAACTCTATTACCGCCCGTGCTGCATTCCTACACAGCGTCCTTGGTGCAGATGAGGGGGGATTTCATGTGTGGTTAGAGCATTTTCATAGGCTTTCAGACACACTACTCCTTATGGATAATGGCAGGGGATGGGCACTGAGTGGCTGTCAAACCGTGAGGCTTGTTTGCACAAAGCTGAGGCTGAGGCGTGTTTGGCTGGTGGTTCAAGTGCCTCATATTGGCCATGTCGTGGTTAGTGAAATGTGTAGAAATTATACGTGAGTCTGGCCAGAGAGTAAGCTGCGGGGAGAGAGAGGCGGGCCACGCCCCGGCTCGCCCACACGTCTCTGCCCAAACTGAAATCAGCGGTGTGGGTGACATCAGCTGTGGGGAGAGTAGTTAAACCGGTCTGAAAAAAAGAGAGCCGTTAAACTGACCCGCAGGTGGTTCAGGCTGACGTGTGCGTGTGTGTGCGTGTGTGTGCATGTGTGTGCTTGTGTGTGCGTGTATTAAGGAGGGGTTTGTATGGTCTGCATTTCCATTAGGGATTTGTTTGAGTTTGGGAGACGTGCATAGAGTGTGTTATTTAGACACTGTGAAAGCAGGGGATTAACATGGTCGGGTTTGCACAAGTGGACCCTGCCATTGCTAAATAGGGTCACAAATGTGCTGCCGTCTTGTTGTCGGGTGATGACACGTCTGTGTTTCTCATTCACTGTCGGGCATGAAGGCTTAAACGTCATAGCAGGCGGATAATGTGTAAGAGAACAAAGGAAGGATGTTATGGGGGCCAGATTACCTGGAGAAAAAAAGACATTTCCAAAAAAAAAACAACCTCAGTTAGAATAATTAGATTTAATTCCAGGTTACATATTAAAACATGTTGTTTTCTAGTTCTTGTCTAGTCCTTGACTTCTGTGCTTATTTTCTTTCACCAGTGATGTCAGAAATATGCACATCCTTAACACATCCTAGGCCACCACCCCCTTAGGTAAAAAGTACACAAGTATTATGAGCTTTGTGTAGTTCAAGTACTGCAGTAAAGTACTGGTTTGTTCTTCTGACCAAATATTATTATATATGATGTCATTAGATATTTGAGGGGTCATGAGATGATTAATGGGAGAGGAAAGAAGAGAAAAACAAAGTTATGATTCACAAATCTGTTTTCACTTTTTGGACTTTTTCTCTAACCTTTGATTTTTGGTGAAAAATAAATACATTTTTGAACATTCATTGAAATGAAACCATGTGAGAAGTTTAGATGGAAAAATCACTATTTGTTGGAGCTGTTAACAATTTATAGACGTGAAATGTGACCCTGACTATGCTCTGCTGTTTGTACGAAGTAAAAAAAAAAAGGTTGAAACCACTGGTTTCATTTAAGTATGTGTTGTATTTTAAAAGCGTTTTATAATCTCATCAAATGGAAATACTCAAGTACAAGCGCTCCAAAATGTTCCTTCAGTACTCTATTTAAGTAAATGCATTTTTGTAAATTTCCACTACTGCTGTCATACATGAAAGTGTGAACTGCTCTGAATGGAAAGCTTAAACATCATAATGTTTAAGACGTTATGGAACAAGATTACCTGACAACAAAAATATTCACATAATTTCCAACAAATGATCACAGTTTAGAATGATTAGCTGAAATTGCAGGTTACCTATAAGAGCATATTTCAACATGTTAGGACCTGTTTCACATTGTGCAAAGAAATGCTGTTATACCAACAGTTCCATGCTCTCCAGACATCTTTTCACCACATGGATCCCAGTTTTAACCGCAACTTTTAGTTTATTCTTCTCATCATCAGTTTCTTCTGCCACCTCTTGTTGAACCCGCCGAGTTGCAAATTTGTGTTGTTCTTCTCTAATTACACAAGCAACAGGACCCTTCTTACATGTGACAGTGACAACAATGCATGGAATCTTTTTTTTCCACACTCACAGCACCGTCACTGTCAGACTGCGAACAAACATGTTTCAAACATGAGCGTGAGAGGATCAGTGATGAACAGTTGTATTTTGTTGTTATACTTCCCAAAGGCGACGCGTTTTTCACTTCATTATAATCAGACATCCTCCTGATGTTTACCTGAAACATTAAAAATTGCGACCCATGGCGCAAACTTAGCAAGGCTGCTTAACAAAACTCGCTCGGGTCAGAAGTAATTTTCTCTTTAAAAAAAACTGCTGTAACATCACTGTTATTACATCTTTATGTCACTTATGAGTATCGCCTGGAAACCTTAAAGACATGGCTGTGTCACCTCCTCCAAACTGATGTGCAAGATGGCACTTTCACAGAGTTTGAATGTGCCACTTACACCTTTCAATTGTGTGCTTAATGTCAATTTTCACAAATGGCATGACTATTGAAAGCAGGGCCGGTTCAATGCCGGCACCTCAGCGTTCTGACATATCCCAATTTCACAGTACAGACCGTGAAACAGCCTCCTCCGTTTGCTGCTGTTCGGCTGCCCCCCCCTTCTCGTTCAGAGTTCAAATGTTGTTTTTGTACTTCACATTTCTTGTCCTTTACAGGAACTATTCACATTTTTTCTATGTAACACTGGAGCCTCATTGTCTGTAAGAAGACCTCAGTGTTTTGACCTATGCTGAAACAAAGTCTGTCTCGTCTCTTACATATCGAACAAGGCCAAGAAAAAAAAAAAGAAAAAAAAAGCTTTCTTGTTGTTTTTGTATTGAGCGCTGCTTGTTTACACGTTTTATTGAACAAAGTTATTAGGCAGCCTGCCCGTGATTTAATGAACTTGTTTTATGTCTGTGAATATTGTAATCTTGTGGGCTGTTTGCTCATTCTTTTTTACACCAACATTACAGAGTGCTATTTCTTCTCAATGGCACATCTGCTAACTGCATCTGTGAAGCGGGTGCCAGGGCTGGAAACCAGGTGTGCTGTGGAACATGACCCAATGTTACACAGAGAATGAGTCCTTGTTTTCTCAGTTAGAACTTTTAATTCCTCCTACATGTTGGCCTTAGTTTTGTCAAAAAAAAAAAATTGTAGAAGCTAAATGCAGCCTTTTAACAGAGCCGTCTGGCTTTCTGAAGACAGCCTTGTCAAAAATAGCAACATCATCACGTCAAAAATGTTCGTTTAACCTTCTGTCATTCTGTCTGTTTTGATAACAGTTGTTCTGCCCTCATTTTTTACATTTGAAGAGGATTTTCTATGTCTACATGTGTATAAATGCGGTCACATAATGTTCTTATGTGAAGGAGACTAGACGTGAAGCTTTAATCCTCTGTGATCATAGAGTCTATTTATAAATGTCAGATTTGATTCTTGAAAAAGCCACAGAAGCTGCATTATGCTGCATTAAAAGCCACATATTGTAGAAAGTGAGATTTTATCTGTTTGGATGTAAACACTGTGAGCCAATCAGAAGGGAGGCTCATTAATATTAACGAACCTCTTCTTTCCAGAGCTCCACATAGAAGCTCAAAGGAGGAGCGGTAAACTATATTGAGGTTATACTATATTTTTCTATGCAAAACCACAAATATATCTTATTAGGGATATCACAGCTTCAAATAAATCACCCCCAAGGAAGTGTAAAATCAGGGACCTTTAAGTAAAACAACAGCAGTAAATAAGTCCAGAGTGTAAATTAGAGACCTGCTCAACCTCTACAGTAAGGATATAGAATAAGAGCTCAGCGATATGATCCAGTAAACCCCTCTCGTACATTATAAATAACATGATGTCTTGCATGCCAGATGCTTAATATCACACCTGCATTGCATCTCTATTTGTCACGTCTGAGCAGATTCAGCATGAAATGTTTCCATAATGGCCACCTCTGTATGTGTGGGGACCAAAAGCCATTACTTCCACCGATAATACACGGACACGGTTACATACTTTATATATTGCAGAACAAATGTGTCAACACACCGGATATTTATGTTGAGAACAGTGAAAACATTCTGGAAGATATTTCTTTTGTGCTGCGAAGGCGTGGCCTTGTTGACAATCAACAACAGCCCTGGTCCTGACACGTTGGTTTTGTGAGAACAATGATTCTCCACGGGGGGCATTCTACCACATGTTTACTCAACATACAAGTAGAAACAACACACACATGTTCAGGGCAATGAATGTTTGTGCTTAAAGAGGCAGTTCTTTTTTGTTTCCTCATGAATATTCAGCATATGTATAGAGATTAATGAATTGTATGTATAAAGTGGAATATAATGTGGCATATTTCAGGAATAATTGCATGCACATTACAATATAAATACATATTTTGCTCAATGGCCCTTCACTGTCCTTTAATTAGCTTAATTAAATCATTCAACCAATGTTTTTTATCATGGTCTATAAATAAGCCCTTTTTTATTCATCTGTTCCTCGAGGATGTTTTCTGCTGCTCTGCTCCCATAATGCACTTCTGTGCACTGATGCTCATATGTGATGCACTACATGCGTTGTTCTCCCTCATCACTGCGCTCTGGCAAAACAAGGCTCTCCCATTTGATCTGACATCACAGCTGTTCCTCTGCTGCCTGTCTGTTCCATCAACCTCCTGGTTCCTCTCACTCACTTACTCACTTATAAACCAGGGGGGGGCATTTAATTTTTAAAACAATGGTATTCGTACAACAAAGACGAGTCTGTGTGTTTCAGTCTGTGTGCTGGGTTTGATGGAATATCTTGGCTGATGAATAAACACATATAAATAGATGTTAAAAAAACAGCAACAGATTATCTCAAAGCATTATGGGAAACAAACATGCCCATCAGCAACAATGCTAGCTGCAATATATGATTGATAAGTTATAAAATATGGACAATAAAACTGTCAATATTGGATCCACCTGTATGGATTTACTTTACAATGCTCTTTGAAAGAGATACTAGTTCCAGGATGAATAGAAAACCTTTTACACAGGCTACGATTGCAGTGAAGACACAATTGAAACAATACAAGTGTTAGCTCCTACGTCTGGTCACATTATACAGTGATGTCAGCAGTAGCAACTATGCTGGGTAAACACCAAGTCCACAACAGCGTTATCCGATGTTCCTACTCTGGAACCCTTTACCAGAAAATACCAGAGAAGGTTGCAAGTCAGAAATCAGCATTAAAGTTTGGCAGATTAACTCAACTCCATCATCATGAGGAGTTCTTCGTCTTCTTTCTGTTAGAATCAATTTCAAGAAACTGGAAAGTCAGTGAAAGACATTGTATTTGCTAGCATAACCAGACAATCAGGGACTGGTTGTAGTCTCTTGCAAAAAGGTAATGGTGTGTCCCAAAGCAATAAGTGCTAATATTGATATTGGTAGAGTAAACACAGCCATAAGTGCATTTATTGCAGGTAGACTTGATAACAACAATTAAACAAGAACAAGAGTTTTGTCATTCTCCAGACTGGATTTTGCTGAAGATTGATTTAACTCTGCTGATTGGCTGAAGCAGTTTGTTTGTCTAGGCAAGTCCCGCCCCCTTTAACAGACAGAAGCCAGACTGAAGCACAAAGCAAAAATAAATGAATTTATTCCAGTTCATGGTATAAATTAATGAATTCATAGAGGAGAAGAATGTACCCATATATAACACTTATTATCGACTCTCTTTTTTACACTTTCTTTGTTTTCCTCTCCTGTTCTAGCATCATTCATTCATCAGCTCATCTGTCTTAATGTGTACAAATTAAATATCACAAGCTTATCAGTTCTTCCTAAACCTTGCTGTGGTAATTCCAGAAAGAGGAGCAACTGAGAGGCTTCTTCATGGGAAATTCACCCTTGACTAACCCTTGAGGTGTCAGGAATCGTAAAAGCACTGCGACATGGTTTCTGGGTGCTTTTAAGAAACTACCTGGGGGAAAACTGTCCTAAAAGTGCACTTAGTTTGCTGCTTTCGGTCCATCTTTTCCTCCAGTCGATTTCGTCAACAGCAAGACTAGAGTCAAAATGGAACAAATGAAATGAAATCCCTTCTTAATAATCCGAAACTCTCTCCCAATGTCTCCGGTAAACTGTGGGGAGTCTCTTTGAAAGGGCTTCAATACAATAATCCTTTACACTCTCAGTTTGTCCAAACACCGATTCCTTCATCAGGAACTTTATTGTTTACGGTGTGGGCGTTGCACATTCACTAGGCTGAGTGCAGTATCACACTAAACACATAAAACGAGACTCTAGAGACACAGAAAATAGAAGCGCTGTCTGATCATATGAATCTCTGAGGAATGAAAGGGCTCATTTCTGTCTTTTCCCTTTCTCATCCCACTGTTTGTCTATTTTGGTGTTTCTCTCAGCCTTTTCTATAAAACTCCTACGCCTCGTTTCACTCTGCCATCCCTGTATTTTGCTATAGTAGTTTTTTTGTTTTTTTTTTTTACCCTTGGATCTGGCAGCGTAAAGGGACATGTGAATGGAAATTAAAATAAATATATTTTTTCTCGGTCAGTTATTGGAAAGAAAACAGTCCTTTGTTACTCGAGACAGTCTCATTTGTCAGTATTTTCCTGTCACCGGCCCCCTCGGAGGATCCACTACGTGCCTCTGAAGCACATGGAGCAGGTTATATAGTCAGTGTAAACACAGCAGAGCCGGATATCAAGGTGAATCGACCAAGCAAGGTCACTCAAGGAGAAGGAGATGACGCACTGCTGCTGTTTTATTCATACTCTCCCGTGTTATTGCATATTTAGACAAATTTAACAGTATCTCCTCGTTGTTTTTATTCATTAAGATTTAGAACCAGCCTATTAAAAAAAACGCAAGTGTATCTGAAAAATCTAAAATTGATGCCCATTTCTATGTGTATTAGATTATGCTGATGTGATTTACATGCATGCAACTCCATCGCTATTAAAAAAATATAGAAATAATCTGCATAATCATGCTGCATTACGTTTTAAGTGCAGGTTCAGGCACTCACTGCTGCATTTTGTATGAATCGTTAGGTTAAAAAAAATGCACATGTTGCTATTTAATGGTAAAACAGTAAGGTGCCATCTTACAGCATATCTTCAGTCTTTTATCCTATCATTCCAGCAGCTAGATCTAGTAATCATATTCTTTGAAATGTCCCCAGGGTGCACTCAGAACTCGGTAAAACTGTGTTCTCCTTTTATGCAGCTTGGGCATGGAATGAGCTGCAGAATATCACTACAAGCACCTCTTTCTATGAATACCTTTAAAGGTCTTTTCACAAAACTGCCCTGAAGGAAACATTTTACTGTCTTATATAACCTCCAGATATGGATATCGATGGTATGCTTCTCTTTTTTTACTCTTTCCTTTGTATTGTAACTCTTTTATGTATGGTATGTCTTCTATAATGTGAAATTATGCTGCTGGCTTGAGCAGGACTCGCTGATAGAAGAGATCCTGTGTCTCAGTGTGACCTTCCTGGCTAAATAAGGCATAAATAAAAGATTCAGGTCAAGAATTCTAAAATACATTGTCTTAACTTTAATCCCACATGGTTGACTGAAATGCAGTTAATCTACAGGAGCAGTGAGAGCATTTCTGTAATCAGAGCAGACTATTTTTGAAGAGTTTGGATTAATGGGGTGTTGTTTCCCCGATACCGGCTGGTTCAAGGGCATCTGTTAGATCTTTTAGAGATGAATTGCCACAATTTTCCTCAAGAAAGAAGCAGAAATGATAATCAGCTCTCAGTCTGTGACACATGGCTACATTAAAAAAAAAGAAATATATGCTCCTAAGAGTTAAAGTGTCAAGCGAGAGCTCGACAGCAACACGTCTGATTACTTTAAATGGCAGTGTGGCTAAAATGGAAATGTCAGCTCACTGTGTGTCAAATTGTTGCCTCAGATGCGGGTGAAATCCAAACGCTGCAGCTTTACATAATTGATGGCACAGTTTTTTAGATTTGTTATTACTTTTAGTGACATCTATGGAGCTAAACCGAGTGCACTGCACATTGGACTTCACTTGTTAAACTGAACGGGTTCTCATGCTCCAAAACTCTTCAGACTTGGCTCACACACTCTCAGGATTCCTGGCACTCAGGGACAAAATACACTGGATTAAAATACCATAATTATTTTGGCATTTTCATCATCTGTACAACATTTAATAAGGAAAGCTTTCATACTGTCTTGGTCTTATCCTATTATTTCTCAAAAAAAAAAAGATTAAGATCTCATAGTTTGCAGGAATACATGACCTTTTCTTACAATTTCTTTTGTAACCTTATAACATGTCATCAGCATTTTATGCGGTTTTCTGTCTCATAATTTTACATTTTAACTGGCTTTTGTTGTATTCCTATTGCACTTTCTTTGGCAACTTCTCACTTCATCTATCTGCTGTACACCCCAATTTGCAGGTAAAATGCTCCATGGACTGCACATCCAGGCTAAGTACTGTTGCTGCTGCTGCTAATGATTTCAAACAGAACGGCCAATTTGAGAGCTTAGAAAAAAAATCTGCATTGCATCACAAATCAAGTCTTTAGGGTGAATTGCACATCTGTTTTAGAGGATATTTCCTGAATTTTAAATCTCATCACAGTGGAGAATGGGGTAAGGCGAGTAGGTTTGTTAGTGGCCATTGTCGTCAACTAACTAATTTTCATTTAGAAATCTCCAGATGATCTGTAGGCAGAGCATGTTTATTTCCATGAAATCAAGAGCTTTCATTTAAGAGATTTCATTAATTGAGAAAACAGCAGAATTCTTTTTTTTTCCCCATGAAAATGTCTGATAGAATTCTGAGATAAATATTTAACTAATTCAGAGACAGAGCCGGATTTTTTTTTCTTTTTTTCTCAACAGACGCATTAAGCTGCTGTACACATCGTGGCAGCGCATCACACAAGAACATAAACAATAGGACAAGATTATATTCACAAATAGAAGATAGTAGCTGTCCTGTTATCCAATCCAATTATACTGCCATCCACCATACAGATAATCAAACTTGAAATTCCCTCTTGGCACCTCATTCTGTAATTGGTTTCTGTCGTCAAACCAACAAACAGTGCACATCTAGACTATAATCCCATGACAGCCACAGAAGTAGAGTCTGCTATATTAGCTAAAAAAAAAAAAAAAAACTTCAGAAAATCAACACTTGATAAGTGCATGTGGAGTGCCAGTAGAGACCTGTCATGGAATATTTGTAGAGGGGTAACAGTAACTCTGATGGATGAAGCAGTAAGATGGAGGAATGGTAATAATAAAGAATAAAATGGTAGATCCAAAGTAATCGCTTTGGTGTGTGATTTTCTTGCAATTTAAGAACCTACAATCACAGGGAAATGTGTTATTTTCTTTGTTTTGAAGAGATCTGTAAATTTCAGCAATAACGCCTGTCGCTTGTAATCACTGGGATTAAGTGGAGTTGTACGTGGAACTTGAATGTGTGAATCCAAACAACTTTTCCTCCAGCACAGTCTCCATGGACTTGAGTTGCTAAGAACTGTGGTTCCTACAACTTTTAGACCCCCGGTTGATATAATTAAATCCCAGAGTTCCACTTCTGATAAGATTTATTACAGAAAGGATAGGAGACAAAAGACCAAAATAGTCACTTCATACATTCTGTCACTTTTTCTGTACTGGGGAAACCCTGGAACCCCCTCGAGGACCCCAACACCACACCCACATGGCCTCACTGCCACACCCACTTTTTCAATCAGAATAAAGGCTCATGAACATTTATGAGACAGGCCAAAAACAAGCTGTGCTCTTTGGAGATCCAGTGAGGCGCCAGTGCACTGTTGAACTACAATGAGTTGAATTTGTACTTTAAATTCTAAAAAATATATATTTTAAATATAATTTTAACTTTAAAGTGCCTGATATGGGACATTTAAATTTGATCCCTGCTTGAGGGATAAAGCTGAATGAACACCAGAATGACCAGGAAAGCCTCATTATTTACACAGTGCTGTCAAAATGAGTAATTACAAGCAAATTATATGAAAAATGAATGTTAAATTGTAATTATGAATTATATTAACTTTTTGTTATGTAAGGCATAAGAGTGGCAAATGACTTTCTGTGAATTTACATTATGATTGTTATATGGAGATACAAAAATATCCAGGCAAATATGCCCATTAATTTGATTTCATATGAAGCTTAGACCAAATGTGCATTTGTTTCACTCTGGAAAGGGTATTAAATATTCCCTGACAGGGTATTAAGAAGCATTAAATTCGATTCCTAAAAGTGTCCAACCACGCTGTAAAAGATGATACAATACCATTTATGTCAACATGGCTTGATGTCGGTTTAAATACACAACCTCTTTCCTCTGTAAAGCTGTGTGTTTTGCAACTCTCCTCTGTGCATGGATTTTAAATTGGCCCCCAAAACAATAAGCAACAGAAATATGCTCTCTGTGTCTTAACTTGAACAAAAAAATCATCCTGTGGGAATTTGTGATACCATATAAAGAGGGTTCTTTGCACAATAAGCTTGCAGGGGTTTTGGCAGCCTCTCCCACTTGGGGATTTTTTTTATTCTCCCTGTAAAATGTACAATGGCCTTACTGATGTGTTTTGTAGCAGCCCCTCTGTGACCCTGCTGCTGTTGGATTCTGTTTCAGCAAATGTGAAGTAGATCCTGAAGTACAGTGACATGCAGTACTGTATATTTCTAACTTGGAGAGTATTAAAAGTGCAGATTGCAATTGTAACCTTAACATGGAACAATGGGCCCTCTGTAATACTCCAGTTGAAAAGGGAGAATATCACAAATCTACCAATGGAAAGCTCCACAATCTGCTTTGAGACCCATAAATACTGGTTACTGGGTTTCTAACTGAGGTATAAAGGCCATATACAAGTGATCTGAATAATAATTCAAAAGAACTGTAAGGTCTTCACACAGTTGAGCGCGTTTACTCAGGTGCCTTTGTTTAGATTGACTCGTGAAGCAAGTTCCTTGGAGATTGAATGTTCCAGCGTTGCTGTCAGTAACTGACTCATTTTAAATTGTGCAAGGTAAATCATGTTCAGGCAGGTTTGTGACGTTGTTTATGCTCTTCTTCCTGTATCGGACCATAAGGAGCTGGCTGTAGGGACTGAAACTCTTACATCTTTCAGCCGAGCACCGGAGTGTGATACAGGTGTGCAGCCAAGCCAGCTGATATGAAAGGTTGAGAGCCATCAACGGGGTTCAACAATGTTTCACACCCCTGCTCTGACTGGTGGAAAAGAAAAAAAAAAACAGAAGCAGCACAAACAACCTTGGAGTCGTGTCCCGTCACAGTTCATCAGCCAAGCAAAGTCAAGCTGGCTGAGCTGTGGGAAAAGAGGGGAGTGTCACCTCAGCCTGTCCGGGCCTGCTCGCCCTGCAGAGGAGTGGCAGTGGATTAACGGGAGCCGCCGTGGCCCCAGCCGCCTGCAACGCAGTGCCGGAGCAGCCGGGATCCGTCCTTCACCCATCTAATCAGCCACAGAGCGGGACACAGACCTGGCCACCCCATATTCCTGTTAACGCACCGTCGATAAGGATCCTCCAGTGCGAAATATCATGCTCAATATGGCCATTTCTGCTTGGCTAGCCTCACGGATAGAGGGCGGCCACGGCCTTGTCATGTGGCGTTCTCCTAACTAGGTCACTGCGAGTTTCATTTTAGTGCAGCCAAGCGGGATCCACTCATAGCTAGGAAATTGCTACATAAATATTTAACAGTTTTTTCCCCCTCTCTCCTTACAACAGCAGGATTAAAGAAGGGATGATATATTTGCATTCATAAGGTAAATTGCATTTCAAAACTATAGCAAAAAATTATGGAGAGCATGATAATTGCTGAACAACAAGCAGTCTGGGGAATATAGGAATACAATATATCCTTAATTGCTGCACACCATCGATGTTCCCACTTCCCAGGAAACTAATGTCTTTGATCATTGCTGGAATAAAAATATGCAGTTAAATCTAAATGCAGCTAATGTTTGTTGGTTAATCCACTTTCATTAGGAACAATAAGCCGACAAATTAATAAACTGCTCACGCACTGAAGTACTCTACAGTGGCCCAAGTGGAGCGTCACAGTTTATAGATTTCTTATTCATTCAGAGTAATACATATTATTTAGTTGATTTTTTTTTTTTTTTATTTCTGCTGTCATTGCTCTGAAATACCATCTCATCATTAGTTAAAATGATTCCCTTATCAATTCATGTTTAAAACAATAATGAAAGCATGAGAAATTTAAGCACTGCTACTGGAGAGGCTACTTATTAGTAAAACAAATTCAAGTCTGATAAAATATTTATAATAATAATAATAATAAACTGTATTTGTATAGCAACTTTCATGCAGAATTGTAGCTCAAAGTGCTTTACAATAAATGTTACATAACATGTTAACATTACGTAAGGAAAAGCATTAGACAATGAAGCTCTAATTAATACAAGATAATCACAGAAAAAAATTAAATAAATAAATAAAGATAAATAGAATAATAGGTAAAACAGATATAGTAAAAAAGAATACAAATATGGTAAAAAAAAAAAAATCTAGGATACGGGCTACAGAATTTATAAACTTTGTAAAATCAATCATAAACTAATTTTAAATAACCGTTTAATGCAAATATTTCTTACCATCACACTATCACTTTTGCCTCTATAGGACCATCTGCAGCTCTGCGGACACCAAGACATTTATTATTTATAAAGGGTCATATGAGTCACTGTAGAGGACATGAGCATACACAACAGCAGCGCTGCTACAGATAAAACACCCATTAAAAGCCAAGGCTCTGTTGAAATCTTTAAGTCCACACTGGCCTTGAGTCACTGATTTATTGGATTTTATTCCATGAAAGTAACTGTGTAAACGTGTAACACAAATCATTTCATGTATGTTTGGACTGTAGTAGTTATATAATAGAATCCTTTGTGTAACATCTAGTGATTTATATATATATATATATATATATATATATATATATATATATATATATATATATATATATAAAGGTTACATATGTAAAACAGGTTACATTAAAGGTCAACAATTTTCTCAATATAGTCTGACATCTCCTCTCAAGCTTCTCTCATGAGCTCTAGAAAGAACAGGTCCATGCTGTTGTGTACAGCAGTTGTCTGAAATCACTAAATTAAAAAAAAGGTAAAAAAAAAAAAAAAAAAAAAAAGTGATTAATGCATTTTTTCTGTTGTTTTTTTTTTTCTTGTACTAGACACATACATCATTCTGAAACTAATTACCACACTGACGTGCATGACAGAATAATGCACAACACAGTCTAAATTTAACTTTACTTAATATTAAACACAAGATTGTGCCCACAAGAAATCCCCCTGTCACAGCTCACTGCTCTTTATTTCATCAGGCCTACATTAGCCCATATGTCGAGCCTTACGGCCTAAATACATACATTGTCATCAACTGAAGCTGCATCTCCATTTTCACATGACTAGTCTAATCATTTCTCTACATGCTGCTACCTTCCTACAATGCAGGTAAAAACTACAAAGAACCGCGTACAAAGTGAGTACAATCTGTTTATTCAAATAAATACCTCACTGTACCAGAGGCGATGTGACAGTTTTTCCATTACACATTAAAATAAATCAAATAAAAGTGTATCTGTGATCCTAAACTAGTTAATTCATTTCATACCAGGTAATATAGCCCACACACCTCTGAATCCTGCAGATCCAACTGCATAACCACTTGGAAAAACTCAATATGCATGATTTTAAGCTCATCATCTATGTGAAAAAAGTGTTGGGGGTGGGCGGACTTCAGCCCTGATGTCACAGAGGCACATTTTAATGAAGGCATGAACACGGCTGACATGCAACCAAATGCAACACAGATGTAGTTGGTGTAGCACGAAAAACAACAACAACAACAACAAAAACACCACCTACTTTATCATCTGTGTGTGTATTGCAGTGTGAATCTTTCCAACTTTGAATGCACGGAAGCAGTTTTGTCAGTTGTCAAGACACCATGTAGCACTCAGCTCCTTTCTGCTTTCCTCACCTGCAGGGCTATAGGATTGCAAGTGAGTGAGTGTGGGGGCACAGGGTACAGTTGCAATCCATGAAGGGCACAGAGAAATAGAGAGATTTTCAACCAACCTACTATTATTTCGAGGAAATCCAGTGCCCCTGCATTAATGATCCTGGTGGCAGTAGTTGTTCCCAAGGTGGCTACAAAAATACCCCGGCCGCCGGGCAAAGGCTGATCGTTAACTAACGAGAGGCACTTTAAAAGTCGTTGTCGTAATTCCCCGGTCCCAAGTTGTCAATAATTCATTTCAAAGCTAGAATTTAGGATAAAGATAATGCATCTTACTGGGTTTTATTAATCAAATCAAATTAATCAAAAATCTCACTTTGCACATATTAAAACAAACTTTTTGATCCTTTCTTTAAAATGTCAAAATGGTAGAAAATAAAATCACACTATTTCAAGAGCAGAACCATTGCATTAGGCAAATAATATTATTTAAAACAGTGAATAGAAAATGAAGTGTAGTAATCTGCAGAGGCATTCGGTGCCAAAGTTTGGGACTCATTAGCTTGTTACACATTTCAATAGGTAAGAAAAACAAACATTGAGACTCAATAGCTGGCCCTAATAAATGACTTGACACAAATAATGCTTGAAAATGTTATTTTTGGCATACAATTCCACAAATTCAATACATTTTACGAATCTATTTGGTTTATGGACTGTATGGAACATGCACTTAACAACCGACTCCTGGTAACAATGCATACATGAGATAGGTGCTAACTGTAAAAGGTGCAGCTGCAAAATGGAGCCGTGATCTAAACAGCAGCACTTCACCCACTCCTTCACCCGTGTCACCAGCTTCACACATACATGGAAACACTCCCAGAGAGGTGTCGGCGTGCTCCTTTCACCTCTGTGTTATGCAAACTCTTCATCAAATATCAAAGTGTGGAAACAAAAGGATGAGGCAGTGGTGTGGTTCTCCTCATTAGAGGTGCATTGATATTGTTTACTTGGTGTAACAACCCTATTTATCCAGTTCATTAATGACATCAAAGTTTCTTTATGGTCTAAATTTGTCACCATTGAGGCATTTAGACTTAATCTGTTTGCAACTAAATCATCAACAGTTTCGTATTGATCTTTTTTCATTCTTAAGTGAAGCAAAAGAATGAAATGAAGGCATTAAATTATGAGTTGTTATGCTGAAACTTGGATAATCTTTGTGGAGAACCAATAACTGGTGTTTGTTAACTCAGGTTAATGGTCTGCTTTATTTTTTTCACAGCAAACAGAAAGAGGATTAGAAGCCATGTTATTGCAATGAAAACAGAAGAACAATACGTCTCTATGTTCAACAACCGCTGAATCATATCAAGAAAGACCAGCTGGGTGACTGTGTAGGGGGAGGGATCCGGGAACCTGTGAAAATTGAAGTACTCTGCCGATGAAAAGTAGGGATGAGAGGTGTGGGTGTGAGACATGGTTCAAGATATCTTTTTGTGGAAGTCATCCATTCCTTGAAGCTTTATCCCATGGCTAAAGCTAAGGTATTAGGTTCCATTTTTAAAGATTATTGTGAGATACAATGTCAAAAAGAAAACTTTCTCTTCTGTGAAGCCGTGAGTGGAAAGCCTACCATAAGATAAAAAATCGGTCAGGTATCCACAACAGCAGCCAGGTATCTTAATTCACCATCGTCCAAACTCAGCCTGTAGTAAATTGAAATGTCCATTTCTGGATTATGACTCCAGAGAGCATGGCCAGCTGCTGCAGTTTGTGAGACCCTTGCTTAAACAGAAAAACTGGTTACAGCAAGAGCAAGAAAGGTTTGGGTATCGTTTTTGGAGACGCTTCAGCTGAACTTCAGACCTCTCTTTAATGATCTATAATCCGTTGGCAAATCTTCAGTGGGCAGCATTGGCTTTCATTTTTTTTCTTTTTCTGTAACCAGGATGTGGAAATCTCTGACAAAATTAAGTATGAAACTTGGGGAAAAAAAACTAAATATGCAATGTGTGCTTGTCACACTTCATTTAATTCTGAACCTTTTCTTTTTTAGCTAAAGTAAAGGTCAGCTGTGGCTCTTGGTTGTACAATTATTATGATCTACTAGTTGTGTTTCCATCTACTGGTTTTGAGTGAATAAACTAGGTTTCAATCAAGCTTGTATAACAACAACCTATTCTCAGTAAACAATTTAAAGGATATCTTGTGAAAAAGTTCTATCACAGTAAACATGTTGATAGATTTTATTGATCTCATGTTGCAAGACATAGGGTGATATCAGGTAAAATGGGCCATTTAAGGTTTGGGGCTCACAGCCCCTCTGGAAATTAGAGTCAATGACTACAACAAACTGTTGACGTAACTCTACTTGACAAGAAACAGGTGATTTAATTGATTTATGTTTTTTGGTGGGTGAGACAATACCTCAAATGTAGACTGCACCAGAAATGTGCATGCCCGATGAGATGGCCCGTTTTACTGCTTATAGAAAAGATTCAAGATTTACATTCAAGATTTATTGGGCTTAGATAATTATATTTTATCACATAATTCCAACACAAAATAATCAGAAACAGTCATTATTAATCATAAATATACATGGAAAAGGCATATTTGGTATTGTGTTATTGTCCCAAGCAATTTACCAAAAAGTGGCCGAATTTACCTGATATCACTCTATTTATATGAATTAAAAGTGTTTTTTTAGTGAATACAGTGAGTGAGAAAAACCTAACTGTGAGGCATCAAAATACTTTGACGGAAAACACAACTACTGACAAATACAACGACATGACTGTGAGAAAAGGAGAGGGAAGTAAAAAAAGAGGAAGAGGCAGGTGAAAGGTTCTTTGCAAGCCAAAGCAGCACTGTCAAAAAAAAAAAAGAGTCCACACTGAGTCTTAATGGAGCCATTGATCCTGCACCGATGGAGGACACACCCAGTGGGGGACTGGCTCACACAGTGAGGAGACAGGTGTTCGCTCGATATCTGCTCCACTTCTTTGACCTTAAAGCTTTTAATCAGCTCTGCCAGGGAGCTTGTCAATCCTGTCAAACAATGAGCGGCCCACAGTATAGACACAGTAGGGGGGGGGGGACGTGAGGGTGAGAGCTCTGAATAACACTTGTGCAGCCCTGAGGTAAAAAAAAAAAAAAAAAAAAGAAGCATGTACGTGCGGCGTGCAGCTATTTGGACTCAGGCTCCCCCTGGACAAGCCCCTGTGTCTTTGAGGCAGCTACTGTGGTAGCCTCGGTCAGCAGATTTCAAAGGCTATTAATGTCAATGTGTAGGTGTTCACGTGAGTGATTTCATCTGGGATAAAGTTTGTTTGTGAACTTTTATACCATCACTTAGAGAGATGCGAGCTCCCTATGAGATGTCTGTTCACAATACACTAGACCTCAAATCTTTTCATTTTTTTTTTTTTTAATTCCTTCAAAAAGCACCACTTCTTGCCATTGGCTGCTCTTCTGAGTGAGTGACAGGGATTCAAATATAGAATAATTGAGTTCCAGAATCTGCCTGTGTCTGCCTGCTTCACTTTGCCTATTTCTGATCAATAGTATTACAGTATCAGAAATTTACCAGGGATACTTTTTTTTTTCTCTGTTTCATCAAAGCCTTATGAACCAGAGCCCCCTGTTCCATTCTCGCAGGCACCTTTTCCCTCCTCCTCCTGCATTTCTAGTCTGAATCAGCACACTGTGAAGTTTAACTACAGCATGTCTTTTAGCATGGAGGGTAATTGCAGAGCTGGTGTGATTACAGTTAATAGCATTGTCAGTGGAGCAGTCACCCAGCAGTCACCCAGTCACATTGGCCGCAGTAAAATTGTATTGTACCGCTCAATTATCTCCGTTCAGTGATGGCTCTCTTCGCCTTTCTTTATTTTATCTGGATGTTTAAGTTTTAGCATTTGGATCTGCAGCAAGTGATTGTTGATCCCGCTGCTTGTAACATGGGTACTATTTAACTCTCTCTAGGGGAAAAGTGCTTCAAAACCCCCACTGCTCCAATTTCAACAGCAACAGCTACAATAAAAAAAAAAAAAAAAAAAAAAAAAAAAGCATAAAAAAAGCTGTGGGTTCATTTCCTGCCTTTTTTTTTAATGCCCCGTGCCCACAGCCCACCCACTGCAATGTTCTCAGATGAAACACAGAGGAACCCCAGATCGCGGTTTCATGATCTTTGGCTGCTGTGATTTATTACCGCTATCATTCTCCCTCTCTTCTCACATCCTAGGATGTTCCTGATTTTTTGAGAATGCACCAAATAGGTTTGCTGTCCTGAGTCTCTGTGTCAACGTGCATTTCGTTAGACAACTAATGACCTCGTGGAGACTGGAGTAACGCATACCAACCAGACTGCGCTTTCAGACCGTTCCCTTTTCCCTTGCTGTGGCTTTGTGGTTCCCTACTCCTGTCTCCGTGCCAGTTGCTTTTCGCTTGAAAGACAGTTGCAAACTGTGCAGACGTTTAAGTGCTGTTATTTCATGTGTGCTTTTTAAAGCTCCCCCTAACAAAAAACAATGTCACAACACGAGAAATGAAAGGTACAGATGCTCCGAAAATAGCTTTGTCACTGCTTCATCTGTTATAAATTGTCTTAATTTACAGATATTGTTGTCCTCGCTGTCGAAAAGGAATACAGCATTGATTAGAGACAGATGGACGTGGACATATAAGCCGGGATCAGAGGTATTTCAGATGTTAGATAACATCACGCAGAGTCTTGATGTACTGGAAGATGATGTATGGAAACACACTGAGCTGTGAGAAAACACCATATAGAAGCTCAGAGGCTTGGTGGGAAAGACAATACTCCAGCACAGCTGGAAAGCACATGCAGCAGAATATGAACATGGTCCTGAGATGTGGTGAGGCATTCCAACGGTTATATGTATGTGGAACATGGAGGCCCAGCTCGCCTTGGAAAGATAGGCTGTGGTCGTGGTTTAGGAAATGGCTCAGCCCTGGGCTCGGAGTTCTGCCGAGAACCGCTGGGTTTCATGGAGGTTTATGATCAAAACACACATGAAAAAGGGGATTTGGCAGAATCCAGCGACGTATGCTGGAGCCCTGCATGTACCCTCGTAGCCATATCTGCCACATGTTAACATCAATCTTTTGTGTTTACACGCAGTATATATACGAGTGATGCTTCCGTGACTCCCAATCCAAAGTCAAGGTTACAGAGACTTTGAATCATCAACATGAAGTCTGAAAGGTTCTTTGGAAGCATGCAGAGAATGTTTCAGTTACGCTACCATTCGAATAATTTGGGGTCACCCAGACAATTTAGTGTTTTCCATGAAAAGTCACTTTTATTTACCACCATGAGTTGGAAAATTAATAGAAAATATAGTGAAAACATTGACAAGGTTAGAAATAACAATTTGTATTTGAAATATTATTTTGTTCCTTCAGATTTTGCTTTTGTCAAAGGAGGGGTCATTTTTATAGCTTCACTAACCAGCTAAACTGTTTTCAGCTGTGCTAACATGATTGCACAAAGGTTTCTAATCATCCTCTCTTGATGCAATGTGCAAACACATTATACCATTAGAATACTGTGATAGTTGCTGGAAATGGGCCTCTATACACCTATGTAGATATTGCACCAAAAACCAGACATTTGCAGCTTGAATAGTCATTTACCACAAATTATCTTCATTGAAAAAAACAATGGTTTTTATTTTAACGGTACTGTAAACTGCAGCGAGGAATGTTTATTAAATGTACATGCATTCCTGATGTGAAAAGAATTACTTGAATAATGCGATAAGATAACATGTTCAGCAATAAAAAGATTGTAGTTTATCAGCTTAAGTAACTGTGTGTTCATTCCTTCGGTGGAAAGAACAGGACACTAATCCATGTCTAAATGATGTGACTGCAGGGCAAAACTCATAATCAGTTTATTTGTACTTAATTCCTTGTACCAAGCACAGAGACGACTGGTTTGTTGCAGCCTTGGGTCAATGCTGCTGATGGATTGATTGTATTTGATTGGTTTAGACCTTCAGATATGATAAGGGAGCTGTAAGCAGCTATTCAGACAACACTTGTTTTGAGCAAATCTACAATATACGGAGTCCCATGGTGATCATGACTCAGACACATACTAAGTGTGCTTGTTAATTGATAGCAGACTGGGGCTTCAGCCCACTGCCCACCTCCAGCTGCAGTGTGAATTCCCTCTCCTATATGTTAATGGATCTGCTGTGTAAATGGCCTGTGCCAGAGTTGCTGGAGGAAAATAGCACAATGCAACTCAAGCAGAAGGCTGTGCGCATTGCCCCTGCTGTCCTGTTTATGTCCCAAACACAATTAGAGATTCACTTTGATGACAGCCCGTTCCGTTTTTTTTTTCCACACGTGTTTAAAAATGTATGATATGCACAACATTAATTTCTACGGAGACCGATATAACACAGCGGGGGGATGTCTGGAAAAAGAAAAAAAAAATCGCGAGTGACTCTAATCAAATATTGATCGTATGTTCACTTTCCTCGGTTTAATAAGCCACTGGTCATGCAACAGTGCTTCTCACCAAGCGTTTACTGGAACTATTCACCGTCCAAAAGGCTTCTTCCCTCCTGCAAGCCTGTGAAAGCCTGTAAGAGCTGCTGGCCTTTGTCAAAAAAAAAAAAAAAAAGCAGACAAAAACTCCCCCAGTAAAGGTTGACACAGGTCAGATGCCAAGAAGCGATATTCTGTGCTCTCACTGAGTATTTCTAAAGGTCACCTTGCATGAGGTGTATGGATTTACACGTATCAGGACCTTCTGAGCATACAGAAGGTCTCAGCATTACATCTTCATTACCTTCCACATGTGGGTCCAATAATTGATCAGAGCGGAATATTTTTCATTCATTTTATGTAATCTTGAAGTTTGATAACGTATCCGACATTAGTGCTTGGCATAATAACACGGAAGTATTCAGTGTTTGTACTCTGTGCAAGACTTATCTTTACTTGTGGACAATGGAACAGATGGTGTGAGAGAAGGATTTGTCATGCATGGTTGTTCAGGGCCAGACTCTTTCACAGCACTTTTTTGGCAGGACTTTATATGCATTTCATGGTGTGTTTGCTAAGTGCTAGCAGAGGTATAGGGTACTACTGTGATGCCGCCCCCCCCATTCTATACGTCCCCCTCCTAAGCCATCATTATAGCTGATCCTCTGCACTGTTCCAGTGTAAATTCAGTGAAGATTTCAGATGTTATTGAAGCGTAATGCTCGTTTTAATTTTCAAATTGCTGTCAATGTCAAATCAACAGCACACAAAGATATGAAATTACATAAAATCGGGAACAACATCAGGAAGATGGGCTGACAAATGTTTGGCATTTATGATTGACAGATGGCTCAAACAAATCAATGATATAAATAATAAAAAAGGGAATCGTGTTTGTTGACTGAGGTGGGTGGTTCTCAAACACTGGTCCTACATTCACTGAACGAAGATTCTGAAAATAAAATGCACATTTCTTGGTAGAATTTGAGAAGTAGAAACACAATTTAATGTTGAAACTATCTTATAATATAGCATCTTCCAGTCAAAATAACGGGAATGTCTTCCTCTTGCTTGAAGTTTTCAATACAGGGGCCTGCACAGATGCATTTGATCACTTGTGTTGGTTGACCTTATGTCCAAGGGGCGAAAAACTTGGGAATTTTGGAAATATTCAACATTGTTGAACTATCCCTTTAAATCTGGTTGTTTAAGCCAAAATTAATCCTGAGATGATGCTACAATATATTTCTCCCAACCATATTTACATTTCCTGTTATTGGTGAACCTTTAATTGTGGACATTTTGTGTATATTCCTGTTTATTCCGGTTTATTCCCGTTAATTCCCATATATTCCATATATATATATATATATATATATATATATATATATATATATATATATATATATATATATATTTCCATGAAACGTTTCCTTCATTCAAAATCCCCACAATTTTGCAACCCTGCTGGACATTAATAGGAATATGCATGAAATAAGTGTGTGTACGGTATCTTACGGACCGTTTCATGAGAACACACATCAACTGTGGCCTTCAACCGGTGATTAAAATGTAGGTTTCCTGTCTGTTCATTAACTTTACATATGTCAGGTCAGCTTTCAGGGGAAACTACCTCTAAATGTCAGATTCATCCAGATCTGCACACCGTTTTATTTTTATTTTTTGCATCCCATTCACTTATAACCCATGCTGCTACCCTGACTTCATTCTGACCTGAAGCCAAAAGGTAAAGCTCACCCCTTGCAGCTGTTGTGTTATTGTACCGTTATGTAAACTGTGCAAAAAGGAAATGTGGACACAGCCTCTGTGTTACCCTGTGCTAATAGTGAGATTTCCAGGAGGTGTGTTGCCTGCAGCGGTGTCTCTCCTCTATTTTAATATCCTGAGTGCTGTAATCTGCTCACCACGTCTGACCCGGCTGCCCGTCACTCTCATCGCTTACCCTCCCCACCCTTAACTCCCCCCAAATCCTGAACATCACATTTATGTAACCCCCCCACCGCACCCATAACTCTTAATGCTCTGCACCCATACCTGCAGCTGTTGGGGCGCGGCCCGTCCATAACCATAATGTGTCACTTTACACCGTGCCTGCTGCCCCCTTTTTATTTATTGATCACCTCTTTTCTATTAAGACGTTCCGACAGCTGCCCTCCTTTTTAAAAGCTTAAGGAAACTTCTGCATTATTGAAAATTAACCCGGCACACATCATCTCGTGTGCCAAGCCCCTTCTGTGAATGAGATGCTTTGTGGGCTAATTGGTCCGTGTAAGTGCTCCCCAGTGTCTGGGCTTGAGATCTTCTCTGATAAAGCATATTATTATCTAGCTTTAACTGCTCTTACAACACAATATTTCACACCACACTTAAAAAAACACTGGCCTAGATCCCTTCCCTGTTTTTCACCAAGTTTCTGTCAAACAAGCACAACTGTAACGGTCATGGTCATTCATTTACCTGCCCAGCCCCCCCCCGTACCCGGCCTTTTGTTGACTGACAGTCGCTCACCGTCTGGTATCAGTGGTGATGTCATCAAACCGTTTGGTCGGGTAACGTCAGCTCTGTTTATTTTGTGTTGTAGGACCGAAACTGTGGTGGCCTTGTTTAGTTAAGCTGCAGGGTCAGAGCTCTGATACACTGCTTACAGTTGATACTCACTCACTCACTCACTCACTCACTCACTCACTCACTCACTCACTCACTCACTCACTCACTCACTCACTCACTCACTCACTCACTCACTCTCCCAGTCTCTCTCTCTCTCTATTTCTACATCTCTCTGTCTTCATCTCTCCGTCTCTCTTTGTAAGGCAAAAGCCTTATTTTTGGCTCAGCTCTATTTGTCATTGCTGCGGTCAAAGACAACTAAAATCCCAGATTACTTCTAGCACATTTCCTATTTGACTAGAATATATAAAAAAATAAAATAAAAATTAATTACAGGAAATCCGGAGGCTCAGTTACTCGCTATGTATTTAAATTATAAGAGGTTAGTAAAAGACTCACAAATAGAGCATAATATGCTCTACTGTGTCGTCTGTGTTTGCTTCTGTGAAATCTTCTGTTAACAAAATGGAGTTGTGGGGTTTTCCACTGTTTCCGTTCGAGGATGAATCATTATCCTGCTCAACGAAGATCTTGCTCTGTTGCAAGTGAACTGATGCATCACCTTGACATTTGAAATGCATTAAAGCTGTTTGAGGGGTGTGTGGGTGTGTGTGTGTGTGTGTTGCCTCAGGAACAATGTATGCAGCTACATTAGGTGACAATCGGTGCATGTGCTTGATTGGCTGATGCTATATGCACTATCAATCTGACAGTTGAATTTATAACCCCCAGAGGAATATGGTACTCAGACAAAGTAATAATACAATTTAAGTACTAACACAGTAATACAAGTAATAACATTTTATGACATCATTTAATTATTAATACTGAAGCATGAGTGTGCAGGATTTCACTCTTTGTAGTTTGAGAGGTACTTAATATATATTTAGCTTCTTAAGGCTAGTGGTTCCCAATACATGGATTGGGGACCTCCAAAGGGTCACCAGAAAATAGGAAAGATGAAAAAACAAAATTTTGATTCACAAATCTGTTTTCACTTTCAGATTTATTTTCTGTAATCTTTATTTTTTGGTCAAATATTGGATCATTTGAACATTTATTGAAATGACAAACAAAAACAAACAAAAAAACAAAACAAACAATCTATTTGTTTTTTGGAGCTGTTCCATGAAATGTGACCCAACTACAAAGTGACATCCAAAGACAGGTTGAAACCAATGGTTTTCATCTATAACAATATGTTTTTTTTTTTTTTAATCTTGTTGTATTATCCATTGTAACTCGTTACATCCACCACTGCATTACCTCTCTCCTTCCTCAAACAATCAGCTGTTGGGAATAGATAAAATGAGACACACGGCTTCTTTGCCCAGATTGTGAAGTTGCCTAACATAATAAATATTCCTGATAATCAATAACATTTACAGCGAAGCAGATGTTAGTGCGTTGTACAAAAGTCTATTTCAAATTTGAACCAGATAGTAGAAAATTAGGAACAGGTCTACTAACCATCTGTTCCAGCGAGGTTTCGCTTGCCTAGGCAGTTGAATGTTTGCTCGGGGAGGCAGAGGGTAAAGAGAGCCGCTTTGGCAGGTACAGGCATTGTTTGCCCAAGTGACCTGGCTGAAGCACCATCAAATAGCGTCTGAGTGTAGATTAAAAGCAAATTCTCAACACATAGTGCTCCATCTCCAAAAAAAGCCCAACGGCCACAGCAAATAAAAAGAATGACATTAAACCGAGGATATTGCCCCCCCTGCTAATTTAAGTGCCCTGTGTGGATGCATCAAAACTTCCAGCATAGTGAATATAGCTCCCAGTAATCTCTTAGGACACAGAAACACTGCAATTTATTTTGAAAAGCACTTATATCTGTTGATATGAGCAAATTACTGACAGAAAAAGAATAAAAGATTCCACCAGGGGAATAAACAAGTATCTAATAGGCATTTGTGTGTGTGTGTGTGTGTGTGTGTGTGTGTGTGTGTGTGTGTGTGTGTGTGTGTGTGTGTATGTGTGTGTGTGTGAGTGTTAAGATTTGGACTCAAACTAAACACCCCATGTGTGGCCATGAATAGGGGGAGCACAGAGGCTTGTTCCATTGCCGTGGGAACTGGGACTACAGTACATTAAACAGTCATTATCCCGGGTGGCTCAAGCCATGTTTTATCTATCAGCATCCCACTTAAGTAACAACGGAGTAACCAAAGCATACGTAGCATGAGAAGATGATGCGTCCTCGTCTTGAAAATCTTCAAAGCTGCACTTTAGGAAGAAAATTTATATAAAAACACGCCCGATTTATCTGCTTGAATTCCAAATCGTAGGAGATGGTTTCATCTCTGCAAACTGAGGCGTCATAGATCTGACCTAAATTGAAACTCTTCAGTCTCTCCACCCCTAAAAGCCATGAAGAAGATGACATTTTAAGTCCAAGAAGTGTGCACTTCAATGACATCACCTAATACATTTCCCCAGGCTTTGACCGGCTCCAAACTTCAAACAGCACGGCAAGTTGGCTGGTGCAGCTTTAAACAGAAAATAGAAGCTATTAATGAGTGTCTCTTGTAAAATATGCATTCAAGTCCTATTTAATCTCTGCTGCTTTGCCTCACGTTGCAGCAGCTATGGGTGAGTTATCTGAAATTTATTTGACTCTGGCACGAATGGATTTCTTTTGGATAAGCATGAACGAAGTGGTGGTGTGTGAGCCAATAATTGTCTTTTGTTGGCCACTTGAGCTGAAAACAGAATAGTGTTACATATATCTGAGGTTTAGCTGCCAAAAAACAGCTGTTTTTATGGAAAAGAAGCTCCCTGGACTTTAGGGGACTTTGGTTTTTAATTTAGGGTTTTATGGTGGTTCATATAAAGAACGTTTCCAGCAACTATCACTCCAGTATTCTAATGGTACTATGTGTTTGCTCATTGTGTCAGAAGGCTAATATATAACATTTTTTATTTATTTTAAAACTCATGGTGGTAAATAAAAGTGTGAATTTTCATGGAAAACACAAAGTTGTCTGGGTGACCCCAAACTTTGGAATGTTAGCATATACGTAATGTTTGACTTTTTTTTCCCTCTCTCTGCAACAGAGAAAGAAAGAAATATTAATAGCGTGTTTCTCATTCATTCTTGATTTGTTACAGAAAGGAATCTTTTTTTCTTCTTTGTTTCATATTCTTGTTTGTTTTCCCATCTGGGTAATAAAACCTCCATATTGATTTATAGACACTTAGCTCTCGTTTGTAATCACTACACTGTTGCCTTGTCTTTTTCCTGGATATTGTCCACATGCGCCATAGGAAGGCCATTTGACAGGAGGCTGTTGTTCAGCGTAGCGTGCCCCGCACATTGTCCGGTGTCCATATGCAAACAACACAGAGCACATGCTTTTCCTTGCTGCCTGACAGGATCTTGTTACAGTCGGATGTTCTCAGTACAGCTCTGTTGCTGAGGCTCTGGGAGTCTCTCCCTATCAGCGCAGGGCCAGACGGCACAGCAGCTGTTTTAATAGTGCCCCTTATGTCCCCCCCCCCAATCCAAGTCAGCTCACCTGGTGTGAATCAAACCGCTCTTCTTTTTTTATACCCTGCCAGCTCAGGCATACTTTCTGCTTTGTTTTGTTTGCTTTGTGTTGTTCTATTGCTTTTTCCTTCCAGATATAGGGCCCCAATCTCCTCACTGGCAAATCTCAAGGTAGTGTCTGGCCTCAGGTGTATTGGAGCATGACTGTACCCCCCCAGTCCCTCTATTGTCAAAGAACAAAGCAGCAGAAGCAACAACAATGCCAGCCGGCCTCAAACCTACAAATCTCCCCCGGAGCTCCGCCTTCCTCTTTGTTTCCCTCTCATAGCTTCTGCATCTTACCCTGTCTCTGCAGCCCCAGCTTCCAGGACCTTTTTACAAAAAAATCTACCTTCTTAATGCCTCTTGCATGTATGTGGCTGTGCTCTTCTGTGGTTTTGCCACTGTGTGGTGTAGTCTGTAATTACAGCTCTGACTGTGTGCTCAGCCAAGGACTCTTCCAGTCCTTGAGTGAAAGGGGTCCCTGTGGGCGCCCCTGGTCCTTCACAGAGGGGATTTGGGCTCTGTAGCTGTGTAATTACGCCAATTCCTCTGGTTTCCATTTGCGTGAGCTGCTGTTTATTTGGTTCATTCTGAGTGGGGAGTGGGATCGGACTCAGAGGAGGGAGGCGCTGCAACTTTTTTACACACCAACCAACCCCTGCTGGCATTGTTTTTTAGCAATTAAGTGGGCTAACATATTCCAATTAAACAGTTTGTGCAATACCTTCTGAAAAGTTCTGCCATTTTTGTTTTGTTTTTTTTGTGCAAAATCCTACAAATGTACAGCTACCAATATGGTGACATTGCTGTTCTAGAAATTGCTTTTGTCTTGTAATGCACTGCTTTCCCAGCATAAGCCATTCAATTTGAAAGTTGAGTTCTTATATGAAAAAAAAAAATCTTATAACAGTCAGATACCTTCAGTCCTTTGTGCAAAATCCTACAAATGTCTAGCTGCCAAGATGGCGACATTCTTGTTATTTCTCAGTGGAAAATGCAATATTTTAAGACCGTTTCAGCCTTAAAATGTATTTCTGCTAATGAATGTGCATTTTATTTTGAGAACCTTCTTTCAGTTAATGCATACATCCTTTAATTTGTCAGTTATTACAAAAACGAGGCACCCATTGTTAATTGCATTTATTATAATTGCATTTTATGGTGTGGCAAAAAGGGATTTAAATAAGAATATATAAGAAAATGTCAGAAAGACAGAAATATGTCTGGTTATTGTTCTTGTCTGGGGGTTTTCGTCTCGTATTTTTCATCTATTTATCTAACCAGAACCCAACCTGCTACCTCCAAAAGCCAGCAGTTAACACTTTATATGGAGAATATGTTAATAGATGTCACTGATGTCATTTTGGGGGTGATTTATGAAGCAGGAGCACATTATATTCTGTAAGAATGAGCACAGACACAAACAAGAACAGCGTGAATTGGGTGTGGTGAGGTTTTACAGCCCCACACTGTGCACACACAGCCCCCAAGTTAAGATTAAACTTTAACTAGTGTTGTCACACAGTAAATTGTGTTTGCTGTTTCAAAAAAGATCATACTATAGCTGCCACAACTGGTAAGCTGTGATAAAATGGGAGTAAAGCATTGCCCTGTGCGTGCGCAAGGACACAGGTGGTTCTCAAGGTGCAGATGACAAGGTTGCCAGTCCTCCCTGTCAAACCGTATTAGTAAATCAATCTGTCATCTTCAAATCCCCCAAAGTTAAAATCTCTGCAGAGAGAGGGTCTCGCTGATGTGGTCAGGAGGAAATGAAAGCTGATGTGCACTCAGTAACTTCAAAAAGGGTGTCACTTATTTTATTTTTTTTGGCTTTGTTTTTTTTTCTTATATGATTTCATGTAGGCACAGCGAAGGCTGTATTCAAGCCAAACAAACGCACACGAGGGTAGATAGAAATTGGTTTTCTCTCGTAATGCACTGCTTTCCCAGCATAAGCCGTTCAATTTGAGAGTTGAGTTGGAAATTCTTCTACCAGTCGCTGCCGCTGCTTAGACAGTTTGACAGCTCGCACGCACAGACCCCCCCCCCTACACCGCCGCTCCGGATTCCTGTATAGTTGAAGATAGACTACATGAGATATTGCATTCAGTGCGTGTGTATACGTAAATGGATCTCTCACACATATATTCTTACACGTTTTAAAACCCCCTGTGGAAACTTTATCTCCTGACTGCAGCGATTATCCATCATTGTGATACAGTTATTCAATGTTAAAGAGCCGCTCCGGTGCATGTGTGTCGGCCCCGGTCCTCCGCCCGGAGACCACGGAATACTTCCTCTCTGTTTAAGACTTGATTCACGGCTGGATTTACAAGCGCATGTGATTAACAGAGGAACTCCGGGCCTTCTTCCTGTGGGTCCTCCTATCCATGGGAGATAATTATAGCTGCCGCTGGCTGTAAATACGAGCCCGGGCCAGAGGTTTGTCGGACCAGGAAATGGGACCTCGTCAGACTTTACCTGCAAAGGGACATAAATCAGAAGCCTGAGATAACAAAGATGTGTCGAGAGACAACAGGATGAACAGGCCCTGCGGCAGTTCAATGTGACATCTGTTAAGGCCGCCATCATTCCGCACTCAGGTCACCTCAGGTGGAAATTAAAGTTGTAGCTGCTGAGTTGGAGTTAAGAATCAGAACAAAAGGCTGCAGACGCCTTTAACCGTGGATTACTGTCAATATCAGTTAATCTGCTTATTCCAAAGGCGTTTTTGTCTGGCCAACAATATCCAAAAGATATTCACATTTCAATAATATAAAACAGATAAAAGCCTCAACAGCAGATTAAAGCAGGCAGTCTGTAAAGAAGATCTAATTCAAGGATATAAATCGCATAATATGTAATGTTTTTGTTGCTGGGGGTCTATCAGTCGAAACAATAACAAAAGAAGGAGTCTGTGACGTCATGAAATAGCAGGGGATCATGGGAGTTGTAGTCTTTTCATTCGTCTGGTATTCATTGTTTAGGAGGTTTTCAATGGCTGCCAAATTATCCACAGTGGTCTCTGTCTCCAAAAAGAAATAGAGCCAGTGTTTAAATCCATTAAGAACACTGAATAAAGCTGCTCCATGTTAAAAAACCTGTCTCTCTGAAGCTGTCCAGTGGACAGAAGACGACCAGATGGGGCGGCCTGCTGAGCTGCGAGCTGTCTGAAATATGGCTTAAAGCTGGATAAAAAAGCAAATTCATGATGGTGCTGGGTTGACTGATGTAAGCACATAGGGGACATTTACCCTCTATTGCATGAAATTTTACTTAGACATGGTAAAAACTATTCTGAATGTTTTTATTACTTAATATGGCCAAAATAATAGTTATAAAAAATATATGTAAGAAAAAGTTGGAAACATAGTCTCAAGATAGTTTCATGCTATGTAAGTCAGTAGGACTCCATTAGGTTGTTTGCAGTAGTAAATTTACATATTTGCATATTATTGCCATATGGCCATAAGCATCTTTTTTAGCATATTAGAAAAAAAAATATTACATCCAAATTTTATTAAAATTAAGAAGAAAAAGAAAGGATATTCTGGTCATGTGACCTCATAAAATGTATGTCCTTCAAAATAAAAGTGGCCTTTTCACTGTAAAAAAAACATAGATTTTATATCACAACTTTTTTAGAAACATTAAAATAAAGTAATTTTTGCCATATGGCAACACTATGCAATAGAGGGTTAAGCAGCAGCCACGCAATGTTCATCATGTTCCTCATGTTCCTCATGTTCCTCTAGATTTAAAGTCAGTTTTGAATGTATGAATTTCTTGAGGTTGGAAAATTGTAATAATGAGAAGGACACTACCCAATAACATATTTTACAGGTCGAGTCATTTTCATCCAGAAAAGTTACATATTGGTCTTTAACCCTGCAAATGTGTTTGACAGGCCAAAGGGCAAGAGAGAAAGAAAGGAATTTGACAGGTCAGGTCAGCATGTGCTTAAAAGTCTAAACCACATGTGAGTTTACAGGATGCTTGTCCTTGCTTGTTGACCTTTTTTTGTATTTTGTCAACAAAACTCCTCATGGGCTTCAGTAGTAGGGGAGCGGAGCCTAATTGTTGTTTCTTAATATATAGCTAATGTGTTTGTTCTCATTGTTTTCAGTGCTCACAGGACTCCATGTTGTTTCTTTTATTAGGAGCTCCGGGCGATCTTGAAGTATTTTCTGAGTAAAAAGTAATTAAAATTACAATGGGGCGAGTCAGCGTGTTGTTTGGTGGGCGGACGGACCGTGGCAGACGGCGATTTGGCTCCAACTCGCCCGCCCTTCCTCTCTTTCATTAGCGATGCATTGGTTCTCCCTCAGCCCTCCCATCTCATCAGAAACAGGACCCTGGTGGACAAAGACAGGGTTGTATAGATGTGCCCATTATGCTAATATCAACTCCCCCAAGCTTTTACACACAACTGCTGTGATGTACCAACTTTTTACAGTGATGTATAAGGAGTCGACCCCGCTCCCTGAACTATAGAGGAGTGTGTGGATAAATCCTGCAAGTGTTGTGCGTGCATGCACTACCTAGGAGGCTGAATTGACTCCTTGACTTTCAGCGCATGTACCTGCTATTGACTGGAGTGCTTTCACTTGGCTTGTTAATCGTAATTAAATGTTTGTTTTTTTTCCTCTGTGTCTCCTACTTGTAGCTGGTGACGGTCAGATGGTACAGATGGACTCCAGTAAGTCTGGCTTCGTGGGTTCACAAGTGGAGCTGCGTTGCATTTTCATCAACAGCAACCCACCGGTCAAGATTTCCCAGGTCACCTGGCAGAAGCTCCTTAACAGCACCAAGCAGAATGTGGCCATCGCCAACCCAGCCCTCGGCGTGTCCGTCCTGGCGCCCTTCAAGGAGCGGGTCAGTTTCAAGCAGGCGGCGGTCCGCCACCGCATGCCCTCGCTGGAGGACACCACCATCGTGTTCTCCAACCTCCAGCTGTCCGACGAGGCGGCCTACATCTGCGAGTACACCACTTTTCCCGCGGGCAACCGCGAGAACATGGTCAACCTCACAGTATACGGTAAGAACCTGTTCAGTTCCTGCACTGGTTTTCAGTCCGTTTGAATCTGCATTATTCGTAATTTCATACAACTGCAATAATCATAATTTGATGAAGTAATAAAGATGGAATTATAGAAATAAAATGTTTAATTAACTAATACATAACTCCTGATCTTACCAGATCATACTCTTCAATTTTACTGTTGATGATTTGTCGATTGATTGATTAAATGACTGACTGTCTGATTGATTGATTGTAACTTTGTATTGTATTGTCACTGTGTTTTGACTGCTGTCTTGACCAGGCTTCTCTTGTAAAATAGATCTCTGCATCTCAATGGGACCAACCAGTAAAATAAAGACAAAATAAAATTAATAAAATGTTCAAGTTACTTAAAAATATGGTGGGGTGCACAATAAGTACAATCTATCTATGACTCACATAGATTAACCAATGGCTGTTAACATATGCCCCCTCATCAACATATGTAAATGCTGAAATAATTATTTCCAGAATTAATAGGGAAATTAATAAAACACAGAAACCAATGTAAACAGAAAAGGGAAATTGAGAAATAAAATAATGTTAAAATAAGTAAATAAGTATTTTTTATAATACATTATATATATAATATTTGTTATTTCTTTGCATATTTATTTATTTCAACATAAGCTTAACACATGTTTGTTACTTGATTTTTTAAATGTCTTTATTATTTTATTCATTTATTTAGAATGATAACAGTTTCAATCCTTCATACAATTTGTAATTTAGCGAAGACAAGCGGCCTCAAATGGTGTCAGTCATCAACTCATTTATTTTATATTGCATAATTGTATTGAGTTTTTTGCCAAGAAAATTGAGATATATTTATTATGGTCCCCTTCGAGAGGTTATTTTGTCCTGTCGCCAGACCGTCATTGTAAATAAGATTCTATTCTAAATTGACCTGCCTGGTTAAATAAACATTAAACAAATAAAGAAAAACAATCTGCTTCTACAGGTCATTTAATATATTATTTCCCAGAAGTTATTGCTGGCCTGATGAGTCGTCCCAGGAGACAGATCAGCCTGATAACAGGATCAATCTGACATCTTCCTGCTTAATGAAAAGCTACTTTTTCAGTTTTGCACATCAATATTACATCACCTCTGGCTTTGTGTTGAAGGAGGTTTACTTTTTTTCTTACTCTTAAAACCAGATAGCCTTTTTTCTCTCTGCTAAAGCTCTTGTAACCCTGTTGATTACACTTAAAACTCACAGTCTGCAATAGGTGAAAATAGACATGTTCAGCATTAAAGTGAAAATGACTTTTGACGGACTGATGATGTGCTGATTGGGGTGACATGTCGTTTAAAACCAATCCAGACTGCCCCATATGGCTTTTATAAACTAGAAAACTGCCGCAGAGAGCAGTCAATAAAAATGGCAGGTGATACAGGAATCAATAAGGCCACTTCAGAGTGTGTAATTTGGCTTGAATGATCTCATCTTGGGGGGAAAAAAAGGATTGCCTGAGACATAGTTTTTCTAGAAGAGGTGCAGCTTCGGGAAGGAAGTGCGTTGACTCTGATTAGAAACCTAATTAAAAATTAAAGCTGCATGCAGCAATGAACAGGCTCCCACACCTGGCGCGTGTCGGAGGAAGCGGCAGCTGCGGCATCGCTGCCGGTGATTATCGGACATCATGTGGATGGGTAAAATATGATTTCTTATGCGCAGCACTGATGGAGATGACATATTAGGAGATTGTGCATACATTCGATGAACTATGCATCAATTAGGCTTCACTTCCTGTTGCTGATAGGTGGTGTTTTTAAAAAGAGAAATATACAGCTCTTAAAAAATACTAGACCACTGCAAAATTATCACTTTTTCTGATTTTACTACTTATAGGTGTTTGCACTAAAGGAACATTTTTAATAGAGTCTATAAACTACTGACAACATTTCCCCAAAATAAAAATATTATCATTTAGAGAATGTCAGTCATTTTCTATACCTGCTTATTCCTCATTAGGGTCGCAGGGGTCTGCTGGAGCCTATCCCAGCACATTACGGCGAGAGGCAGGGATACACCCCAGATGGTCGTCACCCTATCATGGGGCACACACACCATTCACTCACACACTCACACCTGTGGGCAATTTAGAGTCTCCAATTAACCTCAGCATGTTTTTGGACTGTGGGAGGAAGCCGGAGTACCCGGTGAAAACCCACGCAGACACGGGGAGAACATGCAAACTCCACACAGAAAGGTCCCAGACCCAGGACCAAGGAGGTCTTGAACCTGTGACCTTCTTGCTGTGAGGCAACAGCGCTAACCCCTGTGCCACTGTGTTGTCCTGTGTAGAGAACGTATTTGCAGAAAATGTCAAATGGTCAAAATAACTATTAAGCAATAGTTATCTATAATGTTTATAATATTAAGCAAAGAAACAAGGTCAAATTCATTTTAAAACAACATAATATTAATTTTTACACTTAAGAAGAGTTCAGAAATCAATATTTGGTTCAATAACCCTTATTTTTAATCACAGCTTTCATGCGTCCTCTCCACAAGTCTTTACCACTGTTCTTGGGTTACTTTATTCCACTCCTGGTTCCTCTTTAAGCAAAATGAGGTGTGGTTGTGTTGGAATTCAACAGACGCTGGAACGGAATGGCTGGAATACATGTAGAGATTTCAGAAAAAAAAATAAACAGTGGTTTCTCATTTTTTTTTCAAAGCTGTATTTACATAACATGGAAATACATTTTCATGAATATTGGACGTTGCATTCAGGAATCAAATATCACTTCCTATTTCATCCTATGCAGCTGTAAACAACATGAGTAAAATTTCACCTCTGCTTCTACTGGTTAAGCTGATTCCTCCAATATCGAGCTTTGTAGCGATTTTTCTCCGACCGGAATTTCAATATAAATGAAGGGCACCGGGCAGATTTGAATCCTAGTGGAAAAACCTATTTAACTTTGTGAAAAAAATGAATAAACACTGGTAGGAAGCTCGGCGTGTAATCTGACCCTTCTCAGTACACTGCAGCGTGTAATGTTTCCCATTTCATTCATTTGTACTTGCTTTGAAAGGCCTGGAAATGAGCACTGTGCTCCTAGCTGGTTCGACAGCTCCTGTGGAGGAATTTATGATATAAGATATGATATATGAGCAACATAAATTATCCAAGCTGGTAGTGGTGCTGCTGGTCCGACACAAGGAATAGCAGTTTTATTTAGTGTCCGTAGGCTACTTGCATGGCTTGGAAAGTCACTTTCATCAAAATGTGATCCACATACATAGAGGTCTGAACTATGGCATGATTGCATAAGAGTGTGGAGGTCGATCCCCGGAACAATGGGCTGAAGTTTCAATTGCTCCTGGTCAGTGAATGGAAGTCAGTAAAAAGATAAGTCTGCATGATGCGTTTTATTCCCACACCTGGGGAATGCACAATTGTGCACCATTTTCAACAGATTCAGGACGTTTACTAGAGACATATTGTGGTCTCCAAAATAGTTGTGGAAAACTGCTTGGGTTTCAATATTATGTTTATATAATATTGAATTGATATATCAATATTTTATCAAGATATTTTGACCCTCTATTCCATGAAAATACTTAGACATGGTGAAAAATGTGATAAATGTGATAAATATATATATATATATATATATATATATATATATATATATATATATATATATATATATATATATATATATATATATGCGCTAGGAATTTGTATATTTCCATATTGCATATGGCAACAAATCTATGTTAACATATTAGAAAAGAAACTTAGAATATCACAATTTTATTAATTGTAATAATAATAATAATAAAATTTACTTACGATTCAGGCAGTCCAATTCACATACAGTAAGTATACAACAACTATGCAAACATATGAAAGTGTATAATAAACATATTATATAACAAAGGAATATACATGTGTTTATAAAATAAAGAACGCACAAATAACATACTTCATAGTTCAATCTTCCAAAATAATTAATAATTGTGACAGTTTATTATTGATTAACAAATTCAAAGTAGATATCTAATATAAAGGATCCCCAGATAATGATCCTCACATGTCAAAAGTCCATGAGCAAACAGGATATCCTGGTCATGTGAGCTTATGAATTGTATGACCTTCAAAATAAAATCCCACTTTTTACACCTGACTGTAAAAACAGATTTTATATTACAGCTTTTTAGACAAATTAAAATAAACTAATTGTTGTCGTATGGCAACAGTCTGTAATAAAGGGTTAAATCATATATAGATTGCAGGACAACACATTGACAACAAGTAAGACTGAACCATGCTAAAACCTTCTTGATGCACTTCCATTATATTGGAAATCTGGTCAGAGGGAAATCTTTTTTGCAAAAAAAAAAGATAAATAATTAGAACAATTGTTTGAAATACAACATGTCCTTGTCACCACTCTATGTTTCTGTCCCTAAGTAAGTGTTGGTGTGTTTTCCATTACATCCCAGCAAACGAAAAACCACTTGGCTTAAGTAGTCCCTGATGCGAGCTTCTTGTCAGCTCTGAGTCCCCATTTTGTGTCACTGAGCCTCAGAGGTCTTTTTAAGGCTTCTGTGGCTCAGTGAATGTCAGGAACCTGAGTGCAGATAACCAGACCGGCAGCGTTCAAAGATCTTTTTCAGCCGTGCATTTCGCTCAAGCTCGAGCCTCCCTTTTGATGTACTGAGAGTAGATTGCTAATTGGCAGCCCACAAAGGATTCAAATTGGATGACTATGCATTTGAGTAGGCAAGTGGGCTCTACATCTGTAAGAGCTTTGACAACTGCTTTGGCTTTGAGGACGGGAAGAAGAAGAACCTTGGCTGATTTGAGTTACAACACCGTTTTTTCATCTCATCCCTTCAGTTTAATTCACTTCAAATAGGCGTTTTCATCAAGTCTAAGGCAGATTTGGGGTGAAATAGATATAATTTAGCTCAAATTAACTCAACTAAGTAGCTCAAATAAAATAGAAAATGAAAGATAAAATGATAGATTCCTATTAAATGAGCTTTATTTATATTCCCATTGATTTAGTTGCTTTCTTTCCTACAGCTCGCCCTATGACACGTATGACCTTGACAACGCCCACCATCGTGGCCAGGCCTCAGAAACGCAAGATGACTGTCGCCACCTGCGTGTCGGCCAATGGGAAGCCGCCGAGCGTGATCAAGTGGGACACCAGGTTGAAGGGCGAGGCCACTTTCCAGGAGACGCGCAACCAGAACGGGACGGTGACAGTACGGAGCAACTACGTGGTCATACCGAGTCGAGAGACTCACAAACAGAAGCTCACGTGTATCGTCAAGTACCGGAATGAAACCATCACAGACAGCGTGGTGCTGAATGTGCAGTGTAAGAAGCCAGAAAGCTTTTATGTCATGATTTTAAAATGTATAATATCAAGGTTTGTTTGTTTTTTTAATCATATTTTATATAATTTATCAGCATATTGATGAAATCAGTTAGACCAATTTGAGAGTTTTACCTAGATTTTAGGTTCCCATGCACCCAACTGTTTTTCCCATGTAAGGCGACACCAATCACCATAGATTACAGTAAACAAAGGCCTCCTACAAACACAGATAAGCCCAGTATCCACTGTGAAGATACAAGAACACAAAAAATGAGCTGCTAAGGATTCACCAGGCTTCCGTTTAGTAAATGCTGGTTTTCGTGACAACTAATCATTTAAATGATTAATCACCACAGCTCTGCTCTGATACAGATGATAAAAACTGCAAAAAAATCTTCTTAATCATAATTAGAGCTGCAATGTTGATTAATGTCAATCATGTTGGAGGCTGTACTTTGCCGTACTCTTAATATGTACACATTTTTTTCAAACATGCAGTCGCTTCATTATTTCATTTAATTTTGACCAAATACCTCAATATCAATTCTGTGACAACATTATAGTCTGTTGACTGTTTTTGTGCTTTGCACAGTGAGATTTTTAATATATAATCATCAATAAAATGGATGTAATGACTAAGTGTGTTAAAGGATAATAATAGAACAGCAATAGGAGAGTCTGGAAGTTCAGAACATTACATCACATTTCTGTAATTCATCATTTGTGCATTCGGATAATGGAAACATATAATTGGGATAATTTAACTGCCAAAAAGACACAATTCATTACTGTTTTATATGTTACTGTTACTACCATCTATTTTTATGCTTAACCACACCTGAAATTATAATGTGGCTAAATAATTATTTATCATCATGAGGAACATAATCCCCAGAGACAAGGGATGCTGATAAAAAAAAAAAAAAAAAAAAAATCGTCCTAATCATAATTAGAGATGTAATGTTGATTAACGTCAATAATTTTGGAGGCTGTACTTCGCTCTTAATATGTACAGATTTTTTTAAACATGCAGTCGCCTCATTAATTACTTTAATTATTTCATTTTTTAATGACAGTGTGCAAGGGTTCACCATTATTTGTTAGATTTCATGTATACAAGTACTTAATAAATATATTTTAACCAAATACCTTAATATCAAAACTGTGACAACATTCTAGCCTGTTAACTGTTGGTGTTTTGACACACTGAGATTATTGATATATAATTACCAATAATGTGGATATAATGACTAAGTGTGTTAAAGGAAAAAAATGCACAGTAGAACAGTAATAGGAGAGTCTGGGAAGTTTAGAACATTACGTCACTTTTCTATAATGCATTATATGTGCAGTTAGGTAATGGAAACATATAATTGGGATTATTTAACTGCCCAAACTGTGTTACATGTTACTACCATCTATTTTTTATGCTTATACACACCTGAAATGATAAAACCATGTATTTTGGATTATGCTGAGGAGGGAAGCACTGACATCAGTGTCTCTTCCTTGCAGATGAACCCGAGGTGAAGATCGAGGGCTTTGATGGGAACTGGTACCTGAACCGTCAGAATGTTCAGCTGACCTGCAGGGCCGATGCTAACCCCCCTGTCACGATCTACCAGTGGAAACTGTGAGTCTCACTAAACCCTGAGAAAACTGCTTAAGGCTCAGAAGACCAGACAGCATGGCTACGTGTTTGTCAACTGTTAGTTTTCTGACGGGGTGTTATGGAAGGCTGGCGAAAGCACAGGGAAGCAATTTCATACAAAGTGCCACTGGATGTGTGTATAGTCAGTAATATATATATATATATATATATATATATATATATATATATATATATATATATATATATATATATATATATATACACAGCTCTGGAAATAAATAAGAGACCACTGCAAAGTTATCAGTTTTTCTGATTTTACTACTTATAGGTATGTGTTTGAGCAAAAGGAACATAAACTACTGACAACATTTCCTCCAAATCAAAATATTAAATATAAATATATTTAGAGAATTTATTTGCAGAAAATGACAAATGGTCAAAATAACAGAAATAACAAAAAAGATACAATGTTTTCAGACATAAACAATGCAAAGAAACAACATCAAAACAGCATAATACTAATGTTTACACTTAAGAAAAGTTCATAAATATTTGGTGCAACAACCCTTCTTTTTAATCACAGCTTTCATGCATCTCGTCATGCTCCCTACAAGTTGTTCTTGGTTCAGGTATCACCTAATCAGTATTTCTTTAAGCAGAATGTGGTGTGCTTGTGTTGGAATTCAACAGACGTCAGTGGCCTCTTACTATTTTTCTATATCTGTGTATATATATATATATATATATATATATATATATATATATATATCTCCAGAAATGTGTCTCCATTTATTTGTTTGTTTATAAAAACATGTAACAAAGATAAGACTTGGACCTAAAGCAGAGCTCACTGGGTCTATTACAGCTGCTACACATGCTCCTATCTGCCTGATGATACTGGGAGATAAATGCAAACAGAGAAACAGAGCAAGCTTTGCTTTGCTTTTTGGGCTTTGGCTTTGAAGTCTGGAGACCAGCATGCAGGTAGAGGGGTTAAAGAAAGCACCATTGTTAGTGTTTTCTGTGTTCTCCGGAGGCCGGCCACAGAAGACAGCCGTTTGTCCCTGACACACACTGAGAGGGAGCTGAAGCAAGAGTAGCGGGAACTGTGGATGAGGGCTCGGCATACCGAAGGGCTGACATCAGTGCATTTGACAGCACCACAAACACACAAGCAAGGAGAGATACAAACATGTTTCCAAGGCCTCGGGGAATCGCTAAATAACCCCGGGTCTGATCTGCGTGAGAGTTGTTAATGTGGAAATTATGTCACACTATAAGCTCTGCAACATTGGAGCGAATACACAACTGCAAGGCAGGCTTGTTTATAATTTTGCATCGATTGAACAGATTATTGATTTCAGATGTGAAAACATCCCAACAACAAAATTAAGTAGTTCATCTCACTGAAAATGAAGCAACTTTTTTTTTTTTTTTTTTTTTTTTTTAGCTTTTTCGCATTTTGTAAATGGAATAATTATGCAGTAAAACTCAGAGATAAATGTGGCAGATTCTGTCCTGTAATTGCTCAGTGAAGGCTAGGTGAAGGAATACTTCACTGGCCTTGAGTGGATGTGGATTAATAGACCATTGTTCCCTCATTGTATCTACTCTATGGGCCCCTGGTGGATTTTAATGAGGCATGGAGAGATGTTTTCTCCCTTTATTTTTCTTATGCATAGATTTAGCTTTCAGGGGAGAAGCACTGATATACCGTAAACACAGCGAAAGCAGCAGCAGCAGAAGAAGAAGCAAACGAGATATAGAAGATGTGGGCTGTTTGTTATTTATCTTTTTTTTAAAACAGAGGCAAAGGAAGATTTCAGAGTGATGAGGGAGAGTAGAAGAGGAGGGGGAAGAGATGTGATCTAGAAAGACGAGGGCACTGTGCTGACAGATAGGAGAGGACGGCCATCTCTGCACTGAAAATGAATATGCCAAATCTGTTGTGAAGGTTCCCCTGGGCTCCAACTCTGGAGGTCAGCGCAAGGCTGTGATGGAACGATCCAGAACAAGCTGGCAGGATTGCATCACACTTGACCACAAACACACACACATACACTGCCATCTCACACATGCAGAGGTGTGGCCAAATCTAACAAAGGCTTTGATACAGACCCACATAATTTTCAAAAGACAAATTTGCATGTTGTATTTGACGAGATAAAATATTTTATTTATCCTATTCAATGAGTTGATTTTGACTCACCATCTGCATTCACTTTTTTTTCTCCCTTCTTCTGTTTGTTTCCCTGAATTGCGGCTAAATAATTATTTACCATCACAAAGAACATAATCCCCAGAGACAGGGGATCCTGATATAAATTAAAAAAAAAAACTGTAATATTGTTATTAGCTCAATTTCTCCTCTAATTACACTACTGGCTTATCTCTGTGGTGAAAATGGGATTCTGTTTATATTAAAGTCTACAATAAGAGATGTACCGGCAATTCCTTAATCACCAATAGCAGTAAATTAAAACCACACACTGCTTAATGCCCGTTTAAATGATATTTAAATCAATTTTATTCCTACAGTATCATTACTGCAGGACATAGTCCAGCCAGTCCAGCCATGCTACAGAAGCACTCACTAATGTTGTCTGCAGCAATTCCAGAAGACTGATACCACACATTAAACATTAAGCTTCAATGTTAAAATGTGATGCAGCCAATGATATAGATGGATATTTGATTGAAGACACTTTAAATCCAGAAAACCACCTAAATTTCTTCCTTTAATGAATATTATCATCTCTGTTAATTAGCTGCCTGTTGCAAGCGTGAACCGTCTTATTTATAGAGCTCATCGTGCATATTGAACTCCTAATTAAATATCACATTTTGGGCTTTTTTCAAGCCGCGCATAGTATGTTTTTGAGTTAAATAAAAAAAAAAAATGCCTCCATACCATCGTGCAGTTCAGTCTGGATCCACATACATGCCCATATGATGCTGCCTGGCCAGTCATCAAAGAGCCGCCATCGGTCTCAAGCTGTTTGTCAGCCTTTCATTTTACTTCCCCACCAGCCCCCCTCTTCCCAACACTCACACACACACACATACTGATGATGTCTGACACAAATGCAGACATCTTGAGTGGCCGCAGAATGTGTGGTAAATCGCGGTTTGCCAGCCTTTCATTTCTGCAGCAAATCAATTGGGCTTTGCAGAACTCAGTGTTTGATAGGCTCACAAGGTAACTGATTATTGAATCATGGTGCACCAGTATTGAGGGATGTTTGCAACTCGCTCCACTGTGAACCGTAGCGAACATGTTCCCAAGCTTCTCAATGAAAAACAACACAAACTGCAGCTCTGTTACTTTTGTTCTGAAATGAAGAAGAAAAGAAACACTACAGGCTTTTGATGCTAACCCCACTGAATAATGCTTTTATCCTAATAGGGATCTGATGTTAGCTGACATTTTGTGATAGATTAATTAGCAAATAAGCCGTCATTGTGTCCCTGCCACCAGGAAGAGGCTCGTTGAAAGCGTATTGGAGTGTTTGATGTGCATCCATTGTTCGGATGAGCGTGGTGAGATTCCCTTGCCTCTCTAATGTCATTTTGTTTTCCTTTGCTGTAATAAATGGAGCCTCTCGTCGTTTTTAATGTTCTCACACACCAGCGCGTTTCAAAGTGCGAGAGAAAGCACAGGAATGCTGGAAGGAGGTCGTTGCATCCTTCATCTTTACAGAAACCAAAACTGCACCCAGCAACCCACCACACTGTCAGAGCAGCCTGTCTGCCTGCCTGTCTATTTTTTTTTTTTTTTTTTTTTTTTTTTTAGCGGTAAGCCGGATCCATTCAGCAGCTGATGAGGCTGAGAGAGAGGAAGGCAGGAGGAAATGTCTAATTTTTTGTGATATTTGATACCTTATTCAGCCTCCAGGCACCATGCAAGGCTCAGATAATAGAATGGAAGGTTGTTGTGCTCGTGAATCCGTGACCTCAAAGAGTGCACACCTGATCAATGGACATGAGCAAGTCTGAGTGCGGAAGAGATAGCCAAGCATGAAGACAAACACCTCGGGCAGGGAAAGCAGGTTCCAGCTCTCATTGTCAGCCCGGCATTTGGTAGATCCTGCATTTATCGCTTGATCAGCTGCCTCTACTGACAGCCCCCTCGAGTTTTCAGTTCAGCCATGTGAAATGTGGGTAGATGGGGAACGAAACCCCCACATCCACCCCCCCCCCTACTACATCCACCCCACTACAACTGTTTTGTATTCCACATGTTGAAAAACAGTGTCCTCGGGCTTCAGCTATGTCTTACCTGTTTGAACCTGCTGGGATTCCCTGTCCTCATAATTTTGTTTGCACTTGATGGATGATGGCTGAAATATAGCGCTGTCAACTATTCCTGGTATTTATCTCACCTCCCACACACACATCCACATTTCTTTGGCATCAGAGACTGTATGTGCATGTGCTTTGAATTGCTTTGCTGCTCTTGGGAGACTTTTTTTTAACTGTGGTGTGGTGTAATTCTACCTTTTTATTGTTTATTACTGCCTCTTTTCTCCACAGCTTGAACGGCTCCCTGCCCAGTAACGTGGAGATCAAGAACAACACCCTGTTCTTCAAGGGGCCGGTGACCTATGACCTGGCTGGCACATATGTCTGCGACGCCACCAACGGCATCGGGACCCGCACTGGCATTGTGGATGTCAACATCACAGGTAATGGCTGATGTTCCTGTTTCTCCGCCTCTTCGGTACTTCCAGCATGGCTTGCATCAATACAGTAGCCCTCTAGTTTTTGGTCGGCGACTGTCAGACCCCCCCCATGAGCTTATTACGTTATACATGTCCTGTTACACTGGGCTTGGGCCATATCCAAAACTTAATATTGAAGTACTATCCAACATAACTATTATGATAAATTATATTATAACAAAAGATCATGACACAGCAGGTGTAGATAATTCGGTAGAGATCCAGCATTCTCACATGAGCAAGCACTTGGCATCAACAGCAGCAGACAAAAACAAAATAGGAAGAAACCTTGAGCAGAACCTGGCAATAGGTTGGTTGTGTATAATATTATTGTTTTGCTGTAGATTATGTTTAACCCTCTACTACATAGAGGGTTAAACATAATTATATTATCTTATTTTTTTTAAAGCTGTAATATAGAATCTATGTTTTTACAATTATGTGTGAAAAGGGGGCTTTTATTTTGGATGGACATACACTCTATGAGGTTACATGACCAGGATATCCAGGATATTCTTTTATTCAAAGTTTTGGAAAATTTATACCAAATAGAGTAATTAACTCACTATCTAGAAACTTTATTTTTGTTTATCATTTAATAAAATTTTGATAATATAAGTGTTTTTCTCTGATATGCTAAGAAAGATTTGTTGCCATATGGCAACAATGTGAAAATATGGAAAATTCCTAGTGCATACAGAGTTCCAGTGACTTAAAAAGCATGAACTATCCTGAGACTATGCTTATAACTTTCTCTTACACATTTTTAATACATCTATTATTTAGTCCAAGTAATAAAACATCTTAAATATTTTGTATCATGTTTGAGCAATATTTCATGCAATAGAGGGTTAACGATCCCCTCCATGTGTAAGATATATGTACAATTACTGTATGAATAATACTTTTGTCTTATATGTTATTTCCACAAAAAAATAAATAAATTATCTTGTATTATCAAGTCCTTAAAATTAAATAGATTAATATTTTTTAACTAAACCTAATCCTTCTCCCTCATTTAAAATTCCAGAATCCATGAATATGCCAATATGTTTCATTCCAGAAGTAATAATAAATAATAGACACAAGATGTCTCCTACTTCAATGTAAAGTCATTTCTCAGTGTTTTGTGCACTGGAGGCTCTAAGTTTCCACATCACATTTGTGCAAGGTGAAAATTGGACCAGATTTGACTCCGAACTACTTGTGATGTCACAGATCCCGCTCAAAGGCCTGCCCCTTAAAATTGGATTTTTAATGAGCTCAGAGAAGCATTCAGCAGATGAATGTGAAAACAGGCATCTGTAGTGTCAAACTATGCACATACACCATTCTGCACAGTGAAGCTTAAACATGCTGCTGTCAGAACAAGGAGAAAATCTGATATTAGAGTGCAAGGGGACTTTATTTTCTCTGCAGCCTTGATTTAAGAGAACTGAGAGTTGCACCAGACCTGCAGTTTTCTGGGATTTTGCTCCAGATATGTGGAGCATAAAAGCCGAACACTGCTTCTCCATAAAGGTTTATATTACCACACACTAGAGTACATTGTAGAGTAAGCAAAGCAATGGAATAAAGATCACAGTATAAGAGAGTAAATAAAAAAAACAAAAACAAAAATGGGATTTCAGTATTGCTAAAAATATTGCGTATGCAGGAAATATCACAGTTTTCAATTTGAAACCTGGCCCAAGCCTAGTATACACGCACAGACCAGGGGATTTCAGCAGGTCAACTACTGTATGCGTTTTCAATCTGGTTCCTACCTGCTCTGTGCAGCCCCCTGCTGCTCTGCGTGGCAGGTTAGAGAGAAAAAAAAAGCCTTTGTGTTTGTGTATCAGAGCTTCACACACACTGCGAGAACACACTCGTCGCCCCCTCCTACCCCGCCCTGTTACACATCCAGCCACATATGTGGGAGCGATATAAAGGAGGTCTATTATCGGCAACTAAAATAACATGAAGGAAAAACGGGGGGTTTGAAGTGAGGGCGCTGTATTGATCAGAGTTTGCTCGCATCATATCGCTCACATTTCTCTGAACAGCCCGTGCCCCTCTTTTGCAGTTGCTTTCATTCTTCTTCTTCTTCTTTTGTCTTCTGGGGAAAACAAAATGCTGAACAAAACTGATTCAGTTCCCTTGCTTTCCAGATAATTGTTGGCACACACATATGCACACACAAGCACACACACGATGTGGTTCGTCTGGGTTCTTATTCATAAGAGACAATATTTGGAATCAAAGGCCTTTGCTACAATACATACCAGATCTGACTTTGCTGTACAAAAGTGGGGACCCTTCTGTTATTGGTACCAGCTGTGTATGTGGTATATAGGAGATTGTCCCAGTTTTTGCTCTGGTCTGACAGTAAAAAGCTCCCCCCCCTTCACTCTTTGTGTTGCTCAGTTTTCTGGGAAGTGGGGATGTTCTAACTTGCATTGCTTTGCATGTTGACTCATGTTGTGTCTCTGGGAACACTGGTGTGAAGCAAACAGCTGTGCCTGACAGTATCACTGCATACCTCTTTTTTTTCTTTTCCTGTTTCCTCCTTTTCACTGTGTTATTCTGTACCGGTAAGGGTTAAGACTAAAGTCAAAGCTGCTTTGTAGGATATGATGTCATTACCAACATTGTGCAAAGTTGAATATCCAATATAGTTGGGTTAATAGCGTGATAATAGAAATCTCAAAAGAGAATGAGCAGCCCTTACTTATCAAACAGGAAAGTGAGGAAGTAATCTAGCATCAGGAAATCACCATGCACCCACTTGTACTGGGTAATAATGTTCCAGAGATTTTTACTGTGTGCCACAAAGTACTGGAAAAGCAGAACAAAGGCACCTTTTACACTGATTGTTTAATTTAACAACACCGCATTGCTATTGTTCCTGCAATCTGTATGTTCTCATCATTTGTCCATATAATTTTATTGAGTGAGAGAGGTGAACAAAGCTCGGGCACATAATTTGTGCAGTCAGTTTCAATTTACCTGCATGCACAATTTGAAGTTTTTTTGTTTGTTTTTTTTAAACGTTAACAGCCACATAAATGTTTGGAAATTGCCCAACGTTTGGCTAAAATAAATGTTGTAATTGATTTTGTAGCAGTGAAAACACTCCTGCTTTTCATTAGTACGATGCTGGTACTTCCTATCACTCGCTCTGTTTACAGTCTTTAATACTGTTATTTTTGTCATTATATACAGCATAATTTAAGGATATATAATTAAGTCTTTTCCACATGTTCTACTTGACTACATAACTGTCACCTTTCCTTTGGCTGACAGAATCCTTATTGATATTTGGAGCCGTATTTGGAGTCTTAAGTGCCATCAAGCACTCTGTGGTCTGTTTTGTTATCCTCTGTAGTAATAGGCTGGCTGGATGTTGCTGCAAGTGTTGTTATATATCGTTTGATGGCAAGAGTCCTGAATTTCTGTTTGTTTTTGGGGATCAGTCCCAAAGGGTCCCATACATGCCTATAAAAGCATGTTCCAGTTCCCATAGTAACAGTGACAAGAACAGCCAGACTCCCCCTCTCCTAATGCACAGTTCAGAGAATCAGGTCCAACTATGGCGGCCAGGCATACAATATCTCACAAGCAGCTATAGTTGACTATCAAACGTTTGTGCTTTAGCTGCAGCAATGAGTGCAGCAGCAGCAGTAGTTGTGTGTACAAAGCGACGGATCTGTCCTGCCCTTGTGTCTCATGCAGGTGCTACATGTGCACTTTACACTGGGATCACACGATGCTTCTTTGCTGATGTTATGAAATGCTAGCCTAGTCCTGTCTTAATGCGGGCTTGTCAGCATAATGCCCTGCACCGCCGCAGAGCACAATTAAGCTTTTACAGATATGTGTAAAAGAAATCTTCCTCTTCAGAATCCGTGTCATGTGAACGCCGAGCGGCTCGTGTGAGATTTAGTTTCGGTTATGATGACACGAATGGGAACCCGAGGGAGGGCTCTGCGTTTCTTTTGAAGTGCTCTGCGCAACCTTGACATTGGTTTGAGCATAATGACCCGGTGGCAGAGGTAAAGAAGTATGCTGATGCTTCATTAACTTCAAAGAGCATCTCTGTGCCTCAGACAGGCCCCGGCTGAGACATGGCAGGTGAGGGGGGCCTGCTGCTGGCTGCCGTTCAAGGCTGCAGCATCGGGGGCCTCGGTATTGCCGGTGATGTGTTCCCTGCAGATGAGGAGGATGACTAAGTTGATGGCCGCGGTGCATTTGTCGAATAGCTCGCAGCGCCAAACATAAAATAATTATTTCCTTTCCTTTTTAAAGGGCACATTTTTAATGGCCTCTGGATTTAGAGGCACTCAGGAGAGTGTTGTATTTCCAGATTCACTCAGGCATCATAGCTGGCATTTCTGCGTCTGCAGTAAACTCCATCAGAGGAATGACAAATATGGCACTTAAATAAGCTATCAAGCACTTCATACCACCATTGTGCATAGATCTGTCACTATCAAGACCCGGGTCTCTCCAAATGGACTGCTTGCTGGCTGCATTATGCATGAATTTGGCAGCAGCACTTTTGTTTTCATTTTGAAGTAGATTTTTTCGATTGACACAGCAATATACACCTTCCAGGGAGACAGCCCCACGCTCGGTGTCAGGAAGATAAAATGTCCATGACAACTTGTTTGTATCACAGAATAGCTATTTCCTCACACTGAGAAACAACACTGATGGAGCACTTAAGGAAGGCACATTTTAATCAAACTCCTCAGTTTTCATGGATGGATTTGTGGGATCCGCATAACCGTCACCCTGGCAGATAACAGGGGCCACGGAGCACCTTGTTTCAATTAGTTTGGAGATACTGTTTGCTGTGGAGATGGCAATCGACTATGGTAAGTCACATGTGGGCTAAGACGTCTTTCTCCAAGGACATGTGTTCTGCAGATATTGTGTCGCTTGTCAGAATCTAATGAACCACTCTCCTGTTTTAATCAATCCTGTCTCGCAGAAAAAGAGAAAGTCTGAAAGAAAAAGGCAGAAAAGGGGGTGAGGAAGGGGGGGCAGGGGGATCTATATCAAGAGAGATGAGCTTCATGTAATGGCCCTCTTCCAAGCAAATACCTCTCTCATTCACATTCAGTTCAAAAATCTCCTGAGGGAAAGTTGACAAGTCGTCAGATCTGATTAATCAGCTAATTACTAACAGGCATCAGAGGCCATGTTAAAGAGTAGAGACAATTAAACAGCCTCGGAGCTTCACAAAGAAAGTTATTTTTGACGAGCCATTCACCACAGCTTCTCAGTAATAGGGACACCAATCAAACAATAGTTGTGTTCCTGTCAAATTGTTTTGATTGGAATAATGAATTATTGAGTTAGAAAAGGTTCATTGAAAAATTTTACGGTCTCTTGAGTTTTTTTTTTTTCTTATTTTTACCAAAAGAGTAAATACCCTGTAAAAGGTGAGATATAAACAACTGCATAAGTTGAAACAGTTGAATAAGTTCTAAGGTGGTGAACATGTAGCTCAAATCGCTGAATAGCTGTGACTGTCTTCATGTCATTGTGTCTTCATCTTCATCTCCAAATAGCAATAACCTTGCTAAACATTAGTTATCATGAAAGATCTATGGCAATTTGCCCAATTACAACCATTTTACCAACAATATCTACATATTTCTCTTCGTTTCTGAACTCCTACTTCGACTACTCACTTTATTGCAACCATTTTTACCAGAGCCTATACCACTTCCTTTCACTTTTACCACACTATGCATGGTTGCAGCTAGTTTATTCACTCCAATCCAGTTGATTGAGACATACCCAAGTCACATTTTACTTAGAAGTTGTCAAGTAAATTTAATATTCCTTTGACATTTTATGGACAAAAAGAAGCATCTTGTGTAAAAGATTGCAGCTGAAAAAGCCACAGAGAGAGGGCTAAAGTCTCAAAGTCACATTGATGCTTACCATCTTAAATATCTTTCCAGCACATAATAAGCGGTGATGAATAGCTGTTTTATCAGGATCGCCTTACAATTATGTCATTATCACCCCTGAGAATAGAGTTGTTGTCTTTTCATGGCAGCACAAAGTAATGTGACATGTGGGAACATTTCTTTCAGCGAAGCAGCAGAGCTCATTTGTTGACCCACTTGAATAATCATTTAAACTTGATTAGATATGTTTTAACCTTGACTCCTCCGCACAACCGCTCTAATCTGCGAGAGATGGGGGCCAGACTGAGTGAAAGACAATGCATAATTCCTGCCACATTAGCAGGATCAGCTGTGAAGGATGATATCAGATCAGCTCAGGGTCAGCCAGTACGTGAACCCTTCGGCGATTCCGCTCATGGTCTAACTTTCATCCTCCCTTGTCAGAGCCGTTGATTTGGAGATTCGAGGTGCAGCCGTCTTTGCCACAGGGCTTTACCACTGGGGCTAAACTAGATGGAGTGAGAGCATTCTCTCCAATTTAGCAAGAAAGCACAAAGATGGATCCTTCTGTAAACACAGGCAACCGGTGCCGACATCTGTTCACGCTCACCTGAACAGGCAATGGTTCGCTCCCGTGTGAGAAGATGAACTTGAAAGAAAAAGAAAACCTCAGCCACATGGTAAAAATAAGATGAATAAAACATTGACAGTTCAATAGAAATATAAATAAATAAGGTCTCCATGTGACCAAAGGAAATGCTTCAGTGGATTTGATTTTTTGGAATTTAGTTGAAGAGGTAAAGTGTATTCCAGAAATGGGCTCCGAGGCAAACAGGAAGAGGTGCTGTTTACATGACTTGATGTAGCGGCCTGTGTCAGCTTCTGGTGTTCTGTCTCCATCACATCCTCCTTCTCGCATGTCTTGCAGTGCAGTGATGGGCGAAGGCCGTGAGACACAATGGTGACTGACACTCTCTAAAAAGTATCTACATTGACTTTTGCTGTGTTTATTTCCGTTGTTTGTTTAATTGGCTCCACAGAAACATTGCAAGCAAATGAGACCGTCGCTGAGAACATTAGCTATGTCTCCATAATGATTCCAAATGCTTGATTCCAAGTGGTTGGCAGGAAAGTGGCAGCAGGTTGGCACAAGTGGAGAGAGCCTTCTCATCATAAATTTAAATTACTGGGCAGAAGATTTTCGTCTAAGCTGACATTGTCCTAAAACTCAGACTGTCAGTCAATTAGTATATTTAATCACTTTTAATTGCATGACTGTCCATATTTAATCACAAATTTATCACATTTTTTATGCGTATCTACCATAAAGGAACATTTTTCGTGTCGTAATTCTCTTATCCACATAGAGCGGGCAAGATACGCTTGCTTTATGCAAATGTTTGCATTTGTTGTTTATTGTTGGAAATCAATTAATGCCACAATGGCAGGGTTTATCAGTATCTAGCTTTTAAAAAATATGCTCTAATCATAACTTATGGCAAACTCAAGAGGCAACAGATAAATGTTCCATTACTTCGGTCCTGATTCAATATCACTCCCTGGATCCCTCACTTCAAAAGCTAATCACATGCCAGTAATGTAATTGTATCCAGCCTCACATGGGAAAATGAAGGCTCAGAAAAACATCCCCCCTGTGCTCTGGGTTAAAACAGGATAATAAAAAAATAAACAAACAATAAATAAAGTGAGCAGGAAGCAGTGGAAAGGGAGTATAAGAAAGAAAATGACTTTGGCTCTTTGGTCATCATACAGGTCTTGGCTCCTGATGGAAATTCAAGTGCATTCATTGGATGTGAGCTGAATTATTTCCTGCACAGTGTTGCCTGGGCCTTAGACTGTAGCCACATTTAACTGCTGCTGCTGGTGCTACATGTAGGATGGTCAGGGGTTGCTACTATATAGCGTGCCTTGCTGCAAGCAGGATGGTTCGGGGCTATTGAGGCCATTATTAGTGGTAGCATTTGATGTACTCCAGCCGTAACAAAGTTCACATCAACAGTAGCAATAACTAGAATAAATAATAACTCCTTTCTTCTCAACTGAGGCTGTGAAAAATTCTTCAAAAATGAAGTTTTGAATATTCCTTCAAATAAGAAAAAACACATATTCAAACTATTCAAAAACATCTGGTTGCACATTTTATCAATGGCCCACATTATGTCAATAACAGGACAAATTAATACAAAGAGACATAACTACTTGTCTAAGTAGTTTATTGAAGTTTAAACATGTTTTACAATGTACAAAAATAAGTAAATCAACTATCATTAATGCTATCTTAATGCTATCATTTAATTTACTCACAACACTAAGTTGGCACCAGGCTAAATTAACTTTAGCTACAGATATGTAATGTAAGGCTAGTTAGCCATCAATATATTGTGAACATCTACTTTTAAAATCTATGTCCAGTTATCTCAAGGTCGCTAGGTCTGAAATATTAGCTCCATATATTAGAATATCTACTAGAATTTAAAATTGTAACAGTAGTATTATCAACATACCTGTTTAACAGAGCTTTGAAGCTGGACTTGCTGTTTAATATACCTTTTCTATAGCCATTATTTCTTGCTAGTTGCCATCCAATTTACTGCTAGAGGGCTTAACTACAGGAGGCAAGAGGTCATGACAATAGAACCTGCGTTACTGTAGCACATCAACTTTAACAGCCCCACCTAAAACGTATTAATTCATAACACACATTTCACCTTCACATTGTCATAAAATGTACCCAGCTACAGTTAGACTTTTATTAGACATTTGTCATTTATGACAGGTCTTTAGCAGACCTTTCGCAAGAGGAAGTTTTCTATCAACTCTGGTTACTCTGGCAACTCTGGTTTGGTGTCTTTTGATGGTTAAGCCTTGATGGTTTAATGCAGTCCTTCTCTTCTGCCCGTAATATCAGATTGGATTTCATCTCAGTAGATAACTGATAGCCCATTGGTTCACAATTAGGATGGATTCCTCGCTTCGTGATGGAGGTCACATTAGTAGGAAGGTTTTCTTAGGACATTTAAAAAAGATTGACAGAAGGCAGTAGGCTATGGTATTGCTGTCAAACCCAACAACGATCTAAAACTGCTTCAAAATCAGACTTTTTACCTGTGTTTTCTACAAAAAAATCACACACGCTCCTTGCAGGTCTCTGCAAATGCCACAAAATTGTAAATAACAGTAGCCATTGATGGCATGGTTCATTTTTATCAGCTGAGAATCAGGCATGATACTTTGTTCTGCACTGTGGGGTGTGTTGGTTTTCTCAACGTGACATGAGCTGATCGCTCTGTGTAATTGCAGGACTGTGGTGAGAACATCCTTGAATGAAACAAGTATGACACCTCGGCCCTGGCTCTAGACAACAGGAGGCTCTAGGCAAGATTTTCTTTGGGGGCCCTCCTTACCTCAGTCCCAACTTCTGCTCTCTGTGATTGTCTTCTACATTTTTCTCTGACAGTGCCAGAGGGATGCTTGTCTTTTCGGAGGCGCGTAGCGTTAGCAGCATAACGATCAATCACATCCATCCCCTGACATGATGTATCCACTGAGGCCTCTTGTACTGGGTCAGAGATTGGCTTTATGTCTCCCGGCAACTTTCTTTTTTAAATGCCCCATATCGTACGCTTCTCATGGGTTTTTTTTGAAGTTTTGATATCCCTAACAAGATATATTTGCAGATTTAAGAACCATAAATCACCACGATACGGTTTTACATCTCTCACAGGCTTCTCTCTGGGGCTCTTGGAAGAATAAATCATTTTGTGTTTGTCCTATTAATATTAACAAGCCTGTCCTCTGATTGGCCGATTTGGGCAGTGACCATATAGTTGCGACATCACAACTTCAGTGAGTCCTGTGAGTCCTGAAGGCACATTTTGAGGCACAATTTCTGAATATGGGCAGTGTGCATGTCTGAGTGAATTTAATTTTTGAAACATATGGCTTAAATGTTATTATAATCAAGAAGCAATTAAAATATCACTTTCTATGATATGGAACCTTTAAAATACCAGATTAAAGGCTATTATATGGCTGGACCTTGTATGGCTTATGAAATTGCATATCTACACCATACATTACTGACATCTAACAGCGGAGCCGCACCACACAGTCATTTGTCTCTTTCTCCTCTCTGACGGAGATAAGAGACATTATGATGTCAGCTTTGCAAAGGCCCCCAGCGATGTGAAATTTGTTTGTCTCCGCCTGTCATGGCGGAGCCTGACTTAATCCAAGCTCTATACAGTGCATATTGCACTGTCGCTTTTTTTCCACGTCGCTTGCATTATTCATAGATCCAAAAGCCAAACGTGTATATTGTGTATATCATTGCACCTTCACTTCAAGCAGACAAGCTGTCAGGCAGGTTGAGGAGCGTGCTCAGTGTTGTGGTCTCTTCCTGCAACGTTGAACTTCCTGATCAGGCATCTACAGGTCTGGAAGGATTTGGGTCTGCAGGCTGATGTTCCCCCCCCCAATCCTCACTACAGGAGGGGCCGCTCACTGCTCACATCCTGCCGAGATCACACCTCATTATCCAAATGAGACATTAGCATGAGCCACTCATGCGCTCGCACAACACAGGCTGCCCCATAAAAGCTGCTGCTGTGTTGTGCTGTGCCAGGGAAAGCAGCGAGGGGGAAGATATTGTGGCTGCAGCTTCTTTTGCATAAAATGGAGGAGATGGGGGATGCTCGGGGTGTAAAAGGGTCTTTTTTTTCCCTTTTTTTTTTTATTCGGAGAAGAAGCGATAGCCCGACCAGAGGAGTGAGATGGAAATGTCACCAGGGGAGAGCAAGTGAGAGCAGAGAAGCTGAGATCCCGGTGATTTATCTTAACATTTGTTTCTGCATGGTTTGCGGTTTCTGCTCTCCGGAGGACGTGGAGGAGAGGGATGTGGCAGACAGATGGAGCAGGGGGATTGGCTGAGCCCTTTTTCAGGCTCCTCTGTCGTCGTCCTCCTCCTCACTGTCCACCCATGTGGTGTTGAATCTGTCACGCCTCCCTGAGAGCCTGATGAAGTAGGTCAGACGCTGTCCCAGGGTCTGACCACTGGCTCCAGAGCTGCTGCTGATGCTGTGTGGTGATTCACTCATTACACACAAGTCTAAAATAACAAGGAGGGGTGGGGGGGGATAAAAACCCACAGAGGACAAGCTGAGGGAAGGATAGGGCGGTAAACAAACAGGGCCCGACCTCGCCTGCCGTACTAACATGCAGCCTCGCTCGCTGCATGTCTGCTGACCCAATAACTCATTAGCACTTCCACTTAGCGCCGCAGACACATGCAGGCGATCAGGGAAATGAAAAGAGGCATTAATACTGGTACCTTAAGAGCAATACATGGTTTTCTTAAGAGCAATACATGGCAGCGTCAGTGTAAATATTCATTGCTCATTAAAGGTGCATTAAGAATGATTATTACAATCCCCCCCCCCCCCCCCCCTACAGCGAAAAAATTAACATGATATATCAGCCATGGAGCAAAAACACTTTTTGATTTTGAACAGAAGTATTGATATGTATTGAATATTCTCTCTGCTGTAATTTGTTAGCTTATTTATTTATTATTGATATATACATATATTGATATTAATTCAACTGTTAGTCCCCATAGTGCCTCAGTGTTGTGACTTACTGGTCATCAGGAGCAGCGTAGCTGCCGACACTCATATTTTCACAGCAAGTCTTCATGTTTTTCACCTATTTTATCCCCCACTGTGCTCCCGACAGGTAATTTCTCCTTTTAATCAATTGGTTTTGTAGCACCTGGCAACCCAACCCAGAGGCAGATGTGAGATGCTCGGCTGACCCTGCCTGAGGCAGAACTGCACTCAAGCTGCAAACTTGGCTGCATGCACATCAAGGACTGCAGCATCATCAACAACACTGAATATCTCTGACTTTAAATATATGAAAGATATTCCTAAAGTTACAATATAAAAGATTTATTAACACCAGTGCCTCGTTTTAATTTTCTCTGAAGGGGGATACTCTTATGTGTTGTTGGCTTGGGTCACTTTCGGGAACATTACATAATATTACCTTCATTTCCTGGAGACGTAATTTTGTCCCTAAGTAACTGGACTTTAGCCTGAAATGTGTCCCTATGACATATACTTTTGTGATGTAAATTTATTTTTACTGTTACTGTATTTAAGACTAATTGTAATTTTCTTTTACTCCTTTGTATTTATTCCATTAATCTGTGGTATTGGGTTATATGGGGACGTTGAGGCAATTTGTAGGTATCCCAGAAAATCTCCCTCTTTTTCACCACCTAACATCAGCCGGTATTGTGGAGGCTTAAAGATAAAGAAAAAAAAACAAGCTGCTGCTTCTGCTTTCGGGAGATGAAAACAAGCATCAGTCTCTTTTTCTGACAGGACCATCCTGCAAGTCGCTGCGTGTTCACAACATGCCAGCGATGATGTCACTTGTGTTTTTGATGCCAGTATTTCACAGCGTTATCACCTTCAGCACATCCCATGCCTCTTATCTTCTGGCTTTTTTTTTGCAGGGAAGTGAATGTGAATTACGAGTCTGAAAGGTTTTAATGGCGAGAGTGGCATTTGCCTACATGTGAGGCGGCAAGCTTACACCTCCAGGACGCCATCGTAAGTGATAGCAAGAAAAAAATGCAAATATTAACAAACAGGGACGAAATGGAAAGATATTGGAGAAGTAGTGTGCGCGATAGGGTGAAAAAAAGAGCTTTGTCTTGTCGTCGACTCCTCAGGCGGCGTGTTAAATTCTTCTCAGTGATGAGCTGTTATTTGTTGTGGCAGCATTACATTTCCATGACTCCACAAACACTGGCAAATTCAGACAGGGGGAGTAATGAGGATTGCTGGGATCATTGAATGAATGCGTCCTCCCCGTTTGTCCCCATCCTCGCTCACTCATTGTGCCATTCGTTATTTGCTGTTGTCAACCTCTCAAAGGCACCCGCACCATCCTCCTCTTTTTTTTTTCTTCCTTGTTGCCACTCTTAACTTCTCAAAGTGGCCCTCTTCTTTTCTTTCTTGTTGTCTGCCGCTTGTTCCTCACTTAGTCATATTAAAACACCACTCCCAGCACCGCTCTTTGAAAATCCTCTCTCATTTTCTCAGCCCCTGTCATAACAACGTGTCCAAATGATCGCTCTAAGACTCAGGAATGTTTGTATCTGTTTGTGTCGTGTGCCGACATGACTCCAGCACAACCCAGAAACAGCACCTTTCAGGACAGTCTTAAAACAATTTCTCTTAATTTAAAACTTTCTTCTGCTTCAAAGAGGTCTTTGAACATGTCTTGTCGCTGGTTGTTTTGCAATATAGCATGTTCACAACCAGAAGACAAAACCTTGCTCTGTATGTTGTTTTCTGAAGCCGCATATCTGGTTGCAACCTTCAGTTTAAAACTGTTGGATTTGCCCAGAACCACACTGGATCTGTCATAACCAATTGCTAACATTTGGTCGTGAGAGTACGCAACGTGCCGGAAAAAAAAACGTACCAAAGTTTGTTCTTGCTTTGGTTTTAAGTTCCCGATATTGCAACTGCAACTTAATATTTCACAACAGACCGAATGACTTTGCTTACATCTTCGTCTGCCACCATTACTGAACTGCAATTATAGACGGACTACAACTCAAACTAGCACACAAACTAGCAATCATGGCTTTTTTCTTAGCCATGCCTTCTGTTCATTCTGATTTGACAGGTAAACATTTGTCTAGGAAAAGAAACACAAATTTATCGAAAGAAAAAGGAAATTGAGCAGAAGTATGCAGGAAGGCAGAGCCAGTCTGAAAATTTGTAGAAGCACCAAAAGGAAAAATAAACGGTTTTGGACAAAAATGAAAGAATTAGGATTCTGCCACTTACAGTTCAAACGTGAGAGGCCAAAATATTAAGTTTCTTGTTACAAATCCACCCACTGGCCAGATTTCACTTCTGTGGGTCCTCAGAAGTACAGCAGCCAAGGTTGAAGTGGATTGGGTAAACGCTTCTTGAGATATGTGACTTGCAGACACAGGCGGAGATTCCTTGCTTTATATAGAGTGTGCCACATTTATTTGCCATGTGATTTCCTTCAAGTCTCGGTTTTACTCAGTTGTGAAGAAAATAGACTTTGTCACTATAATGTTCGGAGGTATGAATCATCCACTCGTATCAAGTCAGATGTGAATGTTGAAAATAACATGATTAATGCAATACAAAAAAACGGCATGGTTGCACCATTTAAAATAGCAGCATGTCATCTTATTCATTACCTGTATATATCTGCATCGCGCTTCTGGACTGAATTATAGCCTTTCATAGCGCATCTTGGCACCAATTAATCTCAATAGTATATTTTAGTCATTTCGAGTCAAGGTTACCTCCACTATCTGCATATTTTCAGAGTGGCGCTAATAGACAGAGGCGTTTGTTGCCTGGAACAGTATCAGGGCTGTTGTTGTGCCGCTTTGAGGTCTTTTTTATCTATGGGTTGGCAGGTGTTGCCGGTAGCGATGGCACGCTGGTGGAACGCCTCCTCCCTCCTCCGTGCTGTCAAACCCCCCGTTGAACCCCAAACCATTTTGAATGGGTTTTATTATTGGTGTTTTCGTAATGTGATTAGCTCATACCATAGCTACTGTGATTCCATACACTCACATGCACGAGTACGTGGAGCTAGACTAAGGCGACGCTGTCGATTATTGTTTTTGTATGCACAAGGCCAGTGGTTTGAAAGGGAGGTGGTGTGATGTGACCTTGTACAGAGGGGCTGCATACAGAGCAGCGGGAGTGTGCTAGATAACGCGGTGCAAACAGTCCTCTCAGTCAACACACCTTTCCGAGTTACAAAATAAAAGCAGCGTGTTCCTCCGTGGCACGGAAGCGATCCGATGAGCTTCTCTGTGTTTTCTCACGCTTCCAATTCACGTGTTTTAACCTTTCTCTTGTGTTAATTTGCTGTTTCCATCCCTTATGTTAAAGGGTCAGTTTTGACCCATGTCTTAAGTCATCTGTAAAATATACAAAAAAACATTATCTATCAACCAATTTATTTCTCATCCCTGTTCGGCTTCCTTAACCATTACATTTTTTTTTTTTTTTTTATTTTGTGGTGTGGGTCTCTGGGTCTTGTTGTTGTCAGTATACCCCCTTGATTTTAATTTAAAAAAGAAGGCTCAAATGAACCTCATGAGGATTATATATATATATATATATATATATATATATATATATATATATATATATATATATATATATATATATATATGATTACAACCAGACCATTTTATAATTTAGTGAAAACACTTTTTTTTTGTTTTAATTTATTGAATTAGTGGAAGCTGACAAAGTCAAAAATGAAAAACCTTGATGCAAATAAAAAAATCGAAGTAGGTCTTTTGGGTCAGTGTCGATCCTATCACAAGAGGAAGGTTAAGAACTTCCAAGGCTTCCTTTAACGATGATTGTGTATTCCTGAAAAAACCCACACAAACACCCCTGTGTTTACAGCTGCTTTTATGTCGGGACCCATCCTTCAGTCATTAGCGCTGACGTGTGTATTCTTCAAACACGGGGGTTGTGTCACTTGATCCTTTATAGACACTGCATCATCTTTTACTGCCACCGTTCAGTGATTTTAATGATCTTGTGTTTTTTGTTTTTTTTTCACTTCTCCACATGGTAAATATGGAGCTTCTGCAACCTCACAAGTGCAAAGCAAAAAAAAAAATCAGCCTAATTAAGATTGTGGAAGGGGATTGATGAGAGTGAAGATCCTAGCAGAGGAAAAGCAGTGATGGGTAGAGGATTACAGGAGCGCAGTTTCCCCCTTTTTTCTCCCTGCTCCGACAGTTCTCTAGATTTTCCACCGCCCTTTTGGACTTTCGGTGGGAGGATGTGTTCCCGAGCAGGGGTGACCTGGCTCTGCTCTCTCATTCATGTGTGTAATGAAGGCCTGTGTCTGAATAATCCCATTAGGTGGTCAGATTAAAACCTGAGCTGATATTTGAGACTGTGCCCGGCACCGCTTTAGAAATTGGAGAGCTTTGCCGTTGGCACCGGGAGGACGGGTGCAGGGGGAAGAGCAGCTGAGGAGAACGACAGTGTTTGGGAGGTCTCTGCTTCAGACTGATCAGATGCCATTGCAATTAAAGAAGAGATGAAGGCTCCAGCAGCTTCTTTACTCCTCACCCTCTGGCCCCTTTACATACTAGAATTATGCTCAGAGATGTATCATTTCCACTAAAGAGCAGTTCTAATGGACTGAAATAGGTTTGAGTAGATGAGCTCAATCATTTGGAAATCACTTTCTTTCGTAGCATATATGGGAATTTTTTTTTTAACATGAAGATGACAGTTTTTTTTCTGTGTTTGAGTTTCTGAGTCACAGCACAGATCATTTAATGCCTCTAAGGAACTTTCAGGATTACTAAACCTTCATTTTAGCTCAGTTATGATCAGTTAGTTTGTAAATGAGTTTTTAATTTGAATTAATATCATTATATGTATTTAATAAAATGGTTCCAAATGCAACCATGCTGCATGCCAGCATGTGACTAGACTTTGTAAAGAGGTGGACTCCATAGATCATTTGTCCATATATAAATTATAATTACAACATCCATCCATACACCCATCGTCTATCACTTATCCAGGTCATTGTCTGTCTTAGCAGAGAAGTCCAGATTTCCCTGTTCCCGGCCACATTGTCCAGCTGTTTCAGGGCAACCCCAGGGCGTTCCCAGGCCAGCCGAGAGACATGGTGTCTCCAGTGCGTCCTGGTCTTTCCCAAAGATGCCTCATTTAACCCTCACGTTGTGCTTGTTTCATGTTAATCAATTTGGTGTTCCTGGTCATATTTAACCATTCCATTAACTGTGATAATACTACATATACTATCATCTCTTGTGATGTTAGATTAATTTTAATCGACATAACTTCTTGGGAACATTACAAGTTTTGAACTTCTATTTGTTACTTATGGCCTGTACTGTGTGTCTCAATGAACTGAACTTATACATCTTGAATTAGAGTTCTTAAAAAACACAATTTATTATTTTGTCTGATTGTGTCCATCTGACAGTAGAAGTACCCAAGTCTCCAGTCCCCTGTCTCCCCCATTCATTTCTAATGATTGCGCATTTTTGACCGGAAGCATCAAGAGTGTACAAAAGTTGAAGGAAACACACAAAATTGTATTTAAATTAATACAATTTATTTTGTCCTCTCTGTGGACAAAGTCATGGAATCTTGGGTGAATCTGATCAAATTAACCACATTTATCAGAGAAAAACTTTGAAATGGCCAGATTTGACAGGGAGTTAATACATAATTGTGAAAATGTGTTAAAGCTAAGATGTGACATGATCAAGATGTTAATATATTGTGAAATACAGAGAGACTTACCCGGTGGTGAGAGGCTAAATCAAGATCGTATGAAGTTGTTTTGTAAGGAATTTAATGGATCGGACATTCATTCATATGTAAAAGTTCCGCAATGCAGGATTAATGTACATTGAAACGGAGCATTTATCATAGATATATTGTGATATACATGATATATAAGCTGACTGATTACAGTACTTGAGGTTATTAGATCCAGATAATGTTTTGATCTATGTTCACTAGATCAGGACGTGTCATAACAAGGAATCACTGAATGGTGAATGGTTGGCCTGCGTGAACAGGAAGGCCCCATCTATTTTCACCATTGTTTCTCTCTCCCTTTTTTCTGGCCTTTGACACACCATGTGTTGAGTAGATGGTGTAGTTCTTTGTAGTTGTCTCTTTCTTTTACACCTTCTGTTGAGTATTCAGCGTTAACCATTGAAGTTGAATGTGAAGTGTGCTTCTTGGTCTGCAGGTTTAGACAAGCGCTATACCTGTGTGTCCCCAAGCTTTGATCACATTTCAGATAAAAGTTTCTCTGTGCACTCAAAGATGCTTTGTAGCTTGTTTTTTGGTTTTAAGTGGGAATGTTTGTAAGGAACATGGTTTTCAATGCTTAGTTTTACTATGTGCGATCTCCAGCTGTGCTTCAGTCATAAACGCTGTGTGTTTTAAAATGGTGGATTGAATATGATGGCTCACATTCCCTCCAGATCTGGTGTAGTCATGGCAGTTGTGAATTTAAAGAATTATATTTTTTCTGCATTTGTGCGGTAAAATCCAGCCTTTAGACTCCACGCTTGGGGAGGCTGGTTTATTGTTTGTCCCCAACAGGCTATTAGTAACTGTCGCTCTGTTCTTGATTAGAGCACATCTTTGACTCATTTCATAATTTCATCTATTTTCTCCACCGTCTTCTGAATCAGATTTTTTTTTCTTTTTTTTCCTCCTTTCTGGGAAGCATATGCTATCGTTTGCTGTCTGCACTGCTGCCTGAACAGAAGAGCTTCATGATGATGCATCATGGCTGTGTATGCTTGGCTGCTGATGGTCGTCTCTGGCAGTTGCTCTTTCATTTCATTACTGCTACACTGATGATGGAAATGCTGGTTATATGTCTTGTACTATTTGATGCTGGATGTTATTGCAATGTATCATTTATTCTAGAGAGTAAATGTATTAACTGAAAGGCCACTTGCCATAATTCTTCCAAAGTTTATATATATATATAGATATATAATATCTATATATATATATATACTATAAATAGAGAAGAAATCCTGGTTAATGCATGCTGATGAAGCTTCACCCACTTTAATCATTTTGCTCTTTTTACTCTTTAATGGTGTTGGTGTGATAGAGTGGCTATTGATTTCTTTCTCTCCATGTGTGTTACTGCATGTGACTGTCAATGACTGAGCCTTGTTGCCACACTGTTGGTAAAGGCTCCCTGGGGTCGGGGGGGGTTTGCCGCGGGCCGGGGGTCCTTCCTTTCCCCTTTTCTTTTCCTTCCTTGTCTCCCTTACTTCATCGTTCCTAAAAAAAAAAAGTCTGTCTGCACCTGCACAATTGCACCTCCTCCCACCAGAGCACTGACACACTCCCTTCCATCTGTCTTTTCCTACCCAGAATTCCCTAACAACCCGCCACCTGGGGGAAGTGAGATCCCGCAGGAGCAGCACAATGCAGGTGCCGCCATCGGGGGCGCTGTGGGGGGAGTGGCCCTGTTGGGTGTGGCAGCCATACTCCTCTTCGTATTCCTGCGCCGCCGCCAGCGCACCTTCAAGGGAGACTACAGCACCAAGAAGCACGTGTTTGGGAACGGCTACAGCAAGGCCGGCGGCCTGACCGCTCACCCCCCCATCCCCAAGAACCTGCAATACCCGGACGACTCGGACGACGAGAAGAAGCCCGCCCAGATTGGTGGCCCCGGAGGGTTTGAGGCGAGCGAGCGCGATTTCGATGGCCAATCAGAGGACCTGAAGAGGCCCTATTTCACTGTGGACGAAGGAGAGAGCCGAGATTATGACGAGCGGACTCTGGCCTACCAGTATGACCCTGAACCTGAGATAGCCGATGATATGATTTCTCAAACCGACGGCTCTGTTATTTCTAAGAAAGAGTGGTATGTGTAGTGGCATGCAACAACCAAACCAAACAACCCTTTGTCCCCCACCTGCATTCCACTGCACCCTTCACCTCCATCACCAACCCCACCCTCCCATTTGTCAAACTCCCCTTCCTCTTCTGGTCAACCTAGTACCCCCTTCCCCCTGACTCCCCCCACATCAGACCCCATCAAACTAATCTCTATTAGAAGATCAAGCGTCTATTTAAACTGCTTGCAACATCAACTTCAATACGACCACATTGGTATAAATTCCATCAGGTGAATGGGCAAAGAATACAAACTGAGGTATGTAATTGGATCCGTTGTCACTGACTTATGAGGCCAGGGAAGTGGTTGGTTGATTAATACTGGTGTATTATTTTTTTGTTTTTGTTTTTTCATGTTATAAATGTATTAAAAATATAAAAAAGAGACTGCAAGTTGAGGTTTTGCCGAGCACATTTGTGAAAGTCCTACACTGGATGTATGATTTGTTTGTTTGTTTTTCAAATACCATTGCAGTTTTGTTATTTTTTATAATGTCTTTTTGTATGATTTTTAAGTGACTAGAGACTTGAGAGTTAAATGTCATGACATAACTACAGCTGGAGTTCTAAGTGTTTGTAATTTTGTGGTCTAATGTTTCAGAGAAAGAAAAAAAAAGAGAAAACCACGCCATATCAGCCCCACTTATCATTTCTCCTGTTTTTCTCTGGGGCGAGCATCCTTCAAATTACACATTTTTGGTATATTTACAGCATTAAAACCAACTGTGTTTATAAGCTTGATATATTTCTTTACTGAGGAGTATATTGAGACTTTCAGATATGGCAGCAACAGATAAAAATCATAAATGTCATTTAAATAAAAAGAATGAAAAATGAGTGTCCATGTATATGGAAGATAATTATGGCCATTGTAGAAAAAACAAAACAACAAAAAAAAACAATATGGAACTTTAAGAAGGAGTAATATTGAATGAAAAATCTGAAATTTCCAAGATTAAACTCACAAATTTGCTATAAACAACCTTTTTTTGTCAAGGATCCATGTTACTTAGATTTGCAAGGTTGGATCAACCTCACAGATGCTGCTGCTTGCTGTGTATTATGCCTGCAGTAGATGACCTAATTAAATTATACAATCAGATTCAGCAGTAAGTAAATATATGTGACACTATATTATAATAGGCATCTGAACTTTGACGATACATCTCCAATTCTTTAGCAGAATATCCAATCCTCCAGCCAGGCGCCTTAATTTATCTTTTTTCCCTACAATGGCCCTAATCCTTTTTCATACACATCAGTGAATGAGAGTGGCAGGAGAGCGGACTGCATTTGTTCCTCACACAGCAACGCATTTTTCATTCATATCCAAAAAGGGGCCTGATAAGTCTCACGAAAAACTTCAATAATTGCTCTGAAATGTTGTGATTGTCTTGACTTGAACAGGTTTCACCTGTGTAAACAAGCTTGAAATCATACCACTATAATGGAATGTCTGTTTCTTTGTGCTGAGTTGTCATAATTATGTTCAGTTCTAACTTCTTAATTTTTTTGGTTTTAATCAAATGGATGTCAGAGAAAAGTGTGAATTTCCCAACAATGACTCTTCATGTAATTGTGTGACTGTGTATTGGAGTAATGGGCTTAAGCCTCCCCGCTTACACCAACAGCATTTTCTATGAGGAGTCTCCATGGACACAAAAGACACTGATAAGAGGGAAATTGTCAACCAATGCATATAGTTTCATCCACAGAGAAAATATTTTAACATGTAAAGGGAATTGAGAATATGACGGTGGCCGTTCTGGAGTTTAATAAGTCACCCGCTGCTTTCATGGTGTGTTTGTTCCATCTCGTTTGTTTGTTTGTTTTTTATTTTCTTTCTTTTTTTTCTGAAATGAATTTCAGTAGCTGTTAAGGGGCTTAAAAAAATTGTTTTTGTGTCTCTTAATATTGGCATATGAATCTGCCAGTAGGGATTCAATGACCCTGTCTAAAGGCATTGTATGCATCTGTCTTTTTAAAAATCACTGTTAACAAGTGCCAGTGGATGCTAGAATAGCATATAAATTGTTTCTCTCCAGCATTTGCGTCAAACAAACAGAGAAGTCAAGCAAACGGAGTAAATACATGGATAAAGATGAGATATCTGACTGGCTCTGAACACTATAAATACTGTATTAAGTCTTATTTTATGCATGTTTTGTGGGGGTGGAAGTGCATATGATGCTATTTTTTTCTGTATCAATTCTGGTGTGTTTGTCCTCATTTGCAGCTCAAAAGGCAGCACATTTCCAGTGTTGTCAGTATTGACAAATATATAAGAGTTTAATGGGTACTCACTACCTAGCAACAATATTACAGTTAACACACAAAGGAGTAGGAATGCACACATGAAAAAATAACATCTCTGAGAGCAAATCTCTCTGTCGGCTGGAGGTGTGAATGTTTGACAGACCATGCTTGTCTACTGTATGTTTTTAGATGAGCATGATAATCATGAGCTTCAAACAATATTGTATTTTCAACACAAATCATTACAAAGTGGGGAATATGTTTTTATCACAGCCTTATTTCTGTTTTTATTATTATTATTATTATTTTAATTTTATTCTGTATCCTCTACAGTTGGATGCATGAGGTTTGTATTAGAAATTGTTGGAGGGGGGGAACTAATTGACAGCAGCAGGGTTTCTTATTTTCAAAGTGCAAAAAAGTAAGTTGCAATTTTATCGCCTTTGGTTTGATTGTTCAGCTGCTCTGATAAAAGTGCTTTGCCGTTTACCTTTCAATTCCACGTTTGCATCACAGCAAAAGTAGAGACAAATGTATGAATAGCATGTTTTTATCCTTTATTCTTGCATTCAGTGCCTATCAAATTCAGGAGATATATGAGGTAGTCTGAACAGTTGCTGCTGCATCATTTAAGTTATTCATGCCATAGAATAGCATCAGGAATAATACTGAAATATAAGATTTACTGCAAACGTCTTCAGATCAAATTCTTTATTTGCAGTAGAGTTCAGTTAATAGAGTGGATGTTATTCCATCTGAGTTCAAGCAGGACACTAACAATGCTTCTGTACATGATCTTAAAATGAACTGATCCAATAAAAGCTGCATTCATTGCCATTTTAAAGTTTAATAATGGCTAAATGGCGATACAGCACTTTTTACTCCACTCAATACTGGATAGTTTAAGTCCTAAAGAGATCCATGACTTTTCTAAGCACAATTGAAACACTAATCCAGTGAAAACAAATTTAATTTGTAAATGTCATTAAAATAAAAAAGAGAGAAAAGCTAAGATCAACTCTTTCCCTTTTCAAAGCACAAATTTAGGGTTTCATTTCATTTTTCCCCCCGCATAAAACCACTGCCACACTCGCTTCTCAGACGTTAAAGAAAGATTTCAGAATTGAGTCGACATTCTGTATACTGGTAGGTGTAAAACATTGTCTTCATGTTGTTGGGGTGTTATGAGTTTCTATTTTGTAATACTGACTGTAACTTCATTCCATCCTAATCTACTTTTTGTATTTGGTATGTTCAACATTCCACTGTAAATACTGTATATAAGGTTGAGATTATAGTCAGGATTTATTTAGGGACAACTGTGTAGGGACCCTGGTCATGTAAAATATACCTATTTTGACTGCAAACATAGCAACTCAATGATGGATAGATGAAGTTGATGCATAGCTTATTTCCAAAGTCCCACCTTCAAAAATGCTCCTCCAGTACGTTTTTAATATGCCACTAGCGGCTTCACTGTCATAAAGGGGTGATGCATACAGTTTGTTGATTTAATGTTATTGAAATAAAATCAAAAGAGAGAAATTGTCTGTATGCAGCCATGTGAATGTATATTTCTGAGGGTGTTACAAATATGAAAAAAAAAAAATCTCTTGTTCAATTGTGATGACCCAGTGAAGTAAGTTGTATTTGTTTTAAGCATTAAATGAGTTCAATAGTCAAGAGTGCCCTGTCCCAGTTCACTGATTGGATAGATTTGTGTATCTGATTGAATATGGTCCATGTCTGCAACACATATCTTATCATTGCTGTATTTAAATCAAGCTCTTTCCTTGGAGCTCTGATCAGTAATGCATCTCTGTTGCCTCATACAGGTGGTCATTTTCATTCATTTCCTACATGTGAGACATTAAAGTTTTGTTCCTGCAAACAAACTTCTGTAGATGTATAGACAATTAGGCCTATTTATATCTGCACCTCCAGATGTTGCTCTGCTTCCAGAACACATTCATTTTTGGTCAAATCTTCAGAGTGCTCAGTGCTCAGGCATCCAGCCACTAAACACAGCCACATTTTTGCATTTTAGCGTCCAATATTTAGTTATTAATTGCTGTTCCAGTTTTCAGAAGGATACATCTGCAGTGCTAATGCAGGGTGAGCTCTCTCTCTGGGAGTATCCATAGCTCCCTCTACACACTAGTCTTGCCCATGCAAAGAAAAATAAAAATTATATAAATAAATTAAATAAATGCTAAATAAATGCCTAATGTCAGTTTCATCATCTGTATGGTATTTCCTTCCAAAATAAAAAACAATAATTAAAGAAATGTTTTTCTTCTGAGCTGAAAGGATTTTCATGTTGAATAAGGATTATCATTCCATGTGAGGCCATCACAAGAAGATCAGGCTTTTTCCCTTTAATTGGAGAGCAGAAACTGTCAAGCAGATGTTGATATTGAGTTCAGTGCTTAACGAAGCTACAGTGATATGATGAGAGAGGCTCAGTGTAGAGCCAGACAGATCTGTCTCAGACTGTGTGGGACTCAAGTGCAGACATCTGCACTGTGCACATTAAGAACAGCCCAGAGTCTGCAGCTGTTGCCATCCATTTGCTAAAAGAGCCCTTTGTACCCCAAAGGGCTTTGATGGCACATAGGCTTTTAACATGCATGGCCGTCTAGTTTTTTTTCTCCTCTCCACAGATCTGCAAGTGGAATTCTACAGCATTTAATTTATTAAAGTGCTCTTAGGATGAAAATATGGCTGGGATTTGATTTTAAAATAGTTTCCTCCTGGGGTGTCATTTGTTAAAGCACCTTATATGTGACATCACCCCATCCAACAAAGTATAAAAAACGGAAGTACAAGTTATAGCTAGTGTTACAAATACCAGGCTCTTTCTGCTATGATTTACTGTAGATCAATATAGTGTGGGGGTTGTAATTCTAATATTTGATGGTGCTTATAAATTTGGACAAGCATTGTATTCACAGTTGAATAAATCTTCATTAATCTCAATGAATGAATGAGTTTTCTTTACATTTTTTCCACTACTTTTGAAATTGGTATTTATTTCAGGAGTCAGTTTGGATTTTATAGGCTCACTTAACTCTGAATTGAACATTTAAATGTGTTCATTATTTGTTTTGGGGCAAAACTATTGTGAATTGTTGAGCTGTTAAAGAGCTACCAACTGGAAAACCGCTCTTAATCCAGAATGGCTTCAGAAACTCTGACCTACAAACACCCAATACAATGAGTCATTACACTAACCGTGATTAACTGGTTAATGAACATACTGTATATGCATGAGCAGTTAATTGGGCTGGATAATGGAAGAGAGTTTAGACATTGATCAGTGAGGTGGCTTTTGGCTGCACTCGTTTCTACACTTGAGGCAAGTTTGTATACACACACAAATATATCTTAATTCTTCAAATGACTAGTGTTTCCATTTGTTACCTTTAGGTTAGGTGTTAGGCAACATTGTTGTTAATCAAAAGTCCGACCGACCTAACCTGTAATGTAGCCTGTCAAATACAGGGAAAAAGTGCATTTCTTTGTCATCATAAGTTTATGCATAGTGCTTTCTAATAATCTTTTTTTGGGATAAACAGATTGTTCGTGGCTTCTAGAAGTATGTTTTTTCCCTCTTGTTTTCTAGAATTTTTCATTGTACAGTTTGAATTTACATGTGGTTAATAAAATGTCTTACTGTAAATGTTGCTCTCCTTCTCATGTTCTACATTCTGAGTTGTAAATGACACAGGTTACTTGTCATACACTTTATATTTTCTCTTTAATTTGCAGCCAGTCACTCTAAGACTCCTATTCTTGGCTTGTATAGAAGTTAAATTTTATCAGTAATTCAACCACTCTGCCAGAAATGCATTTTAAAAGGATGCGATTATTCCTCCAGAGTTGACATATTCTTAATGTGTTTAAAGATAAACAATGTTTTTTTTAGGACTCAGAAGGGAACGAGATATTAAACTGTTTTGTTAAATGGAGTGACAATTTTGGCAAAAGTTAAAAAGCCAGAGGATCAAGAAAGTTATTACAGTTCATCTTGAGGGCAGCATGGAAATAGAGCTGTGACGATAAGTTGCCAAGATTATTCAGTCTCTTTAGTGAACTGATGATATTTTGGCCGTGGTCTGGCCAAAAAAGGCATTTTAGGTTGCATCTTCAGCTTTGGGAAACAGTAATCGACATTTCATGAACCAGAGAACTAACCGATTAATCGATTCAGTAATCCATACATTAATTGACTACGAGATTAGTTGTTAGTTCCAGCCCTACGGCACATGGAAATCCATTCTATAGCTGTTCAGATATTTGACTAAAATGTCAACCTTGTTCTTATGGTATGCAAAGAAAACTCAGGGGATCATCAAAGTCGAAAGACTTTCATCCTCTGGAGACCATTAATGTCTGGAACGATTTCATATAAAATCCATCTAATAGTAGTTGAGATATTTCAGTCCGGACTAAAGTGGCCATCGACAAAGCCATGATGCTAGCATGATGCACCTCAGACTGTATCATTACACTGGCACATGTTGCTGCTGATGCCACTAAGTTTAGCAGAAACCACATGATAATATATATTTTTTTATATCTTAGTAGTCCAAATACACTATACATCTGTTACTAAAGAAGTAGTAGCAGATAAAGAGCTAGAAGAAAAATATCAAACCCAACTGCAGTCCTATAAACTTTGAAATGTGAGGTAATGTGAGGGTTTCGATGGATTTGACCAAGAAACTATCATTGTATCCAAGTTTAATACATAAATTCTAAGTCCTTTATTATTTGGTTTTCAAACACTGTTGTACAGTTTCGACTCCGTGGTCGACTTGCCAATGCGATACAATTTTCTCAGGAGCTTGCAACACTCAGCATTGCACAAAGGGTGCTACGCTATTTTGGCTGGGCAAATATAATCTTCTTCCATAAACATCTAATATCAGCTATTCTATACTACATTAGTGTTTGGAATTGGTCCGGTGTCTTGATGTTGGATTTCACGGCTCCAGGCCGGCTGTGGTTCAGGAGGTAGCGGTTGTCGCCTATTAATCAGAAGGTCAGTGGTTTGATCCCCGACTCCATGTCCATGTCGAGGTGTTCTTGTGCAAGATGCTTGAACCCCAAATTGCTCCCAATGGTTGCACTGGCACCCTGTGGGCATCGCTGTGTGTGAACGGGTGAGTGGGCAGCAGAAAGCTCTCTGGACAAAAGCGATATATAAACACAGCCATTTACCAGTCTACCGTTCGGCTCCAAACAAAACTATTACTCCACAATAATCATCAGGGAAGAGGCTGCCAGAATTTCCCGCTCTGACTCGTGGTATTTTCGTTGGTCATCTGTTCAAAGATGTTCTGAGATGTGTCATCTCCAACTCCCATTTTCTCCTCTTCCACTATGCTGTGGATGTCTCCTAGGATTATGTCTCTTAGGCGAAGAGCGGCGAGACTAGAGTTGACACATGTTTCACTTGGAGTGCCGTCCAAAACCGAAAACACATAATTTTGAAGACATACAGTATTCCTGCCATGACCAAACCAGGGAAATGAACACAGAAAAAAAATATGCATTCGTATTCCAGCCAGCATGGTTCTTTCCATCTCCTTAACATGGCTCTCAACAATGAGCTGTTTCTGTTCCACAAAGCTGCAGCCGACTGGAGGTGAACAATGAAACAAACACCATTGTGAATAAATAGATCATAAGTGTTTCTAAAACACTAGGGCTGACACCTTCCCCGCTGTTCCTGCCATGTTCTCGAGCTAAGTAGCTATTTAGAATTTTTACCTATGTGTGCACTTTTCAGAGAAAACATCTGCAAAACTGATTGTTGTTAATGCTGTACATCTAAAAAAATCTTTGAAATTATACACACAAAAGACTAAGCATCTGCATTTACCTTATTTATAAAGTATAGCACAGCGAGTGCTCACTCATGTGTCTACTGGCCTGACGATGATGTGAACCACCAGGTGAAATTTTGTTTTAAATGCGAAATGCAAAGCATTTCCACAGTAAGGCATAATACATGTGGAGGTTCATGTTGGAGCAGTCTTAACTGACCAAACAGGCAAATTTAGCACCTAGGATGTCACCCAGTTCCTCCTCCCAAACCAAAGGGAATGCTGCTGGGACTTAGCTTACCTCTGTTGTCTCCAATGGGATCCAACATCCTCAGAAAATGGGGCAGCTTTCATGCTTTGGGTAACCAAAAGTGCGCAAAGTATAGAAACCTGGAAACCTATATTTGTTAGATGGCAAACTATAAAAATGTGTAAATATATCGTAAATTGCAATATTAGTTAATGTATGAACCACCTTTGACAAATCGAAATAACCCAATATTACATAGTTTAGGGTCAGCTTTTAATGGGACTTGGGGGTCTTGTGAAAAGATATCCTCTGAGACAGACTAGAGACATGGAGAATAAATATTCAAGAAGAACTAAATGAAGCAGATTTAGAAATGGCATGCTTACAGGCACAACATAATAGAAACAATACAAGGATGAAATTATACAACACATAAGGTTAATGCAAATTTATTTCATTCTAGTATAAAACTGAATACAATTTTCCCAGACATTATAGATGTTTGTTGTAAAGGCTTAGAGGAAAATGGAACAATGAATATTCCACTGTTTTGGCAGTGCTCAAGGGTACAGTCATTGTGAGGAAGTATTAGCTAGAACATATCCCGTCTGTTCCCCTCCAAGTGAAGCTATGCGTTTTATACACCCAGATGTAACTCAGTCAGTGCTGATAGATTTTGGTCTTTTTCAGACCAGGATGATGATTGAAACAATAAAAATATGGAAACCTTCTTTTTTTTTTTTTTTTTTTTTTTTTTTTTTAGAATTTTGTAGAAAATAAGAATATCCTGAATGCCATAACAACTGCTGCCTTTATTTCATATTGATCAAATAGTTTACCACCTATGTCAAAAATTGATTGTGTATTCTGTTCTTTTTCTTTAGATTTATTGAATGTGTGTAAAATCTTAATATAAAATTGTTTTAAAAAAAGAAGCAGTTAGAAACCACTCCAGACTTTAAACAAAAATGGAATCAAAGGCTGCTGAAAGAAAGACCTCCAGTGTTTAGATGATAACCCAGTGGCAATTTGCCCTGTACCATACAATATTTTATGCTAAGTATTTTTTATGGGAACTATATACATTACAAACATTTTTTTTTAAATAATTAATATCATATAGCTGTCTTGTCATCATTAATCATTAAGGACACAATACAATATGTATTATGTATTAAGACATTAAATTTAGCTGTTTATGGGACATAAATAATAACCAGTAAACAAATCCACTAAAAATGTACTTTTTCATAGTTGAAAGTATCAAGATATTTTTTCCCAGATAAAGCATTTATGTTCTATCTTGAGTTGTTGTGACACTTTTATTTAAACTATTTTCAAGGCCTCTCTCAGCATTTCAAAGTGCCTCAATCAAGCTCACAAATAAAAGTTCCAATATATTTTCTACTGTGCAAATTATTTTCTTAAATCATTCACACGTTTTTGCTTTGTACATTTTGATTTTTTTTTTTAGAAAAATACCTTTTTGAAAATATCCTGATCGATCAGGCATGCAGTTCACACCCCGCTGATCGACAGCACAAGTCAATTCTATTTCCAGAAAATGTGAAAATATAATGAAGTGGCAATTATTTGGATTAACCCAGGATCAATCTGCTGAAATTATTATTGCCTATTATTTTGTAAATGAGACAGCTCATAAACAAACTGCTCGGAGCCCATGAATAAATATGTTGGCTTCTAATGGGATGCACACACACACACACACACACACACACACACACACACACACACACACACACACACACACATGCAAACATTCACATACTAGCTCGGCTTTCACGCCCTCCCACTTTCCAGAGCCGGTCATGGCATGAACAGCCCTGCTAGCCAGCTGCACATTAGCGTTCTCCAATTAAACTCAGCCATCCCAGAGCAGAACGAAAGGCCTAAACCCTCTGGTGAGAAAAGTGCTGACAACTCTCATCTACAAAGTCCTGCTGGGAATACTCTGTCCCTGTGACCATTTACCCAGCATCCAAGAAATTGTGTGTGAGTCTGTGTGTGGGTTCAAGTTGGAGGGGTGGGGGTTTGTGCACATATCCTTCAGTCATTTGTTGACCGATGCATTTTCTGCAGACGCACAATGAGCCTTGAATTACAGTTTTCATCATGTGTATAACCACAAAGTGTTGATTTCAGGAAGAAAATATGTGCAGGAATGTCTGGTATTTTGCTTGTTAGTGACGGGCTGATGAAATTGTTTAGTGAATTTTTGATTTCCTGCAGTGTACAATTGTCCTGTCGTGGGGCTGATATGAAAAAAAAATCCCCTTGAATATTTACACCTGAAGGACTGAGATGGTAAAACAGATTGTGTGACATTCTCCCTGAAAATCTCAATTTCACACATACTGGGCGTGGCAGCAAGAGTAGAGAGATAGAGCTCAAGGACACAATTTAACCTTCAAAATTTTGTATGCATGATGTTGATGCATATAATATGTGTCCAGCCCCTCTATAAATGAAGCACATATTTGGATTTGTGAAATCATTTTATTTTTAGAGACTTTTTCATGTAGGTCTTTTACTTGTCATATATTATTTTTACATTGTTGTATTAGTACTTTCACTGAATCCTCTACCACCCTCTATTCATCCCCAAAACAAGTACTTTCAGTTAAATATGTGCAAACTTAATGAATTGATAATATTCTTTATTCTTCAACAGAAGGACCAGTCCCAGTCTCTGTAGTGTGTATTGACATTTAACTACTAAGAAATACTGTCCTCAGGCTAAACCCAGATCTTTGCAAGCGTCCTTGGTGATCATCATGCATGAATCTGTTGCTCTCACTGGGAGAGAAATGCAGGATGAGTCAAATCTCACTCAGCATCATTATGTCAGTTGAAATTAAGATTCCAAAGCCCCCCCAGATAAATCTGTTAAGAATCACTGAAAGCGCTGACTGCAGAGAGAGCGCCACGTTCCACATTCAGAATGATTTATCAAGCCAGTTACCACAGAGTTCCAGCGTCTGACAAATGGGACAAATGGGGTAAATTAAGAATCCAGTGTCTCCCACCCCACACACCATCTTCCCTGACTATTGACTCTCTTTATCAGTGTACATTAGTGTCAGTGCCAGTTTGCATTTAGACTAACTGTTCCAGAGGAGGCAGCCCGTCAGCACATACATGTCTGTCGTCATGCAGAGCCACTGACCCTTTGTCACAAACAATCCTCCTCAGCAGAGCCGTTGGGACGGGCTGTGTGGTCAGTACAGCTGCAAAACCAACTCAGTTCAAAACAAATAATGATGTAGAGTAAATAAATTCAAAGCATAAAGCTGCACGAGGCTGGGTTTAAAAGGTCCAATATTGTACTTTGCCTGGGTTTTATTTGATGTTCCTATTTCAATAATAAGATACATTTGTGGAGATGTAGGACAGGTGGGCTTCATACATGTCTCCTTAGAATACATAACTTTAAAGCTCAGATCAACAAATTTTCTTCAGACTAGGCTGATGTGTTTTAGTTAGTGCTGGCGAGCCCAGGGGTGAAAGTGAACCGGAACTGTCCGGAACTACATTCCGTTCATGACCGGAGAAGAAGCTCCCTGTCAAAATCCATGTTAAATAAAGAAAACGATGAACTAAAGTCACATTAGTTACATTATCAGAGTACTGCAACAATCCCAGTGTGCTTGTTTCAGTGTAATCTACGCTGTTTGTGTCTGTGCCGTTTGGCACTGAGCGCGTCTCTGGTTGCTATGCAACATGAGGCGAGCCGAGCTGAACAAATGCGTTTCTGGTTGGTCGATGGACACGTGGTCACGTTATCAGCAATTGCTATTTTGAGCTTAAGTGCCTATTTGAGACAGCCTTATTTTATTTAAATTTCATTTGTTTAACTCGCTGTATTTTTACATTTGTTTTACATTTTTGAAGACAGCTTTATTTTATTTATTTAACTGTATTTGTTTTACATTTCTGAATAATGCACATGGTCTAACTGGTTTAATGTGCTGGACCTTTACTTTTGGATTTCATTCATGAAGCACAGTTCACCAATAAAAAATTGGATTTCAGATCTTCTCTTCTTACTGTATTCAATTTATTAGTCATGCACTACAATTTTTTAATATTCTAGAATTCAAATTCTTTATCAGGAGACCTTTAGCAGATATGACATTAAAATGCGATTAATTCGATTAATTAATTACAAAATCCTGTAATTAATTCGATAATTTTTTTTAATCGACTGACAGCACTAGTTTTAGTATAACAGCTTCATCAGAAAATTAAGCAATGGTGATAACAGCTTCTTTTTGAGGTGCACAATTACCATCACCTAGGAAGGGGGAGGTACAATTAATCAAATGCACAAATCATCTGTACTTGTATGGAGCGACTCCATGTAATTTTTAAAATATTATTTTTCTCTGCATGGTTCAGCCTTTCATCTAAATGTGACTACAGTTGTGGGCTCCTGTAACCAGTGTTATTTTGTAACCGAGGTGTCTGAGGTGAACTTTTTCGAAAAGTCCCATTTCTTCAGTCATGTGTGTACAGAAAACCAGTTTCTTCTTCTTCTTCTTTGGAGTTTAAGGCAGCCAGCATCCAAATAGGTATATTGCTGCCATCTGCAGGACTAGTATTTTATTGTACCATATCCTACTATAAAATCCAGAAGAAATATTGTCTTCCCCCCACACTTGACCCTATAAAAGTTGGGTTTCAAAAATACCCATGTTCGTGTGGAATAACAGAAGCATATTTCATAAAATCTACACTTGAGAGAGAATCACAAACACAAAGCACCAGGCAAAATGGTGAACATCAACATAACTATCACGATTAGCCAATATCAGAAGTAGTAAGACAGTAATAAAGTAGTAATAAAGGAGACAACAGTTCCTCATAATGTCCCAAAATTCAAAGTGATCAACAAACCAAGATTTATTTCAGATCATTATCAAACTTTAATCATCTGTTCATGGTACCATTTCCAGCATTGGCTGAAAGCTTGATGAAATCCTTCCAGAACTTTTGGAGTTATCTTGCTAACAAATAGAGAGACAAACAACAAACACCGGTGAAAACATAACCTCTTTGGCAGGTAATACACAGCTCTAAGTCCACAGGTGGTATTGATTTATAGGAAGCAGGGCCGCTGCTAAGGTTTTGGAGGCCCTAAGCTGAGCTTGTATGGAGGCCCCCCCCCCCGGCCCGCCGTCCACCGAACTCCTGGAAGCTCACGAAATTTACAGTTGAAAATAAGTCTTATATAGACATGTAGATATCAAACAATTAACTTTTATTATACAATAATATACTGTATGTTAAATAATAAATCAGAGAGAGCAACAACACAATAACAAATAAAACAACTGCCTCCGAGGGCAGGCTTTCAGTTGTGGGTGTGGATGTCTCTTCTAAGGTGACTGTTGTTGTTTGTGGCTGTTTACTTGAACCTTCAGACACGTTGGATGGTTGTTGGCTGCTTATTGCACTGCTTGTTGATGGTTCATCATCTGGTTCATCTTCTTGCTGATGTGGTGGTCGGTGTATGTATTTGAGCATTGACCCTATGAATATGATTTAAATGAAAAAATCTCATTAGTAAAAGTTGAATAAAAATACCCAAACCAAAAATATCACTTCATTATATTATGCTATCTAGTAGCCTTTGTATTTCACAATGATAGGAGATAGAACCCTTATATGACATTAATATGGTAGGACAAAATCAAATACCTTAAAAATTAACATATTCTAATCCTACACATTAAACAAAACAATAGTAGCATTTTGTGAATGACCAAAGTTGGCCAAACATTTTTTGCACTACACACACTTTAACACACCTTCTACAACACTGTGGCCAGATGTAAAATCATCCCCCAACCACTGCTCCCTCCCCTCCTCCTCCTCACTACCAGAACAGACTGGGAGTTATCCCCAACGACCCCTGGAGCAGAGAAAAGATGCTAGAGCTGAGTTTTATTCTCTGTCCAGTCCTGTTTACAGTTGGGCTAACCTAGCCTAGCTTGTTTATCACGTAACGCTGTGTTAGCAAAACAAACAAACACGGTATAACACGGACTTACCAGAAAGAGATGCAAGTTCATCATCTTTCTCTTTTTTCCTCTTTCGCTTTTCAGCTCCAGATTCATGGTGTTTCTTGGATGATATTCTCTCATTTCAATTGTCGACGTTTTTAACTGTAGAAAACTGCTCATTAAAGCCGTTTCAGAGCGTAGTAAGAAAAGTGGCTCCGAAGCTTTGTGCCGTCGTGAACGATCCGAGTCTTTGAAGTTGAACGATCCGACTCGACTCTTTGAAGTGACAGATAGGAGCCGCAACGGAGGAGCCGAACGAGCCGACTCGTATTAGCGAGCTGAGCCAAAAGATCCGACTCTCCAAATAGAGCCGGAATTCCCATCACTCGCTGTACCATTTCCAAAGGACTTGCGGGGGTCTGAGTCTTTTTATTACGCAATAAATAACATTTAATTTTACCGATTACAGTGATGATATACAAAATTCCCGTAGAACTAATTCATATTTTAGCTATTTATTAGTGTAATAATTATTACCTTTTTTTCCCAATCTTAATTTTGGAGGCCCCCCTCCACTAGTTGAGGCCCTACGCTGGCTGCATAGTCTGCGTGTACGGAGCGGCGGGCCTGATAGGAAGGGTTGATATGAAAAACCATCACTGTGTCCATTTGTTGGCATACCATTAAGTTATTCTATCCTAGACATCTCTCTTTGGAAAAAAGAGTTTGGGAAGGTTTCTAGATTGTGACATGAATTGTTATATAATGGAATCAATGACGATTTTTCACCAACTCTTCTTATGAATTAATATAACCTGTGGACAATAGTGTCAGCATAGCCTAAATAAAAAATAGGTTGAGTCTGAGTTTAACCTCTTCCACTCTTAATTTTTTCAGCGCTGTTATTTCCACCCATATGATGTTTCTTTCTCTATAAGATATATATGTGGTTTAAAGAAAATAAAATCATCTCAATATAGTTTTACTCCTTCTCTCTTAAGATTCTCTCTGCAGCTGTAGGAGGAACAGGTTGTTCTGTGTCTGTCTTTGAACCTGGTACCTAGACCTAGACATCTTACAAAATGTTCTGCACAGGTTGTCAGACATAATCCTACAAATGTCAGGCAAAACAAGAGATCAAGTGTGTATTGTTTCTATGGTGGTTGCTATGGGCTGCTAAATAAAGTACCTTTAGCTTCTATATGACTGTTAATATGTATTATTATAATGATATTTTATGATGTTACACAAACATGTGGTTAAATTTGGAGAAAGATAAGAGTTTCAATTAAATTCAATGAAAATGCTCCAAGATGATGGTAAAATGTCCTCTGTTACCTCTGCAACTTTTCTTTTCATTTATTTAACATTAACCTAACCAGCCATCTCCAAGTGCAGACAGGTAACACCTTATATAAAGAATATGGTGATAGATGTCATTGGTCTTATTTTGTGGTTTCACACTGTATGAATGAGGAATCTATTAGTTTTCATACAAACAAATGCGTAAATGAGAACAGCCTGAATCAAAAAGCAATAAAATTCCCAATTTCATCGATATGAGACCTTTAAGTTGGATGCTTATGGGAGAAATGTTTATCAAAGACAGGAAGATATTAGTCAAAACTACTCGGGAGTCATCAGTGATCTACTAAACAGCAGAGATAAAGAAAGCAGGACACATCAGTGTTGGGTCATTTACCTCACTCTCACTTTGAGCGTTCTTCATCATAATGCATCGCACAGCGCTGTGTGCACTTCACTGACTCACATGATTTTTCACTTTTGATGATGTTTGCAAAACCTCAGGCTGACAATGTTCCCTGCTCTAGGGTAAAGCCCAAAAAAGTGGAAAGTACCAATTAACATTTAAATGTGATTAGATGTTAATAGAGCAGCAGTTGTAGATAGATTTTCCCCCACAGTTGCATATGACACAGAGAGACAGACTGGAGACAGTGTAGAAAAAAGCAGCAGTGGGATCTGATTATCTGCCAGGAGGGATACACCCAGGTAGCTGCAGCAGCAGCTGACTTACCCACTCAATTATTTTTGGGCACCAGAGGTCATCAGAGAATATTTAATTGAGTCCAAAGTTCTTCATCTTACACTGACTCATGTCTTGTAGAATCTGTAGCTGTGGACTTGTGGGGTTTGACACCCAAACTCTTCACCTTTGAAGGTTAAAAAATACTGCAACAATAAAAAATGAATCTCCTAATCTGCTAGAAATGCATATGCAGAGCCAGCAACAAAGATAACAACGCAAACAATGCACCCAAACGAACTGATGCTCACACAGCCAGTTGGGATGAATTCCCTTGGAGTCTCATGGCCAGGTGCCGTAACAAATCACAACCAATTAGGATCGGCTTTCTTCAGCAGCAGGTTTCAATATGTAAACCTGAGGTCATGCACTGGAACTGGATCCATTTGAGATGTTAAAAACACAAAAGGTACATTTAAAAAAATATATTTATCGGGCAATTTAATGGCAGAGGTCCATATACAAGGTTCCTTCTAATCTGGTTTGGACAGAACTTTCCTTTTATCCTTCTTAATAAAACAAATTCTCTTAACTAAACAACAATAACTACAAAATAGGTTGCTTATCAGTGTCTTCCATTGCACATATGACCGTCACAGATGTGACTCATATGAGATTTTTTAGATTAGATCTGCCACCTGTGTGGTTCTACTCTATATATGCTTATTGTTTGTAGACCCAAACAAAGAAATGACTATCATGGTTTAAAAAACAATGCAGGAAATGTCACACCCTTAGTTAAAAGTGTTTTTGTTGTTTGTGTCTGTTATTTCCTTTGCAGTAATAAAGGCTTGTTTGGTTCTGCACACTTACCCAAATTGGTCTATTGAGCTGCTTTCTAAAGAGACACAGAATGGGACTGCACTCAGTGCACAAAAGCCAGAAAAGCCAACAGATGACAACTTGTTACAACTTGTCCAAGGGTCAGTTCTCTGTATGCAATGCATGTTAGATAGCAGACTAACTAGAAAGTGAGCAAGTGGTTTTCTGCCTGCATGCAGAACATTTCTCTTCTCTCCATCACCTCTTCTTTGTCAATAGAAAGGAGGTCACACTCAACAGACGTCTTATGGAGCTGTTGAAGGCCAGTTCCCTCGAGCTTAGAGGACTCGGTGAAAACAAAATGATGTCTTTAGTTCCATCACTGACCTCACCTCTTATGTTATTCTATAATTTGGTCATTTAACATTCCCAAATGTCATGTTTGGATGAAAGTGAAAATAACCTGGCAGAGTCTGTGGAAACACTGGATTTGGACATGTCATCATTTTGGAACAACTTTAATCAGTGATATCATAAAAATCTTTGCAGATACAACCTCAATTAAAATCTTGGATAACATTTTAATTTCCTCCTTTATGTTTTTGTTGGGAACGCTATGTGACAAGTAACCTGCAGTGCTGTCAAAGATGGTGCTACCTCTGTTAATCGTCTGCTTAACTTAACATCCGTGTTGCTGACTTGTATCATAAACCTGTTTGGCTTAAAGCTTTTGGAAATACGGTTTGCAATCCATATACAATATCAAAGTTGATGGCCTTGTTAAGCATCCACAAAAATCGGAGTAAAAGTAAATGTTCATTAGTTCATGACAATTAGAAAACTAGAAAACCTAGTACATAACGGGGGGGGGAGAGACAGAGAGAGAGAGAGATTTAAAAAGACAGCAGCAAGATGATCGGCTGACAAGGCAGGATGAAAAATAACCTACAGGCCTGTGCATGCAAAAGCAAGTCTTCCTGCCTGAACTTTCACTAAGCTCCATATCTGAATAGTGTGTAAACAAATTTGGGATTAGCAGAAAAGTCACCAACAGAAGGAGAGAGTTAAGAGTGCTCAAGCAGAACTAGTGCAGGTTTAGATGTACAGCTGCTAATTAGCCGCAGTAATTATTAACTGGGCTCAGATGCAGGAATGCAAAAGATAACACAGAAACACAAAGCATTTCATCAGCACATCATGTTGTTTGATTGATTTGTGGAATTGATTGTGTAATAAATGTCTGATCAATATCAGGGAAGTTTACAAAAGGTTAAATGACAATATTTTGGGTTTGAATTTAACCTAATTTCTAATACTCTAAATTACATTAGTAGTACATTAGTAGAGATATATTCAGGCAGATGTGGTTTGTGACATGTGTCTGCCATCTTGCTCAGGGCTTCTGTTACAATGATAGAAAATGTTGACTTTTGTTGCTGCTTTTGGATGGTCTTTTTAACGGAAGAAATAATGAAATGAAAAGCGATAGGGGATATTTCATATGTGGGAAGTTGCTTTATGATATTTTACTAGTACAAACATGTTGAATTTGAAATATGGAGCTGGAGTTTGTAATAAACCAAAGGTTTTGATTATTTACATACATACTTTCAAGAGGCTTTAAGGGCAAAAAATCACTCAGCATATACTGTTGTTAAGTAAATTTATGGTTTCTGCTGGCACGATTTTATCTTTGTTTCTTTGTTCTAATCAGAGTTGTGGATGTATTAGCATAATGTAATGCTCACTAACACTGATGACATGTTTATTTATATCTGTGTCTCACTGAAGATGAAAGTGTACAAGCTAATAATCAGTCTGCCCTTTTTCTAACAAGCTTTTTTTCCCATCTTGTTTTTTGCTTAGAAGTTGGTAAAGAAGCTGTGGTCTTCTGGAGGCATTTCTGATTACTTTTACTACTTGTTGATCTTTATTCATTACTTGGAATGTGCAAACCCTGTTTGCTTTGCATTAGCCGCCCTCTGTGTACTCAGGCAACAAATCATTTTCATTGCTGCGCTGCTTCGCCAGGGCATGAACATTTTTTTTGAGGCAATCAGGATGTTTAGGGTTTGAATTAGTTGCCATGAAGTCAACTCATTTTAATCCAGGAGTTGTTTATCTCCTACTTCTTTGTTTTTCACCAGTTTCATTGTCTACATCTGTGCTATGCAGATTAAACTGCACCTTGTATAATCACAGCACAACGTTTAGAAAATCTTTAACGCTGTCACTTAAAAAATGCAGTCTTTGAGAAATGATAGCTACTCCTACAGAACAAAAAGGTGAGGAGTGATTCACGCTTCATGCAGGTATCGATAGAAGGACTTCCTGCCATTAAGCATTTTGTCAAAGGGAAATGTGATACTTAATGTGTTTGAGCAGGTTCCCTTCCTCTGAATAGCTGTTTGGGGTTAAGGCTTCCTGTTTAAAGAACAGGTATTTACCAATGGCAAGTGGCTGGCAGGCTAGTTGCTTCATGACTAACTCAGCATACTGTGGATCTAGACAAGAAAATAAACACAGGAGAAAACAAAGCTCAACTTTAAGCCTCCAATTAAACAGCATCAACTCGAAGCTTAACACACATTGACGGGATCTGGTTCTTCACGCCACTGCCAACTGTGTCAGATGTACTTTATTTGTTCTGTCTTTTTTTTTCTCCCCCCTGGTCTTAATAATAATGATTTTGCTTTGCAGAACACAGCAACGTACTCTGTGCATATATTCATTGTAAATATAATTCATGGCCTTCAGTTATTCACAAAAAGCATGTGTACACAGCTGTGTGCTATGTTGAAGGATGTTTCCTCGCCAGTGGCCCCAGGCCCTGCAGAACCGTTCTGGCCCTTCAAATAAAAGAATCAGCTGGCAAGTGCGAGGGGAAGTAGGCTTTAACACAATTTACTACATGTGGCCTATATATTTACTTGCATTTGAATTTTTAAGAGTCAATCAAATGTGTGCCAAATATGGCAATGGCAGACTCAGACACATGGTTTGAGGGTTAGGGGCGAAAAAAAAAATAGAAGGAAAAGGCACCAGCTGTATGCAGTGGGGCATAAGGAGAGATGCATAGTGAGAAGGAAATTGATCATTATATCACGTTATCTTGCAATCGTAGGGGGCATTGTCATGTTTTGTCTTCCCTTATCAATGCTCCCAAGAGGACATTTTACAGTGATTTTTCAAACAAGAATCCATCCCTGCAGTATGTACAGTTTCACTGTTTGGACAAAACAAGATGGAAGTAAAACTGGTAATCTGAATAACCTTCCCCCATATGAAAACATATTGATAATTCACTTAATCTTCAAAATAAGAACAGTATTCTTTGAGTCGTAATAATCCAGAAGAAAAAGAACTCCAGCAAAATAAATATTAGGACGTCCTGTATACTGTTACTGTCTTACACAACTAATATCCCTTGGCTCAGAGATGAGAGGATTGATATCAATTTCAGTCTGTACAAATAAATATGAAGCTGCAGCCGGCAGTCTGTCTGTTAGCATAAAACTAGAAAATAGCAGGAGCAGGCTGTCCAAATGTAACACAATCCACCTACCAGCCCTTTGAATGGTCAAATTATGCTAGAAAAGAAGTTGTATTGCTAGAGTGATGTGTCGTCCATCTTCTTCAGAAGACAACAGTTTGTGCAGATGGTCTTATTGCAGATTGAATTTTCTTCAGCAATGAGAGAAAAAACTCTTTACTTAAAAAAATAAATTAAAAAGAAAAAAAATCATCCACCCCTACAGGCATAAAAAAACAAAACAAACAATGCTGCGCATCAGCTTTATACACTATTCACAGATACATAAAATGATACCCTCCAGTGAACACAGTGTTCTGGGATAATAAGAAATGCTGTTTTGTTTCATTTATTGCAGGTAAATGGAGTTTTAGCACTTGGGAGCAATGCTGTTATACTACAGTACATGAGACAAAGTCCATTTTTTTCATGTAAGTTATTACTAAAACTGATTAAATGCTGCTGTGTTATATATATTGTAGTACTGCAAAATGGAGTTGGTGTGTGTGTGTAAATTGATTTTTAAGGACTGATGACCACAGCCAGGTTTAACTTAAGCTGACATTTGTCAAGAAAGAAAAAGCTGCAGTTTGTCTGGATGTTGGGGACAAGTGGAAAGCCGGATGCTGCTGGGCAGAGCAGTGACTGCAGCGCTGGCAGGACCAGACGAGACAAGGAGCAGAGGAGCAGGAGACATGGGCCAGAGACAGACCATGGAGAACGGGATCAGAGTCAGAGAAGCACAAATTAACAGACATAGAAGCTACAGTCTGGCAAGAGTACAAGTGGAAGAGGTCTTGATTATTTAGATGAGGGGCAGCTGGTGTGTGACTCTGCTCTGACTCCAGCACACCTGTCTTCACTCACACAATCACACACACAGACACACACACACACACACACACACACACACACACACACACACACACACACACACACACACACACACACACACACACAGGGACACAGGAAGGTTAGGTTAGGGAGGTGTTGAACTGGAGGTAGCGAGCATGACAACTGATCCCTGCAGGGACAGAGGTAACACCTTGCATGAACAAGCCCAGGCAAAGCCTCACTGTAGAATGAAGCACCCAGAGGTCAATTAATAAAAAAAAATATATATATTTGCCATGCTGTCTACTAGAGACACAGTGGAGCAGGGGTTACACTGTTGCCTCACATCAAGAAGGTCGCAGGTTCAAGAGCTCCTTGGTCCGGGGTCTGGGACCTTTCTGTGTGGAGTTTGCATGTTCTCCCCGTGTCTGCGTGGGTTTTCACCGGGTACTCCAGCTTCCTCCCACAGTCCAAAAACATGTGACATGGGTTAATTGGAGACTCTAAATTGCCTGTAGGTGTGAGTGAATGGTGTGTGTGCCCCACGATTGGCTGGCGACCATGTGGGGTGTATCCCTGCCTCTCGCCATAACGCGCTGGGATAGGCTCCAGCAGACCATGTGACCCTAATGAGGAATAAGCAGGTATAGAAAATGACTGACTGACTCTCTACTAGAGTTGTTGACTAATGTTGTCACCATAATACATTTATTAACCATTTCAACAGTGGACATACATAGAGCAGCATGTGTCACTTATGAAACATTAAAGAATAAAGTGACTCAGGCCAAGTTTTGAACATTCTATTGTGACTTTAGGCAACTTTAAACCTGGCTTACACTGCCATTTTATTCCATAGAGCAAACTCAAAACTTACATTAAATGGAATTAAATTAAACAAATGTCAGGTCCCTTTTCATAACTTTTCCAGGTCTTCTTTTTATTGGACTATTGTAACTTGTTTACAACATCCAGTTGTAAATGTTTAATGGACTGAAGATCCTGCAACTTTTCTTTCTTTATATTTGGATACATATTCAGTGGATTTATTGTTACAGACAGCACTTCATATTAATTTATTTTTACAGTACAACTTGTGGAATTTAGACAAAATTACTATAAAACACTATAGCCATTATCACTCACCAGTAGAAATTGATTAAAAAATCGTGTAGAGCTTCTACTTGCTTCTTGAAGCTGCTGCCATCATGAAAGCTTGATACCTTGTCATTTTATCCTGAATTGGGCAAAAAAAACTTAGGCAAAAGAAAATTGCCCTAAGTGAAATGGCCACTTTCCTATAGAGCATAAAGAGTACGATTCTTTCAACTCAGGAACAGAAGTTCTAACAAACAGTATTACTACAGTTTTCACACTGTTGATACACAAAGCAGCCATCTTGGATTTTGAAGTTGGGGTCAGTGAGGTTTGTCCGACTTTCTTAAATCCGCCTTATATTTAGAGGATGCTACCCAACTTCTCCAAATGTCATTTTTAGCTCTCTACCAGCAACTCTGTTTTAAACAACAGCATGTGAACTGTGTTAATTGCTTAATTCAATCTATTAATTAAAATATAATCAAGCTGCTTTCTTCAGTTTAGAAAACAACACAAACAGCAAGGCCTCATGAACGAAGCTGATGAGCAGGTTGAAAATGTCCGCAGGGCTCCAGAAGAGGAGGTAAACAACAAACATTAGAGTTAGCTGAAAATAAATTCCAACAAAAAAAGTATAATATTAATAATAATTTAAAAAAAGAGTTCAAAAATAAACACTTCAATTCAAGGTGGTTGTTAGCAGCCTCAGTGCTTCTATGTTAGCATGTATCATTTTGTTCATTTATTCATGTTATGGAGTCCACCTTCTGTAATCATATAGGAGTCGTACCAGGGCAGACAGGCGACAGCGCTCTCAATGTTTCTGAACAACTTCATTGTGGAGGAGCTTGATATGATTTTGCGTACCTCATAATTACGTGAGCGTTCATCCATCAGGCGACGGTTTGGGTCTCTTTATTTTTCGTGCGGCCGTGCTGTGGCGCGTGTTGTCGGGCAGTCCTCTGGTGGCATCTATTTTCAGGCAAGAATGAATCAGCTTCTCCTCTCCTTTTTGTTCATTTTGACATCCGACAAAACTCATTGCCTCTAAGGGAATTGGAGTACAGAGTCTTGTTTTGTTCTGGCAGTTCTTTCAGGAATGGCCATCAATCAGGTGATCTATTGTGCTACGGGGGGACCTTTCTCTATTGAATTCATGACTTGCTGCAAGAAAAAAAAAAAAAAAAGCAGACGCTACAATGGTATTGAAAGTTTTCAGGGTAAATTATAATCTGACATAAAAGTGCAGCAGTGAAAGACAAGGGGCAAAGCTTCATAATGATTTCACTCCCAGTTCATATGTCAAGATGAAGTTACCCCATCGGACAGTGGTGGAATTTGTGTTGTAGTGATATTCTCACTAAAGATCAGGTTCTGATGCAGTGATTCATACAAAACCAAATCACAGCTGGGATTATTTGGCTTTTAGTAATTAGAAACAAAGGCAAAATTGTGATGATGCAATGAAAAAATGTTTTTGTTACTGGCTGGTTTTATATGTAAAAACCCAAACAGAATAATCCTTTTGATGCAGTTGTGTAAGCTGTCTGACATTTGGGGTTTTTGGAATATTTTGAGACTATTGAAAAATGAGCAGTGTTTTTCCATCCAACAACCAAATGTTGATGGATTTGATAGAGCGTCAGCAGCTTGGAACAGTGAGAGAAGGAGCAGTTGTTTTGTATTTGTCCGTTTTGCCTGATGCTTCGTCTGATCGATGGAAAAGGGGCAGCGGTGAGAGATCGTGGACATTTACTTCTATTTTCAAAGAGTGAGGAGTGACTGGGAAAGGAGTTTTCAAGTCTCGATTTACTGGCATTGTCAGTCAGTGCTTTTGTGTTTCAGGCTGGAATTGGCCAGACAAAGGATAAACAAACTGTGCATTCTGTTTAGAGAGCCTGGATTGAGGGGAACCAGAAACACAACACAGATCTGGGTGAAACTCTGATGAGAACAATGCAGTTGTTTGTTTAGGGGATAAGAAAAGAATAGAATATACTGTCGAGTCTGCTGGTTAGTGATCCCCAAAACCATCTCTCTGAATACCACACTGATGTTACAGACACAAGCAAAAGCAAAAGTATCACAACCAGTATTCACCAGTAAACTTTTTCTTTTTTTTAACTTAACTTTATTTAAATTGTATAACATGTGTACTGTAATCTACTTCAGGACTTAATTGATGTAAAACAGAGTGCAAAAGTGTTAAAAAAAAAAAAAAAAAAAAAAAAAATTGGAAGTAATTTGCCTGATGTGTACTATAGTACAAAAAGTTGTTGTTTTTATCCTATGAAGATGAATTAGTTTTAGACAAAGAAAGAAAGAAACATTTGAATTATGTACATAATAATTGTCTCTTTTCTGTATATAAAACATGCTGCTTTTGATGCTTTCTGTTTTAGAGTGGCCATGTCCCTCAAGTATGATGTCACGTCATCCTGTTTAAGGAATATTAGGGCTCATTTAATTGACATGTACAGTGTACAACAGTTCTCAAAAATGATTAGTCACTTATCAGCAGGTTATATAAAAGAACAGAAGTATTACCAGTTAAATTCACCTAAAATTTTGAAGTAAAATTACTTGTTTTGCAAAAATAAAAGATTTGCTGTGACTGATATGTTGAATGAATGTAGCGTTCTTAATACTGATGAGTCAGTAGATAAGCCTTCTGTTCTTGTAGCTGCTCGAGGCGGAGTTTGACCTACTTTTTGAGGGTCACATGATAAATCTGAGGGCTTGCGATGATCGATCAGGCAGAAAAGAAGAAAAAATCATTTCCTCTACATGAATTTGGATCAATTTCACAGAACTTTTCTTTGATCTTTGTGCTTTTGATAAATATTGGAAGGTTTGACCTTTTTGGCCCTCAGACTATTATTTATTTGAAACTATGTGAGGAGAAAATAATTGGTGGAACATAAACTAACTCAGAGATCTAAAAAAAAATGACAAAGACAAAAACACACTGATTTTCTTTTGTAAAGGGCCACAAACCAAATAGCTGGGGAACTGTTGGTTTCATTTTTTTTTTGCTGTTGTTGTCAAATAAATGTAGTGGAGTGGAAATATAAAGTAGCATCAAATAGACATTCTCTTAATTAAAGTGCATATACTTGAGTAAATGTACTTAGTTACTTTCCACCACTGGTTACATGATGTCATGGCTCTTTGGGATTCAAATACTGATCCTGAAGATGTCAGAAACAGTTTCTCTGCCCGGTGAATGAATCATCTTTCCCACATGAGTTATTGATTCTACGTGCTATATTCTTTTTTTTCAGGTTGTTATCTCCTCAGGTTTCTCTTTTCATTGAAATTCTATTTAACTTCTGTGCCTCATACTTTTCTCATTGCACCATAATTATTGAGGAGCCCCTAATGAGCCAGTGTCTCCGGTGCCACTGTGCTTGTTAGGCTGACATTCAAATATGATTCAGACTTGGTCTTTTTCAGACATTTCTGTGAGGCTTTTGATTGTTACAATGAAAAAGTGAAAGTTTGAAAAAGTAGCCTGTCGTTCCCACCCGCTTGCGACATGGCCAACATGGCTCCCACACTGTGTCTACGGGGCCTCCTGTGGAACAGTTTTGTCAGCTGTGTGGTGTAGGAGTGGGTAATGACATACTTCCTGTACTACAAATGTCTCTAATGAGTCATGAAAGGCCTGCATTAGAACCAAGCTGTAGTTATTAAACTGAAAAAAATATATAAAAGCATCACTTTTGCTTCTGCCCCATTTTTCATGGGTTCACAAAAAGATCTAAGACTTGTTCTATGTACAAAAATAGGCTTATTTTTTTTCAAATTTTGTTCACAAATTACTTTTAATCTGTGTCAGTTTTTTTCCTTTGCTAAAATAATCCCTGCCCCTCACAGGTCTGGCATATCAAGATGCTGATTAAACAGCATGATCATTATACAGGTGTACCTTAGGCTGGTTATAATAGAGACATTCTAAAGCCATGCCCACATACAATGGTATTTTTGAAACCAAGCTTTTATGGCCCATGGTTAAAAATAAAAACAATTCCCAGCCCCACCACCAGTTTGATACAACATATCTCCGACCACATGAAGCCGCAAAATCTGCCTCAACAATGTCATGCACATGCCAAAGCTGTAGGTTGTGATCAGGAATCCACAACTGCGATACACATGGTTAAGAGGCCGAACCGTGTAGAGACACACACCGTTTTAAAAATACATGTGCTTGTGTGGATTGCCCCTAAAATGTGCAGGTTTATCAAACAGCATGGTACCACAAGATTTGTAGACGCATGCACTCGTTGTGCTGACTACTTGAATGTCCACCAGAGCTGTTGATGAATTGAATGTTCATCTCACTGCTATAAGCTGTCTCCAACATCATGTCAATTGCATGGTAACCACTCCAGCTGAGACTCACTGTCGTGCAATTCATCCACTGCCATTACCTTGTTTTACAGCATGATAATGCATGGCCCCATGTTGCAAGGATTTATACACAATCCCTGGAAGCTGAAAACATACCATTTGTTGCGTCAAGCTTTGATTGACGTGTAGGATAGCATGTTCCAGTTCCTGTTTCTTGACACATATATGTGATTTTTGTGTCTTGGTCTATCATTGTATAGATATATATATATATATATATATATATATATATGCCCTTCATAGACACCATTCATGTCTTGTCAAAGATACTTGTTAAGATACATTAAGTTAATTACATTTTTGTTTAAACATGGTTTGATCTACTTTTTATATTTAAACTGTGCTCTTTGACCACAAATCTAAACTGACAGGATATTAAAGGTACAATTTGCATCTTCTGGTGGCTCAGTTGCAGATACAACTAAGTAGGCTAAACCCAAGCATGTAGGAGTGCCGACAGTGTTTGCAAAAACACGAAAGACTGTCTTTAGAGCTATTGCTTGTTTTTTTCATCCTGGGCTACTTTAGAAACATGATGAGTTGCACAGAGGGAGATGTACTCCCTATCTAGATGAAAATGTCTCAATCTAGGCTAATAAAGACATAATTCTCATTTTAATTATACACTAATTAAAACACTTACAACTATTATATTTAATTTCTGCCACCTCTCTTCTAGTAGATATCACAAACTCTTACACAGTGGACTTTGTTTAGCTGCCAAAATCGTTACCTTATTCTAAAATCAAACCTTATGCTTCTTTCATATGTACATACAAGGATGACATTCTTGACTAAAAAGAGGAAGATTGGTCATCACCATTGTAAAGCCCTTCTGTTTGAGTCCAGAGTGAGATTAAGGGAAAGGTTCTCCTCTGAGAGTTGTGAGATAAAGAATGCGTCACTCCTGATGCCCTCGAGAGCCTTGGCAGAAATGATTAGGTTCATGTGCCACTCAATTATCTGTTCCCCCAAAGCATTCTTGTTGAGAGTGCAATTATACGAGATGGACTTGAATGAGAATGTTGGACACTGTGTTGTGGGGCCAGTGGAGCTTCAAATCTCCGCAGCTTAATAGATCACACATGTCTTGGCAATGATGTTTTATTTTCATTCAGTGGACGAGTCATATTTGAATGGGAGTTTTCATTATTTCTTTAATGAATGGACATCATGCAGAGTGAACAGTGGGTTTCTTTTCAATCTCTTCCATTAATTTGTCATGAAAAAGTGCTCCTGATTTAGAAAATTTTTTAGTGTTTTCTTCTAAATTGATGCCTCTGACAAAAGACGCTGTTGTTTTCCTGGTAAAACTATCACGATGGTGTTATGGCCTGGCTCCCAGGCCTTTATGTAGAGGTTTAACTGTACGGTGCCTGCCTCACCAGATCAGGTTTCTACTGTTCCCCCCGTGAATCTCCCCCAGGCCCAGCTGCCTGGCAATATATTCATGATTAAATGTGAGACACGAGCCATCCTGCCAAGAGAAAGCTGGAGGAGGGGTTGCTGGCTTAGGGCGACCGCAGTTTGGAATTTCTTTGCTGTTTGTCATACACACAGAGAAAAATGAAAGCAGATGTAGCAGCGGAGAGGGACGGGGGGGAGAGGAAGGGAGAGAGGCAATCATCAAAGACAAGAGGTCTCTCTGGCAACAGATACTGTAGGAATAAATCTAAAGCAATATTTATAAAGCGATATATGGTGTATACAGAATGACCAGCCAAGTGGGGTTTTAATTATAGAAAGGTTTCTGACAAGGCACAAACAATCTGATTGGCTGAGCTAAACCATGACGGGTGGAGCCAAATAACCACAGTTCTGTCTGATATGATAAATCACATTAAACCCCCACTAAATTAATTATAAGAGAGGAACTCTTTTTATATTAATTTATTTAGTGAATTCAAAGACCTCGAGCCACTATGACTATGACTATCTAAAATAGATCACAGTGCTGAACTTTGTGGGAACATGTTTTTTTCCTAATTTTGCAGCTCGTTTTAATTTAAAGTTGTTTTTTAACAGCACATTTATGTGATTTCTTCTTCCTCCTTTACAGCATTTCCAGCAAAAGCAAGCAACAGTTGTTACCTGCTTATATAGATGCTCTGACCTAGCTTCCACCAAACTGCAGCGGAACCATTTGCAACCAGCTGGTGAAAAAAGTTGAGCAACTGTGAAGATCCTCTCTAATAAACCTCAACAAGTTCACAGGTTACTGTATGTATGTTGGTTGTATTTAGTTTCCTTTCTGCACCAACTGTAAATGCATTTTTCGAACCGTCAGGTTCAAAACAAATATAGGTCCTGAGTATAATTTCTGGTGTCATAATTGGTGATCAGACCCACATATATGGGTTAGAAGGCCCCGATGACAAGGCACATATCCATCAAGTGGAATGGACCTTTTTCACAAGACATAATAGTAGGTGAACGCAAGTGTTACCAATGATAGTAATTAATCATTCAGGTCAAACAATCAGACTGCTATTGTACATGTCGATTCACTGGAAATACTCTGCCACATTGATATTATGATATACTAATAATATCATAATATGCCGCTATTAAAAAATAATGATGTTTTAATGGTGTAATTAAGGTGCAATTAGGTATAGGTGCAAAAAGACAGCTGGGGTTAGGAAAAGATTGTGGTTTGAGTTAAATTATCACTTAAAATGAAGAAGCAAATTGTTATCTTCTAATGCTTTTGTACTTTTCCAACTTTTTGCTCCCTAACTGACCATCTAGCCATCCTCTTTGCATCGTCCTGCTGTGGAAGTAAACTTAAATGAAACATTATCACCTGAACTAAAAAACTGTGAATAGAATATACTACGGGTGGGACAATAAGTTAATTACGATTAATAAATTACAAAGAAAATGTTGAAAGTGTTGGCAACAATGTTGTTTATCATCAACATCATCATTTCTTTTTTTTTTATTTTGAGCAGCAAAACAACACAAAGATCTGAATACACAAAAATAAATGAGAAACAAATATATATCAGCAAAATCAGAAAATCTGGAGCTGTTGGTGGTTCTGGTTCTGGTTCTGGTCCGAGGACAAACAAGCAGCCCAAACCAGAACAAATGACTGGCTTCACCAGGAAGAAAATGAATAAATCAACACTGGAAACTGACAAATTTCCTAGGACCTAAGGGTTTAGAAAATGTGCTACAGATAACAACTAAAATTCATTTACTTAAAATAAATGTTGCTTTTGGGACAAATATTGTTATGCAATTAATTGTGATCAACTAATTTAAAAAATTAAATTAATTCGATACATTTTTAGTCCAGGCGACACTGTGGAGCAGGGGTTAGCGCTGTTGCCTCACAGCAAGAAGGTCACAGGTTCAAGACCTCCTTGGTCCTGGGTCTGGGACCTTTCTGTGTGGAGTTTACATGTTCTCCCCGTGTCTGCGTGGGTTTTCACCGGGTACTCCGGCTTCCTCCCACAGTCCAAAAACATGCTCAGGTTAATTGAAGACTCTAAATTGCCTGTAGGTGTGAGTGTGTGAGTGAATGGTGTGTGTGCCCCACGATTGGCTAGCGACCATCTGGGGTGTATCCCTGCCTCTCACCGTAATGTGCTGGGATTGGCTCCAGCAGAACCCTGTGACCCTAATGAGGAATAAGCAGGTATAGAAAATGACTGACTGACATTTTTAGCCCCACACCTAAAATATACACATTTTAAATAAATTCACATTAAACCCACATTCATTTAAAGAAGAGTCTAACAGACAACGGTATTATAAACTGTTGATTTACTAATGCAATGGCCAAATGTATTAAATATCCATAAAATCAATGCCCTTTCATTCTTATCAATTGCTGTAATTAAAATATTCATCTCAGTCTTACAGTAGCTTACAATGAGAAAAAATACAATAGTATAATCTAACAGTTTTGTATTTATTACTATTTTCATTTGAAAAAAAATGTAAATCTGTAATGAGCTTGTTTTAAATATCCACATAATTGCAAATATCATTAAATAGATGTAATAAATAAATGGATCTGGATGTTAGTTCAATAATTGTGACAAGTCTCTCTTTAGTCAGTTATTTTAATATTTTTTTTACATAAACTTTAACGTCAAAGAATTTTTTTTTTATTTATTTTCTTACCTTAAGCCACAGTCTGTATCTCAGGGGACACAACATTCAGCATCTCGCTTATTGCAGTTCAGTTTTTTTTTTTTTATTTTACCATCGACAGTCCTGAGGACACACTTCAGAAAAGTGTCTGGCTTCCACTTCTGACACTATTGTTTCAATTTCTTCAGTTGTGAAATTCTTTTTCTTTTTTTCCTCGAGGGATCGTAAGTCTCCCTTACAACTTTCACAGCTTTTTCCAAGATAAAACTCTAAGCACACATGCTTCTTTATATAGAGAAATAGGGACTTAGGAGTACGCTGATTACAAACATCACACACATGCCTGTCATTCATGAGTGATTCTGATTTACTAACATAAAGACAGAACATACTCATTAGAACAAAATTAGCTGGTGCATATGTGTCATGAATCTGATGGAAGTTTGCATGCAAGAACATTTCTCTGTACATATTAGTGAATGAGGCCCAGTATTGCCATGCTTTGCCCCAATTAGAAGAAATGTGTTGCAGCTATGCCAGCTCATTCAGGATTAGAGTTGTGATGCCGATAAAAATCAATGGCCTGATACAAATGACCATACAAATGAATGGAAGACTAGCTACAATGGTTAATGTTGTGTCAATTTTATTTTTACTTTACTTTCAGACTTGGTAAGTGATTGCAGGTGTGAAGAAGCTTGTTTTTCTCTTCTTTGCTGCCTTTTATGTTTTCACTAAATTTAGTCTTTTTAAAAGAAAAAATGATGAGAACCAAATTAAGGACGATTTTTGCCATTTTGCGAACTCAAACAATTCTGTGTCTTGTCACCTGTTGTCAACACATCTATACAATATCACATTTTTTTAATCAGAACGATAAGAAAACTAAAAAGTAATTGTATACTAATATTATGCAGGTTTCTGTGAAGCTAGAATGTTTGAGCTGGATTTTGGTCTGAAAAAAAAAATCTGTAAAGTAATCTGACTTAGTGGAAGAGAAAGACTGAGATGCTGATTGTAAGGGAAACAATGGGGGAGAAAGAGAGAACGAGCTGTGGTGTCTGATAGAGGTGTTTGATCCAAGTCATGCTGTGGTTTAATCATTGTAGCTGTGGATAGCCTGTTGGTGGGTTGCTTATAAAAGAGAGATGGTGGTGCGGGCCTCCTCTCTAGGACCAAATTCAATTGAAGAATAAATTACTTCTGTTGGTAATTTGGAGATAACCTGTGCAGTGGCCAAGCTTAAAGGAAGATAAGAAACGACACAGAAATGAAGACAAGAAAACGAGACAATTTTTCACTCTGCCTTTGCTAAATTAAACTTTTCCCCCAGTCCTCTAACTTTAATTAAACCACACACTTGCATGCACATTGCACACACAGGTTCACACAGTTGTGCTCACGTAGTCAACATCCACCCGATAATCCACGAAGAGCAATCAAGTTGTTTGAAAGAGATCAGTAGACAGTGAGCAGTGAGCCTATAACTGGAACTGTAGCTTCTCTATCTGTCTCTCTGTTGTTCAGATTAATCATTGAGGTGGACCCTGAAAGTCAATGGTCCTTTGAATCATATAACATAGAGGTGGAGTTGGGATTTTTAAAGGGTCCGTTCACTTTATTTCCTTAATTAACCATAGAGGTATCGAGCCAGATAGATAAAGTTGTATTACAAATAGAACCTGTAAACAGGATTTTATTGCTTTTTACAAATTTATATGAAAACAAGCAGAAACAGATTTCCATTTAGTGGCAAGTGTTTAATTTAACTGCGGAAGTTAATTTAAGAGGCAGTGTGAGGTTACATAATACAGTCAATCAAAAATTTAAATGGAATGAAATACAATACAAGTTCATCTTGGATGTCTGCCTTCCACCTCCTAAGCCACCAGTTGCTGCTCCAGAACCTCCTTGAAGCCATTCAGAAGTTGGTCTCAATGAGTGACCTGCTCCTTCACCCACGTTTTTGTCTCCTCAACCAGCAACCAGGTCACTTAGCAGGTCAATACCCACCAGCTGCTTCAGGAGTCCTGCAGCCTAAAAAGGTCCTTTAAGACTCCTTCTTCAGCTTGCTGCTCTGACAGGCATTGACTACCTCATGGCTGTATTTTGTCTGGTCCCTCATCTAGGAGGTGGTTGCCATGTGTGCCCATACCAGGGACATATAGCCCCCAACAACAAAACTTCTAGGATCAATGGAACACACAAACCCCTCTATTGTGATAAGGTGGCAGCTCAGTCAATACATTTTCACTTATTCAACTATTAACTCATTTAAAAGAACATCCAGTTATTGACACAATAATGACACAATAACATCATCTCCTAGTTTCTTCTAACGTAATTCAACATTATCTACTGTATAGTCCTATATAGTTTGTATTGATAAATAATGGTAAAGTATTGTTACTTTCCTAATGTTAATGTTCGTAAACTGACAAATGTTCATATCTCCATAATGTTTTAGTTTTACAAACAAAAGCAATAAAAAAAGAAAAAGAAACACAGAAGAGGAGACAATAAATATTTATTGGAGTACTTTTGATTGTTAACAGGGTGTCTCTAGCTAAGTGTGTGCACTGCAAGGGCAGTATAAATTATGGCAAAGCTGCATCCATATAAGTTAAAATGTTTCATCTTGAGTGTTTTTGATATTGAGGACTGTTAATCCTGGTGGTGCTGATGCTAAATCACACTTGAGCAAAACAGGGTTCCCTTGTATCTAACTAGAGTATTATAGAATAATTACCACACTAAAAGAAAACATTAAAAACTTCTAAACTTTGCAAAACCAAATATTGTCAGAGATTGAATGGATCATCTGAGCATCTGGTCTTTGAAAAAAGTTTCCCAGTGGGTTCCCCAGTTCCAATCCTCCTTAAAATTACAGTTGCAGCTCCACTGAAACTGAACAAAGAAACATTTGCTTGTACCGTAAATGACGCTGGAAATCTCCACATGGTATCACTTTGTGGATGGGACCATTTAACAACTTGTCTCCAAAGCAGTTCCCTTTGATTCCCACATGATTACCAGTCAAAGACCCACTTTCTAGTTGTATTTATTATCCTCCTTCACAGTGAAGCACCGCGGGTTGATGTCAAAACTTTGTATATGTAATTCATTCAGTGTTGAGACATAACATGTTAGACATGTATAAGCCCAGGACACACAAATGGGATGACAAAGAAAGGCCCTTCCCTGTGTGCCCAGTCCCTGAGCTGTTTAATTGAATAAAATTCAACAAATTTTGCTTTTTTAATATAATATATATAATATTTTTATTTCAGAAAAGATGGTGTTCCAAATCCATGTAAACCCAGTGTGTCACAATAAGTCCAGAATTATGAAAGCCTGTAGTTCAAGTTGCCCTTTTTTCAGTCTGCACAAGCAGTAAGAAAACAAGAGCCGTGATGGTGGCTTAATGGTGTGACCTGAATGCTATGGTTCAGTTCAGTACAATTGAGGTCAAATCTTTACTCTCTATAAGTACCTGATCCATGCCGGCTACCTGATCTATTCTGCACATGCACAGATCCGCACTGCACTTAACCTTACCCTTAACCCTAACCACCTCCGCATGTGCAGAAAGGATTGGGCAGCTGAGCACAACACACAGCTGAGGCTTGGTGGGGATGTCATTAGTTCTGCAAGTATTTGATCCTACACTAAAGGACCAACTGAACAAAATAAAATGTTGACCTGATGGTGGTACAAAATATAAAGTCTGGTTTATCACTGAAGGATGTCATTGTGAACATGTCAGCCTGCAGGTAGTCTGGCTCAATAGATGTAGAAAGACAGTAGCCTCCCATTGGCCGAACAATAACCTCTGACCTAACAAAACAGATGCTGACAAGTTAGGTTTCTCTATATTTAATTTTAGTGTTATACGTTTAGGAGTCAAAGAAAAGTTGACTTGGAGCAGGAGTGATTTGACTACTCCCAGGAGATCATTAGTTAGTTAAGTCAAGTAATCACGGAAGTGATGCGCATAAAAATGGAAGTTGACCAATGGTTTACTTTTGTATTCTAAAATAAGATGAATAGCAGAAATGAAAACCAATACTATTAGTATATATACTATTAGTAGTATAGTATGGCCTGGCTTTGCAAGACTAAGCTGCAGGATATGCAGGAGGAGTTAAGCTCGAGGGATCACCAGAGTCAGATTTATGCAGATTTCATAACGATCTATCTGGTAGTTGATATTTCAGTCTGGACCAAATTGGTTAAGAGACAGAGACTGCCGTCATGGCTAGAAATACTCACTTTTATTGAAATGAAATATGACGCTGTGATGTGAGGAATCATGATGTCTCCTCAATCCTCATTGAGTCTTGATGGACTTAACTGAACTGCATCACTGCTGTCAAGGTAGGGATAAGGTTAGTGTTTTCTTTGGATACTTGGAGTTACTGTGTGTATGTGTTTCCTGGTTCTCTCTGGGAATAATAAAGTATGTTTTTACTGGGTCATTTTGACCTCTTGTCTTTTTTCCTCTCGTTCTTTACTTTGCCGCAAACTGTGTGGTTTCCAAAAGTAACAAACTGAGCCCAAAGAAGCCAAATGTGTAAATGTTTAAAATCCTAGTAGCTTTTGTTTTCAGTGCACGGTGGGAGAGTTTGTTTTTTTAAACTCCATGTGTGCATGTTTGTGTACATTTTTGTGAATTTGCTGCATTTGTATGAGCAAGATGACAAATCTGCATCATCTTTTAAACTGGTCTCACATTTCCCCACAACCAGAGGTAATTGCAACAATGATGAAGAAAGAAACATTTTTCTTTGACTGCACTGATTTTTCTTTCCAAGGACTCTAATTTCTTTAGAGGGTGTTTTTGTTCCTCCTCTTTTTCTGCCCGTTCTCTCCCCTCACAGATTTCCCACCACAGATAATTTTCAGTGACCGCAGTCAAGTCTTGAGATTCCCTGTCGGTATTTAGTGGTGGAAGTAAGAAGCTTCAGCAGCTCGAAGAAATGCCTTTGAAACTCTGCTGTATGTCTAAGCAGTGTGTGCTCAGAGCGGGGTGAGGGGGTGACGGTATGCGTGCAGAATCCTAATAGTCACCCCTGTTACGTGGTCTGAAGCAGATCGGAGTTCAGGCAGCTTCTGTGTTTGAGAGGGTGGATTTCTCTCTTGTCTGTCTTGAAGAGGACGCCTCCTCCTTTCAACTTTAAACCCTTAAACCTTGAGCCAGACATCAGAGGGCAGGTCTGGTTCATATTAGCCCACTGCCCCTTAAAAATCAGTGTGTCCAGGGAAGATATGCATGAATATCCTGATGGTATCATAGTTCAATCCATATGCCCATTGTCTCATTGATTTCCTATTCTGAATCAAAATATGGTAATTGGAAAAACAGAATTTGTTTTATTAATTATTTTTTTAAATAATTTTATAACTCACTCTGAACAATATTGCTATCAAATTATTTCTTGGTAATAGAATTTATTAACCCTAATCCTTCAACAACATTGATAGTTTAATTATATGTAGGCTTAGCCTGGCCCCGCCCTCCTTTGTCCTTGCTCAATTTTCATTTTCCTTCAGGACAGGTGGGTTTTCTCTGGAAAAATATTTACCTGTCCAATCAGCGAACATAGGGTGTGGCTGAGAACAATTACGTTCAGGTTGTGCACTAGTTTGAGTTGTGGTTGGTGTATGGTTGTAGTTCACTAATGGCTGCAGAAAAAGATGCAAGTGAAGCCATTCAGTCTGTTGTGGAATAATACACAGCATTGCTAAATAGCAACAAGTTAAAGCCAGAGCAAGAACAATCTTTGAGTTTTACTTTGTTGCTTTGGGGTCCCAAAAGAGAAAAAAAAAGAAAAGAGGAAAATTAGGTCTCCAACAGCAGCTTATACTACAGGCACTTCAGTGACATGTAGGCTAACCCAGGTGACAAGGAGTTAACATTCCAAACCATCTTAGCCAATTAGAGCACAAGGCTGCTGTGTTTCTTGCAGACTAGCACGTATGTCAGATGTGAGACAGCAGAGTGAACACTGACTGAGTAAGTTAAATAAAAGAAAGATAAGGAAGTCTCAAATTGGTGAGTCACAGACAAATTCAGTAAAAAATGCTGCACCATGATATGCTGAGATAAGCTAATAGTCCAACTGAAAAGGTATAGAGCTATTAACATTAGCTGAGGTGATTAACAATGTGACAAGTGGCTGTACTTGCTTGCTGTTTGTTCAACTAAAAAAATACAAACTATGGCATGAAATGTGTTTTGTTGCTCTGTGTTTCCTGTGGCTGTTAAAGCTACTCGGATTATTATAAATGTTACTAAAGCGACATTTGTTGCATTATGTTTTGTCCAAAATTGTATTACTAGAGTTACTTCTGTTGAAACAAAGCAAGAATAGAGTGTGTCCTAAACACTATTGTTGTAATTTATGTTAAGCCAAAAACAAATATAAAAAATATAAATGTTAAAATCTAAAAACTGTATATAATGTTTATTTTTCATAAATGAATTTGCTAAAATTGTTACTTAAATATGTTGATTGTGCAACAACATTATATTTGCATATTTGTTGAAATTAAAGTGAATACTGTCATAAAAGTTTTATGGCGCTTCCTTCTTGCTGTGAAATTTACCTATAGTATGCTGTAAGTAATTAGAAAGAGTAGACTTACTGTAGTTTCTTGTTTTACTGGTATGATTGTTGACATAATAATGTCAAAGATTTGAGTGCATAATCACAATATTCTCACCTTGAGCGTGTATAGGGGGCCCACACAAATTCTTTGCTTGGGGGTCCCCAAAAGTGTAGGAGCCCTACTGCTGGCATGTTCCAGTGCATGACTTATATAAAAAACGATGGTTAGCGATTGGTTATGGCAGAACCATAGTGGCTCTGGGGAGATCCAATAGGTTATCAAACGCAGTAGCAATTCATGACCATATCATTTCTAACACTCAACACTGATTGGCTGCAAAATGTTCGCACATACTCTGTCAATGTATTTTCACCAATCAGTTGTTACAAACATCTCTAACAAGCCCAGTTTTTAATTTACCGATTTTTTTTAGAATAAGAAACTGATTGAGATGACGATACACAGATTTAGTTCATAGCACTACATCAGTGTGAAGTGAGGATGCTCTAAAAAAAGACTCCTCTTTGTGGACTCATCCTGGTTTGAATATCTTCTCCATTTACATATAAATGCAAGGAAAATTAAATCCACTGTTGCGATTGCTCAGGTCTTTTTTTTTGGCTGACCTTCACGGCAGAAATCTCCTGAAATAGCGCTTCTGCTCATTTACTGTAATAGCCATAAAATTGTGGTTTGTGGTGATGAGTTATATTTGTCCCAATAGTCATTCTTTGCTGCATCAGCGCAGTTTTAAAGGACTGTAACCATCTCTGGCTTGGTATTCAAACCTGTCAGATGCACTTGTGTTCCTGTTTTTTTTTATTTTTGGCGAGCAGATTTCAGTCTGGCGACGCAAATATATTTCCTGCACTGTGGACTTTGGGGATTGTATAGATCCAGAGTATCCCCTGTGTGGAAGACAAGTTTATTTCTTCTTGGAAAACTCAATATGTATCCATACATACAGTGCATTTAGCTGAATAAGCAAGGTACCCAGGTTGAAAGCATTTCATCTATCTATCGATCGCTCCATCCCATGAGGGCTGCATCATGTTTCCACTGAAGTGTTTACCTGAAGCCTCAAGCCCTGTGGAAGCAGCATGTGTTGGTTCCTTTTTTATAGCAATCTGGCTTTCCATAAACCACAATGAACTGCAGATTAGTGCCAGCCTATGGAATCTGCATTCCAGTAAAGCAACAGGAGGCCGTGTCTACTAGAGTAATAGTTCTGGCTCATTTACATCCGTTATAGTCGCTGCATATTGATTGTTTTTCCATCTACTGGCTTGGATGAATATGGATAGGAGGTATCAAACCTTCATTTTCCTTTACAAACTCTGCAACCCAGAAGTTTCCCCTGAATTATAGTGTGAACAGTATAAACAGTGTCAGCATGAATCAACCTTCCCTAAAGACAGAAACGGGAAACTTGTGATGTCATCCAACTGCTTTGTGATTCATCAACAGTGATGAATAACCTGCTGACTTTGTTGGCACAGATGTTTTCTCCTTGAAACTCACAGACTTTAATTCTATATTATGCGGCTTCCGATCCAGGAAATGCTTCTAAGAAGTCCTCTGATTCATGTATTTTTAGTTAGTCACTAAACACAGACCAGACATTCTGATCTGTTACTCATTATGAACCAGATTGGTTATTTGAATCAGTATTTATTGTGAAATTCATTGAGACAGTGTTTCCAAATCTGTTGAATTTCATTAGTAGGCTGCTTTCTGTCTTTTATGAGTTTTGTGAGTGCTATTTGTGTTCCTAATTTGAAGATGAATGAATACTTAAAGTATTTTCTATTTACTTTCCAAAGCGGACAGGTCTTACCATGTTTGAGGACCTGTTTGTTTACTGCTCTGATGTGATGAGCAAAGACAAGATGGTTATCTCAGAGATGGTCATCTCTTGAGTCTCTTTCCAAGGAGCTTTGTCTGTTTTGCCTTGGTTGCTAAAAAAAAGTAGGAAGAGGTCCTGACCTCCAATCATAAGGTCAGGAATTGTTTTTCTTCTTTGGATCGTTATATTTTACTAACATTAATCTATGTTGCTTTAACTTGAAGCATGTATGTCATACATATGCCATTTATAGTACAGAACATCAGAAATGAATAGGTTTAAGAAATACACTTAATTAACATTAATTTCAGCATTCTAGACTTGTAGTCAAGACCGCTTAAACTGAGACGAAGACACTATCACGAGACAGACCACATCGAGACTAAGTCCAGTTGAGCTCAAGACTGTAATCAAGACCGAGACCAAAAAAAACAAAAACACTATATATACATTATTTTTCTATTTCGCGTGAATCATAGCTGCTTAGGATAAAAATTAGATTGTATTATGTCAATTAAAGGCACAACAATACAGAGACAGAGCATTATGTATGTGTGTGAACTCACTATAAATGTTTTCATCAACTGACTGAGATCAAACATATGGTCATTGCATGACTGCTATGTTATTTCTACACTGTAGAAATAACATAGTATTTCTACAGTGTAGAAATACTATGTTATTTCTACACTGTAGAAATAACATAGTAGATGACGCTACTAAAGTAGTGTCATCTCAAATACACCAGTAATAGCAATAAAGAAAACTGAAATATGCAATAAATAGGTCAAGGGAGTAATTAGGGGTGGGCGATATGGTCTAAAATTTATATTGCAGTATAATTTGAACGATAGACGGTAGACAGTATATATATAACAGTATACCTTGGTGTGTAAATTACAGCATAGCAGCTTCTTAATGGCTTCCATAGCACATGGTAAAAGCATTCAAGCAGGAAGTCATTTTTTAAACTATTACATGAAATAAAAGTCAAGAATATTACTGTGTAATAGTTTGTAGCCTGAACAGTCTTCCCTGGGGGTGGGTTCACGTGATCAGAAAACTACTTGATTTTTATTTTTAAAGAACTTTTACTTTTTTACTTTTAATGAACTATCAATAATGTGTATATTGCCTTTGATTTCAGCATAGGATTATATTAAAATGGTACAGTCAACTGACTTCAAATTATCCACAGACATACTCAGGGACAAGTATAACAAGAATAGTGGAGTTTGCTTGTTTTTGCTTTTAATCTACCTCATTCACCATATAGTGTGTTTTACCTATGATTTCAACATGTGATTATTTTAAAATGGTAGAGTCAATTGACCTCAAATTATCCATAGAGGTAGTCAGTGAAATGCAGAACAAGAATGCAGTAGTTTCAGAAGTTGGGCATGATCCAGCCTCCTTCAATGTAGAATATACAGGAAGTCACAGATATATTCACAATCTATTTGATCCATATGTCTCTAGTTGTAGTTTGCAGGAGACAGATAGTTATGACTCTGTTATTTAGTTAGTGGTTACCAGTCGGTATTTTGCTTAAATAAGCAAACACAATAAATTATGCAAACACGGACAAAGAAAGACAACCTGAAAAAGAAAACAACACAATTATTTAATTTACATATTCAATTAAATCCTTTAATCTGAAAAGGTGTGGGAAGAAGTCCAAATGTTTTTAATCCATCTCCTTCTCCATGAATTATTAATAAACCATTGTTTATCTTTTTCTTCCTCTTACATTGTTGTTTGATTATTTCTATATACAATATGCAAGAAATAATAAATCATACAATCCATAAATTTAGGAAAACTAATTCCTGAATTAACAGTTCAACATATATAGAGTAACATGGAAAGGAAAAGCAGCAAAGGTTTCTTAATTCTTAATTCTATATGGGAGTATGTGTGTATCTGACATTGTATTATATTGTTTTTGTTTTTTTAAATATAAAGCTCTTTCATTGCTTGGTTTGATACGTGTTACATAATAATATCTATTATTATTATCAAATACACAAAATATGTTTGTTTAACAGATGAAACCTTCACTAAATCAGATTAAAATAATCCAGGTTTAAATATTACAATTACAAAGGGGATGAGATTTGTTTTAGACAAGTGTCCAAACTGGAGCCAATCAGATCAGGTGACAGCAGGAGTTTCCCATCATGCCTGGCTAATCTTGAACGAGCCTCATCTCTCCATCCTCTACCATAGATGTCCATAACACAAATAGGGATGGGAATTGATAAGAATTTTACAATTCCGATTCCATTATTGATACTGCTTAACGATTCAATTCTCTATCGATTCTCTATTGATTCTAGTTTATCTCATGAGATATTTTTATCTTAATGATGTTAATGTTTTAGCATGTTTTACAAATAAGCACATAGGCGGTGGGATAGCTGCTTACCAGTGTTGCCTTTCGTAACCGTAGAGGTGATAGCTTGGCTACTGCAGCTTCTGCTGGCTTGAGATGTATCACTCCGAAGCTCATCAAAAACACGACCCTTCTTGAACGTAATTCCATGTTGTGTGTATATTTGTTGTGTTCCCTCCTGACGTGGTTACATCTATTTGGCAATGACTGCAAGTCGCCTTGTTGCCATCTGTTTTCATAAAGTGAAGCCAAACTTTGGAGCATTTGAATCTGGTACGACATGCTAAACCGGGGTATCGTCATCACATAATTAGTCGTGCTTGATGGAATCGAGTCTGCTTAACTTGGGTAAATTATGTGATGTACATTCGTGCCGATTGGAATCGATAAGAGAATCGTTAGATAAACTGCCAAATGACTCCATGGAATTGAAACACACAGAACCGGTTCTCTACAGGAACCGGTTCTCGATTCCCATCCCTAAACACATTAAACTATCACAATACCACCACCAATAATGATATCTGAGGGAAACAAAGGGTGCCTGCCAGTCCGAGACGTTGCGAGACCAAGAGACCCCAAACCAAGATCAAGACCAAAGACTGTTGAGACCAAGACAAGATCAAGACCACAAAATAGTGGAACTACAACTCTACATCTTTGCCATATTAAATTTCTGCTCTAAATCTATGATCCACCTAAAGCCAAACACAGAAAATAGTTTCTCACATAATAAGAAATATGTGACATCAAGTTTTGATTGACCTTTTGAAGATATTTTATGATACACTTGTACATGATCAATCACAACATTCAGGTGATTCTAATTAAGACTTGGGTAATGACTTTGAATGATGAACTTTATTGCTTCATGCATCTCCGACTTTATGTGGAGACGACAATAACACTGTCAACAATTAATCTCTTAGTGTTATAAAGAGCATCAGAGTGATGACACCTGTATGAAAAAGTATTCTTAATCACCAGATATTATTAGAAAAATCTTCATCAAGAGATGATAATTCATTGTTTGAAATCCCGATGGAATATATTACCATCATAGCTCAGCTCATGTAAAACCCATTTCAAAAGTATTTTGACAGAACAAAGTGTCTCTATTCAGCAATTGTATTACTTTTTCAAAAATATGGCATCAGTCACCATGATTTGATATAAGCTTGTCTTAATAAAATACTACCTTGTGTTTTGTGCTAATCATAGTACATAGATATATTAGCTGTGCAGATCAACTTTTAAAAAATAGTAATGGTGGTTTTACATGTAAGTTAGTTAACATGGTTTTCAGTTTGTCTCCTAGAATCTCTGTAGAGTTTAGTCTGTGCTATTTTTGAATCTGCATGAATGTAAGCCTCTGGAAGGATAACAGATAATGTAAAATTCTAAAAATGAAAATGGGGGTGAAGCAAAGTTTCCTCTAGTACAATCATTAATGTTTTAAATTACAGTCAGCCTGAGTCATTGTAGGAAATGAACTGAGTTTCATTTTGTGGTGCTTCCTCTACCTTTCACTTATTTTTTAATCTATTTATTTAACCTTTATTCAGCCAGGTTTGTCCCATTGAGGTCAAGTATCTTTTTTTTCAGTTTCTGCAATGCAATGCAATTTTTGTTCCTAAATTGGGGATGAGACCGTTTGGCTTTAGGAAAACACACTTTCAGAAAATAAAACAAATGCTTCTCTGTCATATACTGAATACTCTTGAGTATTTTCAGCATTTTGGAAGATGTTTACTTTCTAAAGCCAACAAGTCTTACCATGTCTGAGGATGTGTTTGTTTGCTTCTCTCTGCTTTGATGTGATGAGGAAAGACCAGATGGTTATCTCTGAGATGGTCATTTCTTCAGTCTTTTTTTTTAAGAAGCTTTGTCTGTTTTTCCAAAAAGGAAAAAAAAAAATAGGAAGAAGTCCTGACCTGGGGACATGCTTTTAAAGTCTGGTGTGGCAGTAATCAATGCACTCAATAAGTTATGGATTTCCTTTAGTGACAACAGTCAAGTATCTCTTTTCAACAGTTTCAGATTGTCAGAATTCTTTTCTTTTCATCATTATCCATAAGGATGAAAAATGGCCACAGTCGCCAGATGAAAATCATACGTTTCATCCAATTAACCTTTTACACAAAGAACTGAAAATGTGGTTGGTTCAGAATTAGAGAGCTCTATATGTGTCAGATGAAAGTTGATGATGATCAATAATGTCATGGAACAGTGACCTGTGGGCAGTCTTGTTTATTGTAGGTGTTATTAGTGCATTAGTAAATGTGTTAAATTAAAGCAAATTCAAAAAAGGGTCTAAGAATGCTTGTGAAACGAGAGAGAAATGCTAATAAAGCCCAGTCAGAGCAGCTGATGAAACAGACAAAAACTCAGAGAAGGGCAGATACAAGATCAAGATGTCAGCCTGGAGAGAAGTGCACTACCGTTGAATATTGAGGAGTCAATTCATATTCCTGCCCAGAAACCTCGTCGTCTGCCAGTGTGTATAAAGGAATCAATGATAATTTTCCAGAGAGAACACAAACACCGCAGTCCAGGAATATAAATATATTGTATTTCAGATGTAATGCTCAATCCCACGGAGGCCATTTGAATACATCTGAGCGGCGCTCGGGATGACACGTTTGCTTAGCAAGGGGTGCAGTATAAAAAGGGGGCCGGTCTTTGGTATGGGATCTTCAGACTCACCAACCCAAGTGGTGCTAAATTGAAAAGCTGCACTCGAGCATATACAGACAGACAGACTCTGTCAGCTTTTAACATTCAAAGGAAATTACAGGCGAGACCTCAAGGTGCTTTTTTTTCAGGAGAAGAAGGTATGAGAGGGAGGATAGGAGGCTATACACAGATCTGTAAGCACTGCGGTTTTTCTCCAGTTCAGGGCTGGGAGCAGCCATTACATTAACATTCAACACATAGAGGAGTTCAGCTGGGGCATGAAAGGGCTCCAGAGAGAGAGTGAGTGTCTGCTAAAGAGTACTATCACCGACACCACCAGCTCCTTTTTGTGGAGCCAAAGCTAGTTTGCAGATTAGCAATGATGCACGGTAGCAGAAACTGCAGCCAGGTTACATGTTAAAAAAAAAGACAATCTTGCATATGTAATGCTGGTGTGGTGGCTATGTTTTGTTTTTTTTTTCTCCTAATTAAATCCCGGAGTGAATGGGCCAGTGGGCAGAATGAATGTAAAGTTACGTAGCATTCAAAATAAGCTATTACGTCTTGACAGCAACTACTGGCTTTCCTGAAGTTAATAAATGAACGCGTTTCACTTCCTGAAGCACTGTTGCGGTTTATTCCCCCATTAGGAGGCAGTGGTCCACCCATTCCAATCATTCTTTAATTAGAAGCGTTGTTATTTGGGGCTGTCACAGGAGGCAATACCTCATGACAGCATCAGCTTGGCAGCCTCGCAATCTCATATACGTTGACAGGGGCCTTTGATGCCGCTTGTCGGTGCTTCATCGACCCCCGCCAGACTCAGCGGTGCGCCAGGCGCTTCCAGCTGATTTGAACATGGTACCATGTTGTTCTACACATCACCGTACTGACGTTGAGCGCCATCTGTCTTTCTTTTTTTTATTTCATGTACTGGCTGGTGATTACTTCCACAGATTGCCTTAACGTACCATTGAGCCACAGGATGTTTACACGGGTACGGAAGGCAAAGCTATAAAGTGAAGCAGAATGGCTTTTTATTCAGCCTTGCAGTGACATCCATCCACCAGTCTAGATGTGAGACTTAACTGTGAGTAGCTGTCTGAAAATAACACGAGATAACATAAAACAAATCTGAACGATATAAGAACGAACCAAAACAAAAGATTGCATACATTTTTTGACGAGAATAAATGCCAAACCTCTTGTTTTACTTTTGTAAAAATAAACTCAGCATCTGCCTGCTTCACTTCCAGTGCCTTGTAAAGCATTTTTTCAGCCAAAAGTCACCATGGTACCTGACCTCCAATCTCCAGTAGGCACTGCACTGAATGCCAGAACAACCAGACACAAAAACAATATCATCCCACAGGCCATTACTCTGTTGAACACTCAAATCTTCAGACGGATCTCAGTGTCCGCACTCACTGACTTTTGAGGCGCTTTCCCACTAAGTCTGTGAGGGTTTAGGGCTGCCCCACTGTCAGATCATCAAGTGCATGAGAGCCCCTCTCATGGACAGTTTGAGCCTTTTATGAACACTTTCTCTAAGTCAGCATTTCTGCAGCCACTGCCTGAAGGATTTACCCACAGTTCGTAGTGGAGTGACATTATATACAGTTGCCACAGGAAGTCCTGGAAGTGAAATGAAAAGAAAAAAATAAAATAAAAAAGCAAACATTGAAGCATGATGGGTATATTCTACTATTGCATTAAGGGAAGGTAAAAGGAAGGTAAATATAGACACAGCAGATTCAGAGTCAGATTTGTGTGTCCTATGCAGGGGTGAAAATCTTAAACTTTAAATTTTCAGAGAATAATTTCTAAAGGGGACATGGAAAAAAAAATATTATCCTACCCTATGAGATCATGAATCAGCGAGGTCACCCCACGCCCTCGTCCCTCACTGTCACTACCATGCTTACATTGTTTGGGCTTGTTAACAATCAATAGGTCTGATCTTAACCAGCATACTGAGCTACTAGCTGGCTGTCAGAATTTGCCGATAGGCATTGGGCCATTGAAAAACAGCATCTGGACTAAACCACTTTGAGGAATAAGGGGTCATAATTTTTTAATAATTGCTCATTGTTTTACATTAAGCAGTGCTTGTGTATATGTGTGCACACTTAACCAAAAAAACTGATTCAGATTCAGTTTACGTCATACATCATATATAATACAGCAATAACAGATGGGGTTGTAGCACCAGATGGGTAACAAATAGTCATGTAGTACCTTACACTTTCAAGAGAAAATAAAATATCTATCTCTACCTATTGTTTGTTGGTCTGATGTTTTTCTTCAAAGTGATATTGTTTAGTTTTGTTTGTCTGTTTTAATATTGCTCTGAGCGCTTCCTTCCTGGTGGGAAGTCATGTTTCCATTCTATTTTATTTATTTTTTATTTCTGTTCTATCTGTTAATTGTTTTTATCATTATCATTGTTCTTGCTATTGGAGTGATTGTTAAGGTACAGAGATCAGGGATGGGTTGTCGGGAATCTTGGCTTTGGGTTAGAGGTAATAGGGTTGTGTTGTCTGTTTCTTGGATGTAGTGATGTTATTTATGTGTGGAGCCCTGCAGCAACTAATGGATACATTAACTTGCTCAGATTGCATTTCAGTCTGCTTTTCTCAAGAATTTCAAATGCAGGTTTAAGAGTTTGTTTTAGTATGCACACATTGAACCTATACACAACCACACACTTATTCCAATGCACACACACACACACACACACACACACACACACACACACACACACACACACACACACACACACACACACACAAACCCTCATTGCTTTTTTATTTATTTATTTTATTTTATGCCTCAGTTGATTTAGGCTGTCTTCTTTATGTTTGCTTTTTATTTCTATGGCTGCTTGTTTACTTACATTTTTGGATTATAAGACTTTTGGATTTGCTTATGTCGAGGTGAGATTTCTCCTGTAAGCCTCAAGGGTTTTTCTAAATCTCACCTGCGCAATTTCCTTCTGTTTTCTTGTTGTTTTGTGACTTGTTTTATCATGCAAATAAATTAATAAATAAAATATTTAAAAAAAACAGAAAAAAAACAATCAAAATAACACCATACTATGGGCTCAGGTGTTCTTCATGGCAGCCCAGCAGGTCCAAGACACTTATGATCATAATGGTCCTAGTTTCTTTTTAACAAGCACGTCCCATGTGTTAACAATTTGTGGTTAATGAAGTGCTGCCCTCTGTGGAGCGATATAGGATCTCCTCCTGCTCCTGCCTCTTGTTTTGACACACTGGGTCTGAGAGGTGGTGGAGAACAGACCATCAGCGTGAATGCTGCTGAAATAGAATGCAGACCTCTCAGAGGGTGAACTACTGTGGAAAAAAGAGGATGACATCAAGAACAGGACAGAGTTCCCAGCGGAGACAGCTCTGGAAACATTGAACTTTAATGAGATTACCAACTCGAGGAGGGGCGGCAGAAGGAGACAAAACAGCATGTGCCGCTCACAGTTGGCAGCATGAAAATACAGATTTATGAACTCCATTAAACTGCATTTCTTTCTCTTTATTGAGGCCTGCAGCATTTACTCAATATGGAAAAATGGTTAGAAAGAAACCTCCTCCAGATAAATTGCTAGCAGCCTAGGCATTTAATTGCACATAAGGTAGCTGTACAACTCATTAATAGAGAGATAAAGGCAGCGAGACACCTTGACTGCTTCATTCCACCGGTAGACCGGCGAGTCATTCATGCTGCGACAGAGAAGCAGTCACTGTGGTCTTTTGAACAGGTGGCTGTCTCGGGCCTGGCATTGGCATTGTGGAGCTGGCGTGGATTAGTAGCCAGACTCTCAATCTGTCCACTTGAAAACACCCCAGTAGTGCTGGAAAGTATTCTGGACCCTGTGGAGGAGATAGCAATTACAATTTTTGATGGGCAAGAGATTGAGCGCCAAGAGCCACATCCATTCTTGGAATGTGATCAGACTTACGACTGGAACATTTTTACATGGCGTCACTACACAAATGTTCTCTTTATACCGTCAGTGTGGTGCCATATAGATTCAGGTTTTCTATACTCTTCCTTTTTAATTATCAATTGTTTTCACATTGCCAGGGGTGATTGTACATTTAAAGACATTATTAAGCTAAGAATAGTCTTCCATGTCTCAGTGTTTGATGAACCAGACCAGGTCTCAGCAGGTACATGGCAGCTATCTGCAGGAGAACTGCTTCCATTTAAATCCTGCATTGCTGCATTCTGTGACAGATTGGATTTGGAGTGGGCAAAGCCTGCTCCAGCTGGAGACTGCTCACCCTTTGGCCTCACACCTGAACTCTTCCCGCTCTGGTATGTGTGACTAACATGTTCTATGGGCGACTAGTAACACAGGGGCCCACATGATTTGGCTATTGAGTACAGCTGACGCTCGAGATTACAGTGTTTTTCCCGTTTCCGGACCGTCCAGGCGCTGAATCACTGTGTCACACCGCGTGTCATTCACATTCAAAAAGTGCCACGAGCAGCAGAAGGAAAGAAATCAATTTTCAGGCCACAGCTTCTCAGCTGAGCGGTTGCTTTTGCTTCATAAAAATGTTGCCAGATCGTCTTTAAATGATATCTGACCCCTGTTGGGAGCATGCATAAAAATCTGTAGGCTGTGCCTGAGGAATGAATAAGTAATATTCACATGCAAAGCACTTATTCACGGTGCCCCCCGAATCCCAGGAGAACTCTGGCTGGCTGCACATCTGAACTCTGCAGCAAACAGAACACTCTGCCGGGTAGAACTTGCACTCAGCCAATAATGCCTTCTTGATGGATTGTCAGGAAAATTTGATTCTCGGTGGGCCACTGGCTGACACCTAACTATAAAGCAAGGAATCTGTGTGTGTGTGTGTGTGTGTGTGTGTGTGTGTCTGTGTGTGTGTGTGTGTGAGTGTGTACCTGTCCTTCGCATATCTCAAGAACTGTTCACCGATCGACTTCACACTCAGTAGGTGTAAAGCTGCAGAATTTGGTGCAACTAAGACACACAAACCATGTACTATTAATAAACTCTGAATAAACAAGCCATCACCAATCTGCTATTATAAAGCAGCAAGAGAGTGACATGGCAGCCACATTACAAACAATGCCACTTTAGAGCTAAACATAAAAGTAATGTGCTGCAGTTACAGAAATATGATTTATACTTGATCAGCACAGCATAGTGAAAGTTTGAGCTGAGTTTGACAGTGGGGCTGCTTCTTCATTCGTCGTTTCACTTCCTGTGTGGCATCATGCGATTCACTTCATCTCAAAGTTGTAGCTCCTACAGATTGTAGCCTATATGGTGAGGCGTTTAGGGATTATTGGTAAATTGCAGTTCCTACTGACAATCACTATGTGAGGTGTTGAGAACACTGGTAAATTGTAGCTCCTACTGATAGTATGTGAGACTTTCATGGACTATTGGTAAATTGTAGCTCCTACCAGAAAAAAATTGCCTGTTTCGGACAGGTACCGTACCAGTAAGCGTGATGCCACAAAGCCTATCAAGGCTGACCGAGGTCTATGTACAGGCCTATGACCCTGCACTCTGTAGTGTTAGGGATGCGCTGTGCAGCATCTGGTGCAGCTCAATGAACACTGGGGAGTAGATGTGACAAAAATGAAGGCTGCCATCACCTCAGCGGGAGCTGCAGCAACCACAAAAAAGCCAAGGTCAAGTCTGTCGAGCAACGGCCACAGTGGTGGACTGACACCACAGAGAGAGTCACTGCATGGATGGATGCTAAACACTTATTGAAAATCAATAACAATCCTTCAGTGGGAGCTACAAGACATATTTGAACAACAGCCTTTGCTCAATAGAGTTTGGCCAGATTTTGTGGAGGTTCCACTGGTGAGAAATCAAAGGAGGTCAAAGAGTTGTTTGATTTTTTTCTTTCCTTAAGGTCCTTTCGTTTCTTGATTTTGTTGGCACTTTTACGGTGAGAGGTTGTGTTTGCTTGGTGTTAGCCTTGTTTGGCTTCTTAGCAGTGGTGAAGGAAACAGTAAACACACTTAAACCATCCACAATTAATATTTTTCTAAGCTTAGGATCAAGTGACTGTAAATACAATGCTTGGAGCAGATTAGCAGAAAATTTTGCTTCTATACAGAATTTTGTAGGCTGACTTTGCTTATTGTTTAATTATGGCCAGCACATTTGGTCTACAGCATGATTGAAATTCTTGGACTTGGATGTCTCCAGCAGGACAATGATAAACTATGCATGCTAGTAACTGCCCATCAATGAATGGCAGATGGGCAAAGTTACAGTAGCAATTGACAAAAAGAAGAAAGTCAAACATTTTGCAGCTAATCACACATTTTCCCAGGAGATCACAGGATCACACAAAGCTTAAAGTAGAGTGAATAATGGATTCATCAGGTGGCCAGAAATGCAACTTAAGTGTGATGATAATGGTTCTCTGTGTCTGCTTTATCACCTTTATGAGGCAATAATATACAATGTCTTTCAGGTGGCCTCTGCCTACTAGTGTTGGTCTAATAATATGAATGTAGCTTTCAGTAGAAAATATTAAAACTAGTAGTTTTGCTAAAAATGTGACAATGGTCCTGCATTCAAAATGTATTAAAGATCCAATGTTCTAGAGAGTGAGATTATACAAATGTCTAGGTTGTAATATTTAATGATGAATAATGAATAACCTTAAAATTAATAATGTTTCAAAACATTCCGTGGAAAATCCACATATGCTGTGGTATACTGTACTATGCAATCATAACTCAGGCCCCATTCACAGCCATTCAAATCAACTATTCAGAGGAGTGCCTCATTAATATTAACAGATATAAAACAACTTGTTATTTTGGAGAGCTCCAGAACAAAGTAAAACTAAATTGAGATAATTTTTTATACTTCAAACCACAAATATATATGTTGTTAGGGATATTGAAAATTATGCACTATGGGACCTCTAAAAGAAAACCAAAACAAATGTTTAATTATTTCATGTAAAATGCAGTGTTCTAAAATTAAATGGCATGCATGAAACACTAAAGTGAAGTACATGTACCTCAAACAAGATGCATTTGCCACTTCCCTAAACATGAAATGCTTTCTGGAAAGCAGTATTTCCTGCAAATATGTATCAAGGCAGGAGATTTTTGTTGTGAACGTTCACCCAATTTATTGGCACTGTGCTGTCAAGTGAGTTTATTAACAGATTTTCCTTTTTCCGCTGACAGCACAGCTTCCATTGTTATTCTGTGTCTCGCAACGACGCTGAAGGTGAAGATAATGGCCACGTCAGTGTTGGTATTCACACAATCGGTGGCTGTGAAAACAAGAAGTGGTTCAGTTGCTGCATACAGTAACTACTGTATCTATGTCTATTACTGTAGGCAATCTGCTTTTCATTCTACAATCAGGGCAAAGTCTTCTTCATGTACAGCCTTTTGTGTGAAACATGGGGGGAATTTCCAAATGATTACTTTCACGGGACTAAGTCACAGGCATCAGAGGATAATAACACAAAAAAATGTAAGACTCCGCTAAAGATTAGAGCCAGAGAGCCAAAGCAGAGCACCATTGAATGTTCGGCATACATATTTGTGACAGTGACTCATTTGACTGCCATGCTCGCCATTGCCAGCATTTGGGGATTTGAACTCTGTGCTACTATTAGTCATCAACAACTCATGTGTAGAGGGTTGGTGATGTCAGGAACATACAGCACTTTTGTGATAGAATAGACCTTTGGAGTCACAGTGTTGTCCTTGAAAGTACGTTCTCACCAGTAACTGAATCATCACTTACCTGCTACAGTTATATTATCGTACTCCTAACTAATTGAATTTGAAGGTGAGGACTGTTGGCTGAATGTACTGCGGTATGGCTACAGCGAAGGGTAGCTCTTGCTTTCGTGATCAAATTATCCTCTCCGAGTGTTATCGTACGCAGCGTGGGAGTCACGCTGGATGCTTGCTGACTTGTTTTAATTGTTTTGTTACTCCAAGCCCGACATCCACCGCTATCCAAATCTGTGGCAGGAACATATAGAAAACGAATTTAATACTCACAGGGCTTGGTGATGCTTTAAATGACTACAGCATAGAACTCAGAAAAATAATTTTCAGACGATTCTGCAGCTATGACTGAGACAGTCTGAGGTACTACGTGCTCAGACTGTGCGCCAGATGGCACACCCTACCTTTAAGTGTTGCGGGGTGTCTAAATCCTGTGTGCTGAACGCCTGAGGCTCCACAACAGGGAAATTGCATTCTGATCCAGTCCACTCCTCTGTGTGTGAGTGTTACACAACAGACTATTGTGTCTGGCATTTGCATCAGGGCCATGAAATTCAGCCCACTGGCTTTCACTATGTAGCACGATGAGACAACAGTAGGAGTTCTAGCTTATCTGTTGCCATGCTACAGCGAGATCACATTTACACCCGGTCTTCAAAGCAACTCCACATCTATTTTATTGAAAGGCATCACAAGAAAGAAGTGTGCAGCTGCAAGAAAAACCTATTTACTTTCTTTTGGTGTACAGATGTGACATGATGAGACTTTTAAGTACCTAGCAGCAACCGCCAGTGTGACGCGACAACCTCGATGGACACAATATGTAATCGTTGACTTTGAGGCAACCACTTTTGGGTACAAGTGGGATAACGTGCCTGCTATTGTGTGGCCGTATGTGAAATGGTCCTCTGTGTATCCATCATTATGGGCAGTGAATCAGGGAAGCAGGCAGGGGCTGTTGAGAAGAGGCCCCCTGGGACTGAGGCCTTGTCCTGTCAGTACCGGCAGGGACGGCCAGATAATAATAGAGACATCATGGGGGCGAGGAGATAGGCTTTCCCTTTCAAAGTGGAGACGGTGAGAATTTGCAGTATCCCAGCACAACAGACCCTCAGCCATTGATTGGTCCCTGGCCTGTCTTAAGAGGGACAACTGCTGAAGAAAAAAGATGACAGAAAAAGATCCATTAACCTATTCTTTAGAAAACTATTATAGTAATACCTGACATCAGTTGGGACACAATGGAAGAGGTTCACACGGGTCTTGCAGTAATTTGTCTGTCTATGTGACAACAGAAGAATTACATTTTGATGTATTCTGATCTTCTACAGGATGATTTATTGTTAACATTAGATGTAAAAACATAAAATCATCTTATGCAAAGCAGTGGGGACGATTTCAAAGCAATGTCCCATTTCTTGTGATCTATTGGGTTAAAATAATTATATGCTGGCATCAAAAAGCATTTATTTTCCAATATATTTCCCAGCGTCTAAAGTTCCCTCTGGCACTGGTCGCAGATTGTTTTTGTCAGTCTGTTTCGAAATCTCTAAGGTTTAACGTCTTGGAGATTGTCTCTCAAAGACACTTCTAAAAGTTAAGTTTAGGAGATGATCGTGCTCTTTAAAAACAAGTCACATCATAGGCCTGGCGGAAGGGATAGGACTTTTACTGAAAACTTCAGCTTACAGGGTCTATTCCAACATTCTGGTGAATTTTCTGAATCATTTCATGGTAGAAATGTTTTTATTTGCAAAGTTGATAATTCAAAATATAATGGAATATAATGCAGGCCCTTGCCAAATGCACACCACACAACACTAGGTAAGAACCTCATACACACAGTTTTGAACACTGCTTCTTTTAACTCATTTTGATATTGGTGAAACCAGATGGCACCGGCTCTGTTGGGTTTTAGTAGGTAGGAATTATACTGGAATTCAAATTGGTTGAGAATCACTAGTAATTGCTAAAAGTTGTGATTTTAACAATATCAGAGCTTCATTTTTGTTTAGATTTTCTTTTTAGACCAGCAGAATTACATGCCATTATATAAAACAGAACACTAAAAAAGTGACTTAAAATGTCAGATGTTTTATGGTGGACCTTGAAATTGTGGACCTTTTGCTGTGAGGGTGGACATTCTAACCATCCAACACCCCCTGGGTGCAGGTCTGTGTCTGCATCTTGAATTTTTAGATTTCCACTGCAAAGCGTGTGCCTTTTTTTGAGAGATAATAACCTTGGCTTTATCAACAGGGGTCTGATCACAGAGCCGTAACATCAACAATCTGCGTGTTTACTGGTTTAGACCTCAGTGTCTCCTTCACAAGGCTGCTGAGGTGACAGTTGTGGACCAGCTTTTTAAAGTTTTACCCTCCATAGAATTAGGTGAATTGTTTCACTTTACAAACAACACACATTCTCCCTCTTAAACGCAGAAAATTTGGTATTCAGTACATCCTGCTGACACTGACTTTAAAATATAATAGCTTTGTCGTGTTCTCGAGAGTGCATTTAGGTTCACTGTCAACTCTGAGCCAATTTAGACTCCTTTTGAACAGTTGATGGAGTATACACATTAGTAATGCAGCTGCAGAATGACCACAACAGCGCAGTATTCATGCTGTGCCAGGGCAAACAGGACAATGGTCTCTGAAAATAGTGTTTTTGTTTTATGACAGAAAGCCTCAAGCCTGGCAAACGTTGTGTCAAATGGCTTGTAAAAATTTTCTTTTTACAATAGTTGTATTGTTTTTTCCCCCCTTCTTCTTGGATGCATTGCTGCTTTCATTTTGAACCATTTTAACCAGTTGCTGAAGTGCGTTCCAGAATTCCTGTGATTTATTGTACAAAGTTTGCCTGCCGTCTCTTCACCACTGTTCGTGGCTCAAACCCAGCAGCACCATCAATTACCCAAAGAGCACCGATCTGACACCGTTATTTCTCCTCTTGTCTTGCAGAGAAGCCACTGCCGCAGGGTCCCCCGGGTGGTGTTATCGGGATCCTTGGAGGTGTTGTAGCCATTGGACTCATCATCAGCGTAGCTGTTACTGTTTTCATGGTCCATCGGCGGCAGCAGAAGACCCACACTGAGACAGATAATGACCTGTGAGTAGCAAAAGCGTCTGCTGGAGAATATTGCAGGGGGCTGGACAGGTGGTAAGATTAGCCGTGCACTCTTGTCAGCCCACAAGAGAGAAACACTTTCAAAAGGACAAAACACTTTTGGGGGAAAGTTAATGTGTTCAGAGACAGAAGTACACACTGCAAACCCTTCACTGCCTCCTCTTCGAGAGCCAGTAACCTGCTTTCCTATAGGTCACTTTTTGAGAAATTATATAATGTCACCCAGATAATAAAAAAAGCTTCATCTTCATACACGTTAGATAGAATTGATGATTATCTCTAAAGCAGCAGCTATTAATAGGTTACTTGATTGTAATGTGGGTTTCAGTGGGCTCATTTCCCATTAAAACACTATTGTTTTAATCAGGACTGATTGCAGTCTCTGTGCTGCAGACTCGTCTTGAGAAACCTTCACCTCTATCGGATTTCATCAAGGAGTGAAGGAGATTTTCCGGGAGATTTTTTTTCCTTTTTTGTAAAAAGCAAGTGCAAAGGTTGGCTTGTTTCTAGATGTTATCCAGTGGATAGTTGTGGAATTATGCAAATGAATTTTAAACAACAGCAGTGGATCAGTTTGATAATTGGGTTTGGAAATATGCAAAATCCTCTGCAGCTCAGCACGGAGGATTCAAATATTGATCTATTTCTATTCATATTTTATGCTTGTAGATTTATAGTATGATGCGAAATGATTTGTTTTAGAATGAAAAATGAACTTTTCACTGCATTTAAGTCATGCAGATTGCTGTTTAAACCTGATTTAGTGAATCGGTAGCTCTCCTACATGCAGCCAACTCGGTAATTTGGTAAACCAGGGGCCATGACAATATTAAATATTGCCAGCTGCTGCCCATACATGGCGGTGAAAACCAGAAGTTAAACAGAGGATGCCAAGAAAAAAACAAAAAAACAGCACATAAAGTATATGTGCTGTTCTGAAGGTGAAAAAAAATCCTGCCATCTGCTTGGAAAGAATAGTGAGAACAACATGGTCTCAATGTAAGGAAACAAGCATTCAAGTTGCATCCTGCTAATTGCCTTTGTTTAAAACACCTGCCCACGACAGTCAGCTCAGCGGTTACCAGGGTTTCCATGATGCTCTCGGCTATACTGGAATACACGAGATGCAGACCACGGTTCCCATGGGAATGATGCTGCTGTGTACAGGGGTTGGCTATATTCCTCTCTGGGAATATTACCAAAACAACTGAGGTTTGGGGGGGTAGAGGGTGCAGAATCTGGCTGAAGCATAAACATGAGCCTTTAATCAACTCACATGATGAGATTACACTGCTTATTTTAGAATCTCGTAATTGATTTGATATTCAAAGCAGTGATGTTGATATCAAGGCGAAGTCGAGGCGCCCTGTCAGGTTTTTGGCCTCCGCTGCTCCGCCTGCTGTGCGTCTCAGCAGTCCACGGCGGTGGCTGCAGCTCCACCGCTGAGCCCGTGGAAACCCAGAAAACCACAGCAGCTTCTACCGCTCAGGAATGCTTTTCAAGACAAATGAAGCACACGGACTCTTACCTCTCCCATTGCTTTCTGTCTCTTTCTCCCTCACTGCTAATCTATCTTTCTTTCATACTCTTGATGCCAAAGTAACTGCTCTCTGTTTCCCGCTTCCCCTCCCGCAGCATTGCTGTTGCTGCTGTTGCTGATAGTTGTGTGACACAGGCTCCAGAGAAGCCAGAGTCCCCCACAAGGAAAGTAGAGGCACCTGACCCCAGTCTATCCCCTGCTGAACCCTGTCCTCCTGGATCCTCTATTCTGTTGCCTGCATGTAACGGTGGCCTGCAAGTGACATACTTGAGCACACCACTGTGAACGCTAAAAGCAGCGAACATTCATGGACACACGACAAGATTTACACTGGACTTGTTGTTTAAAAAAAAAATCAGAATTTAAGGGATTTTTCTTTTGATGTTGTTCAACAAATTGAGATGATTGAAGTGAGATTCAAACATCTCTAATTTAGTGCAAGATAAAAAAAAAAAAACATCCAGCTGCAGTTTGATAAACAACTCTGAATGAAAATTAAGCTCAGTGGAAACAGTGCAGATAAATCAGACTTAATTAAACGTCTTAAGATAAAATATCCAGCTCCACTTCGAATTTATCAGATTCCAGGGAGCTCGGACAGAACTGCTAATCATTTCTGTGATTTTACACTACATATCAAATGTGTTAATCAGAGGGAAATCTATGAGCTTATAGAGGATTTTCGTAATCATCACATAAGCAGAAACTCAATGATAATGTCAATCTGTCTCCTCTTCCTCTTGCTCTTTCCTTTCCTTCTATGTGCATGGTTGTCTTCAAAAATGCATGGCAATGAGTGTTCTAGTCATGTCAGTACTGTGTAACTGTTGTTATTGTCTCCTACTTGTAGCTGGGCATGTAATGCTTCATGTAGTACAATGTGATTTAATTGTCCAGATTAATATTTGTGCACATTTTCCTGTGGCTTGTCATCTAACATGTTCAGTGTCTTATGAACAAACTGTTTACTTTCTTTTTGAAATGTCTGTTCTTCATGTGAATGCAGATAAGTTGCACGTGAATATTTGGGGTTTATTTTAATAAAAAAAGCAAAAAACACTGCAAAAGATTTATAGTTCTAACTGAGTGTCTGATGTTGGAGTAGAGGGGAAGCATTTAGCCAGTTTAAATCTGCATGTTGATGAGCTGATAATCAGGCCTGGGCATATGATAACATGCCTGACTGCACATCCAGTCACGCCTCTGTTTGCACTGACAAAGCAGCACATGATGTGAGTTATAATTGGCCAATCCTTATAATTCACTGGCCCTTTATAGAGGCTGCACTGGCACAATAGTCAACTGATTATCAAAATAGATGGGTATTGTCAAAAGCGATGTTTTCAGAATAATGTTTTCATAGTACTCTGTCGTCTTTTGCCCGAGCGTGATGTACGACTTCCAAAATGCTGAAAAGCACTCCCAATCGTGGCGCCACTCCCCTGCTAAATGATTCCATTTGCTAGTGTTCCTGACGTGCAGCTGCTGTTGACACAATTACAAATACTTTCTGGTATTAATCATCCCTATGCCAACTTCCTGTCTGCTTTTACCACAAGATCTGAAAAGAATCACTGCAGAACGTACAAATGTGTTGAAATATGAGGCACTCTTTGTCGAGTTGGTATAAATACTTTTACTATAATGGAGAATTCCTGCATTTTTCAACCTGGACCCCTCAAACCATATTTGTCCTATATTTTAGTGTCTATTAGAGCGATTTGAGCAGATTTCTTTTTTACAATTTGGTCCAATATTGGGGGGAAAACCAGCAGTCCACTTCACAGCCGATGTGCTAAAGTAGAGGACGATGGGGCATGTGTGCCCACCTGTTTTAAACTCAGATTATTATCATGATGTTTTGTTTACACCAAAAGACCCTAGAAATCAACAGCAGCAGCCATCAGCATCTTAGCAGTTCAGTCTTCCACATACAGGACATACAGGACATACAGAACATAACTCTCACAAGACACAACTCTTGCAAGGCTTGGAGAGACCTCCACCATCAACTGTCTGGCTTATGATAAGCAGAGCCCGGTTGAGGTGAAAAACATTGCCTTTAGGGGGTCATGAATGCGCCATCTGCTTAGCATGTTGGCTGTCGAGTGGGCTGCTGGTTCTCGTTCAACACTGGGCCAAAGTGGTACATTTCTGCCTAGACTACTCCAATATACACCAAGAGAGAGGAAGATGGGGTCCAGGTTGGAAAATGGGAATGGTTTGAAATGTAGAACCACTATGATTTTTGGAGGGCTCTTGAAATTACTGATAGACTCAACAGTGAATTCTGAGTGAAACAGGCGGATGTTGCAGTTACACACGAGTCGTCTACTTTAGCCATTTGAAAGGTGCCACTTGCAGAAAGTGCTTCCTAGAGACATGAATTGTTATTGTGTACCCTTTGATTTATCATGAGTGCTTTTCACCATTGCTGTGCCGAGACCTTTAAAATGTGATAAATGGTAAATTATTGTTGGACACCCTCTAGCTTTAAGCTGTAACCAAAGTAATCTTTACTCTCTGTCAACATGGACTGTTATTGTACTGGATGTGAATTTGAATTACTGTTGTTTTTTAGTAAAATGGTGCTTTGGTTTCTGTGTACAGAATGTTATACAATGCAACCGTCCACAACAATCACCTTCATTTTCATGTCTTCTGTATAGAATTGTAAGCAGTGGTAGAAGATGTGTTCAGATCTCAGTAAAAATATCAATACAGTAATGTATAAATACTTCATTATAAGTCAAAGTCTTGCATGAAACTCATTCCTTCAACTACATGAGTATTATCAGCAAAATGTACATAAAGTATTAAAAAGGAAGTTATCATTTCATCCCTGTGATATATTATTAGACACATCAATGTGTAAGCAGCATTGGTGTTGGGCCCTTCCAAAGAGTCACAAGAAAAATCTGAGAGGTTGATAATTAATGATGATAAGAAACTGTTGGATCATTTAAAAAATGTATTGCAATGAAACCATGTGAGAAGTTTAGTGGGAAAAATATTTGATGGACCTGTTATCAACTCAGAGACGTGAAATGTGAGCTGACTGCACGCTGCTATTTGCAAGATGTCAAAAGACAAGGGTTGAAACAACTGGTTTCATTTTTAACTATGTGTGTTTTAAAAGCCTGTTATATTTTCAATTGTGTCAAAAAAGCTAAAGCTGTCAGATACATGGAGCAGAAAGTAGAATATTATCTTTTGAACTGAATGAAATGAAAGTATACTGGCAGTGCAAGTACCTCAAAATTATACATAAGTACAGAACTTTAGTAAATGTACTTTGCTACTTTCCACCACTGTCTCTAGGTGATCTGATTAAAAAAAAAAAAAAAAAAACTCCATTGGCATTGAAAATGTTAGCAAAATGTTAGCTCATGACATGAGGCTATTTTTCCACACATGTACAGTATTTCCCATTATAGACAGTGTACTTTCTACCACTGAGTGTATGTAACCCAGTAGCATATGATGTTGGAAAAGGTTTGGAAACTGACTGTATGTGTATGAAATTTATGAAAAGGAAAAATTTCCTCCAGCATAGATATAGTTTTTGATAAAATTGCCAAAGAACAAAAACAGACTAATTTTGTATCATTCTTGTTATACTCTTTCTTCTCTTGTGAGAAAAAGAAAAGGGGAAAAAAAGAAGCTGCGTTGCTCTGTAGAGTAATTGTTGTCCGCCTTTTGAAAAAGATCGGAGTCAGACAAAGCATGAAAGTAATTGCCTCCTGAAGATCAAATCACATTTATCCCGTCTTGCAATTAAAAGTATCATTAGCATTTAAATTGCCAAATAAGATTGTGATCAACAGAAATCAATGAGAGCACCAAGGATCAACTCAAACACTTCACATTGTTTTCCACTGAGCAAGTGCAGTGGTTATATGGCGGCTCTGTAATCTGGACGCTTTGGGGCTGCGACACTTCTCTTTCTCTTAACACGCTGCAGACAGGAAGAGTTTCCTCACTGTCAGGAAGAAGCACGTCTGATCTGATCATCCGCGGCTCAAAATCCGCCTCTGCGTTGCACAAAAATTTCAAATAGAAAGGTCAGTCTTTAGGTGAGTGCATTGTAAAAGTAATTTTCTTTGCTGTAAATCTCCCCTCCAAGTTTACTCTTCTCAGTTTAAGGATTAGTTATGTTTTCTCTTCCCTATCCATCTTAAATCTCCACTTAAGCTGCCCTGAGCCTTTTGTAGCCAACAGAGCAAGGAGGAGCGAGGTCTTCAAGGTGGATGTCTGAGCAGGAAACAGTGCAAACTTGAATGTGGCTTATGGTTCCCTGCCCAGTGCTTTCTGCTCCCTACAGGCTTACGCTGCTTGTCAGCTTCCATTAGTGTCTCACAAAAGCCAACGCCCACATGCTGCCTGCATCACATTCAGCTCTGAGGAAGACTGTATAATCACACAGCTGAGATACACACATAATAAGGTGGTCAAGCTAAGCAACGTGCTGTATCTGGCTAACGACAGATTGAGCAAACATTAAGCACAAGCCACAGCATCAGTTAGGCGAGAAAACAGTATTGTGCACAACTCAGAAAGTGTTGAATATCTGAGTTCCCTCATGGCAAAGTATACATCATAAAAAGAAATGCATATTTTAAGTTATGCAGCCTATCCAGCCTTATTTGACTTGCACAGCATCTCTTTTATATCATTTTATCCCAAATGGTCCTGTCAAAAGGTTACATCTCCACAGTCAGTCACGAAGAAATGTTAAAACAAGGAAGCTTGCATATATTAATGGTCATTGGCAAGAAGAAAGAATATGTATAAGAACAAAGGCTAATCTATTCTTGCTCAAAAGCAAGCTTTGCATGGAAAAAAGACATAATTCAATTATTTAGCTGCTCACCTGCATTCACATTCCCTGGATGAGTTCACTGGGAGATTTTTTTTTCTATAGTCAATCAAACAATGAAACTGAATTTCAGTCCTTCAATTGTATTTGAAGAGAGTTCATTTTTACAACATTCACAGTTTGTATCGCAAACATGATGCTGCAAAGCAAGTCTATGCAATGACACAGGTAAAAGAAAATGTAGTGGCCACATTTTTTGCAAACAATGTAACATGGGAAGTGCTCACAGTTGAACCAAAGAAAACTAATTGTGGACAGTGATCCGAAAGGTAAAGAATACATAAGAATACAAATTCTAAAACATAAAATATATATATATATATATATATATATATATATATATATATATATATATATTTTTTTTTTTTTTTTTTTAAATGGTTTATTCATTGCACATCAGATGGGAAAAGAAACCATTACTCTATCTCACTCTCCAGAGGGAAACTTTGACAGTTTATGTTTCTGGCAAACATGAATATGTTGAACATCAATGTTTCAGGTGCGGTAACATAGTCCAGGTGATGATAGCTTCACTTTTCTTAGCTGGAGGAAGAGGGTTGAATGGCTCAATGCCTTCATTCATGGACTGGTGTTGGTCAAGTTGCAGGAGACGCTGGACATTTTACCAGACGTTTGTCTTGTCATGTCACACACTGATCATTTTAACCCCAAACCATGACTTTTTCCTAACCTTCACCAAGTGTGTTGTGTGCCTATACCTGACCACACCTTAACCACAACACTATCACAGTCTGAAAATATACATGTATCAAAAATCAATGATATGATTTGTATGAAACGTTGATGTTCAACAGCAGAAACACAGACATGTTGGATACTTAGACAATCAAACAGGTTTTAAATTAACTCATGTTGGCATTTAAATGGTACTTATTTGAACATCCATCTTTGCAAAAGGAGATCATGTAGAATAGCCTATGATCTGGTTAGAGAGATAGTTCAGAGATAATACAGATGTATTGGTGCCATCTGAAGTTACATCAAACAAAAATATTAAGCTCTATATCTTGGCTCAATTGTTGAGTGTCTATGGGATCAAATATATAAGGCGGCACCTTTTTACAAGCTTTGACTGATGGGACGCCCACAGCCTTCCAAAACCCCTGCTTAAGATAACTGATGTCACTGTGTTTGAAGATCTCGGCTAATAAATCAGTGAAAGCCCAAACTACGAAAATCATACCGTATTTTGAAAAAAAAAAAAAAAGTGGAATTACGGTTTAAAGCACTCATAAAAGATGTCTACATACATATGTGCTAAATTTGCTTGGACTTTTGGACATTTTCTATTGATATAAATAAATAATTAAATCGTTGGGGTTTCACTTTTTCAGCTGAATGGGAAGAAGTTGTGCGACCTTTTATCACTTCCTGTAGTGTTAGTCCATAGTTTGGAATTGAGCACAAACATACCGTATGTTTGCCTCTGCACACGCGTGCCTAAGCACACAGGCTTGTGAGTGTTTGTGCCCTATGCACACATGCCGCTTCATCAAACAATGATGCTACTTTTCTCTGTGTTTTCTCTCCATATATTCCGTCAACCGATAGGGACATTCTATACGCCAGTGCCCTCCCTAGGCTGCTGCTTGTGCGTAATGCGATTACAAATGTAACTGAATTCAATCAAGAAGGGAGGTATGATGGAAGGAAAGTGGCTGCTGCAGGGTCGCAGTCATGAGACGGGGGATTTCGTCATGTTGGGTCCGATTTAATAAACCCGCTCTGCATACTGGGGCTCTAACATGCTACCTATTTGAACAGGCTCCTTCACAATAAATGCATGATGAAATGCAATCATCAGGGGTCTTATGGGATCAAATGTAAGTTGAAAATGTAGCAGGGTATAAATGCAAATTCATACATAAACATCACATGGTTTTATGCTCCTTGAACAAATCAATCACGCTATATATGTTTCCAAAACACAGAAAATAATTGTATCAAATGCCACATTTGTTTTCAATACATGACAATTAGTTAAGTGCATGAAGGGGCTCATCGATTTTGTTTTTCAGCAAACCAATGAAATGTGTTTTCACAGAAGCTGAAAATGACATTTTTGTCTCTTGAAAGCGAATGATCTTGTCAGCTGTCACAGCTTTTTCCCCCCCTTTTTTTTTTCAAACAGTCTTTCCTGTATCAGAATCCAGTCAATCATAAGCAACAGATTACCCTACTTTATAACGAGCGCGCTGCCGTACCTGCGGAAAAAAACACAAGAATCATAATTACCTGTCTGGGAGAAAATGGATTCTTTCCCTCTGAAGTCTGAGGTTTTTTTTGTAGATGAGGCTGCCTCTGTGCGTTTGCCGTGGCTGTGAGCTGCAGGCTGGCTGGCAGGCTGGCATACATGAATCTGGCAGTGGCACGGTAGCCCTGTCTGGAGACAAGGTGATACGGACTGGAAATAATGAGCATGAAAGAAAGAGTTAAGGGGTGCACTCATGCACAAATTTTCTGCACATTAAAACGCTGGCTTGGCCTTGCGGAAAGGTCATGTTATTCAATAAGGATGTGAACCAGTGCGAATGGGAGGCAGGAGGAGCTGGAGATAATGCATGTAGGTACACTGCTCAGTGTCTGTGCTCCACTTCATTATCTTTGATCACTCCTGATATCATGTCAGAATATGGCAGATGACATCTGACTGCCAGCATGTTTGAGGGACGGGGTTTTTCTTTGTAACGATTTCGTAGCAACAACCCTTCTGCTTCCCCGTCTGATATAATTATCCAGATGCACTTCAAACAATTTCGGCATCATACTTTCAATTACACCTGTCTTTCCCGCTCAACATTTAATTTTCCTCGTTATTATCATAGTGATGACTGTGTGCCGGCGTGGCCTTTATCTCCAGTGAAAATTCCATTGTTGATTTGTCGAAAATTGCTGTTTACCGCTCCGTTAATGGCAGCATGCAAATGAGGCCAGGTGTTAAGTTACCAAGGCTTCGCTCTTCCATGGGCGTACCGGCGGAGGGGCGGGGTGAGTACCTGGGGATTAGAAGAGATGTTAGTAGCAGGGATCCACCGGAGAAGGTGGAGAGCAGAAGCCACCCGCTGAGCCTTGTCACAGCTCAGGACGACAGGTCAAGCTAACAGTTGCCGCGCAGCAGGAAGGGTGTTTGTCCGTGTGTGGCGCTCTGAACGAGAGCCACAATCCACCCTGAGGACTTGACTCATACATGCCCTTCTCCCTGCCCCCCCATATACCCTCCTCCATCCCCATCTCCTCACCTCAGTGTCCAATTACAGCCCATTCTCATTAGCACAGTGTCTCTCCAGCGAGAGCCTTTGAAAGGGCAGGGGGAAATGGCTGCCGCCACAACAAAGCCACCAACACGAGATCTATCAAAATCCGAGGAAAGAGTGAAAAAGGCAAGTGCAGGCAGGACTTCTCATTATAGAGTGCTGTAGAGGGTTAGGGACGTGAAGAGTGGCGATCCCTTACTGTGCTGAGTGTCATGTTGTCTTTTCACTCTGTTAACAGGACCGACCTCCCACCTGCCCACAAACCAGCCCCTCCCCCACCCAAAAAGAAGAACTGTGACATGAAGGGACATTTAACGTCAGATGACATCCAGGTAAGATGCTTCCCTGCTTCTCTTCTTCTTCTCTTCTCTGACCAGTGGTGGAAGAAGTGCTCAATCTAATGGAGTCAATGGGACTCCATTAGATTGTGTGCACTAATTTACTGTACTTGCATATTGTTGCCATCATTCTGTCTAAAACATCTATTTTAGCATATTAGAAAAAAGTATAGCAAAGTATAACATCAAAGATTACTTACCCCAGATAGTGAGTTAATTTAATTTAAAAAATGTTTCAAAATTTTGAATAAAATTCAATCTTCAGTTGTGATGCTCACTTGTTAAATGTCCATGAGTAAAAGGGACTGGCAAACATAATATCCTGGTCACATGACCTCATTAATATTATCTTTCAAAAATAAGAGCCCCCTTTTAATCCCTAACTGTAAAAACTTAGATTTTATATTACATCTTTTTCAAAAAAATGAAGATAAAATATTTGTTGGCAGATGGTAACACTATGCAATAGAGGATTAATATGAAGCATCAGTGTTAAAGCAGCACATGATTAGCTGCTGGAGGTGGAACTAGTTTCAACTACTTTATTAGTTTAGTCCAGTGGTTTCCAGCTTATGGTTCAGGTCCCTCCAAAGGGTCAGCAGATAAATGTGAGGGGGCGTGAGATGATTAAAGGGATAGGAAATAAATGATATTAAATTCTGATACACAGATCTGTGAATTTTTTATCTTTAATTTTTGGTGAAATATTGCTGTTTGTAAGACATCCAGCAACAAAAAATGTTGAAACCACTGTTAATTATGAGTTGTATTTTAAAGATTTGTTTTGTCCATTGTGTCAAATCTGAACTTTTTGACTTTTACTCTAATCTTTTGATCTTCTTAATCTTCACATGAACATTTACTGAAATGAAACCATGTAAGAATTTTAGACAGAAAATTACTATATAGTGGAGCGCTTAACAACTTAGAGTTGTGAAACACACTGCTTTTGTAAGACATCAAAGGACTAAAAATCTGAAATAACTGATTTCATCTTTAAATATGTGTTGTTAGATATGTGTTACTAAAGCTGCCAGCTCTTAGTGAGTAGGAGTAGGAGTATAAAATAGAAATACAATCAAATGGAAAAACACAAGTAAAGTATAATTTCCTTAAAACTGCAACGAAGTGACAACAAAATGTCAGTTAGTGACATGAGGCTATGTTTACTGTATTCCCATCATACACAGTTGTTGAAGTGTTTCTAATCTTCTTTGGATTGGTGCTTCTCGCTGAATTCCTCTTGCAATCAAGCTACAGTACAATTAGCTGAGAGTACTTGAACGTCTAAATGTAGAAACATCTTGTTGTCTAAAAGATGCAAGTAATATGCAGCATAATTCCCAGTCCGATGCTAGTAATTAATAAGTGAGTTAATAGTTAGTGTGTCATTTAATAAACATAAATATTGACCTTGTACTGCAGTGCTTGTTTGCAGGTGGCATTTGATGCTAAGCACCCCCTGTGTTTTCCCACTGGGTAAATGCAGCATACTGTCTGATTTACTGTACTACATCATCATTGTGTGCAGTGTTATTGTGTATTTGGATGTTAATAGATGACTGGTGTAAATTATTGAGCACCGCAACCTCAGATAAACAGCTTCATTTCACATCAGTGTTGGTATTTTTAACCCCACAACTTGTTTTCAGAATTTGGATGAGCGGTTTCATTATTAATCAGAAACAAACATCAACATTACTTGGATTAGGGAAGACAATGCAGTGATGGAATAATTCATCGTTTACTCAGATCACTGATCTCGGGCAAAGAGGCAAATCACTTGTCTTCAGCCCTGATAGTCGTACAGTATTTAGTGCACCTGGTTTTGAGTATGCACTGTATTGTATCATAGTGTGTTAACATTGGAAAAGTTTCCGTATTTAGTGGATTCAAAGCAATCATTGTGCAGCTGGAAAAAATCTAAACTAAGTGCTCCATGAACACCTCTGAAATTACAACTGGCTCTCTGCTGTGTTTGAGAGTCATTCTGAAGTCGCATTTAAACGTATTACATATCGTATATCCATATTTCCTAAAACCAAAAAATATTTTTTTATATACTAACTGCAAAAGAAAAATTCATAATACAGGTTTGTATAAAGAATATGTCTATGAAATATGAAACTGGGACACAGTTTTGGAGGCTGTCAGTGCAGTGGAGTGGCTGCTGCACATTTTGTTTGGAGCCACAATAACAAAAACCTGACATGTGCCTCTAAAATTGCCGCAGGTCAAAAAATATTCCCAGAGCCCCTCTCCCGCAATTTGAAACATCACTTTCAATGAACTGTGCACAGCTCCTTGTTGATGATTATCTCCTGGCCAATGGTTGCTAGAAACAGCTGTAATCAGCTGGTGGTCACACAGGACATTTGTCACCTTATTATTATCATCATTATTGTTATCATTTATTACAGGGCGCACCAACCTTGATATTGCTTTGGCCTATCCGGGGTTTCAGTGTGCTTGCTGTAGATTTATCCACAACACAAATGACAACTTTACTTTTGTAAAAAACAGTGTCTGCAGACCATGAGTCTGCAGAGATGCCTTTGAGTTTTGTAGGGATCTTTTGGGCTGTCAAGGACTTCGGGACAAAACAAAGTCAAAATTCAAAATTAGAGGAGATAAAGATAGATGAAGATAAAGATAAGTAATCTATTAAGCTCTGCTAAGATTTTAAAATTCAACTTCATGATCAAACTTTTGGACATCTGGGTAAAGAAAGTAAAGGAGAGGAGTGGATGTAGTCTCTTCCCTATGAAATGACTGCAGAAAAGCAATTGAGCAGTGCACCTAAGGCTGTGATTAGTAGCAAGATGACGCTGTAATAGACACTTTACAGGATGTAATGTGTTCAGGTTTTTTATGGCCATAGTTACTTTAATTTAAAAGAAGTTGCGTGCTCAGCAAGCCTGCATCTGGAAAAATAAAAGTAAGCAAAGCAAAACAGCAGGTTCATGACATTACGGGTAATGTATGCATAACTAAACAATAATCACTGATCCACAAAAAAAAAAAAAAAAAAAAAAAAAAAAAAAAAAAACAGGGGCAGGCGCAGCAAAAAATCTATGTAATTCACAACGTTTTATATTATTTAGCATATTCAGCATGTACCCTTTCAGTTGTTGATGGTTTATCTCAGCTAGAAGTTTAAACTACAGTGTGGGAGGATCATTAGTCCCGCCCTCCTCTCTTCAGATGTGCATGTTTCTGTCCACAGACCTGTCACTCCTCGTGATGTACTGTCTCTTTAAATGATACTGAGATAACCAGCATCTGTGGAGCTGCCAGGCATTCTGTAATAATAACACAATTCTATTTTTTTATTCACTAGTTTTGTGAACTGCTGCAGGTTTTGCTTAAAAACACAAGAGAGTAGGCGTTGGCTGATTTTTTCTCTCATCTGGTTTTGAAAAGACAAATTATCCTAATAATTAAGTGTTTACAAAGAAAAACAAAAAGACACAGGATGATTCATTCCTTTAAAAGAAAAAAAAATGACAAATTGTTCTTTCTTATTGACATGGTTGTTATTGTTGTTGTGCTATGCTCACAACTATGACCACAGTCATCCATCCAAAACCCCCAGAACATCAGTGAACAAAAAAAAAAAAAAAAAAAAAAAAAACAATTTTAAGAAAACCTTGGATTAAGCCTTGAAACAAGGGGCTATACAACAAACAGGAAATGGGCAATGCAGTGTATCCTGTCATTGAAATTGGAACTGGCAAAAGTCGGATATTGCAGTCTGAGTTCAGGATAGGTTGCTAGGTGACATGCCTGGCCTGAAGGAATTGGCAGCGTTGTGGCTTCATCATCGCCCAATGCACAGAGCGGAACTGGCAAAGCAGCAGGAGCATCAACATCTGTCTCGCAGCAGCACAAATACAAAAAGTGGTGCATGTTGCTCAAGGAGTCAAAGAGATGACGAGCATCCAGGAGGCCCTGATGACTTCAGGCCCCGAACAAACAAATTTCCTCCAGCTAATTGGAGTGTGTCGCTCGGCTCACTGTTTGGCCACTCAGCCGTCAAATTCTCCATGCGGTGTGAATATAAAAAAGTCCACTTCAACAAAGTCCAACAGTGTGTGTTGACTGGCATTCAACAGCTATTTTTTGACCATTAGAAAAATGGGGATCAAGCAGCATTTGGCACTTTTTTGATCTCAGAGTGAACAGCACAGAGATGTGGTAGGGGAACGGCATTGTTCTGCATCCATTACACCAATCTCACATTTATTATGTTAAATATTTATAACTTCATTGTTCCAGATGACTTTGATTTCTTTCATTCACTTGTATTTCTTTTTCCATCGTAGTGCAGGTCTGATATATGTTTAATGAAGGTTGTGTGAACGTTCATTTGTCATTAGAAGATTAATTAAATTCATGTCATAAAATGTCTCCAGAGCCTGCTGTGAATACTCCACCTTAAAAACCTTTAAAAGGTACCTCTCTGTTAAGGAGCACTATAGAGGAGCACTTGAAATTCACAAGGTTACTTCCATTCTGTAATGTTTAACACTAACAATATTTTTGAAGCATATCTATAATATTAGCTTTCTGTAGATAATATATAACAATAATATAATATATAATATTGTAATATGTTGACAATTTAAAATGTCCATGTTAGGGGTGTGATGAAATCTCGTCACACGAGATCTCGCGAGATGTGATTTGACGAGATTGCCCGTCGCGTTAAAATTCTGTCTTGCGAGATTTATCCACCCAGCAGCCAGAATGACGGAAAACACAGGTATTACTATTGACGACGCCCCCGCCACTTTTAAATCGTTTGTTTGGCAGCATTTTGGGTTCCCGGCAGAAATGATAAATGGTTAGAGAGTGACTGATAAGACACGGACAATATGCAGACACTGTATGCAAACAATGCTGTACAGCGCGGCGAATACGAGCACAATGCAGAGACATGTACAGCACTACCACAGCTCAGTACTCACATCAACAACTGCTGCTGACAGAGAAGAACTTTTTGTTTTGCACATATTGTTTGCACTTGAAAAAAGGACAAATGTATAATTTTTTTCTATATATTTTAACTTTTATAACATTTTATTTTAGTTTCAATTTGTAGAGGAAGAAGTTCATTAAAAGTTAACACTTACAGAGTTATAAAATCAATGTGCAACTCAATCAAATAAAAGTTGTCCAGGCATTCATATAATTTGTAATTTAGTTTTCTTAAAATCTCGTCTCGTCTCGATCTCGTGAGCTGAGTGTCTTGTCACACCCCTAGTCCATGTACAATCAAATTTAAAAATCCTCAAACACTGTAGATATATTCCTCTGAGATATATCAAATTCCATTTAAAGGGGGCTTTTATGGTCTAAATTAAAACATGAGACCACATTATACCATTAAAAGAAACCTACACAACAAACAATTAAATCAAGGTGGTTTCAAGGAGCTTCCTCCCTATATTATAATTAATCTGCAGCGTGTCTGCTTTGTAATCATGTCACCTTTTGTATGAAATAAATTTCCTGTAGTCCTTCCCTTCAGTGGCTGTGTCATGCTCAAAGCTTTTACAGTTGCTTCAACATTTCTGCTCCACGGTTTTGCATCATCTTTGCATCATCATGCATGGAAGTGATTCATTCAACACAATAACTGTGACATTCATATAGATTCCAACTACTGTCAAGTGCAATTGTCAGATTCAGATCTGGATTCAGTAACACTTGCGTGCAGTTGTTATAAAGTCATTCTTTCTGCTCATTAACATATGTAAGCAAAGCAAGTCAAAAACCTACTACTGAAGTCTCCTAGTCCTGAAATTCAAGTCTATGCAATGAGAGCAGCAGTTTCCAATGATGGGTGTCGCAGCTCCAGTACGATCTGGTCCACCTGACTGGTTTATGGCAGATCTTTAAGCTAATTTTTTTGGAGTCCTTGCTGAACTCTCGGTGTTTCCTGTAGGTGGTTCATCTCGATAAAGAGGAGGAAATGCAGAAGCTTCCTCTTCAGCCTCCTTATTACGACATGGCACCCTCCGAGTCGACCCCCTTCACTGATAAGACGGTGAGTAGTCATGATGTGAGCAGGTTCAACGGAGGTCATCTGCAGACGCTGCCTTTAGACAGCTTATAATTGCTGGTGAAAGGGCCAACCTTACATAGAATGCTTGGAGGTATTTGAGCAATTGATTTACAAATCAAACAGTGGCGTAATGTTTCCTGAATGCCAGGGAGGGCTTTTTTTCTTTTTTTCTCTCGTTCGTCTCGTGTTGAAAGTGGATTGGAGCCGTGATGACGAGCTGACCAGGAAATCCACTGGGTGCTTTAACTAAGCTCTTTATCTCATCATTTACATCAGCACCACTCACCTTCAATCTAAACCTGGTCCGGTCCTTGCCAACGACTCTTTCACGTTCTGACCCCAACTCTCGCTGCCCGCTGTGCCCTCTGCCTCACCCCCCCCTCCCTCTCTACTTCCTCTAATCCATTGTAATTGCTTGTGTGTTTGCATGGTAACAGTGTGCAGATGAGTTGTGCTGTGATGCTCTACAGTATACATCATCGCCCCTGAGTGTTAAATGTTGACTATGCAGTGTTTGCTTTGTTGTATCAGATGTCTGAGCTAACTGTAGCGAGCCTCCCTCTGTGGCACAGATTGTCTTGTCTCGGAGTCTTTGAGTTAAATAAAATAAAAAAATAAAAAAAAAATCTTTTGAGCTTTTATACTTTTTGTGCATGTTCAAGCCTCTGTCTGTGCAAGCCAAAAAAATCCTTTCAACTGCACCTCACTGTAGTAAAGATGTTTGCTGTTGTAGCTTCTATACACCAGCAAACAGAAGCAGTCTGCTTTAAATTAGTATTTCCATTGCTAGCTGCATTATTGAAGGCAAGAAATGCTGTGTTGACTGTAACAAAGGAACATCTGCTGTTGTTGATGGAAATAAATAAAATAGAAGTAAAGTGATGTGCAGCTGATGACAATAACGTGTGGGTTGTAATCTGGACCAGATTTATTTTGTCATTTCCAACAAACATTTCTAATGTGATATACTTTAAAATTGCAGTATTATGAAGTATTGTTGTATTGGATGATGTGTTTCTTCATCAGCATGAACAGATACACACTGTAGTTTATTATGAATCATTCTTTCACCATCCTGCTGCAGGAACTATCACCGCAGCACCAAACATCCACAGCTACAGCAAGTACTCAGTACTCAATTTCCCCTTGTTTGAAAAACATTCAGTGAAAACTAACAGAAAAAAAATGAAATTATACATTCATGAGTCATTTTTACAGATTCACATCTTCAGTAAAAACAAATGGGCTCAGAGCTAAGAGCCACAGGCAGGTTAGGGGCATCAGGAAGTATTTAGAGATGGACTAATACAATGGGATTTGTTGACAAAAGAGTAACGTAAATTATTACAAGTAAAAAAATTGTAACACACACATATATATATATATGCATGAAACTTCCCCAGTTTATTTCATTGACATCAAGACAATTAATAATGTTATTGTTTATACGTACATATTGCAAATTCTCCAAACTTTATTAAATTGGTTCAAAATTATTTCTTCATTTTGTTGACATGTAAGGTTTTTTACAGAGGGAATGTTGGATATGGATTTTTATTGCTCTGAAAATCAGAAAATATTGTCGCTAGTCGAACAGTGATGTCTCTAGGAATAAAATGTTCTATGAATCAGGCTATGAATGATACATGAACAAACCCCTCTGTAAAACCCTTCAGAATATAGTTGGGAATAAAACTGGAAAGTGGTGTATGTAAGTGCTACTGCAGTTTCTGGTGTGAGAGGGAGAAAAAAATAAGTTGGAGGAAATACTGAAATCAACAGAACTCAATGAGATTTCCTGTGCAGCTTTAAGCCCTCCTTTATACTCTCAGGATTGGATGCTTATACAAAAGATATTATCACATTTGGATGTGACAGATTTGTGGAGGAAAAAAGCAGCTTTACAATGACAAATCATACAACCTGGTGCAGACAACACTGGTGGTGCTGCAGGCTGAGTGCTGGTGAATTTAGGAGAAATCTACAGGAATCGAACAGGAACAATGTGAATTTTCAACTTTCTTTTTCAAATCCCCAAATCGATTTTGCCTGGCATGTCTCGACTTCAGCTAATCAAATACTTTTTTGACATCTGAATTAGTGTTTTAGAACAGGCAAACAGAAGTTTGAGCTAATTATTTAGTTTGTGGAACTTAACACAACTCTTCACTCCTGTTTAGTTGAATTAAATTGCTTTTTTTTCAAAGAACATGATATTTACAGTTTTTCTTATTTCTATGAAATTCCTGCCTGGTGAAACAATGAAACTGGCTTAATGCTTATTGCTGCTTGCTGTGTTTAAGTAGCTTTAATGTAAAACTGATGTAGACATCTCTGGCTTCTTTCTATGCATCATCTCTAATGGAAAACTATGCTCTAAAGTCTTGCTGAACTACATGCTTTGTGTTTCATGTATTAGCCTGTCAGCACTGTTTGTAAAAATTGCTGCTTTTGCATTTACGGTATGGAACTTAGGAGGATTACTCAATTACTATCACCCTTTTTTTCCTCTGGACAAATTGCTTTTGATTTTCTGCTTAGTTATTCAAGATATTTAACTATCATCTCTAAGTCTGCACTCAAAGGAACCAGATGTTTAATTCTGATAATCCTTGGACACTGAGGGTAGATTTTTCTCAGATCTAGGCTATTGCTTATCTCTGAAGATTCCATATAGGGCTGCTCTTAGGATGAAGGGCTTCCAAACACTATTTGTGAGAGGCATGCATCGACTGCTGAGCGTCGAGTGTTACTAATGATGATTCTCTGGGGGCAAAACACTATCTGCCAATTTTGAATGTGATGTGGCTGTAATTTTCCCCCTGATTGCACTCTGGTCATGACAAATATTACAGATATTTAAATATCCAGTGAGTGCAGAGCCTGTGTGGAAGGGAAATAAGCAATGGTGAGGAGATTACACAGTAAGATTTAAATTATTAATGTGAATTTATTTGAAAGGCATCATTCAAATCATTTCTCTGTAATTCTTTTCTTGGATGCAATGGCGGGACAACAGGTATCATTCCGTTGCTTTTTTTTTCCTCACACCACCTTGTCATCCATCCTGAGATGCTGTGTAGTTAGATTCAGGATACACAACATCTCTGCTTTGAATTTACCTTGTCATAACTCCCTTTCTTTTGCTTTATTGATTTCATTGCCAGGAAGACTAAAAGGAGAGGCACTATTGTTTGATCTGATCTCTCATGCTCTGTTTTATTTTTTTTTTTTTGCTTCCAAAATAGAAAACCAAAAGCATGCAGCAAAAAATAGATTCTGGAGGTTTTTACTATGCAAAATGAAGAAAGGAAAGATATGGCTTTTGCTTTTTGCCATTGTTCACCTGTAATTCCACACATTAAAATCACCAATGTTAAAACAACACTTGAAGAGTTAATTAGGGAACTAGTTAACACTAGTAGTGTTCAAATGAACTCTTTAAGTGTTATATTAACACTGGTGACAAAGGATCTTCATTTAGCTTTTTATTAAATGACATGTTATAGAGTAGCCTATTTCTCCTTCCGGTGGATCCCAGAGGACCTTATTTCAGAAAAAAAAAATGTACAGTTCAACAGAGAGACACAAATAATTATTTCATCCCATTTGAATTGTGCCATGAATAACACAATAGGTTTGTCAGTTAAAATAATAAGTGACATTGTAACTTTATCTCTACATAAACTGCCCTGATGATAAAGCAAACTCTGGGCCTCTAAACTTATTAAACCAGAGATGCTAAAACTAATGTCAACCCAGAGCCTCTAAGGCTGATGTAATCTCAGAATCTCTGAAGCTAATGGAAACTCAGAACAGCTGAAGCTGTTAACCCAGTACAGCTACAAAAAGGTTCTGTGTTCAGAGAGTTATTTTGTGTGGAATTTGCAGGTCCTCCCTGTTCCTCCCACCATCATATATGTTAATTATCCTAAAGCACTGATCATATGTGTGATTTATTGCGCAATTCAAACTGGATCAGGGGATTATTTGTCTCATTGTATATTTTCTGAAATAAGGTTCCATGGGGTCCACTGAAAGGGAGAGATATTGTCTCAGTTAAAACTTGTCAGTCATCAAAGAAATCAGAAGCTTTGTCTATTTTACATTGTCTTTCAACAATACTTATTAAATAAAATATATTGTATTTATTGATTTGTCCATGAGTGTGTGAATTTATCATTTTTTTCAATTATTGTTTCTGTCTTTGAGTCTCCTCTCTAGAGTATGAGACAACTATGTGAAAACTATTTTTGGAATTGGATAAAAAGCTCTGAAAGCTTTCATTGTCATTTATTGATTACCCCATTTAGATCATTCACTCAATCATCCACTTGGCCAATTACTCAATGAGTCAATCAGTTGGTCAATCATTGGACTTGTGTTTGTGCACAGTGGTGAGATGCCAGAAGAAGGAAGGTCTTTGTCTTTGTTCACATGCGCTCAGATATTCCAGTCGTAAAGCAATCACAGCACCATGAATGTGCTCACAGATCGTGTAAATATATGCCCCCCATCAACTGGAGCAGTAACTGTGGTTAGAGACTGAATTTCAACCTTGTAGCTTTTTGGAAAGATTGCGTGGACGTGCATTCACCATGATCCGAGTGGAGTTGCAACACAGGCACAATATGTGTTTGGTTTGTTTAGTTACAGAGATTGTTTTCATTTAAATACAGTTTTCATGCCCATCAACTCGTTGGTCCTTTCTCAGAAATGTACACACAAGCTACAGAATCATGAAAACAAGCTTGAAATAAACACACTGGTGCTGAATAAAAGTGTATTTCTGTTGTCTGCAAACACTTTAAACTGATTTCTTAAACAGAATAAGAAAACATTTCATTATGTGCTATGAACAAAGACTGAGTCCTTTTTTTTCATCTCTGACTTCTTATGATCTATAGACAAATTTCTATTCTTGTCCGATCTATGTATAACCTCACCACCCTTTTGTCACGTTAACTTAAATCTGGCAGTTTGTGTGTTCCACGTTTTACATCTTTATCTTTGCTTTTCCGCTGCTCACAAACTGCAAATGTCCCCATGTTGACCATTGTCTCATCTTCATCTCCAATCAGTATTTGATCTCATCTGTCTCTGCTGCTCTTACTCTGCGTCAGTCTACCTGTCGTTCTCACACTCTCTCATTTTTTTTTTTTTGGCTGCCTCATTGCCTCACGGACCTTTCGCCTCTCTTGTCTCCAGAACTCTGGCCACAAGGACTGTGATGTCCAGTATGCGGAGCTGGATACTGCAGCTTTGGCCTCCTCTCCCAGCCCACGAAGCTCTGCTCTCACTGGCCCTGGGGACCTTGTCGAGTATGCAACCATCCAGCCTAGCTCACACTAGCGCATGTCATTATAGGCCTTTCCCCTCAGACTTTGGCCTCAAGGTACACAGACTGATGCACTCCTTCCCTGCTGTTCATCTCCCTTTTCCACATGCATTTCCTTCCCTTTTCTGTGCTTCACATGGCTCCCTTGTCTACCTTATTCTTTATTCTGTAGATCTTTATCTTAATTTCCCCCTTGCTGCTCTGCAAAAAAGTTTGATTGAGGCGATTTAGGAGGATATTTTTGCGGCTATTATTTCGACACAATAAAGCACTCATGGCAGACAAATGCTGTTCTTTGCACCAGGCACACTGTAATGAAACCTAAATCTAGCCTGCACAAAAGCTCAGAGGATCGGCCATATAAACTAAGTGTTCTATTATTCTCAATAAACACCATGAACAAGATGACTCACTGGTGAACCAAAAAGGGAAAAAGAGATTTTAAACATGTTTTTCATTCTATACTTCCGTTTGCATGCATGTGTCCTGATCATAGAGAACAACTGTAGAAATAGTGTTTGCCATGTAGGCATTTAGCAGTCCTATTCTCATATGTGTAGTAGATTTAGCTGCATGAGTTTTTTGCATGAATTTCTTAGAGTAGTGTTGAGACGGTTCTCTGTGCATTTGCATTCATTGTGGTTTGTTTTTTGCCTTAACAAAAATGACAGTGGCAAATATTGAAGATGTCTCATGTAAAATATTTGTGTATTAACAGTCACAAACATGCAAAATGTGTTTCTCAAGTGATTATGCCATACTTGAAATTCCTGATTGCTACCAGGTCAAAACACTCATCTACAAGATATCTCATCTGAAACCCACCGGAGAAATCCTCCCATCCCACACACAAATACATTCCTCACTTCAAATCTTTGTTACACAAATACAGCAAAGAGGAATACAGAGGACTGCAAATAGCCATGTCGCTACGGCTCTTTAAAATGGTTTCTATGGCGATTGCTTATGCAGGTAATTTCGAGGCAATTCAGGAAGATTTCTTGAGACACGCTCAGATGCAAAGTGTGAAGTTGAAATACAGTAGCAGCAATTCTCTTCTCATTTGGAGACAATTTTATACCATAGGGGTAAATGTAGGTTCACATTAGTATAAATAAAGCCCTATAAAAACATAATACCAGAGCTGGAATGACTTGTTTCAGTTAGTCTGATGGGCCGAAGAGCGCATTATTGCTATTTGTCATCTTGAACTGCAGTTTTGGATTCACAATTGGAGTGATTTGCAGGTGTAACACCGCCACATACCAATAATTCAAAGCAGCATTAGATATTTATTCATCAGTAGCAACAGTTCAGTACTCAGGAATTATGGGTATCGGTTAACAGGAAACGATTTATTTAACCCAGCAGCTCTGCGATGCTTCACACCAACCAGAAAGAACGACAAAAGAGACAAAAGCGGGTGTAGCTTTCTCTGGACAAACCACCTAGTTGCTAGGAGACAGTTATTGTTACTTTTAATTATTTGCTCCTTGATGATAGACTGACCCAATATGACAACAGCAATAACGTAGTGTACAACTCAGTTTACCATTAATAATACAGATCTATCCATAACTTGGTTCAATTAAACAACCTTTGACATGCATGATAATTATAAACATCTGTTGTTGTCAGCAGGCTCCTCTGTCAGTTATTCAGCAAATAAACAAGATCAGAAAATGACGTCAAGGAAATACAGACGACATATTTCAGTCAGCAGCTTATCTGAAGCAGATGTGTCACAAAGAGCAGAGTTTCTAAAATCTAGTACAGAGCAAGCTCAGAGAACAATAAGGACCTTTACTGCAGCATCTTTGTCCCTCGCACTGTGGGACAAACACTCAAAAATCAATATTGTCCTTTAATCAAGATGTTTTTCACCTGTAGATGAAGAATAGTTTGGAGCGGTGATCATATCCAGCACCTTTTCAACTAGAGGGAAAGTGACATTTCATTCTACTGCTGCACTCTCCTCTGATTTAAGATGAATAGATGAGCAGATTTTAATATACTTGCATAATAGTCTTAGGACAAAGACTCGGTGGATAATATACAGGCTCTATTAACATTCCAGGCTCATTAAGTCTTTGTCTGCTTGCACGTGGGAGGAAGCTCCTCAAACTTTCCCAAAGTTGTCAACATAATTTATTCTAGCTATGGGTCTTAATAAAATCCTATATTACATTATCTTCTTATTTTCTGAAATATGAGGGGAATGAGCAATCATTATAAAACAGGTAAAAATAGTCATAATAATAAAAGAATTAGAGAATATGATATTATCACTCAGCTCAGCCTAGTGGTAGAATGTCCATCGACTGGAAAGTTGGGGGTTGAATCCCCACCCGGGTCATACCAAGGACTGTAAAACTGGCCCCCATTGACTCCCTGCTTGGCATTTACTATTTGGGGTTGGACTGGATCTTTCAGAGACAAAAACTTTGACAGTCAGATTTGACCAGGAACACAACATGAGGGTTAATAAAGTATTAGAAAAAATGATTGTCCATTTATTAATCCTTTTTGGGATATAACAAGAGATAAATAATAACATTTAATAAGCGTGCAAGGCATTAAAGGAACAGTGTGTAGTTTAGACTGAGCATGTAGGAGAACTTGAAGTGCCCATGAAAAAAGACAAAAGACCATCTAGAGTCATTGTTTGGTTTGTCCTTTCTAGGCTAATGTAGATTCATGGCAGTTTAACATTGAGAGTCCCACTACCCTTGTAGATAAAGTCTCTATCTAAAGTAATAAATACAACAGCTATTGATTGAATTATATTCTAGTTAAAACATATTTTTCAATATCATATTCCATTTCTGCCAATTCTGTTCCACTTGATGCTGCTAAAAACTAAGAACTTCTAAGAACTAAGAAAATCTTGCACACTGTACCTTTAAGTCACTGTGTTGTATCTGGATTAAGTGGGCATATAAATCTACATGGCTGATATAATAAACATTTATTCAAGATCTGGATGCAGAAAATGCTGTTTCCCACAAACGTTAGATGCAGGGAACATTTGAAAACCGTTATCTGATCTGAGAAAATGTTCATCCGAGAGATTACAGTGTACACAGCTGAGACGGAGCAGCCAAATTAATGAATATTGATTCAATTCTCATGTCAGCTTTCACGAGGTGTTCAGTCAGCAGCCCTGTAATTGATGATACTGTAGCTGTGGAATAGTTTCAACATGAAAGTCCTCCGGGGAATTTAATGTTGACATTCCCCGCTTGTAATAAGGCATTAAGCCTCGTCTTGTCTGGCTCCAGTTATGGGGTTACACCATTCAATCAAATCTTTGTTTGAAGAGCCAAAGATTGAACCAGTAGTTCATATCTGGGGTGACACAATCCTGATTTCATTCTTTGAGAAGAATAAAAGCGTTTAAGTTCACCTATGGTTCAGTAATTTAAAAGTAATCTGTGAAATGAATCAGTCAACTGTTAATCACTTGCTGATTGTATTTCTCTAGCATTCATTTGCTTTGACAGGCTTCTTACATTGTCAGATATAAAAGCGAATTTGGGCCATTACTTCTCCAGGTTACACTATCTCTGCTCTGACTACAAGGTGAGTCAGATTTCATTTAGATTGACTCTCAGTTTAAAATCTATGCATTTGTTCCTATTGCCTTCTTTTCCTTTATATTTATAGAGTTGGACAGAATAGTTCCTCACATCAGTGAGAAACCAGACAGGAAGTTGTTTTTTTACACCATTTCCACTGATAATTTAGCTAAATTAACACCTCAAGTATTGCTGTGGTAACTGTAATACCACAGCAACACAAGTAGGTCTTATAGAGGACAATTTAGTTTTGAAGCAGTAAGCAGCCTAGGAAAACATATTGGATCTACCAGAGGTAGCTTTTTGATTGATTCTGGATGTTGTGACTGTTTGCCAGACTAGTAACATGAAATAAAAGTGGCCAAGCTGTGAAATCTGTCCATTATGCTGTGCTCCACAGTGGAAATAAATTCATATTATTACAGAGTGAAAAGGTCTATTTAAAAAAAAACTTTTTTATTATACATTTGTGTTTTGTAAATAATAATAATAATAATATACAGTTTTGTAGATTGGTTTATTGAAGTGTGTCAACTTGATGAATTTTGGAAGTGGTGAAACCAATTTAAAAACCACTGCACCAAAGGAAAATGGTACAGCAATCCTTCTGAAAAGGAAGTTCAATATAATCTGGTATGTATTTGCTGTTATAGCAATGAAAAGATGACAATTTAACAAAACATCATAAATGACCTGAGCTGTCATATACAGACTGCTTTGTAGAAATCACTTTTACAGAATGGTCATGTTCTAATATAACGAATGTCAGTCAGTCAGTCATTTTCTATACCTGCTTATTCCTCATTAGGGTCGCAGGGGTCTGCTGGAGCCTATCCCAGCGCGTTACGGCGAGAGGCAGGGATACACCCCAGATGGTCGCCAGCCAATCGTGGGGCACACACACCATTCACTCACACACTCACACCTATGGGCAATTTAGAGTTGCCAATTAACCTGAGCATGTTTTTAGACTGTGGGAGGAAGCCGGAGTACCCGGTGAAAACCCACACAGACACGGGGAGAACATGCAAACTCCACACAGAAAGGTCCCAGACCCAGGACCAAGGAGGTCTTGAACCTGCGACCTTCTTGCTGTGAGGCAACAGCGCTAACCCCTGCTCCACCGTGTCGCCCATATAACGAATGTTATATATTTATTTATTTACATTTGTTTATTTGAATTGAACATGTATGGTGCATATTATTTAACCTTTTTCAAAAATAATAAAGATGATCAAAGATTTATAATATATGAGAGAAATAAATAAACATGCTAGATTGTAGCCAAAGGCTAATTTATTTTGCATAGGGGCAACATAGCAAAATACACAGTACATACAGCATAATATATGTGTAACCAAACACAATGTTCAGTGAACAAATGTGTCAATAGGTAATCAATAAATGTGTTTCCACAAATACTGTTCATCTGTGTATTGCATGAAGTTTAAGTACAAGACCAACAAAAGGAATGAACAGGACATAATCTCAGCTCGCGACAACCATTTTAAGAGAAATGTGTAGATGTGATTAAATACATTGTAGCTGTGTAGGCAGATGTTACATCTGTTTCTGCCTATAGACGGCAGTAAAACAGTAAATAGTGTTATCACACAATCTTTTTGCCATTCACTAGTGAGTCAAGCTTTCTTTGAACAATGGGTCCAATCAGTAGAAAAACGTATGACCTCTGTATAGTAAAATGTAGATGAAAAATATGTGGAATGCAATTGCAAGGCAGGGAGCAAAGAAGAGTGCTAGAACAAAGCAATCCAGACAGACTAATGAAGATGTAACAACAAGGAAGGAAATAATAAATTGAAAAGCTTTTATTGTAGTGGTTAAATGATTAAAAAAGCCAACATGTTTCAAGCACTGATGGTCTTCATCAGGGCTTTAAAGCTGTCTTTAGATTTTAAAGACCATCACTGGTCAAAACATGTTGGCCGTTTTTTAATGATTTACCCACTGGAATAAAGGTTTTGTTTTACTATTTCCTTCCTTGCTACATTTTTATTTAGTGTGCCTCCATTGCTTTTCCTGTTTTAGCAAAGGGTAATTCACTTGTTATTCTTCTACTCTCGGTGCAGAGAATATGTCAAACACTAATGTCTCTTCCTAAAGTTATCTTAAACATAAAGGGCAAACCTACAGGGGCAGGACATTAGTGTTTTGAAGCTGACAGGACGGGTATACATTAACATAAAGTTAAACTGCTTTAATTAGTATTTACCATCTCATCATCTCCCATTTTGCATGAAATTTCCCTTTGAAAGTAAGTGTACGCTCTAAGATAGGCCATTATACTAAATCACTTCAAATCTTTGGCCCATATCCCAGAGTCTGACTCTTAGAAAAAAAGACACATTCAACTTGACTGGTGCTGAGCCTAAGGTGAAATGCACCACATTCATGCACAATTTATTAAATGAAACTTATAGGTCAAACTCCTGCAGATGTATATTGCCTCCAAAGTGTATGAAGGCATTAGTTATTAATGAAGTTCATAAAAAAATAGATTTTCAAATTCTTTTTGTGTAAGATGCCAAAATAAATGCGGATAATGCAGCAGGATGAACCTTTCTAAAAGTTATAGAAAAGTACAGCACTGTAGGTTTTCAGGTTCTCACCTTTTTTTATATATATATATATATATAAATATCTCGTGTCTCCCCGGGTTTTCACTGGGTACTCCAGCTTCCTCCCACAGTCTGAGGTTGAGGACACATGCTGAGGTTAATTGGAGACTCTAAATTACCCATAGGTGTGAGTGTGTGAGTGAATGGTGTGTGTGCCCCACGATAGGCTGGCGACCATCTGGGGTGGATCCCTGCCTCTCGCTGTAGTGTGCTGGGATAGGCTCCAGCAGACCCCTGTGACCCTAATGAGGAATAAGCAGGTATAGAAGATGACTGAGTGAATGAACAATTTGGTGCCACCTGATGAATTACAGTTAATTATATATTATATATATTGAGTGTATACAGTATATATGTATCTAATCTTCTATATGCGCTTATTCCTCATTAGGGTCGCAGTGGTCTGCTGGAGCCGAACCCAGCGCATTATAGGCGAGAGGCAGGGATACACCCCAGATGGTCGCCAGCCAATCGTGGGGCACACACACCATTCACTCACACCTACGGGAAATTTAGAGTCGCCAATTAACCTCAGCATGTTTTTGGACTGTGGGAGGAAGGTCTTGAACCTGCGACCTTCTTACTATGAAGCAAGAGCAACTGCGCTAACCCGTCTCTTAGTTTCCCTAAGCAAAGCAATGAATAATCTCACCAGAAAGCTTTTATTCAGCAGAAGGTGGTCCTTGATAATGACCAGAAAATAAGCAGTTCTGTCTCCAGCATGTGTCATGAAAGGTTTACTTTCATGTCATCTGCTGTGCAATGCAAATTCACCTTCAGGCCCTTTTGTCTTCTTGATATCTACAGTTTGTGTGTTTTCTCTATTTATCTATCACTGTGTGATTTGAACACAGAGGTTCTTCTTTATTTCAACTTTCATTTCATTTAAAGTACCCTTAACCAGTAAAATCCATGTTGATAAGAAAACATAATCATCATAAAGTTCTTTGCTAATTGCCTGCTGAACAAAAAATATGTCCCCTGTGTCTTACCCATAGGATACATTTTGTGCTGTGTGATCTAAAATACAGCCTTTCTTTTTCATTGTCTGTAAATCTGTTGTTTTTTTGCCCCACTGAAATATTTTCAGGGCTGGGATCATCGTTTACATTGACGTAGAGATGTTTGATGAATATTTGTAAGTTCCATTTTCATTTTCAAACATTTTTTTATGTTGCATGTCTGTTATTCATTACAATCATTTTATTATCAGTTTAATCATATCTATTTTCCTTTGAAACATTATGGAATAATCTAACCTTTCTTTCAATGATTTTAGTTTGGAGGGATCAGAGCAAATAATTTGAAGGCTTATTTGTTCTTAAATTACAATGTTTTGAAGATGACGGATTTAGATTTTTTCCCATCCCATTTTTTTTTCAAATCAACACTGAACATAGAGGATGCTATATTCATGGCGGTGGAGACATGGAGGTTTGAGTCAGTTGAGGGGAGGTGGCGGTTGGCCGCTGTTGTTGGATTAGGTCGGAGAGGTAGAGAGGGGCCTGGTTATAAAGGGACTTGGAGGTGAGGAGGAGGAGTTTGACCTGGATGTGTTGATAGCTGCTGTAGCATGGGGGTGATGTGGTCCCTGGAGTGGGTGTGAGTGAGGAGGCAGGCAACAGATGGATGGATGGGTCTTAATTTTTGTAGATGATTGGGGTAAGACCAAAGAGAGGCTGTTGCAGGCATGTATAAGAATTTCAGCTGGAGCTGAAACTCATACAGAGTCGCATACACTGTCTTTTCCAACTTCTATTGGCAGAACCTGGACTCATCCATGAAGATAGCATTCCTCTACACATTTGGGTTTCAATGCAGGTGTTGCAAGGCAGGCTTCCTTGGTCTTCAGTTTGCAAATGATACGAAGGCTTAATCCAAATAATGCTACATTTTTCTTTTGTGGAACATCAGCTGAAGTTGCCTTTGCCTGAGATCAGACAAATGTGGCAGGCCACTTCTTGAAAATAACACTGACTGACCAGGTTCCATTCAGGTGTCTGATTGTTAGCACCAGGATCTCAAATCAAGAGTCATTAGCAACAGCTGAATAAGCTGTTTGGCATTGGCAGAGAAGATCTGGATAATTTTTCATGAGTGCAACCTACATACTCCCCTGTGCTGCTCATCCCACAAATACTATATATGTTCCTTACAAATGGGGCATCATTTAAAAGGAAAATAAATAGGCTTCCACAGTTATTGCCAATAATCTACCAAACAAAAATTTCCAAACTTTATGTTTTGGGATTGTCTCTTTATAATATCAGGTAAAGTACTTGAATAATACACTTTGACCTCATGCAAGAGCCACTGGTATGAGCAGGTTTCTTCATTTGCTTTAGAGGATTTAGGAACATGTCTTTCTGCATAAAGGGAACAACAGTTCAGTTTAAAATAAAGTTCTTTAGTCGGGTAGGTGGAAACACAAAAGACAAAATCCAGGATGTCTTGCATGGTATTTATTATGCTGTTGGTTCAGACAACCAAGGGAAAAAAAAACCTAAGGCAGGTGCAATAATGTGAGTTTATTCCTCGAGCATGGGCAATCAAGCAAATCAATGCATATTGACTCTAAAGTCTTCATTAGGGTCTGACAAACATATAATCAATTTGAATTATATACTAGCTGTTGTCTGCAATCCACCCTACACATACGGCCTTGAACATAACTTAAAGCAATATAATATCTATCTATCTATCTATCTATCTATCTATCTATCTATCTATCTATCTATCTATCTATCTATCTATCTATCTATCATCTATCCAGCACCATACATATGGATGATGTACATATTGTTTACACATTAAATATGTGGTAATAGATTCTAACTATTGGGATAGTAGATAGAAAGGCAAAGAATATTAGAGAAAAAAAGTCATCTTCTTTCAGCCCTGGAGACTTAGCAGCCTTAGTGACAATGCTGAATGTTTCTCATTGGATGCAGTAGTATAGTCATCTTAACTTACCCGATCACATTCCTGCTGCTGCTGTCAGTCCTGCTCCTATGCAGGTATTGTTCGTGGAAATTTCTGATTTTTCCATTTTGGCTAAAAAACCAGAGTCAAGGCGTGACAGTGGCGTTTGCTGTGTTGCTACAGTGATAGCATGAGCATCAAGACAGTCTGTCAAACAAGCTATGACAGCCTGTCACAGGTCAAAAATTATGTCGATCACAAAATAGGTTTATATGTGAGGGCAGGGCCGCTATCAGCAACTCAGCAGGAAAGGAGGTGCACCAAGGAGGGCTGGCTGTGTTTATTTAAGATCACGCTGAGTGTGCCAGCTTGTGCACAGGCACACAGGGACAAACCCATGAATGTGTGGATGGTTGGAGGAAATTTCTTATTCCATTTTTACCTTTTTCTGTGATTAGGTATGACTTCAGCGCCAACTGCTTTCAAAGAAGAGGGGCTCCCATGGCCAACTTGATTGTCATAAACAGATGTAGAATGGTTTGGATGTTTTTTTTCAGCAGTTTTATGTTCCCCAACTTTGTCTTTAAATCTCCTTTTTGTTCTCTTCACATAGAGAAGCCCTCGAGGCATTCAAGGCGATATACCAGAAAAGGTCTTATTGGTAAACACATCTACAAATCTGTCTGTATTCAAATATCACTGCAATGGCAGCAATTACCATCGAGGGAATTTGCTCACAGAATCGTGAAGACGATTAGTTTTTGGAACAATTTCTGCAAGACAACTTTGCAATCACCTCCTGTTTACTGCCACACTCTGCAAACTCTAGCCTCATTCCTGCAGCATCTAGACCGTAGTCCTCACTTGATTCCAGATGTGCTAAAGATGTTGATATCGTCCAAACAGGATGTTATTGATAAGCTGAGGGCGATGGAATCTGTCAGCATGTAGAAGGCTATTGCGGTCGGTTTCCTTGCAGAAAATTGCAGCATTCAGCTCCCCTGAGGATGCTTTTGTGATTTTGAGGTTCAGAAAGTTTATTTCCCTAGGGCTGTGGTCAGAGGGCCCAGGATAAACTTTGCCTCCCTGAGCCCGAAGAAAGGCAGGCATAGGTAGGAGCAAAACTGGGACTCGTGGTTGCACCACCTTTTTACCTAAACAGTTTGTTCTGTAGCATGAAAACATTATTGTTAAGTGTCCACTCTATTACCATCAGAATTAATTGATTTGGTGTCATCTGTTTGAGAAAAAATACACTTGTTTGCACTTGTCATCTTTATTAATAATTATAACATCTTTTTATAGAGTTCATAATTTTGTTTCTTTTTTTTCTGCCTGTGAATTGATGTTTCCAATAGCTGCCCCCTCCTTGGCTGAGATAAGGTTGGATGCAAGTTTAGATAATGGGAAATACTATTGACAGGGAAATACAGTAGTGTTTAACACAAGACTGATCTTTACCTCATCTTTATTGTATCTGACAGTGTAACATTATCTACTGCAGGATATAATATTCTCTCATCTAATATCTCTGTGTCTTGTCCCTCTTGACCACCTTCCGTCATGGACCTGTTTGCTGTAGAGAGGTTTTTTTTAGCATCTAACATTATCAAACCATTCCCTCTTTGTTTTTTGTCACAGAAAGGCATTGGTCTAATGACACATTGCCAGCATAGTGTCTAATATTTGTGTGTTCGTATTCTGTCTGCTGAGTAGGACTTTGGTAACATATTTGTGAATTAAACTTACTAGAACAGAACAAATTCACCAGCCTGAAATGATTGAATGATGAACTTGTGCAGATAAAGGTACAGTATGTAAGATTTAGTGGCATTTGGTGGAAACCACTTTGCAGAAATAGAATATAATATAAGTATTATTTATGAATATAAAATCATATTAAAATAAGAACTGTTGTGAAAACCAAACAATGGCTCTAGAGTGGCCGCTGTAGTTTCTCCTGCACCCTTGGTTGGTTTTAATCTGCAACCTCACCACTAGCTGCAACCAGAAATTACACACTGTATCTTTAAGACAGTTTTGGTTGAGTTTGAGAAATTTGGGATGAGAACATAAGAATGAGGCCAAATGTCATAATTAATGTAATCAAATATAATTACTAAACAAAATATCTTAAATCAATTGAGTAAAACACAAAATAGTTTGTCTAACATTGGTTTCCTGTTAGGAAAAGTAGATGCAGTCTCTCTCACAACTGCACTGCCACATTAACAGAAAAGATCAGTTGGTCCAACCCAACCTGGTTTACTGATTTGTGAAAATACAACCCTTAGTGAAAAACGTTTGTGGTTACTTATTCACAAGGAGAATGTGATTCTACATCTGGCACTGTCTTGAACGATGTCAAATTAATCGTAGAAAATAACATAAAATTGACAAGTTATTACAGATGTTGTGACTACAGTTGAACAGACATATTATTTGAAGACAGTGTTTACTACAGTGATAGTCATCATTGCCAGCTGGTAATTTCATTTCACAAAGAATACAGCAGAAACCTTTTTTGGGTTTATGGGTGCTCAGTGTAGGAGAGCATTAAGAATGAACATGCATTAGAATGACAGTTGAATTTGAGTTTGTATAGGAAATACTGCTGAAGTGTGACATTGTCAAATATTTTGCTTAGTTGCACCACTTAGTCAGCCTCTCTGTGGTTCAGATATAAACTGTTAGGCTGTGTGTGTACTGTGATGTGCTGACTTGATGACACTTCTCCTTCAGGGCCCAAGCCAACCCTCCTCAGACAAAAGAAAACCCTATGACCCTGCAGTACTGTCTTTCTTTTGTGTCTCGCAGGACACCGGGAGGCGTCCAGAAGAGCTGTTGAACCCAGCCGAATACATGAACTACCAGCACGTCTGCAACATGGAACACTTCCCCGAATCTCAGCCCACTCAATCCTGCCCCCCCGTTACTTTCTTGCCTCAGCACTCCTACGCGCAGCATCCCTCCAACGAGCCCATGTACTCCAACACCACGACCTTCTCTTCCACCCCCGGACACCGGGCTCCATTCACGTTCCCCAAGGAGCAATCCGTGTGACACGCCACATAACTCATAAGCTCTGTGAGAGGCGACATGATAGTGCCGCAAACGCTTCATGGAAAACAAAGCTGTGCCCAACAGACGTCCATCCATCCCCACCTTTGCTTCTGTTTATTCTGTGAGCTTAAATCACGTGTGGGCATCCCCCTGCCATGATGAAAGTGTCTGTAATTTGTGGCCCTCAAATCCTCTGTGTAATTGTGCACTGCTTGCTCCACTGAGGCCACCTGTAGGACCCCGCTCACCTCGTGATGTTAGCATATCTGTCACCGACTGCCCTTCCTCACCACAAGCAGAGCCCTCCCCCTCATCCCTCACATGTGCCCGCTCATCCTGTTGGTTTTTTGATTGCTTCCTCACCTTTGAGCATATTTTTTCTTTTGCCAACTGTCTAAACTGTGTACAGAACTTGCCATTGTATCATTCAAGATGTTATTTTTATTCCTTCTTTTTTCTTTTTTTTTACATTTCCCACAGTGGTAGTGACCTTTTTAGAGCACTGTGCTTCTTTTATTTGTTTTGTGTTTTGCCTGTCAATCAAATGCTTGCTTCTTCGAAAGTAATATATACTGTAAGTGTAATCAAGTGTTTACTGGTGTAAAGAAGAAAAAAAATGATTTGTAAGCCTAATTATCAATATACTTAATGACATGGACTACCCCTTTAATAACAGGGTTATTATGTGAAGATGTGATTTGGCAGTCTCCCAGCTGAACCCTTCCTCGTTTTGCTGTTATTGAAAAGTCATTAGAAGTCATTAGAAGTTATCCTGATTAGCTACAGTACGCCAAAAAACAAAGGGCTTGACATCCAACAGTATCTACTTTCTATTTCACATTATATAAAATGATCTATCAATAATAGTTCATTATTATTATTTATATTATTATCATTATTGTTATGATTATCTATGAGTAGTTGCCAAAGACATTAGTTTCATGCAGTTTTTCTCGTTTACATTAAAACCACCTTGTTTAATAGGAAAACAAAGATGATTGATGATGAACTATATAGTAGGCTACTTTCCCAGTTTATTTTATCATTCACCATTATTCTGTATCTTCCATATCTGTACATGAAAACTTGAGTTCCTCACAAAGGTTGGTTTGAGGTTCATTTCACTGTGGGTCATCTGTGTTTTCACAGAGTTATTAACCAACAGGAGTAGTTTGTTATGCAGGTGCAATAGGTGAAGACAATCACATACCTGGTTTCCCTGGGAGAAAAACTGTTTAATTAGTCCTTAAGTTGCTCTTCTCAAACCTTAAAGGGACAGACCTTACATGTTTAACATATTTAAATATTTTTTTGAATATACTTTGTACTAATATAGCTTTTAGAGTTTAAAATCAGTCTAAGAAACACTAAAGTAAAAACACTGAGAAACTCAGTCCCTCCAGGAAATCGTGATTTTGCAATGGTAATATTTAATGCAAATTCAATCAAACTCCGCAATTTTTCAAGCTTACTGTGATTTCTCTAGAAAAAGTTGAAATGCATCCTAAAATGTTGTATGTTTACCTGAGTGAAAGCTATGGAGCCGCCATCTTCTGTTGCTGTGGGAATGTGACACATCACATCATCGCCTTGTGCGTTCAGATGAAAACAAGTAAAATAACTGCAAAAGACTGTGCACCACAAACCACTTTCCTAATGGGTACAAGCTATTTTGTGTTCCATGCAACATTGTGGTCAAACAGAATACAAGCAGAAATCACTACTTTTGCCAGTTCCTGCAATTTTACCACAAAATAATCCTATAAAGATCTCTGAGGAAAGCCACTGCAAATCACGTATTTTTGATCGCTGTGACCAGAAATGAGTCTGGGAGGGACTGTATAGTGTATTTTTTTAGAAAATGCTTAGTTATATACAATGACACGCCACTTATTTTTAGAATCCATTTTACACTGTGACTTTACCATGTTAATTTTGAACCATACATAAGCTAATGTGCTTGGCGAGCCAATTTCAGGATACTGCCTCCTACACACAAGCCCTTGTAGACACAGCAAACAGTAAATCAACTGAAAGTTCACATTTTTTGCCAAGTCAGATGTTTGTTGCGGGGAGGGGGAGGGGGGTGGTGGGGGAGTAGTTGTGTTTGTGCTCAATGTGGAAAAACAAAACAAACAAAAAAAAAAACTTGAAATGTTGAAGGTAATTTAGTGTTTACTCCACTATATGGTGGTAGTTAATGGGATAGAGTAAAACTTGTGAGACTTTCTCCTGTGCTCACCTTGTTGTCTTGCAATGGCTCCATATGTGTGCTACTGTAGCATTTAGATAAGCAGCGGCCACAAACCGCTGAAGGAGTTTGTTATTGCTGTACCTGCTGTGTGAAAAAATCATTGAAACACAACTTTGTCTTTTTGTGACACATTTAGCTACTATTCAAAAGCTCCTTCCTTTCTACTACTACTACTATTATTATTATTATTATTATTATTATTATTATTATTATTATTATTATTATTATTATTATATGGAAGTGCTACTTGCTGCAAAGTATTCATTTTCATCATCTCATTCTAATGGTTTCAGTGACACTGAATATTTTCAAAAGTCCTGAAGAAAAATTGTCATGATCGATTTCACCCTTGACCTTGTTGTTTTGTAACATTTAGTTTTATTTTTTTAAACATATACATATTTATAGGCATATGACACATTTCTTTTGACATTTGTTGTATATTTGTGGAAGGATGAAACCTGAATAAATATTAGGATTATAAGATCTTTTTGTTGCCCAATGCTGGAATAATGAAATCATGTGACAAAATGTAACCTTTTTTTTGTTTTTTTTTTGTTATATTTTATGTAAATATTAACAATGTAATCTGGTGTGTGAGAAAATGCAGTTTAACATTAAACTTCACGAACTACCCATGTTATATTTGTTGTTCTATCTTCACTGCAGTCAATGTACAGTATATAGTTTGTGATGTAAGGCTTTATGGGCCAATAGGGGGCAGCACACCAGTCTCAAAACAGCAAGTAGACTGTAAGTTAGTAAGTTGTTGCATTTGTATGAATGTTGTCAATCAATTCAAATATTTAATCACAATTAATAGCATGATTGTCCATAGTTAATCAAAAATTATAACATCAAAATTTTGATGTTTGAAAAATATGCTATAAATAATGATGTAGGACAAACTCAAGCTCAACAGGTGACAGACAGGCACTTGGCCAGATACATTTTCCATTACTTCAGTCCTGATTAAATATCACTCCCTGGATCCCTCACTTCAAAAAGCAAATCACACAATGTAATTATATCCAACCTCTCATGGGATAAACAAAGGATCAAAAACTATCCCATTTGCCCTAGGATAAAACGAGATAATAAACAATAAACAAACAATAAATAAAGTGAGCTAGAAACAATAGGAAGGGAGTATACAAAAGAAAATGACTTTGGCTCTGGTCATCTTACAGGTTTTGTATCTTGGATGCAGTCGTGGCTCTTGATGGAAACTCAAATGCTGTTGTTGGATGTGATCTGAATTATTTCAGCAGATCCTGAATCATGCTCCACAACGATAATTGGCCTGCAGGCTGCAGCCATATTTAGCTGCTGCTGATGAAGGCTGCTGCTTGTAGGTTTGGCCATGGGTATTACAAATTAAAGAGGATATCTTCCTACTAGCTGGCTAATTAATTAACTAATTAACTGACAAAAGAATCCATTAATATTAATAAGTCGTATCTGTTTTATACTATTTGAAGTCATTATTTTAACAGGCAAATCAGCAGTTGTTTTTGGCCAAACCCAGAGGATTTCTAGTGTGGATGCCAGGTAACATGTAGTCTACAGCGAGCTTCCAGGAACAGAGCGGCACAAAGCCAGAGCTGCATGTAAAAGGTGCCTTTATGGCCAGAAAATCCATTCCAAACAACTCAGGATATATATACAGTATATATATATATATATATATATATATATATACACACATTCTCAATTAGTAGAAACGTATAAGATGTTTAAATGGTATAGGATCATTCAGTTAAATCAGGATGAAATGGTTGGTTGGTATGAATAGAATTGGATAAAAGGAATTAAATCGTCTCTAAATTTATGTTGCTGCAGGATGTTGCATCATTTTTGTATAGATCCAGAGTCCATCCTCTCCACCTTTTCCTCAAAGCCTAAACCTTGGCCAGCAAGGGAGTAGAGTCAGCTGTAGGAGAATCTCCAAACCTCACATACAGGTATATACTGTACAGTGGTGTGAAAAACAATTTGCCCATCTCCTGATTTCTTGTGTTCTTGGATGTTTTTCACACTTAAAACAAAAGTTTCAGATCGTCAAACACATTTAAAAATTAATCAAAGACAACACAAGTGACCACAAAAATGGAGTTTTTTTTGGTTTTTATTATTGAGGGAGAAATTGCAATGGCCCTGTGCAAAGTGATTGCCTCCTAAACCTAATAACTGGTTGGGCCCTTAGAAGCAATAACTGCAATCAAGCATTTACAATAACTTGCAATGAGTCTCTTACAGTGCTGTGGATGAATTTTGACCCACTCATCTTTGCAAAATTGCACCTTCCAAAAAGTCTAACTTTTGTCTCGTCAGACACCAGACTATTTTCTCAAAGGTCTTTGGGATCATCAAGATGTTTTCTGGCAAAATTGAGACGAGCCTTAATGTTCTTTTGCCTCAGTAGTGGTGTTTGTCTTGGAAATTTGCCATGGAGCCATTTTGACCAGTGTTCATGGTGGAATCATGAACACTGACCTTAACTGAGGCAAGGGCAGTTCTTTGGATTGTTGTTGGGGTCTGTTGTGACCCCTTGGCTGTGTTGTTGCTGCTCTTGGGGTAATTTTGGTTGGTCAGCCACTCCTTGGAAGGTTGGTGTTTACTGGAATCCCAAAGCAATGGCTTTATAACCTTTTTTCCCAAACTGATAGATCTTAATTACTTTTTTTCTCATTTGGTCTCATTAGATTTCAGCATGTCTAACAAAGGATCTTTTGGTCTACTTTGTCAGGCCTATTTAAATGTCAGTCAGTCAGTCATTTTCTACACCTGCTTATTCCTCATTAGGGTCACAGGGGTCTGCTGGAGCCTATCCCAGCGTGTTACGGCACCCCAGATGGTCACAAAAATACACCCCAGATGGTCACCAATCGTGGGGCACACACACCATTCACTCACACACTCACACCTACGGGCAATTTAGAGTTGCCAATGTTTTTGGACTGTGGGAGGAAGCCGGAGTACCCGGTCGCCAATCGTGGGGCACACAAACCATTCACTCACCCAATTTAGAGTCACCAATTAACCTCAGCATGTTTTTGGACTGTGGGAGGAAGCCGGAGTACCCAGTGAAAACCCACACAGACACGGGGAGAACATGCAAACTCCACACAGAAAGGTCCCAGACCCAGGACCAAGGAGGTCTTGAACCTGCGACCTTCTTGCTGTGAGGCAACAGCGCTAACCCCTGCACCACCGTGTCGACCCTATTTAAATGTTTGTTTTTTTTTCATTGAGAACAGGTGTGGCAGTAATAAGGCCTGAGTGTGGCTAGAAAAATTGAACTCAGATGTGACAAACAGTTATGTTATCAAGGGGGCCTTTTTTAACCTTAATTTAAAAACTGGATTTTGTGTGTCCATTGAAGTGTGACAAACATATATATATATATATATATATATATATATATGGAGAGAGAAACAGAGAGAGAGACAATGTTTGGTACCCATAATGCATAGTGTCTTTCTCTGGCTAAGCTGGCTGGCAGACACTTACTGCCCACATTACTGCACACATATATTAATAATATATATGGATCTTGATGTGACTCTTGGTGGCTTTACCTATTGGTTCAAACTGTGATAATTCAATATAATAATATAATATGTCTGATGTTCACCTGCAGCCATAGTGTGTGATGTTTTTTTTTCTTTTTTCCCCTGGCTATCCCAGCAGTATCCCAGGATGAGGATATGGGTGCAATTTGACCAGAACAGGCCTCTTTGTTTTAATGTGTATGGGTTTTGTGCCATAGGCAACATTACATGACTTGCATTTTAGTCTACCTAAATGTTCTGTTCTAGGGAGTAATTTAGGCCTATAAAGGCTGTGTATTAGTGTATGAATGTTTGTGTGAATGTCAGTCTATAGCATGTACAATGAAGCATTTTGAGTGGTTGGGAGACTATAATAAAAGTAATAATTGTAACAATAATAATAGTAATAATTTGTATTTTTTAAGCCAGGAACACAAGAACAGAGCAGGAACAATCACAGAAAAGTCATAAAAATACAGTGTGAAAATCCAGACATACAGTTCAAAGTTTACAAAATTAGTTCAGGTCAGTTGTCCAAGAGTAAAACACTTTGAGGGTTACTAAAATACTTATTTTAGTAATGTGGTTGACATGACCACCAGTAATGTGGTCATGTGGTTGCGTCACAGAGCTGTGGAGCGTTTCAGAGACAGCATAGAAAAAGCTTGGTCACCTTTGACCTCAGTCTTGACTCCGGAACTGCCAGTAGTCCCAGCCCTGCAGACCAAAGAGGCCTATTTGGACAGTAGGGACTTAAAATATGCTTGGTAATATAAGGCCTTGCCAGTTAAGAATAGGATTTTAATATGAATTCTAAAAGAAAAAAAAAATGTCTGTTTGAGAGGTAAGAAGAGAAACATTCTAGGACTGTTCACGAAATGCACACCCACTCATTAATCTACTGATTAGTGTGTGGCGATCAATAGTATCAAACACTTAAGTCTAGCAACACCAGTATAGAGAAATGCCCTGAGTCTGCAGCCATTAATACTTCTCAGAGCAATTTCATTGGGATAATGTCCTGATGACTGGAAGAGGCTTTGATAATGAATATAATATTTGTGAGGGAAACCATATTAACTGGCTGGAACCTGTCTAGCAGTTGTGGTTATGGACATGACAAAGCAATGGGGAAGGTGGGGGGGTGGGGGGTGGGGGCAATGTTTGCTCTAACTCTGTGTATTTTGTCCATGGAAAAGTAGAAACATTTCTCACCATCTGCATCAGTTGAGGCAGAGGCAGAAGTGGTGAGTGGTTTGATAAGCCAAATGGTTTGGTTGCAAAAAGGAATCTTGGATTGTGCGGAGTGGTGCAGCAGAGCACAGAGAAGTATTGCTCTGTTGCCTCCTATACTTTTTGATTAAAGATGATATTGTTCTCTTGTTGCTTGTTGCTCTCTTTTGTTGTATGTAGTGGACTTGGAGTTTTTCAGTCCCCCATTTGCATTCTGTTCTTCTACAAACTTTCATAAGGTCTTGAATGACTTCATTGATCCAGCAGGAAGTTACTACAATCTTCTAATAAGTAATACATATAAGTAATAAGTGGGGCTACAGTATCAAGTGTAGTCACATATATTTGATTGAAATCATACAGCTGCATATTTATATCTGAAAAAAAGACAAATTGTGCTGTAACTTGCTGAAGATAAACCTTAAATCCTTGGCTGCGTTTATAGTCTATATGTCTGTGCTGCAGCTTGTAGAAGAGTATCAAACACTATACACAGGTGATCAGAGATAGTGATGACAAGTGTAGACAGATTATTTACATCCAGACCCATTATAAACATCAAGTTCAAGACTTTTAATCAGGCCAGAGACATGTTGTACCAGATTGAAAGACTCAGTGAAATTTAAAAACTCTGCTGCAGTGGAGCATGAAGAGTTTTCTATGTGCAACTCAAAATCACCAACCAGGGTTATCTTATAATAGTTTAAAATAATCAACAATAAAAGTTTTGAGAATTCCCTTAAACACCACTGGATTTGACTTTGAGGAGTTTATAAATGCCAATGCCTAACAGAGGAGCGGGCCCAGCTATTTTCACAATCGACACTTCTTAAAACTTAAGAAGTTGTCAGATGTGATGGAGCTGCATTTGCAGTGATTTTTAAAAACAACAGTAAGGCCTCCACCATGTTTAGTAACCTTGGGGAGCTAAACACTCTGCAGTTCACTCAGCTCAATGTAGTCACCAAGCTCCTACCAAGTTTCTAACAGAAATAAAAAGTCCCTAGAAACTATAAAGGTGCAATACAAATGTTGTTTATTTACCATTCCACCCTGAAGTAGCTGGCCACATATATGAACATCCTTCAGAACTTATCCTCTCAAAAGATTAGAAACTGTGCCTAGGTTAATTTCATTCCATCAAAAATATGATGTAATGTGACATGAGCAGGCCAGTTCTCTTAAATTATTCAGTGGTAGTGCTAATCAGGGGCTGGAAGGTGTAAATTGGAATATGTGCAATAATCTGATCAGTGAAAAGAAAATAAATGTGCTAAAAAGAGGCCTTTCATGTAATACTGTCAAAGAGGACATGAAGAGACAACTACCACATTCAAATGTTTAAAGAAGCACTATTTTTTCATTTTCTCAGTTTAATATTTAAATTATCTTTGACTATTTATAAAAATAGGCATGAATTTATGTTGCAAAAGCACCTATATAGAACTATAACTGTAATGCAGACTGTCTTCTCAAACACTCACTCTGAAAAATCCTGTTTTTTATTATAGTCTTACATAACAATAGCATAGGTATAGTATAGCCATGAGTTATGAGTAGTTTTATCAGAATTGAATTCCTTTAGTAGATATTCAGTCAGTCGGTAAGTGTTACAGATCAGGCAGAACACAAATGCAGAGCCAGACAGAGGTCACACCAATCTTTATTTTGATGATGAAACAGAGGCTGAGTTGATGTGCTGGTGAATGGCAGGGGATGGCAAAGAAGGTCGAGGCTGAATTGGTCTGGGGTTGGAGGTTAAACCGGTGTGGTTGGCTGGGGTTCCCTCAGGGGAAGCCTTAAGCATCTAGGGGCCCATTTCAAGAGATAATGTGGGGCTGTTATTATAAGAAAAGAGCTTATAATCACAATATCTGCAGTGCTTCTACAGTGCATGGTCAGTCAGGATCTGATGAAGGATGAAAATGAAAATACAGGATCATGTAAAAAAAATGCTAGTGACAATAATGTGTCACTGGTAATATATTAAAAAAGGAATTTCTAAACCATAAACATACATCAATTTCTGGTTCATTTCCAAATAAATTGAAAATAGCTAACGTGGGAGCAGTCTTCATTTCACAAAGTGAAGGTATCTTTGCTGCTGGACCCATGGCGAACAAAATAATTGCAGAAAATCAATGTGGGTTCAGGTCAAATAGATCAAGATCACTAGTAATAATAGAGGCAATAGAAGAATCACAAAGGCTATTGATTGCAAGTCATATGCGGTTGTGCTATTTATTGAAAAAAAAGGCTTTTGACACAATCTACCAAAACATATGAATCAACAACCTGGAAAGATATGGTATCATGGGAGCAGTGCTTGTTTGGTTCAAGAGTGATTTAAGTGGGAGACGACAATTGTAAAATTTGGTGACTCTTCTATTTCATTTCTAGACATGGCTTGTTGTGTCCCCCAGGGGTCACTATTTAAGTTATTTGGAATTGTAGAATGAATACACAGATAAAGATAAAAATAGATGAAGTTAAAATTGAAAGAGAAATTCCTGGGGTAACCGCTGGAAATCAATGAATTAGCTGGAAATCAATTATCAAACATGTACAAACTAAAGTCTTTCAGAAATCACTCCATAGTCTTACCTGGAACTGTGATGAGATTTGGGGAAATAACTACAAAACCTCATTACATCGGCTTACTCTTCTTGAATCATCCACAGTGTTGGTTAACAGGAGCACTCATTCTTACAGTCAAAATAACTCACGGTTAGAGATATTGTGGAATTCCAAATAGCTCAAATGATGTGCAAACAAAAAAATAACCTGTTACCTATAAATATACAGAAATTAATCATGGGTTATAATTCAGAAGGGGAAAAATATAACTTTAGAATTCAATTAAGTCATTCAACCAGAAAAAAAAGTTTTTGTATTTCAGTCACAAAGGTGAGACTGTGGAACAGGTGCATCATGGAGATGAAGAAATGTCCAAATACGGATGAGAGAGGTGTTGCAAATGACCAGGTGTTACAAATACAAACAAATACACATACAAACACTGTTTATTGACTTTGTCATTTTTTTAGATTATTCATGTGTGTATGTGTGAACGCATGTGAAATTTACTTTATATGCCAAATACATGGTGTGTGTATATATATATATATATGTTATTGTCAGTCAGTCATCTTCTATACCCGCTTACTGGGATTGGTCTGCTGGAGCCAATCCCAGCGCATTACAGTGAGAGGCAGTGATACACCCCAGATGGTCATCAGTGTATCATGGGGGACACACTTCCAATTAACCTCAGCATGTTTTTGGACTGTGGAAGGAAGCCAGAAAACCCACAGACACGGGGAGAACATGCAAACTCCACACAGAAAGGTCCCAGACCCAGGCCCAAGGAGGTCTTGAACCTGCGACCTTCTTGCACTGAGGCAAACGCGCTAAACCCTGCGCCACGGTGTCACCCTAAAGTTATTGTATTGAGTTATTGGTGTTAAGCTAGGTGTAGTTGTCTGGGTGAGAGGACGCTGGAGCATTTGTTTGCCTCTTCTTACGCCAAGAAAACTTTTTCTAACGTTGTTCTTTTCCTACCACTTTTTTGCAGAATTTGGACTGTTCCTGATCTTTAACTTGACACTTAACAGTGTCAGACACTACTGTAGGACCACAGCAACCTGGTTGGAAGGTAAACCCTTCCACCTGTGCCGTGTAGCCCTCTGCTCCAGCCGAAGCTGCTGCCTTCCTCCTGAACCACCTAAGCTCCCATTTGGGTGGATGCCTTTCCATCACCGGTAGAGACCCAGGCAGGTTTTCACCTGTCCTGATTGCCCGTTGGTTTTTTGGTTGTAGCTAGCCGGCTACGTTGGCCCAGCTTTGTCCTGTCGGGCCCAACCGCGGGCTGGTCTCCCCTTTACTGGTTGCTGTCTCTGATTCTGTTCCACCTCTCTGCACTGGTTACCGTCATTGTCTGTTCACCATGTCTGCATCCCGGTGATGGCTCTCCGCTACTCTGTTTATTCCTCAAATGACCCCCTCCACCAAATTCATTGCCACTCTGAAAAACTTCTTTGCTATCCCCACTACATCCATTGAGGCTCCCACTGCAAGTTTTGTTAGAGCTCCACTGCTACAAACTCCATCCCAGGCCTGCGGTCTGTTCGCAGCTCCCACGCTGTTGCATCATAATCTATATTAAACTTTTCAATCTGGCTTCAGAACCCACCACAGCACAGAAACAGCTCTTCTTAAAGTCACCAATGACCTCCTGCTCTCCTCCGACTCCGGCTCCTCTCAACCTTCTGTAGTCCATAGGCCTCACTGACTCCACCCTCTCCTGGTTTATATCATACCTGTCTGAAAGATCCCATTACATCTCAATCAAACAGATCAAATCCCATACCACCCCTGTCTCACATGGAGTTCCTCAAGGTTCAGTCTTCGGTCCCATCCTGTTAATTCTGTACATGCTACCACTTGGTCACATTATTCACCGCCATGGACTTCATTTCCAATGTTATGCTGATGATACCCAGCTTTATATCACCACCAAAACCATCACCCCATCAATCCTCGCCACAATCACCAACTACCTCACCAACATTAAATCCTGGACTTCCTCAAACTCAACAGCTATAAAAAAGAAATCATTACTTTCGGTCTGAAAGTCATGCTCTCCACCTCTCAAAAATTCTCACTCACCATCGACACCATCGTCACTCTGTCACTCCCTCACCTCTGGTCGAAAACCTCAGCATCTACATGGACCCCGCACTCACCTTCAAGCCCTACATCAACCACGTCATCAAGACATCTTTCTTCCACCTCTGAAATATAGCTTGTCTTCGGTCTACTCTCTCCACCACTGCCGCTGAGGCACTAATCCATGCCTTTGTCACCACCAGACTCAACTACTGCAAACCTGTATGGCCTGTCCTCTAGTGTCCTTCAAAAAATACAATATGTACACTCCGCTGACCAACTACTTACTCGCTCCCCCTCCAGAGAACACATCACCCCCATCCTCCGTCAACTTCTCATCTGCTGCCACTACCCCGCCCACCAATTGCGCTCCTCTGATGCCAACCTCCACACCCCATCACCAAGTCCAAGCACTGCACCCTGGGGGACAGGCCATCGCCGCCCCCACCCTCTGGAACCCCCCCCCAACTGGAACTCTGACTCCCTGCCTTCTTTCAAAGCTCATCTCAAAGCATCTCAAAACCCATCTCTTCAAAATCGCATGCAACACCTGACATTTTCACTACTCCCCTACCCTCTCTCCATTGCTGCCTCCTGATGTCTTTCTTTGAATCCCCTTTATGTAATTGTCTTTGTAAAGCATCTTTGAGCACCAGGAAAAGCGCTATATAAAACATATATTAATATTAAACAAGAAAGAAAACTTGCTATTATTATTTAATATTTCTGGAGAAGCACATGAGTTTGCCTTCTTCTTGCTTGGATTTAAGTATCTGTATTATTTTCTTTCTGCTTCTTCTTATTTGGTTTACTATGGTTTTCTGTAGTTTTTCTCAATTTGTCCTTGAATATTTTGCTTTCAAATCTAAAACACAATTTTAAGTTTCCATAACATTATGAAGAAAAGGACGGTGGATACTTGTAAAGCTAAAGTGTAAACTTTAGCTTTACATCGCAGTGTCCAGTATATATAAATATATTAGAGCTGTCATTTTAATGTGTTAATTCGATTAATTAATTATGCCGCAATTTAACATTAATTATGAGTATCAATGGTGGCGAGCCCAGGGGTGAAAGTGAACCGGAACTGTCCGGAACTACATTCCGCTAAAAGATTCACGTTCCGTTAAAAAAGGAGTAGAAGCTCTCTGTCAAAATCCAATGTTAAATAAAGGAAATGATGTACTAAAGTCACATTAGCTACATTATCCGAGTGCTGCAACAATTCCAGTGTGCCCGTTTCAGTGTAATCTACGCTGTTTCGGTGTCTGTCTGTGCCGTTTGGCACGGAGCGACAAGTCTGAATGCGTCTCCGGTTGCTATGCAACACGAGGAGCCGAGCTGAACAAATGCGTTTCTGGTTGGTCGATGGACATGTGGTCACGTTATCAGCAATTGCTATATTGAGCTTAAGTGCCTATTTGAGACAGCCTTATTTTATTTCAGAATTTTATTTATTTAACTGAATCGCTGTATTTGTTTTACATTTCTGAATAATGCACTTGGTCTAACTGGTTTAATGTGCTGGACCTTTACTTTTGGATTTCATTCATGAAGCACAGTTCACCAATAAAACATTGGATTTCAGATCTTCTCTTCTTACTGTATTCAATTGATTAGTCATGTACTACAATTTTTTAATATCTTAGAATTCAGATTCTTTATCTTTTATTAAAATGCGATTAATTCGATTAATAAATTACAAAATCCTGTAATTAATTCCATTATTTTTTTTAATCGACTGAACTATATATATATATATATATATATATATATATATATATATATATATATATATATATATATATATATATATTTAAAAGTGTGTGAATAATTGAATTCCTGCATGTCAGTGGGGGCCCTCGGGAGGTCACCAATGGGGTTCCATATATAGCACAACGATCCAGTAAGAACTGGCTCTTCATTCTGTCCTATTGATGTAGGCTTAATGATAAGATGGCTTGCTTGAAGGCAGGTGAGTTGACTGATGATGACGAGCAGGTGTGCGGGGAGTAGTGTGCCGGCAATGGGGGGAAAACTGCAGACAGACGTCATGGAGGAGAAGCTGCCACAACGGTGTTTGAACAAAGTAATACACATTAAACTATACAAAGTAACTCAGCACAGAATCTGACTGCTGAATAGTTCAGTTCTATGAATTGATTGGTTGTATGATTGATTTGGTTTAATTTGTTTCACAGAGGATCGAAACTCATCAAGTTTTGAATTATATTAGCTGTAGGTTTTAAAATATGGATGAGGAGTAAATGCAGAATTTGAAGTCAACCACTGATGAGGGTAACATATTACTGCTATGTGCAATGTGTGTGCGTGTGTGTAGTATTTTTAATGGAACTTTAGTGTGTTTATGTTACTTGAAAGACTTCCTGTATGACGTTAAACTGTGTTTTCTGTGGACTCGAGTGCACTGAGAAGAATAAAAGATGCTGCTTTTTTGTGTCTAAAATGAAAGTTCTTCATCTCAATCTCTAATGTTCTAAAACGCTCCTGGGTAAATTTCAACCTATACAGGAAACATTTTGCTTTGTTATTGATTATATAGCTGCTTTTTCTTTCTACCTTACCACATCAACCTCCATGCGGAGCTGCTCTTGTTAGAATAACATACAATATCTGCACCGAATAAAAGCCTCTGCAGAGGATGCTGTACACAGTCAATTTTTCAATACATCTAAATTCATTCATCATAGCTGCAACAAATTCTCTTCAAACCTACACAAAGAAGAACATCTCTCTCATATATTTCTTTGAAATCATAGTTTGTTTACATATGACACAATATCAGCAGAGTATGTAACTAGAAGCCTCATTTCCTAATTTCCAAAGGACAGGTTAATGTGACTCTTTTCTCCTGAGAGATGCAAGAATTGCTTGAGAACTCATCCAGAAAAGCCCACTTGATTGGATTGGGTGAAGTCTCCTGGAACAAATCCTCTGTGTCACTTTTATGTAACACGTCGCCCTGCTCCTCTTTTGCTCTTCTCTAATTTGCTTTGTCTTTGTAATATCTGTGTAACAGACATCTCAGTAACAACAGCTCCCAGGGTTCGAATTACACAGTAGGCTTTCAGGAAGCCCTATTTTCCGGTACACTACTAAACATGTCACACACACACGCATGCAAGATTCTACTGTTACTGCACACAGTTAATACTGTTTGAATTACGGCTCCCTTGAAAGCCTGCTTAGGTAAATGTAGGGGAGCTCTGAAACGGAATGTCCATTTTTGTGTCTCGGGTATTAGGTTTAGAATTTCTGTACATTGTTTCTTGTAAGAAATATAAATAGCAAATATATGTCAACATTTGTCTGCAGAGTAATAGTAATAATGACTTTAAAAACTGTGTTTACACAATGCTTTAACTGACAAAGGATCCTCAGAGGCAATATATCAACAGTAAGCTGAACAGTAAGGCCAAACAGGAGTAAGACAGAATAAAGGCAAAAACAAAAGATGCAAATATAGTGTAGAAGGAACTGCAAGAGAAGTAGACAGTAAAAAGATAGAAGACCATAAGAAAATATTTGTTTAATCTGAATAATCAATCAATAAAAGACAATAAAATGACAAAGAGACAGCATCACAGTGTTTATTCCTGCTGCAGTTGTCCAAGCGTAGCACACTCAAATCACTTTGTGTATGTCGCCTCTGGGATCTTGTCTCTCAGTGGTGTTTGCATGGCTTCATACATATATCTCTGTAAGAAGTAAAATGTTACCGACAGAATTAAAGTCCACCTGAAATGACATTTTTTTTTTAAATCTTAGATAAAATCTCAGGTTATATTATTTGTTTATTTCACCCTCTATTGCCTAGTGTTGCCATATGGCAACAATTACGTTATCTTCATTTTTCTAAAAAGGCTGTGACATCTGATGTTTTTACAGTTAGGTGTGAAAAAGGGGGCCTTTTATTTAGAAGGATATAGAATTTATGAGGTCACATGACCATGATATCCTGTTTGCCAGCCCCTTTTCCTCATGGACATTTTTCACAACCCAAGGTTTGGCTTCACCAAATTAAAAATTTAAGTCACTATCTCAGATAAGTATACTTATTCATGCATTCATATTATTATTTCTTGTTACATTTAATTCAATTTTGATGTTCTAAATGTTTTTTTTTCTAATATGCTAAAATAGATTTATTATATGGAAATGTCATATGTAAAATTCCTAGTGCATACAACCTAATGAAGTACCATTGACTTACATAGCAGAAAACTATCCTGAGACTATATTTACATCTTGTTCTTATATTTCTTAAATGTATCTATTATTTAGGCCATTTTAAGTGCTAAAAATGGTCTGAACATTTTTACCATGTCTAAGTATTATTTCGTACAATAGAGGGTTAACTACATACACTGCTACTAAAAATTCCCAAAAATCATCATTACATCCATCTGTCAATCAAAGCAAGTTGTTTTCCATGATAAAAAGTGAGCTAGCATTAGCCTTGTAGCTACCTGCCACTGTCCGATCTGTTCTGCGCAATTGTCAAATCTAATTTCTTGTTTACTGCTACCTGTATGTACTGTACACCTGAAAGACATAACAAATCAGACAGTAGATATTCTCCAAACACTGTTTCAGGTGTATTGTAACTGTATAGTATACTAATGTATAGTGACGGTAGAATGTTTCTCACAGTAACCCAGCAATCGAACGCGCACATCCAAGTATCCATGTGAAATGCTTAGGAGCGCACAAGAAAATAAAATAAGGCTCCTCTGAAATCTACTGTGAAATTCAAACCCTGATTATCACCACAACGCTGGGCTCAAGGCACCCTGTGTGTGTGTGTGTGTGTAGGTGTGTGTGTGTGTGTGTGTGTGTGTGTGTGTGTGTGTGTGTGTGTGTGTGTGTGTGTGTGTGTGTACAGGCTTTAAAGAGATTTCTGTCACACCCAAAATCAGACACACGAGTGGCCAGGAGCATATTAAAGAAACGTGAAGTCATTTCTCATTTTCTGTTATGTATTAGAAGAACCACGGAAAAGCATCAATTGTGACAAGTGTTTAGTAGATGCATAAACAATTCCATCTCATTATATTCTCCAATAAGCTGGACGAGGCAATTTCCTTTGTACACTTGACCTTTCAGACAAGCATATTAAATGCATCTGTTTTGCTCTGTGCTCATCCTGTGTGGATGTGTGTTGGTGTGTTTGTGTGTGTGTCTGTTGACTGTTGTTAATGCATCATGTGTTTCTGTCTTTACTAGAACTAAAAGCAGTCAGAGTCGATGCAGCTCGTCTGAGGATGCAGGAAAGCGGGGCAGACAGTAGAAGCAGCAGCTCAGATGGGCTCGGTGCTCATTTTTTCTCATCAGCTCTCTGTCATATTTTAGCATTGTGTTAAGCTCATTGGGATGCATAGAAGAGAAAAGGGAAACAGAGATGAAATTGACTGATTCACTGCCTTGCACGAATGGAAACAAATTTCATGTGACACTCCGCAGCAGAGAAAGATGGGCCTTTTCCTCACAGTGGCCACAACCAATAAGCATTATTCATTCCGATATACATCATACCCAATCCCAATAGTAAAGCACTTTTCCTCCCCCTAATCACATATTGTTGAGAGGGCAGATATGGTAGGCTGAGTTTAGCTGAAGTTTATTGATACTGTGACTGAAGTTTTGCAAACTGATTCATATTATTTGGAAGTGTTTTTCTGGCAATTCATATGATATGACAAGTCAAATAATGAATCTGAGATAACATTTTCAGCCTGGAGGGTGGATGCACAGAAGCAGAACAGTTAAATATCCAGTCTCTTGCTACACATCAGTGCAACAAGGGCTCATCAACAGGAAGTGAAGTTACTCCTGAGCACCACACAAAAACTTTTCCCGCACTTCTCAGTGAAGACAAATGAAACACAAAGCTTGAAGGATCTTTGTGGATATCTGCTTCACATCAATGCCAAACATTCTCTTATCGCCTGCATCGCAGTGGCAATTTACATAAAGGTAATCATGTTAATCTTGCTGCTCCACAGCTGATCCTCTCCTCTGTGCCCCGGGTGACGTAATCAAATGTAGAGCAGACTTTGAGAGTTGGATTTGACCTTTTTATGAATTCAAAAATGCTCATGGAATATTGATAGATCAATAGCAGAAGCACAAGTAACATTACAGGCTTAAATCTGTCGGTAGCATGGATAAAAAGAACTTCTTGTCATATTTGCTGAAACTGTCAATATGTACTGACAGCAGTATATAAGACAGATAGTCCTTAGTCCCACCTACTGCCCTTAATGACATTTGCAAGACTCTACCACCACCATGCACCACAACCAAAATAGAGAGTAAGTAAGTTCTGCTTGATGGGTAATTACCCTGCTTGGTTTATGTTTGATTTAAGTTTGGAAAAAAATAAATAAAAATATAACCATAAACTAAGATGGTAGTTGTCACAGTAATACACGGCTGTTGTAGTCCTGCTAATGTTAGCTAGTTTCCAATGCTGAGGCTAACGTTACTGGTTGGTGTTGTTCTAAATTGAAACTATCCTTGTGAAGTGGCCAGACAGTGTTGTTCCTGAGCTCTCCTGACTAAATTTTAAGTGCTTTCCTGTGTATTTAGCAATATTCACTGCAGTTTCGGTTATTGTAGTTGCTAGCTTGTGCGTGTACGGTCTGGGAGTTTTACTCATTACAATTTTCAGCCTAAATCCATTCTCTTCTCAATCCTACCAACTGCAGCTTTAAATGATAAAGTGGATGATTTAGAGAGTTCTGCAATAGAAAATGACATGTCACAGATCGCCTACTCTTTGAAAATAATATACCCAGTGACATTTAAGCAGCAAAATTAAAAAAAAAAAAAATTTAAAAAAATAAAAAAATGTCATAAACAGAACAAAAGAAACCCAGACGCAGAACTGAACTTTCAGCTTCATCAGGTCTACATTTACGCCCTCTGCACCTTAAATAAAAAGACTTGATTTCCATAATCTCTCTCATCTTTTATTACAAACACAATATTTTTTTTGTAGTTTGTTAGCCTTGTTTCTGCTCAGGAGCACAGGGAACAATGTATTGTGCACCTGCCTGTCTTATCTGATGCAGCTTCATTATTGTTACCTACATGACACAGGCGCTGGGCGTAAACTAGTAGGTGAGAAACTAGCAGCTAAACCTGTATTTGTAAAGCGCTTTGTCCACTAAAATAAGTACAGTCTTCACCTCAATTGATTATTCAGAGTATGTTGGGCTTCACAATTGCCCAAGGATCAGTTTAAAATTAATGGCTCTTAAAGGAATATTTATAGGTCAGCCTTTTGTAAAATAAAAGCTCATATCTTTACTTGATACTCTTTCATTTCTATTTTCGAGTACTGTATTAAGTACTGTAATAAACTCTATATTCATTGATTCATTCAGTTTTGTATACCCACTTATTCCTCACTAGGTTCACAGGGGTCTGCTTGAGCCAATCCCAGCGTACTTTGGGTGAGAGCAGGGATACACCCTAGACAGATCACCAGCTTACTGTATACACACCTACACTTTGTATTTTTACATTTAAATTTGTATTACTGTTATTGTAATGTGAAGTGAGATGCTAATATTTTTTTGTCAAATAACACTTGCAGCGTATTCTTTAATAATGTTAGCAATTTGTGTTAGCTAGTTTTGTATCAATTGGTGAAATGGATTTTTTCTCATATTTATATGATTTATATGAAGTCCCTCTGGTGACATTGGATAAAAAAAATAAATGCGTGGGCACGCATTTAGTTTCTTGTGGCCCCACATTATTTAGTTTTATCCAATGTCACCAGAGGGCTTGGTAGATTTATTTCATCCTAGTTGAATTTGTGAAGTAAAATAACTTCACTATTTAAAATATGAACAAATAAATGATGATAGTTGTGAGCTCATATAAGAAGTTAATTGTGTTTGCCTGCCCTGTTTTATCTCCATAACTTCCCTCTTTAAGATTGTCGATCAAGGTCACAGTCGCAGGCACGGAGGCAGCAGAAATGACACTCCCACAAGTTTCTGATCATACACATCACCTTTGGGATTTTCTGTGACAAGGTGTGGGGGAAACTAATTTACACTAGCTCCACAGCATAAAGGAGCACTTCTGTGGAGAGATGATAAGCCTTCAAGGCCACTGCCGGAGCTCCAGGACAGTGCTCTGGTCTCAGCCATGTCGACACTTTCCTGACCACCTGTGTCCATCATTGTCCAAGAGACATACGGTGGGGACACTTTAACGAGGAATGCCAGGACAACTGATAAATGGAGAAAGCACCCGTGAGGAGGCAGATAAACAAAACACAGGCAGAGATAAGCAGTGTGGGGAGGAGAGCTGCATATAGTACACTTTAAAAAGGCTGAAGCCCTCTATGCATCTTTGTGTGCGTGAGTGCGTGTGAAAGCAAGACTATGGGATCGCACACAATTCTCATAATCATACATAGACATAGAAATATTTTGCTGTAGCATGACCTTTTCTTATTTCTGCAAGCCTGCGATGTAGAATATAGAGGTATTATGCTAACTAAGGCTACATTTGTAGTTCATTGCACTGCAATTATCAGTCCAACAAGGATTTCATGATCATTTTTTGTTTTTTTGAGATCAAAAATACCAAATATTTTTGTGTCAGCATTTTCTTATCATTTGCAAGGAATGCCTTTTTTTTAACTTACATTAAACCCCATCAAAGGTCTAAATAGGCTTAAAGCATAAAAAATAAAAAACATATTGATGCTGTGTCCCAAAACACATACTTCTGCTCTTACACTTTAATATTTTAAGTACATTCACACTACGAAGTGTGCAAAAATGTAGTGCACTGTGCTCACTTGGTGCATTCAAGCCAGGATTTTTAAGATGTGCTAACTACGTAACAGAAAACAGCAGAAATGACATAGCAGCAGATTCAGCAATATGAAGGCAGATGAAGCAGGGGAGGCATCTACAGAGTATTCAGAGTATACAGTATTCATTGTAACAAAATAACAACAGTAAAAGACAAAGATTGTTTCAATAGGCTGTCAAGTGAAAATCCACTGCCACCAGCAGGGGGTGTGGAAAAGATACATGGGTTTTGTGAAAGATGACCAGTATTTTGGGTTTGTTTTGCAAGAATTATGCAACATATTACGAAATATGCAGCATCGCAAAAATATGTGATATATTGCTGATTATGCTGGAATTCATGCAATCGCAAAATCACAAAAAATGGAAGCACTAAATATGAATAATATCAGTTTTATCAAGCATTAGGCGTGTCTTACCCATGTCTTACTTACCAGAAAATGGGTAATTTCTTTTGCATGAGTCCTGGGGCATAATTTCCCACTGGGTATGGGGGAAACATGTTAAACAATTTTTCAAAACCCTGTCTTTTGTTGCAATAGCACAAAGCATTGAGGGGATATGACATTTTTATAACATAATTTCTGCCAACAGCATGTGAGGGCCAATACAATTGTGTGAAATATCAAAATTCTGAGAAGTACCTATTTCCAGTTTGGTCCAGAAATGATCTGGATCTGTGCCAAATTTGATGGCAAATGATGAAAAAACTGATTTGGACAAAATTAAAAATGAGTGTACACACATATCCAGGAAAAATACTTTGACTTTTATGGTTGAAAAGGTACAGGCCAAAAGGTAAAGTTTGTTGCTGTAGCACCACCGTCTGGCTAAATTGCATCAATTTTGATACTGCACTCACCCGGGTCCCAAACAATACACCCACCAAGTGTGAAGTGGAACAGATAATTGGTTGTCGAGATATGCGAGAAATACACAGAAGGACAGACAGACAGAGATTCCTGGAATTATACAGAGATGCGGTAAGTGATTGTCAGACTTTCATGCAAAGAGTCTGCAGGGACCGCATATAAGGAAACACATGTCACTATGGAGGAGGAATGCATCATTTTTCCTTTTAGATTTTCTTCTGTTCTGTCCATGTTGCCGTCCCAGCTGTGGGCATTCAGGGTTCTGAAAGAAACTGTCTCCTTAACTCTGTTTGTTCTTGTGTCACTCATCTTCTTTCCCTACGGTGTTCTGAAGTCCTGTCTAAGCCACCTTTTGTTAAACTCTGTAGGAGCTCTGGCTCACATGTCAATTCCTCAAAAAGGCTTTCATCAAAGGTAAAATTTGCTAGATATTTTTGAGTTTCATTTTAGATTTCTCTTTAGCTATCCAATGATCCAATGAGGCAGATTACTATAACTCTTAATCAAGATATTTAGTTCAGTTGAATAAATCTAGTACACTTAAAATAAATGTTTAAATACAACAAAACCAAAAAAAAAAAACAGTTTTCATGAGTAGTTTTCCTAGAAGGCAACAGGAGGAAATACATTAATAGATGCGTCCGTCAGCAGCCCAGCTCACCATGACCTTACATTTCCTTTCAGAGAACTTAATAGAGCCGTTGATAAATACAAACACCACGCTGCAGTTTATCACCTTCACATCACCTGGCTGTAAAGCTGACAAATGTCAAAGAATGGCTATTTTTCAAACCTGCGAGCTCCTATCACAGCAGCACTACATTTCAATTAACTTATCTGAGACCCGCTGAAAATGTCCTCATAAAAGAAGACTGTATCATTAAAATGAATAAAAGTGCTATTATCCAGCTATAGATAATTACTCTTAAAAAACCTGTCACAGTGCAGCTCTTTCTAAACCTTATTTAGTTATAGAACATTTAATTTCATTTGACATCTTTGAATTGTCCTCTTTTCTTATTTCACTGCCTTTAGAAAATGCTTATCTACTGTTTAAGGTAGTTTACCCTGGAGGTGAGGATAAGTGTACATAAGAAGATGCTGAATCTGATTTCTAACTGCAAGGTTGACCCCTGACTCTGGATAGAAAATGCAGGTGTAGAATGAGAAACGGTGATCTCTATATCCCCATAGATCTCCCTCATAGCTGCTCCCATCAAGGCAACAATGGTTAACTTGCAACAGTGGAGCTCAGCAGCAGATGAGTGATTGCAGAAAGAAAGGCTTGGTAGCTGCCATTGATGAAAAACAGGGTGCATGGGCCAAACAGGGTGCTTAATCATTGTTGGCTTGATAAAATGTTGTAATTTAATATGTAAGTTCACCCCATAACACAAAGTTTGGGAATTGTTCCTCTCTTTCAAAAATACATGAAAATATAAATAAATAATAATAAATTAATTAGTTATAACGTGGATTTATTCATTAATGTTCTCATTTTACTACTATATATCAATTGATATGAAGGTACATAGTGGTATTTCTCATTTAAAAGCAACACATGCATACAAATTACTGTCAAATTAAAACTATACATTGTATTTTAGCTACAGAAAATTACTGTATACTTATGAGATGATTATTTTCTGCTTATGTGATATTTTTTCAAATGAAAAATCTATAGAAACAAAAAAATCCATTTCTTTTGCATAGAGTATGTCTCAAAGCCTTTGTGTGCATGATTGTTATTGAATTAGCTTCACAGTTTGTACCTGAGTAATTTCAAATTACACAGATGTTACCCAAATGTACCCAAATGCACCTAAATGGCCAATTTGGAGATTCTGACCTTAACAGACCGCTACTAAAACCTCTAACCATGCTCTGCTCACTTTGCATCAGTCTTGTTAAGGGGTCGTGCTATGGGTTTCTTGAGATTTTGGGCAGCAACTGTATGAACATAAAGAAATATTACTCTAAAATGACTTTGTTAGCTGGACATAAATTCTTTATTTTATCCTGTGTTTGATCTTGATGGATGCTTATTCCCCTGCAGACATTTCACAACCTTTATTATGATACTAAGAATATTCTTAAAAACTTTGTAGTTGCAAAGATAAGCCTGAACCAGAAGGGATGAGGGGTGTGGTCTATAGCTCCACCCTCCCTGTGATCCAGAGATATAGCTCCTGGTTTCCATCATCAGGCTAGAACTGAAGAAGCCTTTCAGATGAAAGGTGAAATGTCTTCAAGCTCAAAGAAAAAGTCCAGTTGCTTACTTTCAAACTCCTTGACTACAATGACCTGGATGGGTGAGAATCTACACAGACAACCAGAAGCCTAAGGCTTTAAAGGTTGAGTGTCAAAAGGTCTAATTTTATTTAATTTGCAGGAAATAAGAAATAATGATTAGTAATACATTTTCATCAAAATGTTTTTACATATTGTGATTAATGATAGACTGATGATGATGATGGTGATGATGATTGGCATTGGAAAATACAAGTTTGTTTTACAATATATGACATTTTATTATATAGTTTAATCCATGCATTCATCTTTAGGGTCATGGGGTCTGCTGGAGCCAATCCCAGTGCACTGGGACTGTGGGAGGAAGCTGGAGAGCCTGCAAAGAACATGCAAACTCCACACAGAAAGGTCTTGAACATGCAACCTTGTTGCTGTGAGCCACCATGTTGCCCTGTAGTTTAATATAACCATATTTAACATATTGTCATATTGTATGGGCAAGCACTTTTCCAACTTATCTATATAAAATATTGTTGCTGTAAAAGCATTTTATTACATTAGAAACTTTATCCAAAGCTGTTGACTGTTTTTTTTTTTTTTTTTTTAATATGTACATATGTCCAAGAATGTACATCGAAGTACCCATTTAGAATTTCATAATTACTCAATCGGACACAATCTTCCTTTATATAAAACAACACATGGTCAGTTTTTGATCAAATAGTCAGTTTGTAGAATGAATCTAAGTTTATATTTCCTTCATGTATTTGTTATATTTTATACGTGAACATGCACACTTATTTGTCAGTATATAAGAGATCTGTATGTAACATTACTACTATGATGAGAAATGGATGAAAGCTCTGCATTTCATGGGTTGACATGGCTGACTAGTATATCTGCCGCTGACCATGTTACAATTTAAAAATGGAATATTTCATTTGTTTCTTGATAATAAGTTATTTTGCTGATTATTAAAATGCTTGACATGCATTAAAAGATTAGCCCATGATGAATAAATAATAGAGTATGATTCATTTTCAGTTTAAGTATTGAGTATTGAGTTTAAACAATAAGTTTGAGTATTGATTTACATTTATTTTTGTTTAATTTTGTTAGAAAAGGAAGAGAGCGGTCTTTCCTCACTGCAGTGGAGTACACCACAAAGGTGTGTCACTGTGCTCATTTTGTCACCCTTTCCAGGTATGTGGACTATAAATATACTGTATATTCATTGAATGTTTGTATTAAGTATAATAGCAAATTAAAAGATGTATTTTATTTATTTTTTCATTTTTATGTTTAGAAAGATGCTGAAGATGTTTTAAGAAATGTGTAGGTGTCAGTGGAGGAGCCGCCATTTTACATTTTTTATTATAACCATTTCTCTGACCAAGTTCATGATCAAGTTCACCAACAAAGAAAGACATGTCATTGTGGTCATTTTATCACCCTTTCCAGGGATGTAACAACCACATCCAGTTGGTGGCGATAATGCATCTTTACATTGGTTTGCCAGCCACCATTAAACAGAAGAAGAAGAGTACTCAGGTAAGCATTCTGCATCCTTAGCAGGACACGGTTTACATTTCACAACATAATTGCATTTTCCACTAAAAGTAGATGCATGCAAATGAAAAAAGTTCTTTAAGAGCAGAGTCTGCAAGTACATCAACCTTTTTTTACATTTTTTTTTCATCTTTTTTCCCCCTGCTGCTATATATCATCAAAATCTACAAAGTATTCTGCACACTAACCAGGACACAATTAACAGGTATAACATAATGTTAAATGTTACCTCTACTGATGTGAGTGTTTCACCTGTAATTGCACCTAACAGTAGGTAGAAGGTAGTGCTGTTAAAGCAAAAAAGGAAAATAAAGGAAAGGCTTGGGTCAATTTAACGGAGAAGCGAGCAGCCGACTGGTCAGTGGTGACTCTTGTCAGCAGCTAGTCACATAATGGCTGTCCTCACGTCTAATGAGAGAAGGCCATGTGATTTAATCAATGAGCTGACTGAGGTACTTTATCTAGTCAATAAACATTGTGGTCGCCCCAAAGAGGAGCAAGCCACTGTAATGCTGAGTGAGTGTGGCTCCTACAACACAGGGAAACTGTTAGTCATTTAAAGCCATCATCTGCAGTGCTTAGAAAGGTTATTTTGATCACAAAAGTGTTGAACATGTATATATCTATGTATGTATCTAAACTTTACATGTTCACATATACTTGATAACATGTGCAGCAGTGGTTCACAACCTTTGTTCTTAAAGCTCCCCCATGAGTAAACAGACGACGCTCCACAAAAGTCAAATATTTTTGGGATATTTCTTATCATTTATCAATGCATAACAACAGGCTCTTTCACTATGAGCCAGGCCTGTGCAGAATCAATCCACAGCGACTGCCGCACAACGCTGCTGGTTAATTTTGTGTCCGACTTGAGCCTGAATGACTCTGACAGGTAACAGCAATGATATTTTCACAAGATCATGATAGCTGAAGTCGCTGCATTTCCCCTTCACTTGCTGCAAGTGACTGCAAGATTCAGGTTAGCCCAGTCAGGTTAGCCCAGTCAGGTTAGCCCAGTCAGTCATTTTCTATACCAGCTTATTCCTCATTAGGGTCACAGGGGTCTGCTGGAGCCTATCCCAGCGTGTTACGGCAAGAGGCAGGGATACACCCCAGATGGTCGCCAGCCAATCGTGGGGCACACACACTATTCACTCACACCTACGGGCAATTTAGAGTTGCCAATTAACCTGAGCATGTTTTTGGACTGTGGGAGGAAGCCGGAGTACCCGGTGAAAACCCACGCAGACACGGGGAGAACATGCAAACTCCACACAGAAAGGTCCCAGACCCAGGACCAAGGAGGTCTTGAACCTGCGACCTTCTTGCTGTGAGGCAACAGCACTAACCCCTGTTCCACCGTATCGCCCCAGGCTAGCCCAATATATCAATTATCAAAACAAGCTTTATTAAAAAAACAACAAATAATATAATACAATGCTGGATATACACATTCCCCCATATACTATACCCCTATATACAATACTGATTACAAATCAATCAATAAATATTATACAAAACATTTGCTGCTTTTCCTCTCCACATTACTCTATGAATGTTGAACTGTTAATTCAGTTTCTAAATTTAGGGATTGTGTGATTAATAATTCGAAATTGAAAAAAACTAAAAACATATTTGTAGCATATTAGCACTCTTCCTCTTTGATTGCTGTTTGTTTTTTTATATAGAAGTATATACATTTTTGTATTATTCCTTGCCTATAGAAATAAGAACAAATTAAAGGAAGAGTAAGCTAAACAATTGTTTATTAATAATTTATGGAGAAGGAGTGGGATTAAATAAATTACAATTTCTTCCTACCTCTTTTCAGATTAAAGGATTAAAATGAATATGTAAATTAAATGACTGTATTGGTTTCCTTTCGCAGGTTTTCTTTCATTGTCCATTTGTGTATTATTTATTATTTTTGCCATTTAATATATACAGAATTTATAGCACACAGAGCCTAAACTATCAGTCTTCTCCAAACTACTAGAAGAGACATATGGATTAAAATGATGTGACTATATCTGCCTATATGTGACTATAAGCCTAATAACAAACAGAACAAAATGATGAATCAAATGATTAAGATACCTCTTCCATTGTTTTTCTTTTTTTCCCCCAACTATCTTCAACTAGATGAGAGATTTTAATGTGAAGCCACCTTATTCACTGTTTTGACCTTTAATTACCGGGTCTGTTTCCTGAATCTTGAGTTATAAAGGGGTAAGGTAAGCTAACAATAGTCAAATTTCCTATGATCCCATGCTACATCATGATGTCATTGACCTGTGCTTTATTACCTATTGTGCACTTCTTTTGCACAAATTCATTTTTTTCTTCTCCTTGATACTCTGCTGTTCTTTGTTCCTAATTTTCTAATGCAGAACGAGGCTGTTTAGCAGAGAGTGAATAGAATTTAGCTTCTGTTCATGTTCATTTAAGACCAAGTGACCCCCTGTGGAGTTGGGACCCCCAGTTTGGGAACCAGTGTAATAAATGGAGCAGGAGGCACTTCCATCTGCGATGCCAGACACAGCATGTTCAGAGCACAGCATGTGTGTCACCTTCTAGTGTTCCTTCTTAGTGTTATATTATGGCCCAGATAACCTTTAACTTGACCATAACTGTCTAAAATCAGTCCATTACAGCTCAGAACAGCCTTCCAGTTAAGGTCTTTGATCCAAATCCTGACATTACTGCATTTTGTTATTTTTTTCAGTTGATTGCACCAAAATGTAAATATTTCATGACACTGTGTAAGTGCACAAACACTACTCACAATATGCTAGGGATATTGGGAGAGGCTTAGTGGATTTCATACATTTTTAAGGTAATAAATATTAAACTAAGTAAGGAAGTAATATCAAAGAAAACTTTTACTTCTTTCATTAAAACTCAGACCAAATAGGAAAAGTACTCATGTAAATAACAATATCCCTGATTCATTGTAAGTAGTGTATATACAAACACAGAGCAAAGGGCATGATGTATGATTCCATCTTTTTGTATTATTGCTGGAAAACATGTGTTCCCACTCTATTTTACAAGGTTGGGTTTAGATGACCAAAAATCCAGGAGCCAACTGTAAGAAAAGGCATTACTGCCTGCAACAAATGTCTCCAGGGCTATTATAGACAGCGTGTAGGCTACTGAGTGTGAGGATATCAGGCTTTTAGAGGCAATAATACTGTATTAATATAAGATAAGGCGTTGGATGATGTCACCAGCAGCCTGTGCTCAACAACAGCTGCAGCTGTTAACTGGAATTGCCGTTAAAATCTGAACAACACTTTTCAAACATGGAAACTATTGTGCAGACAGTAACATTATATTTTATTCATTGAATAACTCAGGACTATCTAAATATTACTTTGGCAGTGTGTAGCAATGAGGAGCAGAGCAACTGTAAAAAGTACCATCACAACAGTATAACATGACAGTGCAGTGTTATTTAAAGCTACTTGTACTTTGATACTTTGAATACATTTTGCTGTCAATGTACTTTTACTGAAGTAACATTTTAAATTTAGGGGTATTTTTAAATCATGAATTCTTCTTTCACTAAAGTAAAGGATCTGAATACTTCATCCACCACAGAATTCCATTACATTAACTGTAATATAATGAATGTGTAATCTAAATAATACTCATTCATTCATTCATTCGTTCATCTTCTATACCCGCTTATTCCTCATTAGGGTCGCAGGGGTCTGCCAGAGCCAATCCCAGCACTAAATAATATTATACTGCAAATATTTATAGTAGTACTGTGATTAGAATCCACCTCATGTTTTTATTGAAGTAGAAATATTAGGTGAAGCACACATCTCATTTTATGCCTGAATTTGATAAATTAATGAATAGTTGAACAGATAATAAAGGATAGAAAGTCATTTTTTTTAACATTCAATTAGTCAAGAGGCATACATCATTCTATTGCAGCTATTTAACTCTTTATTGATTTTAAATTACTAGTGGAGCATCCATTATAATCACCCCTGATCCAAACGGGTATTTCTTAAGACCTAGAGAGAACAGTCCTGTAAACGCTTCACAAGCAGACTGTTGGTAGACGCTACAATTTATTCATGCAGCTTGTGTTATTCAAAGATTACTAAAGGTCCAATATTATGTAAATAGCTATTTTCATGGATTTTTTTATTCTAGATAAGGTCTAGGGGTTATATAAACACAAGCATCAAACACTCAGAAAAAATGAGCACACAGTCTGGATGCAGATGCTGGATGCTCGTTCATATTTCCTTGACTGTGTGATGTCATGCAGTAGCGCCCTACAACCCACTAGATCCCAACCACCTGCCCCCCCATTTGTTTTCACTTTTTTAGATCGAAAGTGATCTGTGCTTTCTGGAGCTTCAGTGAGGAGCATAAGGGAGCTCTGTAAAAAGACATTGTCGCATGTCAAATTGTATTAAATTCAACACAGTCCATGAAGGTTCGCAGTCATCCAGGTCATCTTATTCTTGTGGAGTTGTACAAAACAGGAAAATGGACTTCTTAGCTTGTTTGAAGATGCTTTGCATCTCATCCAAGAGGCTTCTTCAGTTCTAAGACTAATGCCAGAAATCCAAGAATTTAAACCCAGAGTGGCTCAGTGGACATATGAGCACTGTCTGTCCATGTGATTCAGGAGGATCTTCCACAAGCACCAAATCTAGGTAAATTTCCAGACCCTAAGACAGAGACTGGTCCACCCTAAGGACCAAACACTTGGGCATAAACAACAATGTTGTGTACGTAGTCAAATGCAGCAAGGACTGCTCAGATCTCCAAATAGGTGAAACCAAACAGCCCCTCCACCGATGTATGGCATGACACAGAAGAGCCACCTCATCGGGACAAGGCTCAGCTGTACATCAGCATGTGAAGGATAAAGGTCACTCTTTTGAGGACTGCAATGTCTTTGTTTTGGAAAAGGAAGACAGGTGGTTTGAAAGAGGAGTAAATCCTAACCCTAACTCATCTATCTCCACTTAGAGACACTGTCTGCATCTGAGACTGCCTACTCCCCAGCTTCTTAGTAGGCAAAAATAAGGTATGTATCCACAACAGTAACCACACTACGCTATTCCAGAAGTCACCGGAAGGGCAACAGCTGCAGTAGAAGAAGAACTTTCCCCCAATTTCTCCCAAAACTTTATTGAACAATACAATAATTACAAATTTAACTAAGAATCCACTTTGCATTTTTACATAAACATAAACCTGAACAAAACTCCTTATTTGAGACACTGGCTTTTCTTTCAGTTAAGCATTATATATCATAAGAAGTTATTGCAAATTTGATTATTATTTTTGTGTTGGTCCATATTTTTCAGCTAAGAGTAATAAAAAGGAATAAAATATTTTAATTTCATTTTTATTTTTAAAACATATTATTGGTCTTTGATTTTCCATTTACATGCATTATCTGATATTTTTCCATTGTCATGATATTGATCATATCAGATATTTCTTTAGCGATGTCCTTCTTTCATATCAAAAGGTGTGATATTCTCTTTTGTAGAGCTTAGCCTGTTATGCAAGTTCTTGTAAACTGACCTTTGACTCTATATAGAAGAACGTTTCCTGGTGGTACTATTGTTCATCCTCCGAACATGTCGCGTCTTCTGTGGTGTTGGAGTAGTAGCTAGTAGTAGGCAGTGATGCTAAGTTGTAGCTGTTATAGCTACTGTCAGTAGGCAGTGATGCTAAGTAGTAACAGCTACTGGTTAGTAGGCAGTGATGCTAACTAGTAGCAGCTACTGGTTAGTAGGCAGTGATGCTAACTAGTAGCAGCTACTGGTTAGTAGGCAGTGATGCTAAGTAGTAACAGCTACTGGTTAGTAGGCAGTGATGCTAACTAGTAGCAGCTACTGGTTAGTAGGCAGTGATGCTAACTAGTAGCAGCTACTAGTAGGCAGTGTCTTTCAGGCGCAGCCTCTATCTGCCACCTACAATGCTGTCTTGGGAGCTCTCCCGAGGAAGTTTAAACCTCATACACACCTAGAGGTCATGTGACTCCTACTCACATTCCTGCATTTAGGTTATTTGAAGTTCAAATCCCCCAATATTTCATTTTTTTTCTTTTCAGCCTTCACACTGTTCCATGATGAAAACCCTGACAAGCCAGTTAACTAATGTCAGTTAGCTCAGCCCCTCAGCTGTTACCTTTCTCATTATTCCTCACTTGTGCTTCTGTCACTGCCTCCTCCAGGCCGCATACCAAAATGCCTCATCGTCCAATCTGCAAAGACAAGAATATCTGTGTGACTTATACTTGTGTGTGATGTAGAGCGGTTGGTGTCAAAATCAATATAATCAACATCTTTTCAATTTTTTTCTCAGAGTCATCTGCTCCCATAGAATTGGATTTCACACTGACAAAGCCAGTGACACTGCAAGACACTCACAGCTGATAGCTCCCAGGGGAAAAAAGTCAGTATTGCCAATTTATTTTATTTATTTATTTATTTTTATGAAAGTACTGGCTGCTCAATACAACACCAGGCACCTGTCACAACATGATGTCATATTGCAATACTGCAAACACGCAGCCTTCTCCTTCCTGTTTTTACATGCAAACTGAGAACATTTTGTCCTCAAATAAACTTGTTGGTGGTAATAACAGAGAGAAGGTTAACTAGCTGAATGGGACTAACACCTGGTGCTGCTGCTGCTGCCTTATTTTTCGACAAAGAGTTTATATTTGATGATGGCCATCAATAATAGAATGTTTCATGAGTACGAGAAGTACCGGGACAAGATAGAGGGAAGTCTGGGCAAGGACAAGTGGGAGGAATGTCTGAACAAGGACAACATACAAGGAGAAAGGTTAAATTGCATGGTGGCACTCAAATAAAGGCCAGAGTATTGAGCACTCTTTTTTTTTCATTTTTGTTTTTTATCCCTGCCTTTTTTCTGTTTGCATATTCTGCACAATCAAACACTGTATCACAAATAAAGCCTTTACTGCAGAAATCATTTCACTAACTGTCTTTATATTTTCATAAAATGTATTTTCTATAAAGCTACTTTGAGATGGGTCATTCACTTTTGGTGTTCAAGGTTTGCAAAAAAAAGAAACAAAACGCATAATTTTACTACTAACTAACAAAAGAAACACGAAGATAGGTTTCAAAAGAAACCACAAGGCAAAAGATAATTTATGATAAATAAATATGAATATTTTGTCTATTGTTTAAGGGTAGAGCTGACAAATGCAGTTTCTGCAAATATAAACCTGCTGTTAGTGTTTTTTTATGATGTGTTTGTAAAGAACATTTTGTGCTGAGACATGTTGGCAGTGTTTTGGCAGATTAGTGTATTCTTGTATTTAAAAAAAAATGTCAATGTTTACTTTACACTCTGATTTTGTGCATGAAATTAACCATTTTGTCAGTTGTGTGTTGTAGTTGTGTTGATACATTAAGAGTCTAGGTAAAGTGCAAATTGCTTTATAGCAATCATTAAAAGTGAGTTTAGAAGAGTGTGTGAGTGGGAGGGGGAGAGAGAGAGAAAAGAGCACACTGCCCTTCACCTCATGTTCTTTTAAAGTCCCCCTCCAGTCATGTTCTAAGATGTATAAAAGACTCTTCTTTGAATAATAATGTGTGTCTGACATGGTTTTTCCAACAAAAAAAGTTTTTAATTATCTTATTAAAATCCTTGCCAAGACATGAACTTCTTCTCCCTCATTAACAATTTTATAATCTATAAATATGCCAATATATTTCATTTCATTATAGATTAACTTTAAGAGACAACAAGTGTTTGTGCACTGGAAGCTTCAAGTACTGACATCACACTTGCATATTTTCAATGTTGAATCAGGATTAGATCCAAACTATTTGTGATGTCATACATTGTGCTCCTAGGCCCTACGCCTTAAAATTGGATTTCCAAAGAGCTCAGAGAAAGTTTCCACTTTGAGCAGTATCATGATAACAACCTCCTCGTCTCAAACTCTGCACATAAATCATTATGCACAGTGAAGCTCAGCTCAACCATAAGAAAAAGAAGGAAACCATATTTTTGAGTGGAGGAGGACTTATTAACATAATATAATTATAGCCTATGTGGTGTTTCTGCTGTGACCGTACCTCCTCAAATAAAAGACAGTATTCAAAACAGTCTGCAGCCTGCTTGCTGCCCTCTTGCGCTTTTCTCTTCAATAAATCGGATATGTTGATGATGTCTGTCTGATGAAACAAGCGAGTGAAACAAACATCTGTCTATCGGGTTCGACTGCAATTTCAAATAGCTACATGTCTCCTGTGATGGCAACTATGAGGTGCTGGATGTGTTTTTAAAAAAGAGCCAACAGGAGAATAAAAAAAAAAAAAACATTTGACGACCTGACCAAAAGATCAATATTTCAATTAAGTTGTAATGTTTTATTATCATTGGATCAACATTATCAACTGTACCATCAAGATTATAGTAATACATTCAGAACTATTTCATAATGTTCTATAACTGTATGTTGTAACCTTGATATATTTATTTTTGTCTTCTTGTTTTAATGTAAATGTAACGTTATGATTCTACTAACTGATATTTGCCTTTCCTTTTGAGTCCTAACTTAATGACCGGAGTTGGGAACAAGCAGTAGCTATAATCTTTATTGTGAAAATCAGTTACTTCAACTTGTTTGTACCAGGTTGAAGTAATTTGTATTCTCTGAGCTCTTAAACTCCTGCTTTTCAAACTCTGTAAATAAATACACATATTGCACCAGTACTTATATATGAGTGAAGCAATAGCCACAGTGCAGTATGTGTGAAAGGACATCCACTTCTTCTAACACGGCCAGTATATTAAACAATGTGGCATATAATACATTATGTATACTATACTCCAGCAGAGTGACTAACCCTGCATCTTAAATGGTGTCTTCTCAGTCCCCAATGTCTCCATTCACATCAGCAGTGAAGGAGCTGAAACAACAGGCTCATGTAATTAAATAAACATTTTAACAGGAGATGAGTGAGCCAAAAAATAAAGCAGGGAACCAACTTAAGAGCTCCTCTGTAATTTTCTTTTTGGCATAGGAATAAATCTACAGTGGCTCTGCTTTGCTTTCACCACCAACAACACTCTTCTTCAGGTAAATGTAATAAGATGTAGGTCTCAGCTCATTTCAACACAATTTGTAAGTAATTGTACTTTACTGTGATTGCATTTGATACTACTTTATACTTCACTACATTTCAGAAGGGAAAATATATATAATTTTTACTCCACTATATTTATCTGACAAGTTTAGTTCCTTTTCATATGCAGATTTGATGCAATGGATCATGTAACAAACTTTAAAAAAAAGAAACACACTGTTAAAGATAAAAGCAGTAGTTTACATTTTTTCATCTCTAGTTGGCTATCATTTTCAAAAAGTTTATTTTCTATGATATGGACCTTTAATGCATTTTAACTAAACTCAAAGGAGAATTTCTACATTGTCAACCTGGACCCTAGTTTCCTAACCTCAAGTGACTATTGGAGTGATCTAGCAGAAATTTTTCAATTTGGTCCAGTATTGAGCTCAAAGCAGGAACCAGCTTCTCTCTATAAACGATAAAACAGAGGCAATTGCGGCACATTTGCCCTGCTAAATTTGTCTCTATAAGCATTATTTCCTTTCCTGCCAGGCTCAGATTTTTATCATAATGTTGAGTTTGGCTGTGCTCTTGCAAGACTCTCGCGAGATTTGGGGAGGCTTCCAGACTTACGTCTACTATTATGAGCCTTTATGAGACAAATGCAAAAAAATATTGCTAATATAAGTCAAAAACAGCAGGCGATGCAGGCCCAGTCTGCTTCCTGTATAACATATCGGCTGAGGAATGGGCTGATAGTTCTTCCTCAATACTGGAGCACAATGAGAAAATGTTTTTTTTCTCAGATAATGGACACTAAAAAGTTAGGAAAATAGGGTCTAGGTTGAAAACTGCAGACATTCTCCTTTAATAAATATCTTAGTGTTAGCCCAAACCTACTTGTTAGTGTGTGAGTTCTACAGAAAGTGCTTTTTAAAGCCTTTTCAAAAAGACATGATTGCTCATTTTGGAGCAGCAGTCTGTGGAAACTCAGCAGACAAATGCGGCCCAGAGAGAATTCATTTTTTTTTCTCCCCCTTCTTTGTTACTGATATCGGTGATGTTGGACAAAGTGTTTCATCTTATTTCAATCCTTAAAGAATGTATCAGTGCATCAGTGGAATCCAGCCAACTCTTCTCCTCGATAATGTGCTTCTCACTCAGTTTTTCCCATGGTGGTTTATGAGCAAACAACACAATGCTGGGTGTTCGGTGATCCAGGTTAATGTACTTCATTAGAGGTTCAGTTTTGTGTCTGGCTTGATTTAACGGGCCCGGAAAGCCTTGGGACAATTCTTCTGACATTTCAAGAATGCCAGGCCTGGCATAAGAGGCTTATGTTTATGTGAAACCACTGAGAGAAAGAGAGAAAGGGTTTGATAGAGGCTATGGCTTACTCTGCCTGTTAATGATGGTTTAGAGCCTGAGGAGACAGGATGCAGACGTACCCAGGGAGCACACAGCTGGAGTAAAGGAGAGGAGTGGGGGGAGGGGGTGGGCACTGCAAGGTAAAGCACTGCCAGGAGGGGGGTCACATCTCCCCCCATACATGACAGCAGCAGTCATTCATACACAGCTCCCTTTTTGTTTTTTTAGCTTCCAGTGAACACACGTTTCTTTTTCCTTCCACAAATGCAGCACATCAAACATGGACATACAGAAACGGATGATATATGAAAGAAGAAATGCAATTTTTTCCTTCTGCCTGTATGGCATGCCGTACAGTAAAACAGATAGCCAAAGGCAATGTGAATATTGGATGAGTTGACGATATTTTATGACGTATATTTTTTTTATAGGGAACATATGAGACTACAATTTATGCAGAGCTAAGTTATGCATGTTCTGTTTCCTTCCATATGAAGGGATGAAGTAAAACAAGGAGCTGGGACATGAAAGCCTAGGGTGCTGTGATTGTTTCTAATTGCAGGAAAAACAACCCGCTTCATATTTATTGCTAGAGTTTTTGTTTATTTAAAGGATCCTCTTTAGCTGATACGAGGGCAATTGGATAATCTTCCTATGTCCACACGTGACACACTGTACATAAGACATAACATGATAAACACAGTTCATCAATATGCATTCACATAAATACACTATGCACAATAAGTTAGGGATATTGTTATTTACATGAGTTATTTTCGTTTTTGGTCTGAATTTTAATGAAATCATTACAAATTATCTTTGCTTTTACGAATAATGAATGAGAAACACATTTTCCATTAGTTTAATATTTATTACCCTCAAAATGTATAAAATCCACTTAGTCTCTCACAATATCCCTAACATATGGTGAGTAGTATAAATATACTTTAATATAAAGAAATATACAAAATATATATTAAATATATATTATATAAAATTCAATACTCAATACTAAGTAAAATAACTATTAAACTATATTTTAAATAGCGAGTAAAACACTATACATACAGTAATGTAGCAGTAATTAGTATTTTCCATTAAGATAGAATTCAAATTAAAAATGCAGAGGTTATTTAAAAGAATAAAATGATCCAATTCATATGATGATCATATCTTGTGATGGTGGAATTAATTAACCGACTAATTGAACAATTGGAATCCCCCAAAAACACAGTGCAACATATTTTCTAAATGACATGATTGCAGTTCATCTCAATATATCAGCCCAGACATTATTCCAAAAATAAACCACAGTCATTGCTGCTGTGAAAAATCTGCAATAATGAGCTGTCATTGTTGCATTTTCTGTTAATGATTATAGTGGCCACAAAGCATGCAGAATGAACAAGAAGCAGCTAAGTAATGGCCACGGTCAATACTGAAAAAGGGCATCTCAGCAAATTGACAAACCTGGCTGCATGAAGATCCTGGAGTTACTTAACACAGTGATGTATTACAAAGAGAAGCTGCTCATTATTTTAAGTGAAAGCAAAGGTTATTATTTGGAAATGTCCTTCAGGCTGGCTGACCCTCTCATTATGGCCCTCCATCAATATCTGTATTCATGTTAGAATTCAAATGGATATTTTGCACAGTGTTTGTAAAGATCTAAATCATAATGTGACAGAGATGTGCTGTGTATGATCATAAACTGTTGGTTTAGCAGGAGTCCAAATCATTCTTTTTCAACATGTCCTCACTGACTTCCTCTTGTTATCTTCCAATCTGCAAGAAAAATATTATTTACTATTATTATTATTATTTTAATGTGTTATCTCTTCTCTGTCAGTCACTTTAAAGGAGACAGACACAGATTTCCCACAACATGCACATTAACTCTACCTTTCTTTTTCAGCTGACATTAATTGCCCAGCCTCAATAATAATGCTTTGAAGAAATAAGTAAACATTTCACTATGATGGTTCTTTCTTACAGCAGTTTATCACTGGGGTCCCCAGAGACAGTCAGTAGTCTTTGTATGTTAAATATGTTGGTAGGATGAGTTTAAGTGGCCATTAAAATGCAGGATCTGTATTGAATGCATGACACTAATCAAAACCTAATTAAAAAATGACTACTCCACTAGATTCAGCACACATCCACTGCAGGTTTTATAAAAGCGCAGCCTATTTATACTGTCAGTACCCGCCCACTGGTTTACTCTGTTTATATTGGTACAGGACTCTTGTAGCTACCGCTGCTGTTCATGTTGCATGTCGTAAACACTCTGACTGCCTACACTCGGATAATTTCACTAAGAAGCACTTGTGGAGGAAATAATCCTGCTTGAATTGCGCTCAAAGACCTTCTAGTTATTGAGAGTCACTGCTTCACTATACCCCGGTGTTATGGATCAGCTGGTTTTCCTGCAAAAGTCAGGGTTGTTCATGACAGAGAAGAAGTGTAGCAGGGCAGATGTGGTAGGTGTCCCAAAGGTTAAAGAAGCAAACTAGTAACCACAAAGGTCAAACCCCTGGCCAGATGGTACAAAACCTGGCGACCTCCTCCTGTTGTTTCCTCATGACTGGGTGCTTGGATAGGTTAAATGCAGAGGATTAATTCTCTGATGTGGATTTATAAAGTAATGTTACAAGCAGGGAAATTGGGAGCTAGTGAAGCAGCATTTCTGAAAAAAAGATTATCCAGATTTTAACATAATCAACTTTATAACATGTATTTCCATTGGACAAGCTTAGTTCACATGAAATGAAAAGCTAATCTAGTGAGACTTCTCACCATAACCAATCTGTACAAAAATAGAAAATAAAAAAATAGATTCACATTACAAATAAAAACTTTAAAAGCAAATTGACTCACCATGAAAATTACCTTCATCCATATTTTAACATAATCAACTTCATAACATAATTTCTAAGGAAGCATAGGAAGCTTAGTTCGAATAAAATGAACACTTAATAAAGTAAGTGCTCCTTATCCAAAATTTACAACTGGAATTCAAACTGAAAAGTGACAAAAAACACAACAATATATAATATTTATTTATTTGCATTTTATGCATATATTCCCTTTGTCTTCCCTGTGCCTGTGGTCTTTACAGTCCAAAAATGTGCTTAGGTTGATTGGACTCTAAGTTGCCTGTAGGTGTAAGTGTTGTGAATGGTGTGTGTAGATTGGTGACCTGTCTGGGGTGTATCCCTGCCTCTCACCCTAAGAACACAGGGATTAGTTCCAGCAGACCCCTATGACCCTAGTGAGAAATAGATAGATGGATGGATGGAATTTTGCTGTGTTCTGTGAAATATCATTTGCTCACCTTTGTGTTTGCTCTCTGTATCAATCTGGACTTCTGTCCATTTAAAACAATTTCAAGAAATTTCAATGTGCAATCTAGTGCTGCACACTGTAGCTGACAGCATAATCGTCCATGTGATGTTTTAAGCATACCCCCCCCCCCAAACTATGACATCACTGTGTGTGGCTAATCACTGCCTTCTCTCCTCATTTACCCGAGGTGCTTCAACTAATTGACTCCTGCTGATCGCCATCATATATTAATGGGAATCTCATCTTGGTCTCTCTCTCTCTCTCTCTCTCTCTCTCTCTCTCACTCTGGTTATCTTCTTCATTTTCAGAAAGGTAAGTTGGTATTCTTGTTTTCATGGCTTCATTTCTAGGTGTCTTTTATGTTTCTTCTTTTACTGTTGTGGTTAATTAAGAAGTTTCAGTTCCGGTAAGTTATAAAGAGCTTGGACTGAGTAGATATCTGCCTTTTGGTTTTTTAGCCGACTCATCTACCCTCTTTATTGTTTCAGCTCTTGGGGATTTGGTTCTTTAGTTATTTACTTTTGTACAAATAAAGTTCACTTTTGCACTCCATGGTTGCCTATTTTATTGTCCCCTTATGAGCCATTTTGTGTTTCATTTATCTTCATGATCCAAGGTGGCCGTAACGGGCCATTCAGAGACTGTGATGTAGTCTCTTGCAAAACAGTAATGGCGGCTCCCGAGTAAACACAGCCTTAAGTGCCATTATTGCAAAAATAGACTTGATAAAAACACTTAAACAAGAACAAGTGGACAACTCTAGTGGATTTTCTTTGTGAAAAAGATATTTCTTCACTGTTCTCCCGACTGGATTTGGCTGAAGGTTGATTTATCAAGAGTTATCGAGAGTGCTCCCACCCACTGAAAGCTTTCACAAATGAGAAGAGATCAATCTGATACTGTACATAGAATGAACAGAAATGTGCTCTGAATGGTTTTAACCAGGCTAGGTCTGTAGTAGATTGAGGATAATTTTTGCATATTGGCTTTAGAGATATAAAGCGAATGTTGCTCTCAGGCAATTTTACACACCTGCAATTATTTTCCAACTATGGCTTTATAAGTGTCAGACAGAGACTGGTAGTCTCATTAAACATTTTCAGCACATGCTTCATATTCAGCTATGCATTAAAAGAAATGATTTCAAATCAAAGCAAGTTCATATGATTGCTTGCTTTATTATTCTTCACATCATAATTACACCCTTGCTGCTGAGTTCCAGCTGAGAAACTTGGCTGCAGTCATTTCCACCAGGAGATATATTGACGATGCTCTAAGTTGAACCACCAGACAATTTCCTTAGCAGAGATCGTCTGCTACACACCATGCATTCTGCTCATGCCATGAATTCTTGTGATTTCAAATGTGTGTAATTATCTGCTGCATCGCTGACATGTCTTTAACCTGCTGCTGCATATCAGATACATTGCTGGGTTTAGATTTAATTTCTGTAATGCTTGAAGATGTTTTAGTGGGGTGTGGTTACATAATGGCTACAAAGGATAAGTAACACTTATGCATAACAGTTGATGTCAAGCTCTGTGTTAAGGTTAGTTGATGACCGTCACATATTATGATCTCTGCTAAGCTTGTGAGAGACAGTGTCAGCACCCAGATGTCAAATATCAAGTGCTGTATGCATTCACAAATCTGCCCCGTGTGAGCTGGCTGACAGAAATCTTCATAGTTGAATGGGTATGACATGATAGAACTGCTCTTATTAGGTCTGTTTTTTGTCTTGAAATAAAAAAAAGTGTCATGCTTTTACTTCATATTCTAAACTTGACTTCATGTGGGCTGTGGGCGGCTGTGTATTAAAACAAGTCTATGATCTCCCGCAGCTGTGAAGACACAGCTGAGGGAATTAAAGCTGTTGTGGGAGTGAATGATTCCCAGCAACTGTTTAATACTAGCACTGGTTCTACTCGCTAATTTGAAAGCATTTTTATACACCTTACATCACACTGGACATACAAAATTCTGGTTTTATTCACATTGCTATTTCGATATTTAAAACCAGATTTGGCAGCATTAGATTTCCATTGAAACACACAACCATTATGAATACATATAAGCAGCATTTTGTCATAGACACAAAAAGCAAAAAGCTTTGAATGATGTTAAATGTGTGAAGCTGTCAGCAGCCATCACTTTGACATAGAAGGCAGCACATTGAATGGTCCACTGCCTTTCTTGATAACCATAAAGGACCATGGCTAATTAGAAAAAAAGCAATTTTAAAATGAATTTTATACTCTCACATGTCAAGTTCGCTCAGATAGAGAAAATTACATCTGTCAGCATGCAGATACACGTGTGACTTTTTGAATTTGTCTGAGGCTATAGGGGAAAGTCCAGCATAGTGTTGAATGCACAGCACAACCCCCCAGGAATGCTGACAAACAAATCAAGATAAGAAAAATCTCCTCTCCTGCATGACCCCTAAACCAGACCACTGACCCTGACCCTGTTTTTTGACCCTTCAAGATCCCTAAAGAACCAGCATTATGGAAAGGCATTCTCATACAACCATTTGATCTGATAGCACAACTCACTCATAAATAACTCACCTCTAGCAAGATACACACACACACACACACACACACACACACACACACACACACACACACACACACACACACACACAAACAAACAGCACATGGCCTGCACCCCTGCTGTTTGCAGTCAGATCAAGGAGAACAAAGCACTCCCTAATTACTTTTGTATGTGTAAAATGTTTAAATCCACATCATGTAATTTTCTGCCACCAATCTAAACATCAACAAAAGACAAAGCTGATGAGGCAGGAAATGGCTGTGTGAGAAGACAATTTTCCACCCTGGTGGTCAATAAAGTTCTATTTTATTCTATTTTTTCTGGGTGTTTTTAATTGTTTTGTAGTCAACTTCTCTCATTTAGGATTCCTCATTATTCAGGATGTTTTAACCAGGAGCTGAATCATTCTCCAAAACAAATCCCCAAACAAATTATGTTAAAAATCATTGTTTCCTTGATGTCTGGTGTAGCTTTGTGAGTCAAGCTGCTGCAACATTAGCTCAGCTTGTTTCTCTTATAGCTAAATCTCTTTTCCAAAGCAAACAGAGTTGGTGATTGAAACCAGTTGAAACAGTGAGCAAGTAAGTTTCTTGTTAGAGAACTGTGTTTTTCAGAGGGAGATTAGGATGCTACCAGAGCTTGCTTTAGTTTGTTGCTCTCAAAAACTGTGTTCAGGAGACAAATGCATGAAGGGGAAGAGGCTGCCAAATGCAATCCCACTGATTAATTAAAAAAAAAAAAAAGTTTTTTTCTTTAGGTTTGAAAATTGTTGGAAACATTTGGGATCAGGGTGACACGGTGGAACAGGGGTTTGCGCTGTTGCCTCACAGCAAGCAGGTCGCAGGTTCAAGACCTCCTTGGTCCTGTGTCTGGGACCTTTCTGTGTGGAGTTTGCATGTTCTCCCCGTGTCTGTGTGGGTTTTCACTGGGTACTCCGGCTTCCTCCCACAGTCCAAAAACATGCTGAGGTTAATTGGTGACTCTAAATTGGCTGTAGGTGTGAGTGTGTGAGTGAATGGTGTGTGTGCCCCACGATTGGCTGGTGACCATCTGGGGTGTATCCCTGCCTCTCACTGTAACGCGCTGGGATAGGCTCCAGCAGACCCCTGTGACCCTAATGAGGAATAAGCAGGTATAGAAAATGACTGACTGACATTTGGGATCGTGAAAGTATAAAACTCAAAATAATATTTAACCTAGGATTAGGCATGTATCATATTAATCTAGAAAACATATGTAAAATATGTATTAACTCCAGTGAAAATGGCAAAGTTAGAAACTGAAGTATCAATTGTGATATATAAAATATATCATCAATCAATCCCACCTGTACACGAACAACAAGGAACTGACTCTGTCTCAGCAGAACTCCTGGCCATACTTGTACTCTAGTATGGCCAGGATGCTCCTTCTGGGCGGGCAGACCAAAACTAAAGTACTTTCTCCAACTCCAGATGTATTTTTTTTTTGTTTCTTGCCCTTTCTTTTTTCCATGCCAGTTGAATTATTAGATGGGAGATGAGATTCAGGAGGTAAAACCTTCAAAATCTAATTAACAGGATCTGGACTCCAGCTTCTCACCCCAGCATATGCAACTCCATTCTCACAAGAATTCACTACGGGAAGCAAGCATTTCCAAAAAATCTCCATTCACTTGCTGGTGTGGTTGTGTTTACCTGCCTCTTCCCTGTTTACCAACTACACAATAGATAACTGCATCATTCATTTCAGTCTTTCACTATAGGTTTTTGAACCAGTTCCCTTATGTATTAGTAATAAATGTGTGTAACTAAAAGTGAACTTGTTTGTGTTTTATTCTGTTTGCATCTGAGTCATTTAACCTTAAAAGACCTACTGTATATTCTTGCAAAAGCATAATTAAGATCAATAACAGTCATAATTCTAATTGACCTCTCTTGTACAGCCAACAAGAACAACTATTTCCCAATATATATATTGTACTCTAGTATGAGTTATGTTGCTGGACAAATAATTTCATGTTTAAAGTCATAAACTATTACTAGTACGCATTCCTGACACTTGTTCTTTAGAAGCACCCATGAATCTCTTGCTCAGTGTCCTCTGGAGCCTGAAAAAGAAGAGTTGAGTTGTTTACTCTGTATTCCTGCTGCACAGCTGCATTCAAACACTGAGGCCAGTCCTGATTTCCATTTTTCCTCACACAATGAAAAAGTCATTAGTATTAGTCCCACAGGCCACAACCAGTAAATGTAGGTATGTTGCACCACATTTCTTATTTATAATATATGAAAAATGTATAATTCTAAAGGGGCTCAATTATGAAAAATACACATTTAAAGTATTTCCCTAGTGTCCCTGCTAACCAGGCCCGGCTCTAACCAATTTGGTGTCCCAGGCAAGATTTTAGGTGGCGCTTAATAGAGAAAAGTACACAGTAAAAGTTACACCAGTCTAATAATAAACACACAACCTCAAGGATAAAATAAAATGAAATATTATAAATAAAAAAAACTTAAGAAATACATGCATTATGTAGACTATACTGTATAGTATAATATACAATGCACTTTTTTCTGATGAGCAAATTATATTAGTAATTTATATATTACTAGTGATATTAATGTTATTCTTATTACAGTGAAATACATGTAGAATGCAAATAATCAGTAAACTTCAGTATAATGTGCATATGCTCTAACATTAATGATGTACACTGATATAACGTTTAACACTATAAACACTTCAGACAATATAAATATAAAAGACAACAGCTAGGCTAACAACTATAATATATAGAGGAGAAATAAATAAATGAATAGCATTTTCATTAACTATTACAATCTGGTAAAACATAAGCTAACCAGATGTCAAAATATAAATACATTTACCATTATAACACCTACTGAATAAATGTACTATTAACACATTTATCTAATGTAGCTAACGTGGAAGTAGTTACTTTACTATTTTCCATAACAGCTGATGTCCTTTCATAACATAACCTGATATTAAAATTAACAGTGGCTATTTATTGATTAGCTAACCATGTTATGCCAAAATGGTTAATGATGTAAACAGTTGTCATATCACAAGAGAAAAAAAAATATTGTAGCTTAATTTCGTTTAAATTTTTTTATTCCTCCTCTTTTTTATTTTTTTCCTTTACTGGGCATCAGACAGTTTGGGATGTTTTGACATGTTTTTGAGTTTGTTGTAAAGTAGCAGGTAACGTCTGATTAGTCAGAGGAGGGAGGAAGGGGAGGGGGCATCTTAGGTAACATATCATTATTATTATTATCTCATCACATCTCATCTTATATACCCACTTATTCCTCATTAGGGTCACAGGGATCTGCTGGAGCCTATCCCTGCACATTATGGTGAGAAGCAGGGATACACCCCAGATGGTCGCCAGCCAATCGTGGGGCACACACACCATTCACTCACACAATCAGCTATGGGCAATTTAGAGTCTCCAATTAACCTCAGCATGTTTTTGACCAGAGTACCTGGTGAAAACCCACACAGACATGGGGAGAACATGCAAACTCCACACAGAATTATTATTATTATTATTATTATTATTATTATTATTATTATTATTATTATTATTATTATTATTGTTATTATTATTATAGCCTTTACTATAGAGTTAATTAAAGGCATATTGATACTAACTAGTTTTAAAAATAGTGAAAGTTATTTTGTTTCGCCCTATTTTTTGTGCCCGCTGGATGGATGGCTCCCTTAGCATTAGCCTCAAGCCGCCCTGCTGCTAACACACAAACTGTGAAATAAGACTTCAAATTCCTTTTGTCGTGGTTGGGCCTCTTTACGACTCATAAGTAAGTCTCTAAACAATTTTCTAAACCACAGATAACAACCCAAAGTGGAGCTTTATATTGAGGCACTGATGAAACATGCACCTCTAGCCACTGAAAAAAAACTTCTTCAAAGTTTATTGATGTGTTAGATATTACAGAAATTTCAAATTTGTGGTAAAATGTGTTGTGACATAATCTATGTTTATTAGCGGCTGTTCTGCCCTACATTCAGAAACCAAACAGCAGACATTTTTTTGACCAGGTAGGCGTAATGTGTAAAGACTTTAGATTGACTCCTAGCTGTTGAGAACAAAACATAATAAAACATAATTTTCCTTTTAGTGTTAACAAAAAGTGACCAAAACAGGAACATTTGTTTGTGTTAAACTTTTTTTTTTTTTTTTTTTGCAGTATAAGCTTCCGTTCATTCATTAACCGTCATTGTAATTGCACCTTATTTATGGCACTAACTCATGCAGGCGTTTGCCTGAACCATCAGATGAGTTGTTACGAACGCAGGAATGAGAAGAGATTAATCTTTTAATGATCCATCCCACTTTGAGTTTCTGCTGAATAATCTATGTTATATTTTAGCAACGGGGGCACATACATCCCAAATCAATATTTCACACGTATAAATAATTCTATTTGTTTCTTCTGCCTGCAAGGAGCTGGTGTTACCTGCTTTGCAAGCTCTGCAGCTCTCTGTCACACATCCTGAATTGTATGTGACTGCATCTCCAGCTTAGAGTCAACAACAAGAAAACAGACATCTTATTCTGTAAAATACAACGGAATAAAGATTACCCTCAGGGCGTCCTTTGTTGTTTATTTTGCTCCAGTTTCCATAATGTGTCCATTATAGTAGTTCATCATTACGAATAGTAACTTAATTCTGCAGAAGGTCACCTCCATAATGCTATATAAACATGAAGATCATACTTTCCATGCTGTTCCTGAATTAATTAGGTAATGCATTATTGAGGAATGCAGGACAAGGTTTACCACTGGGGCTTTGTTTGATATTTCCTTCACCAGTCGGACTTATGTTGTTTCCTTCCCGTCAGTATGTTTTACACTTCATGTGGGCAATGGTGGGCCATGTCTTTTGGTGTGCCTCAGGAAGCTGCTTTAGTTATGCTCTCCCTCTGTGGTTGATGATACTAATGAGGCTGTTTGTGAAGATTAAGACTATTATTCACACATGTTGCGGTGTACAGCGTTTGTTCCAATTACTGTATCTTACCTCTGGCTAGAAGAAAGTTAAATGCTGTATTACTTCTCTCAGAAAGTACACTCAGAAGTGGGAAAAAGTGAGAAAAAGCTTATTTATTCATTCAAAGTAAAGAACATATTTTACTTATAATACAAGTCAGCAGTTTTGTTATATAATGCAAGAATGTGATTGTCTTATAAATATGCTGAAATGAAGTTATATTCAGATTTTATAGTTGTGTATCCAGCCATATGAATTCTTGTTTAAAGAAAAATGTTCTGTTTTAAGACAGATATGAGATGATAATAATAACCAACGTGAAAAGACAACGACAATGCAAGATTTATATAGGTTGATATTGCTGTCCTCCATTTCTTTAGTGCAAAGCTGCTTCTATAATGAATGAATAATAATGGATTGTATTTCTATAGAGCCCTTTAAAATGCAAAGAAATCTCAAGGTGCTTCGCAGATAGACAATATAACACAGGGAGAGTAAATCAAGGACACAATACTCAGAGAAAAATAAGATTCTAAGCAGTTAGGGTTTTAAAGAAAAACACATTTGAACCAGGACCCTTAGGCAGAGAGGAACAGGTGAGTTTTATGATTACCTTTAAAAACAGTGAGAGAGTCCCTGATGGTTCCTGGGACTCGATTCCACAGATGTGGCCACAGGCACACTCTCTCATGGTGGCCAGCTTTGTCAGGAGGTTTGAGCTGCCTGACCTAAGTGTCCAGGGTAGACCTGGAGGGGTGAGGAGGTCCTGAATGTAGGTTGGATCTCTCACTTTTAATCAGTCAACAGTAGAAACTGAAAATGTCAGGCTGTAGTCTCTCAACAGGAGCCCAAAGATCATAGTGGCGACCTGGCTGTGCCCCACCTGGATATAGTATAAAATTGCATTATAAATTGCATACAATTTGTGTTAGGATTTAATCACATTAACTTTCTGCATTCTCCTGATTTGTAAAATGTAATTACACATACACAAAGCGTTTGTCTATTTAATGTTTAATGTAGATGACACAGATTTGACAACAGAATACAAGAAGTGAGCGTTGCGTTATCATTCCAATAACTCAGTTTCTTAGGGCAGCAAATTTGATTGAAAAGATGTGAGCTTTTATTTCCTTAATTGTTTTATCTTTATTTGTTTTGTTTTATTATTATAAACACTAGTAGTCCATTAAACAGTCTGATCCACACTCTACACCAGTTGGTGGCGGTAATGCCTTAATATTATAGATCCATGAACCTGAACGCATCATTCACCTGAACACATCATGAACGCACCATATATATATATATATATATATATATATATATATATATTTATGTGTGTATTTGAGATTTACAAAATTGATATAGTCCACCTGGTGAGCTCATCATGAACGCACCATATATATATATATATATATATATATATATATATATATATATATGGTGCATTCATGATGAGCTCACCAGGTGGACTATATCAATTTTGTAAATTGTTTGTAAATATATATATATATATATATATATATATATATATATATATATATATATATATATATATATATATATGTGTGTGTGTATTTGAGATTTACAAAATTTATATAGTCCACCTGGTGGAGGCAGTGGAGGAAAGGTGCCTTGGAGCCCATCAGCAGCGACATTACTATGGTTACTCAAATGAAAGTTTTCCTTCCGGAAGTTGGCCAGAGGAAGAACTTTCTCCTTTCTCCTCACCAAGCTCAACCATTGGTGAGTGAAACATACTCATCCTGCTTTTGTGCTCCTCCTGGTCCGTGCATTGGCCTTATTCTTGTGCTGGATCGGTTCATATTGATTGTGGCGGGTGTCAAGGTTATCAAGGTCACTCGTGATGCATTTCTGCTGTTACAACCACACAGGTTTTCTGGTTTTCATTGGTGTTGAGATCTGAGCTCTCTGACGGCCTGATGCCTCTCTGCTCTCAGCTCTGGGCTGGCTGGTGTCATTGCATTTTAATTTAGGCATGCAAAAGGTATTGTAACACACTCACCCAAAGTCTTTGTCTCTTCATTTGTGTATGTGGACATTAAAATAAAATAAAAAAAAAAAAAAAAAAAAAAAAACATCAGTATCAAGAAAGAATAGTCTGTAGTAAAAATACCACAAGACCTGACAGCCCATCAGAAAAAAAATGATTTAATATTTTTCACCAATTTCTCCAAGAATCTGATCAAATTTACCATTCCTTTAATATACCACAACTCCAAAGTAGTCCATAATTGATCTTTTGACACCCATGGCCGGAAACTATTGCAGATATTCCTGTGAGACTCAGGAACAAGTTCTGAGAAGTCTTGAATCTTGTATTGTGTGATACAACACTAGTTTCAAGGAAATCAAAAGGGAACTGTAAATGGATTTGTTACTGTAAATGTGTGCTTTGAATCTTTGTTGCAACTCACAACTGCATCATTAATGGTACAATATCTGTATATGTTTAACCTTGTAGACTTTAAAACTGTAATTCAGTGTCTTGGTTAAGTAACACTACTTCTGTAACAATGTTTTGTTGCATGTAAGATGCTGCTATTGTAAACATCATAGATATGTCTGCCATCGCCCCTATTCTGTCCTCACAATGTGTCATGATAAAAGGCAGTACAGCCTTCCATTTTTACATTAGCTTTGATTTCAGTTCGACTTGAGGTTCTCTGTTGGTGTATTTTCTTGGCCTATAGGGCATCTGTGAGATGAAAGGGAATAAAGCTTTCTAATACGTCTGAAGCAGATGCTTATCATTAATCAAACAGCTTTCTGTAGATATGAGAAAGGATCCAAGTGATGTCAGTCTCAGCATCACGTAAATAATTTTCCTTTCTATGGAAAACACCAAACACCTAACAGCGAGTTAAGCTTCTGCAACACCTAACTGTCAAGTGCTGCATTTTTGACCTTGCTTTTATTCCTCAATAAATTAAGTTCAGGAAGGAATGTCTGCATCTCAGCAAATAACAGGAGTGGTGTAGGAAAATAAGAATGAAATGTCAGCACAACCTCCTCCAAGAATAACTCCCTTTGTCTCGATAATTATAATGGTTGTGCTGCAACCTTAAGAATTAAACATATATATTAAACTATGTCAATGCCTCCATTACAGCAGGCAATGTTGAGCTGTACTGAAATAGATTTCCTGGACATTGACATATCAAATACTGTCATTATTTGTATATTTGTCTTATGCCGTAACATGTAGAGCCATTAAGTTTAATTTCACTGGCCACCAATCCCAACACCTGCATGACCATGAGATATGGATATTTGTTCCTTATCCAGTCTAATTTTCTAAGACACTGTTCCCTGGGTGGTGTAACAGGAAGTGGTGTTATGAGCTGCTGTGTGTTGACAGCTGATTGTCATAAAGAATTGCATAAGCTCTGACAAGTGTCATGGGAACGGAGCAATGAACCCGGAGAGGAAATTAAAACATTAAGTGGCTCCTGTATTCTGTGCCAAACCTCCAATATCATGGAGTGCACCGCTGATTTTCAAGGTGATTGTGTTATGGCGAAATAGATAGCGATGCGAACATTAATCACCCAAATCTCAAAGAGTTTCTCGGGAATTGAGTCAGCCTGGTATGTATTTAGTGTTCGTGTATAACATGTTCCTGGTTGGAAGCTGTTTGAGGAGCTGTCCATGGTGCTGAGAGCAGCTAACAGTGTTATACCTCCTGGCATTTCTTTATTGGTTTTCCTACAAGTATCTTAATTAACCACTCCTAACATCATAATATTGAAGTATGATTAAAATTCCTAATGCTCTTTCTTTCCGTTTTATGATTTATTTATGTTTTTTTTTTTCACAGCTTCCAAGTCAATCCTCAGAAAGAGGAAAAAAAACATTCTGTATGATAAAGTAGACTTTGACAAAGGGTGATGAGGAGATTGTTGGGAATAGTAATAATTAATTTCAATGAATACAAATAAGTTAGAATTAAAATAAAAAAAAAAAATAATGAAGAAAATAATTAAGAAAATATTAAAAGGAAAAAAATGGAAACAAAAAAGTACAGAGTATACTGAAGACAGTATTATACTAGATATTTTGTGAACTCCTGTCTTGAGAGAAGCACATGCAAGGGACACAGGAAAGTAATAAAGTGTAAAGTGTTGCTCAGTCAGTAAGGACAATATTAGAGAAAAAAAGGATTTTCTCAGTTTGAAAAATATTGTATTAACATTTGCATATGTCAATGAGTGACAAGAGAAGGCAAACACCAACTGCTGTATTTATTTATTTTTTGCAATACTTGTGATTTGTCTTTTGCACTGGTGGAAAATAACTAAGCACATTTACTCAAATTATATACTTTAGATAAGATAAGTATACAGTAGTACTTGAAAGTTAAGGTACTTGTTCTTCCACTCAGAGGGAAATATGTACTTTCTACTCCACTACATTTTCTGACAGCCATAGTTAGTTAGTTAGTTATAGTTTGCAGATTACAGTTCTCCATACCCTTCCTGTCCAGTGAAAACTGTGTGTGTTGGTTTTGAATGTATGCGATAAACTGAAGCATTAAGTGTTTTTTTATGGATTGAGAAAATTATCCCACTTCTTAAGATAAATAGACTATTTAAAAGCCCTCTTGGATTAGCTGTAAAACGCATCGTTACAAAGCTGGAGCAGGTCTGTCTGCTGAGCTCTGAGCTCACATGATTTATTAGAGATAGAAGGTTCTCACAGGACTGCAATGGCCACATGGGCTCTGACGATCTTATAGATTAAACTATCCAACAGCATTTAAAGTAGTTAAATTACCTCAACCTTAAAAGCAGTAAAATGCAACATAGGCCTTCACACTGATACAGCAGTAATATGAATCCTAAAGCATGATAGTAAAACACTGAGATGGAGCATTTTACTGCGCAGTGAGTACCGTGAGTTTGATCCTTGAAGGACATCTTGCTGATAATACTTGCATACACTTCTAAAGTAAGTTTTTTGAGTAAAGGATCTGAATACATTGTCCACTACTGCTATTTTGTAACTGTGAGAATTGTATAATGTTGTGTGAGTCTTAGCCCCAATATATATATATATATATATATATATATATATATATATATATATATATATATATATATATATATATTTATGTACACTACCGTTAACAAGTTTGGATCACTTAGACATTTCCTTACTTTTGAAGGAAAAGCACTGTTCAGTGAATATATCTTTAAACTAATCAGAAAGACAGTATACACAGCTGATGTGGTAAATGACTATTCTAGCTGCAGATATCTGGTTTTTGGTGCAATATCTACATAGGTGTATACAGGCCCATTTCCAGCAACTATCACTCCAGTGTTCTAATGGTACAATGTGTTTGCTCATTGTGTCAGAAGGCTAATGGATGATTAGAAAACCCTAATCATGTTAGCATAGTTGAAGATAGTTTAGCTGGTTAGAGAAGCTAGACAACTGACCTTCCTTTGACAAAAGAAAGTTTAAATGGTTTGAAGGAAAAGAAAAACATATTTCAAATACAATCATTATCATGTATTAACATTGTTAATGTCGATTATATCTTCTATTCATTTTATAACTCATGGTGGTAAATAAAAGTGTGACTTTTCATGGAAAACACTAAATTGTCTGGGTGACCCCAAACCTTTGAACAGTAGTGTAGTTGGAAAGCTAAGTGGAAAGTGACATTGTTAACTAGGGGACAATGATTTTGATAAAGAAGTAGCCTAATCAGTCAAACAAATACACCAAACATTCAGTGGTTTACACCTTGAATGTGAGGTTGGATGGATGATGTGAAGATACAAAGATCTTTTTCACTAGTTTAACATTTTATGACATTAATCAAGGAAATATTCACTATAAATAAATAAATAATATAAATAAAATAATAAATAAAAATAATAAAACAAAAACAAATTACTTTTAACTAAAAAAGATGACATTAAAAAAAAAATCCCTGTCATTTGTTCAGTAGTAATTTGATATGTGTTAATTTATTCAGTGTCAGTTCAGGAGCCAGAGATGAGACTCTCTGACAGATCATCATTAGTTTTATTATATGACCTCAAATATTTGATGTCACTGAGGTAATATTTAATAATGTCAGGACTGGTCATCGTCATTAGACTTCAGGCAAATGTAATGTGTCTCATCAGCCACACAGAAAAGCCTCTGAACAAAAAATAAATGGATTTTGATAATATTGAGAATGAAAACACTGATGTGACATTGAACATGTAGGTAAGTGGGTACAACAGACCCGTTTTGTCTGTTAAGAAATATGATCTGGTTCTGTTCACAGCAGTGTTGGAAATAATCGTGTATACTTTATTTTTTAATTTTACACAAGGAATAAAAGGCCAGCTGTGATATTCCAGGTGTACAATTTATGATATTAATAATTGCACCTTTAAAATATGTCTGCTGTATTTGTGCTGATCCATATTTACTATTTTCAGTGAGGTTCATATTTCACGGTATCAGAATGAATAGTTTTTTTAATCTGCAGGTGCTGAGGATGCCAAACCCACAAATGTCTATAAGGAGCTTCAAGTGGAGTTCCAGAGAATCCACTTAAGGTGCAGAATTCACCAGATTCACTTAAATATCACCTATAATCCTGCAGCAACAGGCTATGAAGTGATGATGTAAAAGAAAGTAATGGCACCAATTGTTACCTCTGGTCCAATATCTAACATGCTCACTTTTGATGACATTTTCTTCTTTCACTGTTTGTAAATAATGTATTTAGGTGTAATTCACCCAGATAATTCATGAGCTTATAGGATTTGTTTATTATAGAATGATAAACAAGAAGGGCAAAGTTTTTTGTTTATCTACAATGTGAAGATCCTCAGTTGAGGATTTAATATGTAAATAATATTACAGTGTTCCGCACTTCATGCAAAAGGAAAATGTGCATGTATATACAGTATATATATAGTTTATTAATCCCAAAATGGGAAATTATAGAATATCTAATGATCTTTGATTACCAACAAATCTCCAGCAGGCAGCCCATATCATAGCCTCATATGAGCAGGGTGGTAAGTAGTAGTAGTAGTTTTTTGGGGATTTGTACTTTAGTTGAGTGTGTTTTATTTGCTCCTACTTTCACTCTTACTCTTTAATCTTACAAGTTGTAAGTAATTGTTTACTTGTTTATTGTTTCACACACACACACACACACACATATATATATATATATATATATATAGTGTATTTTAACTTTAACTTCTCTCAAAAAGATGCTTTGGATGGTTCATTCCTGGTTTCAGCTGCTCAACGGTGAACCAAAGTTATGGTGAAGCAGTAACTCGAACCTATATATCTTATTTTACATGGGTAGCTTTGCAACTCTCAAGAATGTGGAGCCTGGAGAGTCACATATGACGCTATTGCTACCTATATTGAGTCTGCTAGCAACATGTCCTAAATGCAGCGTTCACCATGAGCTATAATGTGCCTGTAGATCAGGGGTGGGCAATTCTGGTCCTGATTCTACTAATCAACCACTAGAACCTTTGCTAGGGACCTTTATTAGTAGAATCAGGTGTGTTACTGCTTGGTTGGAACAAATCCTGCACCCACACTGGCTCTCCAGGACCAGAGTTGCCCACCCTGCCGTAGTTGAAAAGTAAGCTGGAGACCTGTAGCTGACATCTCTGTCAGCTCTGCTAACATAGATAGTTACATACACAGTTATTTTTTTTTTGCTTTTTTGCTTTTGTTTCACGGTTAAGATATATGGTTCGCCTTATCGTGTCTTTTTTTCACTTGAGTCCAAACAGCGCACAGAATGGCTTCATGTTTCCTTGGAAACAGACTGTTAAAAGACCATTGGAAAACATAACAACTGCATTTGATATTCGGTATTCAGCCAAGAGTTGGTTGATATTATTCGGCTCCTGCTTGGGCCACAAATTTTCATTTTGGTGCATCCCTAGTAGCCTGTAGTTTCATGTGAGGCTTTGATATGGGCTGATTGCATGGAGATTTGCCACTGAGACTTATAACCATAAAAGTTAGATGCACCCAAAAGGCACTTTTCATTATAACTCTTACCATCTTTAGTATTGCCTTGACCAGCATTATGATGTCTCCATTCAGAGGCTGATGTTCCCTGGTTCTATTGATTCCTACACAAGGACCATTCACATCTAAGTTTCTGTCTCTTTGCCAGAGCGGGTATTGTAAGTGTTGACAATGGCTTTACTGTATGCTTGGCTGATTGCTATGATTAGTGGACTCATTATATTGTCATGCTCTGATACTCGTTTGCTCCCCATCTGCTAGTCAAGTACTTTCCAGGCCTCTTCACTCTTAAATATGGCCAAGATGTAACCCACAAAGGTGAAGAATTTGAAGGCAGCGACAGCTGGAGTTTCAGTTTTTGTATTCACGCTGTCCTTGACATCCTATTAAAAGAATATAATTTTTCAATTGCCCTGTCTTACTGTACTGTGTTTTGATTTTAAAGTGCAAATGGTGTCAGTTGAATCAGTCAAGTAGAAAAAGCATAAAAGAAAAAGAAACGTTATAATAGAAGAGTCCAATTGCTGAAACCTTAATATTTCCAGCAACTTTACATTACACTAAGTTTCCACTTAGTTAGTTCCATAGTTTTCTGCTCTATTTGTACTATTTATACTTTTTGACAGGCGGCACTTCAACATCATCTGAGCTACAGCCTCACAGTTCCATAAACATGCTGATGGGGGAATTGAATCAGAAGAGGAAGCAGCAAACTCCTATTATTGAAAAAGAAAAGTAACATTATGGATTACTTAATTTTCTCTTATTTCATCCACTACCGCTTACAACAAAAAATGCTTTATTTATTCATTTTAGCTTTTTTTTCTTTTGAGCTGATTTATTTATTTTGAACTGAAAACATTGTGCTTTCTGTAAGTTGGACGCATCAAGCAGAATCAACTCATATTTAGCATCTCTGACAGCTTTATCAAAAGAATGTTAGATTTACAGAAACACTTAGTGGCTGTGGCCATTACACAACACAACTCCCTTCCCCCCTCTCGTTTCCAGCTGTGAGCAGATCATCGCATGTTTTCAGGATGCTTTTCTGGCAAGCCCAAATCCAATTTCTGGTGACTAATCTGCATTTTTTTTTTCTGAGCCTCTCACTAAACACTTCTCACCATTTGCTTGACAGAGATGGAAATAGCGCTGGCGGAGAGCACAGCTGCAAATGTTTAACCTTGCTTGCAGGTCCAATTGCTAAGCTTAGAGTTTTATTAGCTGTATTTGCAAAGGAAGATAAGGTTTGTGAAAAATGCAATATGTGCATACTGTAGTCATTTGCATAGCTTTACATTTTGCCTGTAGGGAAAGAAATATACTCATCCTTTATTAATGGATGTCTTGAATGAGGCACGCATTTTCATGTGAAAACATTTTTTTATCATCAGTGTTTAAAGCAGAATATGATAATAAGTTCACAGTGACCCTTGCACAACCTCACAACAATAACGTGATAAAAATGTGACAAATCAGTTTAATATTTGGCAGCAGAGCAGTGATTCTCCTGCAGTTAACTCTCACCTGACTGCAGCTGAACTGCTGTTCCTCGTGCTGCCGTGATATCGTATGCACGATGACAGAAATCCAATTGTCGAGAATCATGTCAACTGAGCTGGGGGCCACAGCTTCTGCTCATGATTTATTACCAAAGTGCTGCCACATTTGCCAATAGGAAAACACTTTCAGTGGAGTCATGGGGATATACAGAGATGGATGAGAACAGCAATTGAATAACTTTTTCTCCCGCCCTTACCTCGCAGTGCCTGCAGTCTGCTCTTATTTGTGATCAGGAAAAGAAAACCAGCTGCATTTGTTTGAGTCTGCATGCATGTACGTGAGTATGTTTTATTTGTGGATCATTTATTATGCTGTGAAATATCTAAATAATTTATATTTGAATGACTTTTCTTCTAATGGTTCTGTATTGCTGGCTATTGCTCTTGAACCAGAGGCGGTATGGAGCTGTAGCATCCAGCTCTGTTGTCGGATATGTGGAGTCTTTTCCCTCTCTAAAACAAGCTTGGTTTCACTGTTGTCCGGAGAGACTCTACTTATTCCTCATATTTTATCGCCAGCCCAAAAGTCTGCTTGTTACCTCTGTCAGGCTCTGGGTCATCCATTCCCCCTGTGTAGCTGTTTGTGCGACTGTGTGTAATGCTGGGTTATTTGTTGAGCCGTATCTATCCTCCTCACAAACCACTCATCCAGACACAAAGTCATGAACATGTTTCTATACGATATCTTATGAAAAAAAAACATCACTACTGATCACTACTACTAAATGTCTACAAAAAATACTTCTTTCACTACTTCTTAGGTATTGCAATATGTATTGATTTATGTAGTCTTTTCAATAGTAATGAGTAGAGAATTGGCCCGTTACTACTGGCCCGTTTCATGATTGATTACTACTGATAATTACTGCATAACACCTATTCAAATCACTGCATGACTGCTACTTAATTACTTCAGCCTCACTATTGGCTTTTTGGGAAATTACTATACAATTACTACTCAATGCCTACACATTTACTGCTCTATGTCTTAACAATAAAAGATAGATACTACTTACTTTTGAATTGTTTTTTGTTCTACACCAACCCTTTTGAATCACTTGAAACTGTACACAATGCTTGTATCTCTTCACAATTACTATTTGTATAATATTTAGCGTTGTGGTAGTATTGTGATGACATATTCACTACTCAATCAAGTAGTAAAATCACTGCATAATCATTACAGTGATTTTGTAGTGAGGCAGTAGTGCTCTAAAAGTTTTTTTTCATTATTCTGCTTGATTACTTTCTTATGAAAAAACACTATTGAATCAATACTGCTAATCATCTACAAAAAAAAACAAACAAACTACCATTTCACTAGTTGCTGCACTGCAACTGTTGCACACCAATTACATTTTAAGAGTAATTAGTAGATAATTGGCCTGTTTCACTACTGATCACTATTGATAATTACTACATAGTGCCTATGCAAATCACTGCATGACTGCTTCTTAATTACTTTAGCCTCACTATTGGCTTTTTGGGAAATATATACAATCACTACTCATTACTTCACATTTATTATTATTATTATTATTATTATTATTATATCTTTCTTATTATTATATACTACTGGTTAAAGCAATAGTTCCCCTCCAAAATGACTTTTTTGTATGTATTACTTACCCATGGCTATTTATTTGTTTGTTTGTGTACATTCTGAAGACAATAATTTAATGATAGTCATATTTTTGCCCACTGTTTCATGCACTAGATTTGATCAAATTATTTAAAAAAATAGATTAAGAAAGCAAAGAATATATATATATATATATATATATATATATATATATATATATATATATATATATATATATATATATATATATATATATATAATGTTTTACATGATATATGTTAAACATGAACACATGTTACACATGTTTATGGTGTTATGTACTTAACAAAAAAAAGGTGAAATAAATGAAAACATGTTTTAAATTCTAGTTACCCTGATAAGGCACAACTATGAAGTGAAAACCATTTCAGGTGACGACCTCTTGAAGCTCATCAAGAGAATGCCAAGAGCGTGCAAAGCAGTAATCAGAGCACGGGGTGGCTATTTTGAAGAAACTAGAATATAAAACATATTTTCAGTCATTTTTATATGTTATATATGTTATTATATGTCCAAACCTTTGGCCTGTACTGTGTATATCTCCACATATTCAAGGCTTCATGGAGCCTGAAATTTTTAGCAAACATTTTTTTGGGTGGGTCAGTACTCCTTTAACACAGATATACTACTAGTCTACTAAAAAAACTCTAATTGATGACTGTTTAAAATATATGTAGTGTTTCTGTAGTGTTGTTACTACATATTCACTGTACTTAAAAAAAACTGTACTTGATCACTATATAAAAGATGTATTGTTGTAGTGTTGCGATGACATATTCAGTACACAAAAGATATTAAAATCACTGCATCATTGTGTCATGAGTAGCGTATAGATTACAGAGTTACTCCACGATTGTTACATGTTCCTACACAACCCCACTATTACACAAATAGGTTTTGTCTAGTAATTCAACAGGAGTTTTTCATCAGGGTAGTGTTGCCACTTCTATTCTACAAAAATATAGTCATAAATCTTATAAAATTACATATAAAACTAACTTACATTGTAGCCCAGTATCTCAGCAGTGAGTTTGACAACTTTAGTTACTTTTCAGATGCAGATTTGACACAAAATGCTTTCACCAAATTGTATTTGTTTGGCTTGAAACGTTTTGCATGATTTCATTTCAATATTTCACCAAAAACCAAAGAAATTGTCCTCTAGTCTATATAAAGCTTGCAAAATCCCACACAAACAGGAATTCTTCATGTAAGTAACAACGGTTTGATGCACAAAGAAATTGAATTCATTGTTACAAGAAAAGTGTGGAGCTCAACACTGCTACCAGGTGTTGGTCCGGGATTTGTTAGGCTTCTGAGCTGCAACTGAGAATGAGCCACCAATTTAAGGGAGGAAAACTAGAACACTGAGTCAAATGTTTATGTGGAGGTGAAACCCATCTCTAAACCCTGCCTTCAACGTGTTTGAGTCAGTGTAACCAGCTGATCACTGCTGATCAAATCTCTTCACAGGAGTTTGTGTTATGCGAGTGTCAGCAGTGTTTCTTCAGATTTACTGCATAAACATGCGCTGCATATGTAATGAGTCTGATTCCCCTGGATGTTTATGGGGGATGTCATGGTCCACTGGTCGGTCTCTGGGCTGTAATATTCAGTTATGAAAAACACAACAAATGTAACACTGGAGAGAAATGTAGTGTCATTGAATATAGTTACTACTTTAATGGCATCAACTGGCAACAATAAATACAAATTATAATAAAATATCCCAAAGATAATTGGTGAAGTACAGCTAAGATCTGACAGACACATCCATTAAAGAATATTATGAATGAGCTCGTAAATTAATCTTTATCTCATTTGTGGGCCAGTTTTTGTTTGTTTTTGTAAAAAGCTGGTCTGATTCTTTTTTTTTTTTTGAAACTCTCAAATGTTGTCCTGGCCTCACAAATCCAATATTAATTAGCCTTTAGAAGTATCATAGTAACATTTTGTTTCTGCCACATTATTTTACCCTTCGAGAATAATTAGGCTGCTTGACTATGTGGATGAGTTTTTTGTCTGATCCACAGCGGCTGTAGCAAGATAATTATACTGATCTCACATACACATTATTATACATAATACTGCTGGAACCAATCGCAGCGTAATCCAGGCGAGAGGCAGGGATACACCCCAGACAGGTTGCCACACACACCATTCACTCACACACATTCACTCACCGGCTACTTTTTATGTACATGTCAAACAGCTCGTTAACGCAAAAGTCAAATCAGCGTGGGTGCCAGACAGGCTGGTCTGATCTACTGGGATTTTCACACACAACCATCTCTAGGGTTTACAGAGAATGGTCCAAAAAATAGAAAACATCCACTGAGCGGCAGTTCTGTGCAGTTGAAATGCCTTGTTGATGCCAGAGGACAGAGGAGAATGGCCAGACTGGTTGAAGCCTATAGAAAGGCAACAGTAACTCAAATAACAATTGTTACAACCGACAGATGGAGAAGAGCATCTCTGAACGCACATATCGAACCTTGAGGCAGATGGGCTACAGCAGCAGAAGACCACGCCAGGTGCCACTCCTTTCAGCTAAGAACAGGAAACTGAGGCTACAATTTGTACAGGCTTACAAAATTGGACAATAGAAGATTGGAAAAACGTTGCCTGGTCTGATGAGTCTCGATTTCTGCTGCGACATTCAGATGGTAGGGTCAGAATTTTCAGGGCAGAGTTCACCTCTGCTCTGGGTCTCCAAATGCAACACAATTCCAAGGGGATCTACTGTATAGAGCAATACTCTAATGTAGCGGTTCCCAAACTTTTTTGGCCGCACACCCCCATCGATATCCCTATCTGGTTGACGCACCCCCTATTTCCCACACCTTCCAAAAAACACAACTAAATGTCTTAAGGCAGCATGTTTAATTCTGCTCAATGAGAACACATCATCACATGATCACCAGGAGTGAAAGTGGTTCAAAACTCTTGCTGGAACTCAGTCTGTCTAAAATAATGCAGCGTGCGCCGCTCACGATTTTTTTACGGTTTTTAATCGGTTTCGGCAATTTTTAGCACAGTTACGGATGCATGTCACTTAGTCAGGCATGTATATATGAAAAAAAAAGCAGATTATCAATATCTGTCAATATTTATTAAGCCAAATATCAGTTGACAGTGAGTGATACATCATATTCCGACTCCTCAGACTCTGCCTGCTCCTCCACCTGCTTCTCATCATCCTCTGATTCTTCTGTGGTCGTGAATGTCATTTTGGCATTTTAACTTTTTTTCTTGTTGTTTCTTCAGCTCCGGCTGAGCTCTTTCACATTTTCTATTATAAATGTCGTATATTCTGCGCTGCATTGTACCAACATAATTTTGGTCGGTGAGAGCAAACACGTGTGGTTTGAACCAATCAGAATTAGCGATGCTGATAACGTGACCACGTGTCCATCGGCCAACTAGAAACAGCTCGCCTCGCGTTGCATAGCAACCAGAGACACGCTCAGACTTGTCGTCCCGTGGCAAACGGCACAGACACTGAAACAGCGTAGATTACACTGAAACGAGCCACTGGAATTGTTCCAGCACTCGGATAATGTAACTAATCTGACTTTAGTACATTGTTTTCTTTATTTAACATGGGATTTTGACTTCTTCTCCTTTTTTAACGGAACGCATCTCTGGTGACTGGACTCGACTGTGTGTCACCTGATGCAGGGAGTAAAACAGTCTAGATCCGCCACTGGAAAGAGTATTTCCCATTCTTTGCCACTCAGAGGCAAGAACTGCCTGCAGTTCAGTGTGTTGTCATCACAGCCTTAAATTAAACTCAGTTGATATTACAATCAGCTTCATCTTGATGAGTGTCAAGTGCTTTTACAACATTGTATCTCCAACCTGAATGTAGTGACAGGAAAATGGGTGACCATCTTTCACTTACCTTGGGCAAGAGGATTGCCTCATACGCCGACATCTCATTTTTCACATTTAGGTCGTCTCTCTCAATGATATCAGCGAGGTCCTGCAGCTGTGAGCTGCAGGACACAATGTCCTCAGTGTGATCAATGATGTAGCAGTGGGCCTTGTGCTGTAGTTCAAAGGTGTGGAAGATCTTTGTGAGCTGCCAGATGCCGATACAGTTCTCCCCGGGCAGCAGGGCTGCTCCCCCAGGAAGCTGCAGCAGGCTTTGTACAATCTCCAGCACACTGAAATTAGAAACTGCATGTCAACAGTTCCTGCAATCTCCTCCGCATGTCGTCCAAAGTCAAGTTCAGGAATAGCCGTCATGTCTTGTCACTCAAAGTTGACCTGAGCAGCATGAGGAGTTTGATTAACAAATAAGAGGTAACATCTAAACCAGCGCTGCTCCTCCCTACACGCAGAACACGGTCTGTGCGTAGGGTCCCACGGCTCATGAGGGGCCACTGTTTTATGCAAGGGGACTAGTGATGGGAGTTTCAGCTCTTTTTAGTGAGCCGGATCATTTGGCTCAGCTCACTAAGAAGAGCTAGCTGTTTCACCCTCCAAACAGCTCTCCATTTTTCCACTTATACCTTTTGTAATTCAGCTAAATTTTAGTGCTGCTTTGTGATTTGTATTTGAACACATATATCATTTAAATTTGAATAAATCGCTGTAGCCAGTTGCATTTACAGTTGTAAAATAAATGTGCTTTGTTAAAATATATATAGAGTAAAAATAATAATACAAAATGTAATATAATACAATTAATAATCTGCTTGTATGATGAATTTCTTGTCATAGGGTCAATGCATCAATGCATGGTGCATATCTTTAGTGGAGTGTAGTGGCGTGTCACTTCTGAAATGCGCCACCAGTCTAGTGTCTAGTGGAAACAGTCGTGGAACTAGTTGACAAGAGTGTCAACGATCAGCTCCAGCAACTGTGTCGCTCATGTTATGTGTCACTTACATGCCCTTTGGAATCAGGCTGTTAGAATGCATCAGTATATTCATCAGTAATACATATTGTAATGAGTTGGAGCCCTACATATTTTGTGAGGACAAAGTAATGTATGTTCTGCCTCCAGCAGCAGGACCAGAAATGTCTCTGGAATAAATGATAGATGAATATAGCAGCCACCAGGGCTGATCAGTAGCACATAGTGTACCACTGACAAAAAAATCAGACCTCAGTATTAGAATATTCAAAAACTGCTCAATAAGACATGGACGTGAAGTGATTTTTAGGGTGTTTTATGCAGCACACCAGGACGATTTACAACGATCGATCTTCAAAGATTCTGCTGCTATGAAACTAATAATGATGCTATTAAGTAGAATAAGAAGAAAAAAACAACTTAAAAATGAATTCCTCCTGCTGTAAATGATATTTTATTACACTGGCAAAGTGTAGTGGAGTGGAGTGATTGATTGTCTTGCTAATTTTGTTAAATCAGGTCAATGTGAAAAACAATTCAGGCTGTCTCTCTCATTGGAATAAAGCATGATGATTAATTGCTTCACTGACTGTGTTGAAATGTATACAGACATTGGTTGATTACTAAGGTAAAGATTTTTTTTTTCACATATTTGTCATAACGGCTCCTCACTATTAGAGGTGTTTGATTTGATGCAATCATTGTTAAATATTACTCTCTGTAGAAACAAAGAAAATGTGTGCATATTACAATGGGAGGAACAAAATGCTGTTCTCTGTGAATTCCCAGTTTGCTTCCAATTGGACTGCCAATCGTGGACCTGATGATGTTTGTGCTCAGCATTTGGTCCAGAACACAAGTTTTTATATTGTGTGTATGGATGTGTTAATGCTGGCCTGCTAAGTCTCCACTATGCCAGGCAGCAGCACATGTGGAAATGTGACATTTTCTTTGTTTCTGCCATCTAATGAGCCAGTTAACATTCAGTTGTTCACCCTAATTGACTCTTAACGCTAACCGGATGGAGGCACAAGACTCCAAATAATTACTCACTTTATGAGCCAACATCTAATGAATTTAAGTGGCATATTTACTAGTCGGCTAGGTTTTCATGAAACTGATTGAACAAAAATATGTTTTCAACCTAGTAAATGATATATAATATAACACAATGTACAATATAATACAATGTATATGGACTCTTAGCATTTCGAAGGCAATGACAGCTATTTTAGTGTTGCTGTTATTGAATTCAAGCTGTCCTTGTCATCACATTTTAAAATATTTCTTCACTATCCCTGTACTGTAAATAATGAGGCGATATGTCATCATAGGTTCTTTGTAGAACTTTTCTCAAGGCTGAGTTTGTCAAGTAGAAAAAGTACAAAAGGATAATGTTAAGTTCCCAGCAACTTTACAGTGTTTGCAAAGGATTAAGTCAAAATGGGCCTTGACATTCTAAGACCCTGTTTGGGATGATTTCCCCTGAATTATCGCCATAGTTTTCTGCCATATTTACCATTTTCAAAGATGCAGCAATACCTTGTGCCAGGCGACACTATGGCATCATCTGAGCTGCAGTCTCACAGTTACATTAAATATACAGTGGAGGGCATAGGAGGGCAAACTCCTATTATAGATAAATAAAAGTTTAAAAAAAAGAAGAATAATGAAAGCTTTGTGAAACAATATTAATTCTCTAATTTCAAGGTCTACGACTCGAACTCATAAAACCTTCTGTAGTTTTTATGGGTGTAAAGTCAATACAGAAGCATTGAGATGTTTTATTTATCTAATCATTTATTTGTATTTTACATTGAAAATATTGTACTTAAGGTAGCTAATGTGTGAGATATAGAAGCATTTAGCAGCAGAACTAGCAGAACACATTTGGGAGAAGCTAAACATAGTATTCATGTTTCTAAGTGTGTTACAATTAGTATAAAAAACTCAAACTAAGAATTTCTGTGTTTTTATTACCCTAATTAGAGATTTTTTTAGTAAATGTGGAACATTGATCCCACCATGTTGAACTGCCATGTTTCTGGGGTAGCACAAAATGGCCAAAACCAAGCATTCTAGGCTCCACAATCAACCCTTCTCATCTTTTATATTTTATTTTCGTAAGTTACGCGACCACTGTAGTTGATTCATTGATAAATTGGTTGCAATCTAAATTAAACCACCTGATGTCACCAGAAACTACACAATGTACATTTAAAATCTCATCACATCTCATCTTCTATAGCCACTTATTCCTCATTAGGGTCACAGGGGTCTGCTGGAGCCTATCCCAGCACATTACGGCTTGAGGTAGGGATACACCCCAGATGGTCGCCAGCCAATCGTGGGGCACACACACCATTCACTCACACACTCACACCTATGGGCAATTTAGAGTCTCCAATTAACCTCAGCATGTTTTTGGACTGTGGGAGGAAGCCGGAGTACCCGGTGAAAACCGGTGAAAACTCACGCAGACACGGGGAGAACATGCAAACTCCACACAGAAAGGTCCCAGACCCAGGACAAAGGAGGTCTTGAACCTGTGACCTTCTTGCTGTGAGGCAACAGCGCTAACCCCTGCTCCACCGTGTCACCCCATTTAAAATCAATTATAATAAAATTGGATTTAAACATCCGTGTCCTTCGGTTTTCTGAAGAGATAAATATACCACATAGTGAACATGGCTGTTATTTAACAAGTCACCTCCCTGAGACTTGTTTTGAATAGATGACTTTATTAAACCATTTAAAACAGAGAAATCAGATTTTACAAAGTCAGAGATGATTGTTAAAACCCAATAAAAATGTCAAGGTCCTTTCAGATTAATAAGATACATAATTATGCTCTCATCAAATAGGAACAGGTGTTCTCAAAGACCAGACTCTGGTCTGGATCTGAACCAAATTGCAAGTCAATCTGGACCCAGCCTGCATGTTATATTAATAATGCAGTAGTATGCTGTATGGGGAAATTAAGTGTAAGTAATAACTGTGGGTTTACTCTATGAACAAAAAAAATGTTTCAATTCTTATCAACAAGTCATTCGTTTTGTAGAAATATAACATTTTACATTTATGATTAAGATATCACCTTGGCAACGTTGAAAGCCCTTGCACATGTGATGTAAAATGCCTCAGTTTTCAGGCATCAGGCTACATGCCAACAACATTAGCAAGTAAGTTGGCTAAAAGTTATTTATGTAGACTGGAGAACAAGCTGGACGGCTTCTTCTGTCTTTCTGGATTAACAGAAGTAGCAGGGAGAAAAAAGTGTGTTACGTCTCCATGGTGCTGTCTACATGTGTGAAGAAAAGAGAACCAGGTGTTCAAGGATGAGTGGTTTATTTTGCCTCCATTCAGCATGGAGCCAGTGTGTTTAATTTTCACAGAAATGGTTTGGGACATTAAGAGAGGGAATGTGAAATGGGACTTTAATTTAAAGCACATTTGACAAAGATCAGTTTGAGCAGGTGAGGACGACAAAACTTTGACAGTTAAAGATGTTTTATGAATGAAAAAATAAGTTGTTTGAGAAATCCATGACACAGCAAGAGAAAGCTACTGCTGTTACCCTCAACCAACAACATGCATCTACCACAGCAAAAACAGGGTTATCAAACCACAAACACCGTGTTCTCCAGCACATGGGATGGCCAGAATGACCACCCAACACAGCAGAGGTCTCCATCCCTGGTCTTGGAGAGCCACTGAATTCCAACACATGAACACCTCATTCTGCTTAAAGAGGTACCAGGAGTGGCATAAAGTCACCCAAGAACAGTGGTAAAGACTTGTGGAGAGCATGACAAGACGAATGAAAGCTGTGATTAAAAATAAGGGTTATTGATTTCTGAACTCTTCTTAAGTGTAAACATTAGTATTATGTTGTTTTAAAATGAATTTGATCTTGTTTCTTTGCATTGTTTGAGGTGTGAAAACATTGTTTCTTTTTTTCTTATTTTGATCATTTGTCATTTTCTGCAAATAAATGCTCTAAATGATAATAGTTGTTTTGTTTTTTTTTGTTTTTTTCAGAATTTGGGGAATTTTGTTTGTCACTGATAATTTTGCAGTGGTCTCTTATTTTTTTCCAGAGCTCTATACAGAGAATAAAATGGGTCCATAGCCTGAACTGGGGGACGTTCATGATGAGGCAGCAAGGTCTAACACAAATTCACTTATAGAGCCTAGAGAGAGCCAGATGTTTTAGTCCAATATGTGGTGGTCAGCAGTAAATGGAATGTAATAAGGTCCAATGAAACCAAACCAAACACTCTCCAGAATCTGCAGCCATTATGATGTCATTTCCAACCTCAAGGAGAGCTGTTTCAATGGGGTGTCATTTACAAAAAAACAACAATTTTTTTTTTTTTTGAACAAATTTCTTTTTAATGCCATTTTTCTTGAATTTTAGAAGAGTAGGGAAGCGTGAGGCCAGTAAACACAGTCAGTTCATAAGGCATAATGGGACACAGAAAATATTTCCCTTTAATCACAGAGGTACCACAACGTTTCCTCACCTGTGACAGCAAGTATCTTCTTTGCTGAAGTCTCCTTGAGCAAAACAGAGAATGGCTACTAGGCTCAGGGACGCTGTTTTGTTTCTGTGGCTATTGGCAAAGATGTGTTTTCCATAGAGCATCCATAAAGTGCCCGAAAAAAACAACCATTTAGAAGGAAAGGCAGAACATTCAGAATGTGAGCAAAGTTCACTGTGAAGCAGAAGGGCACATTCATGAATACAGAAGTTAAACATGTTCTCACAAGCGTCCTTGTATTTATTAAGGCAAGCGAGGATGGCTCCAATTTTAAAATCCTTTGCGTGACCTCAATGCTCCGATAACTCAAGGCACAAACTATGCATGATTTCTTTTTTGAACTTGACGCCTAATTTTCACCTGCTAATTACATCTTTTTCAAAAGTTGAAAAGTATCTTTCGCCTAGAGACTGAAAACTATGAAGTTTGTTGTGTGCAATCATAAAAATGTAGTCTAAAATTCAAATATAAAATAATTATCTAACATAACTAAAATGTTACCTGGGTAAAATCTGCTTACTTTCCACCCCCTGGCCAACACACACAGGTGAAGCAGACATCAGGCCCGATACATTTCACAAATATCTGGGCTGGGGCATCCAAGCGTGGCCCTGCACACATGGCCTTGCTGAGCTGGTGAAATTTTGGATGAACTCCTTTAAGCATATCAGAGCATCCCATAAAGGCTCAGCAGAATGTTGAACACCAAAGTGCTCCTTATTCCCCGCCTGCAGCAGTCCAGTGGAGACAGAAAACAGACAGCAGATTAGTATCTGCTCCTAGGTCTCTGCATGCTAATGAGTCCATCAGTCCTTCATCAGGACACCTCCCCTCTGAATGTGGAGCTCTGTCTTTTTAAAGATGAAAACAACCACTAAAATGATGTTTTGAAATACACAAAAAAAAACAAATATCCAATAACATGATCCAACAAACTGATCCTAATCACAATTGATCCCTATACTGCCTGAAATGTGCTTACTGTATTTCAGAGGAGATTGCTGTTTTCCTCTTACAGTAAATAACCTCAACACAAAATTAAAGGTACAGTGTGTCATTGTTGACAACATCTAGTGTTGAGATTATAGATTATAGTGCAACTAATTGAGTACCTAGCATTTTGCGTGTTACAATGTTTGAGTTGTTAACAGCTACACCATAAACTTCATACAAAAAGAGAAGTGAAAAATGAAAAGAATTAGTTGAAACTAACTCCACCTTCATCAACAGTAACATGCTGCTTAAACACTGACACTTTATATCGATAATCAAATAAAGTCAAATATAACAAGGACCAAATGAACACAACTACATCAAATTAATAACATGCATTTTTATGGAAGTACTTTACTACATAAAGCTCTTAATAGTTTGTTTTATGCAGATGTTTTACTTGTAATTGTATATTGTTATATTGCTGTATTAGTATTTTACTTAAGAAGGATACTTCTATATACTTCTTCCACCATTGTCTATATCTGAGGAATTAAATTGTGAGCAGCTTAAGGCTGGGGCTGTGGTTGTGGAGGGTAGGTAGACAGATTGGGAGCATTCTGAATGGCCCATGGGCAGGACGTTTTTCTTGCCAAACAGACAGAATGGTTGGGAGAATGATCTGTTTTCAATGTCAGCACCTTGGTCAGCACCTTGTGAAGTAATCATGGAGTCATTGGTATTTATCAACAACTCTATCAACTCTTTCCAGATATATTATGGCTAGGGAGCAGTAAAAATCACACTTATTGCCCCTGTAAGGCAGACTAATATCAAAAGTTGAAATCCAGTGGCATTCGGCGGTGGAGGCTAACCATGTGAGGCAGCCGGGCTTTCTCCCTCATCTAATTACTCAGAGGACCTGTCCAGGACTCCCGTTTCAGCAGTGACCTCACAGTGATCCAATTTGACCCCTGGCCTACATGAGACAGCTTCTGGTGTCCCTGCCAGTCAAGATGAGGTCAATGAGTCCCACCTTAATAGTCATCATTTCAGACTGCCTCCAAGGAACCATGAATAATCCCCTTCATTTATCTCACAGACAGGCTGGATACCCACGGCACAATGATCCTATTTAGCTATAATGCATTTATGTGGACCTTACCGACTGCTTCACAGTGATAAACAAAGACATAATTCAATCAAACCATTCTTTATATTACTGACATCTTTTAGGTTTCACTTTACAGTGGCAACAAAAGAGTTTTCCCCATTATTCATTAAAATAAGATTAAAATAATATATTCAATTCATGAAATAAATCAAAGGAAATGCCAGAATCCATCTTTTTTTTTAGTATTTTTTTAGTAGTAGAGTATTTTGCTTGATTAATGACTTAATTGATTTCTTGTACTGTTGGAATTATTTGTATTATTCAGTTAAAGGTGGAGTGGGAGATCTTGGAAAAAACGGTTACAGCTATTCAACACAAGTGAGATTTTGAAAATATACACTCCCTCCCCTCCTCCCAAAGGCTCGGCCTCCTCCTCTTCAGCTCACCCCTCGAAACCACGCCTTCACGATTCATGGATACATGAACGCGCACACTCTCGAGGGGTCACAGGAGTTCACGAGCATTCACGCCAATAGCATGACAGACAGTGACCGCTTTGCTAACTTCAAGCAATGTCGTCTTCACAAGATTTGTGAACATCGTAATGAACGTAAACAGTCTTTCATAAAATTCAAACTAGAGTATATGTTAGATTTCCACTAGTTGATTGGATACGTGTGTCAATTACTTTGTTATTGCAGTAATGATACGATGTACGTAGCCTGCTGTATCATGTCCCTAGCCAGCCATCATAGGTTACAGTCACAGACATGGATTATTTTATAAGTAGTATGCATTTGCCCGTAGTAGCCTACCACATACCTGAATTTGAATGATTTATGTTACTGACTTATTTACTTGCGGGCGCTTTATTTCACGGGCAACAAACAGAACAACTCACACGGGGGTATGGGGTATCTCTGGGATAAAGGCACCTTTCTGTTGTAGTCACCATAAATTTGCGATAATCAAATTGCGGTAATCACAGTATTGTTCACGTGTTATTTTTGTATTTAGAGTTTTCATGACGAGAGCTCAAGCTCAGACTTAGCTTAGCCTTGTAGTTGACAGAGTAGGTAGCTTAGCGAAACATGCTGGAATTACGCTTATGTCACTCGATTGACAATAAGTTTGTCATCATCTTTCATTTTCTCACTGACTGGTTGAATAGGCCTACAATACCCGTAACCGACCAGTATGTCAAAATATTATGTAATTATACATCTTACATATCCAGTAAAAATTCGGCGACTTTGGCATCCGTCTGGAGCCCCTTCTCACTTTTTAGCTGGCGCCAACGCTGGAAAGCCGTACCGAGCCGTGCCGCACTCTTGTCCTGTTTCGTTCTTCTGTTAGCTTCCGCATGGCTGTTGCTTTTTCAAGAACAGTTTTCCCCTTGGTTTTGCTGCCAGTCGACGTCTTCTTCTCTGCCATTGTTGCAACGATATATCTGTGCGAGCTAACTTGAATGTTGGTTTTCGAAGCTGTGTCTGCTCACCTGATTGCCAGAGCTGTGGGGGGTCGAGTGACAACGACACAGTGAACGCGCAAAATGGGGGGAGGGGTCGAGTGGGAGGGGGAGGGGGGTGGAGCGGGGAGCTGTTGGGAAGGGAGGGGTGGGGGTGGAGCCATAGGTATTTGATGGACGTATTAGACAGCCAATAAATGTAAAGATGATCAGTACATTGATTGGTCAGAGTAAACATTCTATTTTAGTGTGTGCAGTGGGAATGTGAAAAGGTTTTCAGGCAATATTTTAAAAAATGCTGCAAAAAAGAATCACCCACCCCACCTTTAACTATTTGTTTGACCCACCAGTTTTTTGCAATTGTTTGCATTCATTGCACCCAATCTGCTTGACTGAACATGCTTTCCTGTTTATTTTGTTTATTTGAATATTTTAAATGAAGTCTGTTTGTGCGCCTTGACAACAGCATAATTCATAAATCAGACTGAGACCATGAACCACTTAAGGATTCTTGTCTGCAGAAAACACTCCTGCCTGTTTTTATTGTTGTATTCCAGCTCTCAGTTTACACCTTAATTGGATCAAAACAATTTGATTGAAAAATACGTGAAACCATGAAAATAAATTTTCTTATTGCTGTTTTGTTGGCAAATGAGCATGGTACAAGTGGGTTAATTGTGCTAATTGTGCGTTAAAATGTTTTGATATTTTTGATATTTAACTACTGCCTGTAGTGTTGACTATGTTATCTAGTGATATATTTTACTGTGCCTGTTTTACATTTAAGTTGCTGTGTAATAAAGACATGGTTCTGAGACAGTGAACCTGGCCTGTCGTTGTCTATTAGTGGTGGCGCTGAACTGTTTGTCAATGAATGCAGGATGTGTTAGACATCAGCTGCTGCTCAGATCAATAAATGTCAAGTTGTGTTCATGGACAGGATATATCAACATTTTACAATTGTGAATTTTAAGAAGAAGGTACACCCACACACTGTCTTCCCTTGCTCTATATGGAATATTTATTATATGACGTTTTGGCCAAAGATGTATAATAAATAATCTGTATTGAGCAAGTGAAGACAGTGGTCTACTTCATCAACGCACCTGTCACAGAGACCATTCAAGTGTGTAAGAGATCTTTTTGATGACAGTTTTATAATGACTTCACCAGAAGGGCTCAGCAATACTCCGTCCCACGCTGGACTGAGAGTCTAGCCCCGCCCCCAGATTATTTCTAAAGCTGAAATCATCCAACACAGTTAATATGCTTTATAATATATGCATTAGAGTGTATTTTTACTGCATTAATACTATAAGAAGTGTGTTTTCAGATTGAAAGGTTTTGTATTTTGCTTTAAAGTGCATTTGCAAAATTGGTACACAAACTAAAAACAACGTTTGGGTTTTACTTTAGAAATAAATCTTTCTTTTTACTCAAATCTCTCAAACTTATTATAACTGCAACATTTTTACTTGATTATTGAGATGTTCTGTACATGAGAGCATCATCCACTTGTCTCCAGTCATTGAACACTGTGTATCACTGTGCTCTGAGGTTTGTAACTGGCTGTAGTCTCACTTATCATTGTGAACTTTATGCCAAAGCCGAGTGGCCCTCTCTGAGTGCAGGGGAAGGTTTACTCACTGAATGACCTTGGTTTATAAGTCTCTGCTTGGCTTGCATCCTTCTTATCTTTGCTGCCTTCTCCAAAGATCCACCAGCTATTACACCTTACACTCAAAAGACATCTGGATGATCCTTGAGTCAGGACTGAATTTGGGAGACAAGCCTTCAGTGTTTCCATCCCTCTGCATGGAACAAGTTTCAAACTGAACTTAAAATGGCTGAACTTGTTTTATTTAGAGAAAAAGAGTGCCTGTGTTTTTAAACTTTTACTGTAAACATTTTATGTTTTGAATGTATATATATATATATATATATATATATATATATATATATATATATATATATATATATATATATACATCTGGATGATGTATATATATATATATATGTATATATATATATGAGCCGAAAGGCCGAAAGGCGAAGCTCCTGATTTACCAGTCGATCTACGTTCCTACCCTCACCTATGGTCACGAGCTTTGGGTAGTGACCGAAAGAACGAGATCGCGAATACAAGCGGCCGAAATGGGTTTCCTTCGCCGGGTGGCTGGGCTCTCCCTTAGAGATAGGGTGAGAAGCTCCGAGTAGAACCGCTGCTCCTCCACATCGAGAGGAGCCAGTTGAGGTGGCTCGGGCATCTAATGAGGAGCCTCCTGGACGCCTCCCTGGTGAGGTGTTCCGGGCACGTCCCTCCGGGCGGCGGCCCCGGGGAAGACCCAGGACACGCTGGAGAGACTATGTCTCTCGGGTGGTCTGGGAACACCTTGGGGTCCACCCGGAAGAGCTGGAGGAAGTAGCCGGGGAGAGGGAAGTCTGGGCTTCCCTGCTGAAGCTGCTGCCCCCGTGACCCGATTACGGATAAGCGGAAGAAGACGAGACGAGATATATATATATATATATATATATATATATATATATATATATATACTGTATATTGCACTTTATCATCAAAGTCAAGTCACCCTTGAAAAAGAGATCTTGATCTCCATGCCATCTCAATAAAGAGGAAACTGCACATTAGGGATCATTTTTAGACATCAATATTTGATTGGATCACAAACTCCCTTATGATTCTTGCATTGCATTTATTGTATGTAAACACAATGTAAAAGTGATAGGGAACATAGAAGCAATTTTGTCTAGTAGTAATTGTAGCACAATATTATAATTTGTCTTAAACCCTTTAAAAAATTGTTCTTACAAGACCCGATGGTACCAGTAGCTTAGTTATCTAACGGAGCGAGGTGCTTCTGGGATTCTTGTAACATGTGGCAACACATCTGGTGGGAACACAAGCATTGCCTAGAGTGGCAACCCAGTGCCCACACATTTGTGGTTTGATAGTAAAGCTAAAAGCTATAATGTGTACTGCCAATACAGCTAATACTGCATATACCATTGATACCGCTGCCAATACTGCTAGCACATCCCAGCCTTACTTTGGGACATAAACAAAATCAACATTCAAGGATATTTTAACAGTGGCTCAACTTGTGCGACTTTCTGATTAACAGATTGAACTATGCACTCCACTCTCAAGTACATCTCTGATTGCATGCTGGACGTGATGAGTATAAAGGAGAATATATTTGAACCTTTGTGTGTTACTGCTCTTGCCTTCGATGAGCCTTTGCTGCTACACTGCCTATCAAGGGCTTTTCAATAAAGGTGTGATTCCTTTTGAGAATACTTTACATCTATTTAATGGATAATCAACGACTGCAGAGTGATTTTTGCTGTTTGGAGCAACCTTGCATATTTAGAATCAGACTTTAATCAAGGGTGTATGAGGGTTTGATGGTATCAGTAGCCCCGACATCATTTGCTGCCTCATTTCACTTCCTCTAGCTCTGGGCTGTTGTCTGCTTCAATCTCTGAAAATCCTAAATTTAGATGTATGTACTTCTCCAGTTGAGCCACACCGTGTGACTTCCATGTCTTTGTTGTTGCAGTGGAGTATGCTTAATGGCTTTGTTAGGGACGCTCACTGTTGTGTGTGGGATCTGTACAGGCTGAATCATCACAGATGAGTGTGGACAGGCTGATGGAACATTTGTTCAGACATGCGGGCTAATTTAAATGTCACCAGAAGAAATGCTAAATACAGTCAGGGCTGATGTATATTAGTTTGAAGACACTGAATGCAGTGTGTATGACATCATCTTCTTTATACACTGCATGAACACCACTTGGTAAAAATGTTGTATTTACTAAATATTAATTCACAATATGTAATGTTGTATTTAATTAATTATTAATTCACTATATGTAATTGTCTGCTCCTACCGGTCTCTCAGTCAAAGCACTGACAAAATTCATAGTTAATGATGGGATCATGGGAGTTGTTGTCATCTCACAGGCAGGATTCCTGCACTGTTCATCATTCAGGAGGTAGAGTTATTCTCAGAGGTCTCTCTCTCCGAAACAGAACGTTGGTTCCATTTATAAACTTTGTATACGCACAAAATGGGATGAAATGACACTTCACAAAAGTCATTTATAAAAACAAACTTGTTGGGTAAACTCTGACCCAGGCCTACACACCTTTTGGAGACAGCAGGAGAAAACTGGCAATGCAGATGGAGAGGTGATGAATTGAAGCCAGATTGTTTAATGATCCTCTCACACATTTAATTTCACTTCATATCAAATGTTAATTATAGATCCACTTCATCAGAAATGTTTAAGCCAGCAGTGTTACTTGTTCTTGTGCTAGTGAGCCAAAACCACTCCATAAGCCCCTTTCATTTTTTAAAAGAAAGTTACGATCCAACTCAAGTCTCAAATCAAAATCCGGCAACATTTCATCAGCGCAGAGGAGCGGGTCAGCTGTGGAGCAGAACAGCACTGCAGAAATGAATGATGCCAGGATCCTAAGATCTGGACATACTGATTCCTTTCACCACAACCACATTAACTAACTGATGAAATTATAATCAGCAATTGTAGAAATCCAAAAAGGCATCAGTTTTGTTAAAGAATTTCAGAACAGAGCGCTGATCTTTTTTTTTTTTAAATAATTCTAATATTTTACAATACTGCCAATTTTGATTTTAATTTTCAAATAGCTTTTGTAAAATTGCTGCACTGGAGACACTGTGGTGGGTCCATACTGCTTCTCCAGTCTGGCCAGTGGCTCATCGTCAGCACCTACACTCATATATGGACTGTGTGTATGTTAGACATACACCTGTATGCTGGATTTTAGAGAAAATATAAAGTGTTTACTGTAATTCTGATATTAAATATGCGATTTAGAGACAAGCTAACTGGGCAACTGTCCAGCTGCAGGGTGCAGTAAGAAATTAACAAGGATGTTTACTTGTAGTTGTTTATGGTTGTTTTGTGTTACACACATAACTTTAAGAAGAGCAAAAATGGGGAAATAAGGAAATAAAAGTCTGTTAATAGATTGTCCTGTCCTTTCTTCAGCTGCCTGATTGCAAGTGACAGCAAGAGGGATGAGACACAAACTCTTGACAGTGATTGGACAGGTGTTTCAAGAGAAAGAGATTGATTGGTGCCACGAGAGAAACACACCAACCACTCATGGTTGAATTGGCTTTTGTGCACATGTACGCATTCAGTATGGATCCTTCACACTGTTTTTTTTGTTTTTTTTTTAATTGAAGTCCTGCTTATTACAACCAGCAAAATCACAAACAAAAAACAGTTCAATTAGAAATGATGTTAAAAAAAAGAATTCTTGTTTGAAAATTGCTGGAAACATTTGGGATACTGAAAGTACACAACTCAACAAAATATTCAACAAAGATCTAATCATCTAACCATTTTCATCTGGAAAAGTTACATTTAATATCATCACAAAAAAAATTATGTGTATATTGTGACTTAAAATTAGTCAGTGTCTAATATTTTAGTGAGGATATGGCAGAAAATCCATATAAAAGTTTCACCTCGAAAAGGACAGAATATCTCAGTGTACAAACACATTTTGATAAGCAATGAGACAGAACAAGCCTGCAGCAGATTGATCAGTAGTTCCAGCGCTCAAACAGAAGATCCTCCTTTTATTATCCAGTCGACATTCACCACCAGCTTCTCTTTGTGGTTGTACCTCTAAAAGAAAGTTTAAAATTGAGGTCACCGGGTCTTTGAAGAAGCAGGCAGACTCTCAGTGCTCCTCCCAAGAGCACTTTCATTGTTCAGTAATGTGCTGTGATTATAGACGGTGTTTGCTGTGCAGGGGTTCACACAGTTCACAGACGGATAGTTAAACAAACAATGCGAACATGTCATGTAAGGATAAAAAAGGAAAAAAATCTAGAAAGGTCAAAAACTCACAATAAGGATAGTCCTAGAAGTGAGTGTCATCTTCCTCTGAAGATGGCTAGTGATTTACCACACAACATATATATATATATATATATATATATATATATATATATATGGTACTATTTGGTTAAGTTTCAATGGAGTTTCAGTGAACACAGATAGTGAAAGGGAGCACAGAACCAGTTTTATTTTCACTCTTGTCAGAACTGTTTCATCTGATACAAACAGCTTTTATTCCAGTGTGGCCACTTTAATATCTGAAAGAACAGACAACCAACTGCACATGGACAGCAATTTTTTTGAGGGACTTCAAGAGATCCATGTATGATTTTCTTCAGGCAGCATTACAAATCCTACCCTGATGGTTACGTGCAGAGACTTCAGTTCCTATTTCTGAGTCAATTGTATTTTGTCACTGTGCTGAGTTTTTCACTCATTCAACTTGCTGACATATTTCATTACATTTATTATACAGTTCCCAGCCAATATGTGCCCCTATTTTTCCACCGACTCTTCTCAGTTACGCCCCCATTACCAACCCAGAGGTTGTTTGGTCAACACTAATTTGACAGTAAAATCCAATCTATCCGAAAGCGAGGCTAAAGATTAAGGAAATTCCATTAGCATATGGTTATGGGTGACTGAATTTCGGTCCTGTTTGAACTTCAAATGTCATCTCACTACCAATTACATTCTAAATTGCAATTTACCTCAGTTAATTACCTTAATTAATATTCAATGGAACACCGAAAGGACTCCTACTTGATTTGTTCCAGTTTTAATTTAACATATCATGGCTCATATTCTGGCCATATACGATATGCATCTCCGTCACTGGGCTTGTCTTCACATTATCGTATTCTAGGGGTGAATTATGACTCAAATGAGTACAAGATCAAAGATAGACTGAAGGAGACATTATGCTCATAAATCAGTGTAAGAAAATATAAGGCTCATATTCAATTTTTACATCCTTACATTTTAGGATGAAATACATAACCAATTGTAATCTCTTGAGATTTGATAGCACGGATCATTTGGATGATTTTAAGAGGCAGTTGGAGATGAAAGAAAAAAAGCTCAGATAAACAACAACAGACACAAAAAATGCAGGTAACAATATGCCATCAGAGCAGTTGCTTGTTTAGTTCAGCCATTTCACCAGCGATATCAGCAGTCAGTTGAAAGCTCTGGCACTGAAAAATACAGGAACGGTGGTTCTCTCTGGAAATTAGTTCAAACGAGCAGTACTTCCATTTCACACTCCCTATTTGTTGCCTCTGTCAGCTCCTTCAGACAGCAGCCATGCTTTTTTCTCTTCCTTTCTCTAAGCTGATGCTCCTGTAGGTCAAATCACTGACCTTCACCGTCACTGGCACACGCCTCTACTCCCTGAAACACCAGTCATTGTTTTAATCCATAATGTTTTCGTATTATTGATTGATGATGCTATCAGTGCACTGTTCAAACTGACATCTTTAACAACAATAAACAATTAGAACAACTCAAGAGGGCTGCGGTGGTGTGGTGGTATCCAAAGTATATGTTGGGCCAGGCCTCACATCCACATAATGGATGTGAGGGCTGCTAATTATAAAACCACCTCCCTGGTGCTTCTCCTTAAATTGTGTTTGGCTAAATGACAGCTACCAAAATCTCTCAGACATAAACTGTCTCCCACACAGGTCCATAAGAACACGCGGCAGATTTGGAGTCATGCATTGTAAATAAAAGAAACTAATTAAGGGGCAGTTTGTAGTTTTCTAGCAGCAGCTAACGGTGAGGTCACAGATTGGAACCAACTGTGTCCTCCAAATATGTAGGGGAACCTACGGTGGCTGCTAAAAAACTGGTGGCAGGCTCCTCAGAGCTAGGCATAAGTCTTATTTTTGATTGAATTATATATTAATATATCCATTTCTGCAAAGTATGCTCTGCTAAATGCTGCTTATTACACACTGTGCCTTTAAATTGCACATTTTTTTGTTTTAGTTATACCTGCTCTGTTGTGTGCACTAATCAATAAAATTAAATGCTGTTTATGCTGTTCCCCTTTTTTCTCTATGTGAAGTTTATTTTGACCCCTACAATTTTGGGTTGCAAAAACAAAATCAGACATCATAGGTTGTAGTAAATTGTCATTCACATTTTAGGTGGATCCTGTGGGAGTGGGTGTATCATTGACTATGGATTATTTTACTTGCCATGTTTCTGGATTAATTTGTTTACTCAACCATACTGCTTCTGGTCTTAATCTTAACATTTTATTTGGTCAAAAAATAATTTATATCTCTGATGTGATTTAATTGGCTGTGCTGGCATAGAGCTGTGAGGAGAGATTAGCAAAATTATTTTTAGTTTTGATTACTGTAATTGCAGTCCCTTTAGTGAGCTAGCATTTTAATTGATCAATTTTTAAGTTATCTGGGGTGTTTTAATGATTGCCCTTCACACAAAGTGTTCACTTAATGTGGGAAATGAAAGAAAGCAATCTCACAGCCCAATCAGTGTCATTTCTTTACAACATACATTATGAATGTAATTATGTATAATTCTTTTTTTCAGTGGAAGAGTGTGTTTTCTTTTTTTCTTCCCCCCAAAAAACAAATGGAACTATTTCCAAATTTGCAAACACATTCCAGGTTGATTGCAATAAGAATATAACTGTTACTGCACCAGACCTACTTCTGATTGCCCATGGCTGTATTTAAAGACAGACTGTATTTAAAGAAATTAGTTTATTTCACTTGACACAGGTGCTCCTATCTGCAAATGCTGTATTGTATCATATTATATTTATTACTTAAAGGTCCCATACTCTCAAAACTCATGAGGAATTATGTAAAGAAGGCATTGCAGATGCCTACTTAGAAATAATTGTCATAATTAACCATGACATTTTAAATGGATGACCGTTTTTTCCACATTAAATGTCACAGATTTGGATTGGATATCCCTCACAATATCTCTCTCTGGAGCTGGAGAAAGAACAGTTTGCTTTGTGTCTTATTAATATTTATGTACCTTTTCTTTGATTGGCTGTATTTGAATGGCTGTAACGGAGGGCTGGGTAAGGGAATTAGATCTTTAATCAAAAATATCAATGTCACTGAATAACTAAGGCTGGATTTAATTTCCCAGTCCTGAACTGAAAAGAGTAAACCTACTTTAAAGTCCCTCTGACTGGCCCTATCAGCCAGCTCCACATCAGGAACTTACTGTATAATAGTAGAACATTTATTGAAAAAGAATATTGGAACCAAGACCAAAACTTCTGCAGCTGTGCAAGAGAACTAACCTCAGACAGAGAGTGGAACAGTAGCTGTTTTTTCTGAGCCTATTTAGGATAAAAACAGAATGTCATAATTAATGAGTAGTTGGTACACCAGGATAAGTCCTCTCCTGCTCCCCTTAGCCCAGCCCTTTATGCTTGAGTTTGTTCAATTGGTACCAAGGACTTTTCATGTTGTTGCACACTCTATAAAATGAAGGTCACTCACTTAATGTACCTTTAATGTAATGCAACTCATTGTTTGGTACAGTTATGGTCCTCAGTGCTGCATGTGATGTACTTTTCTATCTTCTGGCAACAATAGAGCAGCAAAGGCTTCTGGGAGTCAAATACTGCTGCAGTAAAACAGAATAGTTTACAGAGTGACCTCAGACACATCAGGAATAAACACATCTCATACTGTAGGCATTGTTAAGAGTGCAGGCAAATTATCAAATTAGATCTCAAATCAAGTCAAATCTCAGACTCTCTGCACTGTTATTTGCAAGTGCTGTGCTAACCACATAGGAGTAATATGTTTGCAATTGTAACCATTTTATTTTTTATGTCATGTGTAAATACAGGTCCTTCTCAAAAATTGTGATAAAGTTCATTATTTTCTGTAATGTACTGATAAACATTAGACTTTCATATATTTTAGATTCATTACACACCAACTGAAGTAGTTCAAGCCTTTTAGTGCTATAATATTGATGAAAGTAAAGAAAAACCAAAAATCCTTATCTCAAAAAATGAGCATATTTCATCCGATCAATAAAAGAAAAGTGTTTTTAATACAAAAAAGTCAACCTTCAAATAATTATGTTCAGTTATGCACTCAATACTTGATCGGAAATTCTTTTGCCGAAATGACTGCTTCAATGCGGCATGGAGGCAATCAGCCTGTAGCACTGCTGAGGTGTTATGGAGGCCCAGGATGCTTTGATAGTTGCCTTAAACTCATCCACAGTGTTGGGTCTGGTGCGTCTCAACTTTCTCTTCACAATATCCCTCACATTCTCTATGGGGTTCAGGTCAGGAGAGTTGGCAGGTCAGCTGAGCCCAGTAATACCATGGTCAGTAAACCATTTACCAGTGGTTTTGGTTCTGTGAGCAGGTGCCAGGTCATGCTGAAAAATGAAACCTTCATCTCCATAAAGCCTTTCAGCAGATGGAAGCATGAAGTGCTCCAGAATCTCCTGATAGCTAGCTGCATTGATCCTGGCCTTGATAAAACACAGTGGACCAACACCAGCAGCTAACATGGGACCCCAGACCATCACTGACTGTGGGTACTTGACACTGGACTTGATTTACGAATGACATGCAACCTTTGCTTTCATATGAAAATAGTACTTTGGACCACTGAGCAACAGTCCAGTGCTGCTTCTCTGTAGCCCAGGTCAGGCACTTCTGCCGCTGTTTCTGGTTCAAAAGTGGCTTGACGTGGGGAATGCAGCACCTGTAGCCCATTTCCTGCACACGCCTGTGCACTGTGGCTCTGGATGTTTCTACTCCAGACTCAGTCCACTGCTTCCACAGGTCCCCCAAGGTCTGGAATCGGCCCTTCTCCACAATCTTCCTTAGGGTCTGGTCACCTCTTCTCATTGTGCAGCGTTTTCTGCCACACTTTTTCCTTCCCACAGACTTCCCACTGAGGTGCCTTGATACAGCTCTCTGGAAACAGCCTATTCGTTCAGACATTTCTTTCTGTGTCTTACCTTCTTGCTTGAGGGCGTCAATGATGGCCTTCTGGACAGCAGTCAGGTCGGCAGTCTTACCCATGATTGCGGTTTTGGGTAATGAACCAGGCTGGGAGTTTTTAAAAACCTCAGAAATCTTTTGCAGTTGTTTAGAGTTAATTTGTTGATTCATGTGATTAGGTTAATAGCTCGTTTAGAGTAACTTTTCATGATATGCTAATTTTTTGAGATAGGAATTTTGGGTTTTCATGAGCTGTATGCCAAAGTCATCAGTATTAAAAAATAAAAGACCTGAAATATTTCAGTTGGTGTGTAATGAATCTAAAATATATGAAAGTTTAATTTTTACCATTACATTATGGAAAAGAATGAACTTTATCACTATATGCTTTTTTTTGAGAAGGACCTGTGCAGGCTTTTATTTGGAAAATCTCAATCCAGAAAAAATGTCCTAATCTCTGTCAATTTAATGCACAGACTGACGACAGTCTGTGCATTAAATTGAAACTTGCTAAGTCATCTTTTATTGCATGTCTCAGACCAATTGAAAGGGAAGTTCAACATTTTTTTAATTCACCTATCACCATGATTCCCATAATCATAGCAATAGGTGATTTAACTTTTTTTTGTTGATACAAGCTGTTTCCAGACCAGCGGAGCACAGCTGCGAGCTGCTCAGCTACTACCATGTGGCTTATGGTATTTTTTGGTTTGCCTTATCAAACTCAGGAAATACAGAATCCAGCAACTCTGTGGTGGATGAGTCTTGACCTGCACTTCACATTTCTATGATTATTACCTTGGGAACAGGTCCATCTTGTAACATTATCTCATAGCATGGTGAATGTGTAGATGATGACTCGTCCACCACCGTGTTTGGGATTTACTGGATTGTGTATTTTCTGAGGGAAACCAAAAAATACCATAAGCTGTGTAGCAGCTCTTAGCTCTGCTCTGTCAGTCTGGAAATGGCTTGTATCGATGAAAAAATGGTTGTGTCAGTGGGCGAATTAAAAAAAAAAATGTTGAACTATCCCTTTTACTGTGATAGAACAAAATGTGCATTAAAGGGTCAAAATATGTTCCTATGATGGAAAAGGAAGCTTTTGGAGCAGTTGTGTTGAAAATGGTTGCTTTTTTCCCCCCAGTATCAATGCTTTGAAGCATTGATACAGGGAAATGGCAGCACCTGCTGGTCTAATTGGGTATTGCAACTACTCTGGATAATTCTGATGATGTTTCTTGTGAGTGGCGGAGGCACCCTGAAGTCCTATTTAAGCGATCCAAAATGTCAAAATCAAGCTGAATATCTTGTGGATAGGCCAAAAGTCAGATTGGTGCTGTTAATCTAAACAGGGCCATCGTTGACCAAAATGCTGTAAACAAAACATTTCAGCACCATGGACAGATCCCAGGAGCAAACAAAGCCACTTGTACACTTAAGTGCAGAGGTGGCAGCAGCTAGAGTAAAAGAGAAGATCAACTCATATCAAATTCCTGCTCAAAAAGCAAAGTGCCCTAGTTCTGTGTGATATTGTATGAATGCAAGTGAAATGCAAAGCAACACTCATGAGACAGCGAGAGGAGTTTGACACAAAATATGTGGTAGAAAGGAAAAAGGTCAGTTCCCACCATTTTAATTTTATTCTTCACCTTGAACTGTGGTGTTCAAAAATAATAGATGGATTCAGCTTCTCATGTAAATATCTGCTGCTGTTCCCTGTTACACTGAAATAAAATGTTTTTGGACGGTTTGGACTAATCGAAAAACAAAAACAAACCGTCATTACTGTGAGTAATTTAAGACTAATTGAAGTACCCAATTAATCAGACAAATAATCAAGAGATTTAAAATAAATGTTGGTTTTAGTATTTAATCACATAACCATTCTCCTGAAAGACCTTTTCCATGGCAGCCATATTGACATTAAAATAGTAGATATGTTACTAGGATACTAATTAAGGTTCTGTTCCATTTGGTGCAGAAGATTCTTCCCCTGAGTTAACAAGCACAATAGCAGCACCATTGCATTTACCTACGATTTCATGTCAATGTGGCTGCTGTGGAAAAAGAATCATACCTTATGTTCTAATGAAGGTAGATTATGTGGCCAGTGTGCCTACATATTGCAGACCATGTATATTTATAGCACAATAGGTACAGTAAGATATAATGCAACACTAACATATTGAACTCAGGATTATCAGGGCAGAGTTGATTCTCCCTTTTAAGTGTCATTTGAAAGCAGAAATACATAATAATCCACTCACAGTCATATCTCTCTGTTCACCGCACATTCCAACATTGTGACCTCAAGATAAAAAGAAAGGATTTCAATATCTTCATAAATATCTTATTTGATAATTTCATAATAATTTCTCCTCACAGGTTAAGCGAAAAATCAATAACTGACTCACATCAGCCTGGTTGTTGTTTTTTGGGGAATAATTGTACAGTAGTTTGTTTCTTTGTTTCCTTTTATTTCTTAGTTTCTTTATGTCTCGCTTTTAGTTTCTTTTAGTTTTTCTTGACCTCCAGCTTCAGTAAAATTGCGGAGCTTTAACTGCAATATAAAGTCAGTTGGCTTTAGTTGCTGAATGAAAGATTCTTTGTCTTTCTTTATTATTAGTGGATTAGTTTAATTCTATGGATGATTATGAGGTTAATCTTTTTGCTGTTTGTAATCACTGTAGCATTATCACTGAAGCTACTATTGAAAGCCTTCAACAGAAGTTATGGGTTATAGTGCAGCAGAGTCATTCCAGCTGTTCCTTGTCAGAAAATAATAGGGTTTTGAGTAATCAGGCCGGTCTGCCAGTCACCTCACTACATGCTCATTATCTGAACCAGGAATTTGGCGTCCTCGGTTCTGGGCCATTTTTATCCATTTGAGTGCACATGACATGGACATCTAAGCCGGCTGTTCATACTGCAGTGGACAGGAGCTGGCAGCAGCGAGGGAGCGGTTTAGCATTCCATCAAAAGGACAATAATCAGTGTCAGGTTGTTCAAAAGTATGCTGATTTAACCATGTCACTGGTGTGTGATAGAAACAGGAGAGAGCTGTGATGGGGAATGTGCCGACTGCATCTGTTGGCTCAGAGCTGAACCGGTAAATAGTGGACAGACAGACAGACGAGGAGGACACGCTCCGGCAGGCAAGCTGAAATTGAATCCTGTCTCCGTAATGCCTCTGAAATGATGCGTCTCCTGCTCTTCTGTGTGGATCTGTTTATTTGCTCATCCTGTCCTCCTTTCATGTGTTACACATAAGCATTAACATTTCCATGTTGTTGGGCAGACTAGAGCCAGAGGTTTGGGAATAATCTTTGTGGAATTTCAGACAGTTCAGTCACTGTGGACACATACTGTGGTCTTTCACACTTAATGGACTGTCATTGATTATCTGGCTGTATACTGCACAGAAAACTTCAGGCAAACACACAGTCACACAAATAATTATGATAGAAACTCACCAACTAATATAGAACTGAAATGTAAAATGCCTACAAAACAGAAACATAAAAATGTTAATTGAGTTAAGGATTAGCCAATTCTCCATTAAATAACCTGTAATCTCTATTGCATGACATACTATTAAAAATGCTTTGAATGTTTTTATTATTAAAAATGGCTTAAATAATAGATATATTTAGGAATATAAGAAAAGTTGTAACCATAGTTGTAACCATAGCTTTATGCTATGTAAGTCAATGGGTCTCCATTAGGTTGTATGAACTAGGAATTTTCCATTTTTTAATATTGGTGCCATATGGGAACAAATCTATTTTAGCATATTAGAAAAAAAACATTTTAAAACTGAATTGAATTCAAGTTCTATTTTTTTATTTGGTGAAAAATTAATTATTATGCATAATAAACTTCAGTTTTGAGACAATGTCAGATGTCAAATATCCATGAGCAAAAGGGGCTGGCAAACAGTTGTAAAATGTATGTCCTTAAAAAAAAAAAAACTCCTCTCCTCACACCTTTCTGTAAATACCTAGATTTTATATCATAGCTTTTTGTAAAAAAAAAAAAAAAAGATAAAGTAATTATTGCCATATAGCAACATTATGCAAGGGTCAATCAATAAAAGTAATTAAATCATAAAATCATCACACTAATAAAATGCAGGTGCGTTTGTGTGTACAAAACAAAAACATGTACACAATAATAATAATAAAACAACATTTGTCTGTTCTGAAAGTAAGAATTAAAAAAACGACCATTTGTTCATATATGTTAGAGGAAGAAATGTTTAATTGCCTCTGTGTTTCTGGCACTACAGACACATTTGTGGCCAAATGATCCTCATAAGGAATAAAATCACTATTCTATTCCTAATGTCATAATAATATTTACAAACAGATGCTAAAATAAAAGTCTGCAAACCTTTTATACAAATTGGATTGTTGAAGTGTCTCGCAGGAAAAATTCAGCTTTTCCATTATATTTTTTAAACACTTAAATTGCACCATAACCACTCAGTGTGATGTCACTCTGAAGGGAAGCAGTAGCGGAAGTGTAATTATTTCATTTACTCTTTGATCAAAAGCAGCTTTTGCCCTCTTTCACATCTGACATATGAAGAAAGATGGTTTTCTATTTGCAATGATTGTATATGGCTCCTATTTTTATGAAAATCTTATCACCACAATGCAGCTGTTCCCCGTCTCCTAAATAACCTGCCATCTCTGGAAAAACAAGCATCGCCAATGTTTTTTTTTTTTTTAACTGACACGATCCCAGCCGAAAAAGACTCCACTTCCGAATCGTGTGACTAAAGTGTTATTGCCACGCAGAGCGGACGCTGATTGGTTCCAGTCACAGAGATGATTGAAGAATCATTGTCCACCTGAGTATTCGGACTTACGATTGATGCTGTCAGTCACTGCCTGTCGCTGTCGATTACACATGTGCTGAGGAGAAGTGTGACAATCCCTATGTCCCATGTGACTGCTGCTGTGGTTCTGTGTGTATTTGCCTAAAGGAGCCGGTTTCCTCTGCTGAGACGGACAATAACCCTTCTCTATCATAGGGCTGCATTAAAAATATAAAAAAGTCTTTCTGTGATTGTGAGACTGTGACATAATTGTGATATTCTATATTACAGTAGTACATGATAAGTAGCAGGACTCATATTTATATAAAACATTGTATTAATTATGTGTCATAGACCATGCACATGTACGGAGCACATATTGTACTACATGTGATCACACTAGTTATACTGATTAAAATTCAAAGTGTAATATACAAAATTTCATTACTTTTTAAAAGTAATCTCAAGAGGGGTGCCACCTCACAGCAAGAAGGTCGCAGTTTCATGTTGTTCAGGTTTGCATCTTCTCCCCGTGTCTGTGTGGGTTTTCACCAGGTACTCCGGCTTCCTCCCACAGTCCAAAAACATGCTGAGGATAATTGGAGACACTAAATTGCCCATAGGTGAGTGTGTGAGTGAATGGTGTGTGTGCCCCACGATAGGCTGGCGACCATCTGGGGTGTATCCCTGCCTCTCACCTGTAATGCGCTGGGATTGGCTCCAGCAGACCCCCACGACCCTAATGAGGAATAAGTGGGTATAGAAGATGAGTGACTTAAGAGGGGTGGCACTGCGGCACAGTGGTTCGCACTGTTCCATCACAGCAAGTAGATTGCAGGTTGGTCTGGGACCTTTCTATGTGGAGTTTGCATGTTCTCTACGGGTTCTCCTACTTCCTCCGACAGTCCAAAAACATGCTGAGGTTAATTGGAAACATTTAATTGCCCATAGGTGTGAGTGAACACTGTATGTGTAGGCTGGCAACCATCTGGGGTGTATCCCTGCCTCTTGCCTGTAATGTACTGGGATTGGCTCCAGCAGACCCCTACAGACCCTAATGAGGAAGCACGTATAGAATTTTGACTGACTGACTAATCTCAAGAGTGGATTAGGAAATATTGGAGAAGCAACCTTAAAAAAAGAGGGCGTCTCAGAGGCAGGTAGAAGACTTGTCTGGATATGCCTATGTTCCTGAACGAAAAGGTAAAGAGTTTAGACCTAGGAACAGTGATGCATAAAGATCTCTAATCGTCTAACTGGTTAATGTATATGCAGTGATCCAAAGTGTGGGATGGACAAAGGCGTGTCTTATGTGGACAGTAAAAAATATTAATTATTATAAATATTAATGCATAGGCTTACTAAACTTTTGTTTGTTCTTCCAAGAGCTTTCTCCTTTATTGCCGGCAATAAAAAACACTTTGATGCTCTTTCTTGGACACCAAAGAGGAGTTTTTCTAATAGAGATTGGATTTCACCAGCAACTTCTGACCCAGAAATTCGACACAACACTTCTGACACGCAGATTTCAATCGAGCCACGGGGGTCAGACAAGTGAGATAAGGGGTTGTATGATCTGCACAGTGACATCCCACAAGTCTAATGTTTAGTGGTCTTTCTTTTTAATATCTCCTGATGCTGCTGCTGCCGACACTGAAGCAGAGAATGATGAATAAAGAGAAGCTGTCCTGAATACCATTACAGCCTCTGTATACTTCACTGTTACTCCTCAAAATTACATTTAAAAAAAAAACAAAATAAAAAACATTATTAATCCCCCCGCCCGACATCTCTGCTTACTGAGACGTGGTCTAAGTGCTTTGTGTCCTCGCTGGGACCCTGTAGCGGACTGTCCTCTGTGCAACCAAACCGGACCAATTAATGATGCACTCTCCTAAATGAGCATTTAACGAATCTTCCAAACAGTGAACTGAGCTTAAAATACCAACATAGCAAACGAAGATTAGAACATTTCAATAACTGAGGCCAGCCTCGGAGATTGTACTCTATTTCATCTCCATACAATTTAGATGATGCTTCCTAACACACACACACATACACATATGCGTAAAGACAGACACACACACACACTCATATAGTTTTTTTTTAGAGAATTAGATTTCCTTTTGGGATATTTTTTTTAATGTTTTGGATTAACAGGACAGAGAGGGATTTCAGTCTCTATTCTTCTTAGTAGATTCAATGAATCCCGTGCTGCTGGTCTTTTGAGATATTGTGCTGCAGTTCATTGGAAACGAAGCACACCCACAGGGCCCACATTACTATTAAAGACAGTGTTAGACTGAGGGACTGTTTTCATGTTTGTTGCTTCAAGGGCCAAAAGAAGTACACAGTTTCAGCAGGGGCTAAAGCCAGCTTTGCATCGAGGAAAATGCCTCGGGAAAGATGGGAAGCGAGGATATGTTGACACACTATTCAGTTCTCAAATGGAAGCATTCCATGTGGTGAATACAGAAATGCAGACACAGCTGACAATAGGGGCTGCTGCTCCGTTACTATTCATGAACATATCATTATACACAAGGAGGGATGAGGAGTGTAACAGAACTCATACCGATAGTTATTAGAGACATATTTTCTAGATTTACATGCTCAACAGGAAACTAAATAGTGAAAGAATATTAATCAGCCTCTGACACGAATAACATATGGTGAATCATTTCAGCAGGGAAGTGTCTCCTTTATTAACAGTCTTAAATAAATGGCAGCAATTAGTGAAAAGACTTTAAAAATAGATGTATTTCTTTAAGGATAAGTGGTATTTCTGCATGCGTTGCACTGAACATAACAAGACTAAGTTAAAACCTACTAAGTGGTTGGACCATGTATGGTCAATGTGAAACTATCACCACCAGGTCTTTTGCATTTTTAGTTTAAATGTTTTAAGTTTGCAATGTCTCATATGGGTGATATGGATCCTATTCATTGTCTATGGAGAGCAGGAGAGCAGAGCGTGATGGACACAGTTAAAAAGGATAAGACAGACTGTTCCTGTACCTATGTTTGTTGTCAAGTGTCAATAATGGTATGAGTTCTAGAGTTGTCACAAGAAACGATTGGTACCAAGACAATTCAAATTTCCTGAAAATATGATATTTGATTTCTACAGCATCATAGATACCGGACCAAATCAGAAAGGGGCAGCATAAGTGATATAAATCAAGGAGCATCTGTGTGTCTGTGGCTCTGTTTGTTGGATCAACCTTAAATTTCAGATATAGATTGTGTATCTTCATACACAATTAAGACTATGTAACAGTCCAACACGCCCTCATTTAGCCAAACATAAAATTTCTACTTAAGCTTCCACTTTTAGGAATACATACCTCCTATGGGCACTGCACTAGTCCCAATAAAAAGAAGAGTGCATAGCAAACAACAACTTTGTGTGTGGCAACCATTCTGGTTTGACTCATCGAGAGGTAAAATTGTAAAAGTCAAAAGTGGAGTTACTTTGGGATGAGCGAGCTATAATCAATTCTCAAAAGACAATGTGCAAAATTTTCCATTGTGACACATGCAGATGAACGGATGAAACAGTTGGTGATGTACAAGGTGAATGATTTTCAGTTCATATTAAGGTTAGATTAACAACAAAGTGTTTCCTTGTCCTGAAATACATGTTTAAGATAGCAGGCATGGCTGTGTAGTTGTATATTACTGCAATTGCATACTACCATTAAATATGTTAGCATTTTAAATATTTCCAGAGGAATGGACTGTCACCATGTCAGTAAATTTAAATTACTGCTTGCACTCTAATGCACTCTGAGTAAAGCCAACATACCGTTGTGGTGTGTGTCTGAAATCATTTTTTTTTCTTTTACAGTATCATGATCCAGGTGAGGATTTTGACCAGGAAAGTCAGCAACTATTTCTTTTTGAAATGTTTTTTTTTTTTTTTTTTTTTTTTAATAAAAGGGGTATATGATGAAGTACACTGGACTTATTGTTGATTTTATTTTTTTGCCTTGGTATTAAATTTGTATTTGAACATATGGATTTTCACTGCTGTTGGTCACTCAAAGCTGTAGCTCCCAGTTTTAAACATATTCACCGCTGCAAAACCTTTATATTTATATTTATTTTATCCTCTGAAGCTGTGTACCATTATTTGTATGAAAAGTTCAATATAAATACAGTTTGATTGATGCCTCTGTGATGTAGATAATCCATCATTTTTACTATCCAACCTACTTATGATTACATGGTTTGCAAATACCTTCGCTTTGGCTCTGACATACTACAGCAAGTGAAGCAAAAAGCCAGAAGTCAAGTGAAATCACCAATTATGATAAGGCTAAAGAAACATTAAGTACATTTTCACAGTTTGATTTAAAACATAACTGACTGAGCGGAACAGAATTGGGGTTTACATCATGGTCGATCAGTTATCTTCAGGTGCGGTCGCTGGTGGAGTGACAGTATTTTGCCTGTAGATCGCAGTCTTGGCGGACTATCACTGCTCTCCAGACGTCCCGATAGCATCTGTGTTCATCTCTGGCCTACCACAGATCCTGACCTTCTATCCGATCTCCAACTTAATCGTACAGTCGTGCTGCCTTAAGCCCTCCAGCTCTGGGTCACACAAGGGCACTTCCACCATGTTGAAGTGAAATCAGTATAAAGCACTTTCCATTCCATGCTCTATAGGGAGGGGATTTTTTTTCTCCTTGGGAAGGTCCCCTCAGTGATCAATAATGTATGTATGTGGATGTAATAATATATGTTCAAAATAATCATTGATTGGAGAGAATTTACAGAACCTTCACTGAAATATTGGATTTTATCCCCTTTTTATTCCCAGTCAAGCATAAAAGCTGAGATTTCAAAGTTTCCGGGGTGATCCATGTGGCCTCTCAGGTCACTGTAACCTGCAGGACACTCTAACCAGTGGTGAAGAAGTATTCAGATACTCTGCTAAACGTAAAAGTACCAGTACAGCAATGTAAAAATACTCCATAACAATTAAAAGTACTCCATTAAAAAATGATTTAAGTAAAAGTACATAAGTATTATCAACAACATGTACTAGCATGATGACCTTGATGCCGTTGGTGAGTTGACTTGTTTTATAAAAGGCTTATTTCTCTAAAATTTTGTGCACAAATTATTTTAAATCTATGTTACTGTGTTAGTGAGCAGTTTTCATTTGTGATATATTGAATCAATTGAACATTAATTGAAATTAGACATGTAAGAATATTATAGGTAAAATCTCTGTTTGGTGGAGCTCCTCATAACAACTTATAAACTCATAGCAGTGTGTTTAAAAACGTGACTAAAGCCAAAATCCTCAATAATTTTATTTTGATGCACTTCATTTAATATCCTAAATCAAAATGTTGAGAATATTGTGCCAATTTTTTTTACTACTTTACCAAAAAAAAGTCAAATGAACACTAGGCTGGTCTCAGATTTCAAACAGGTCTCAGAAATCGTGGACGGAAAAGAAATATCACTTTAGTGATTCGCAGTGAGTTTGTAAAGATAAAGTCTCGCACTGCTATTTCTTTCAACGACCTAATTTTTCTTCATTTTCTGTAAATTAATTAAAAAATGGACACATTTTTCTTCACTTTTCATCTTATTTGTGTTAGTATCTGGGACTGAGACTCTGGCCGCCCTGCTGGTCAGCAGCGGCAAGAACAGCCTAATCTGGTGAATGGTCTACCCCTCCCTTCCTGTGTCTTCCCTGATTGTGATTATGTCCAGCTGTGTCTTGTTACCTCTGTGTTCCTGTCTGTATTTAAACCCTGTTAGTTCTTCCCTCTGTGTCTGATCGTCTGCATGTGTCTCCCCGTGTATGATGTCCTGGCTCCTTCTCCTGTTCATGGTATTTATTGTTGTCCTACCTGATTTTGGTTTCAGCCGTTTGTACCCGTTGCGGTCACCTTTTGTTGGATTGTTTAAAGATTTTGTTTGATGCTTTGTAAACTCCTTTTGTTGTTACTCTGAAAAGTATTTTTGCTTACTGCCTTAGTGGACACCTTTTGTTGTTACTTTGAAAAGTATTTTTGCTTACCGCCCTAGTGGACTCCTTTTGTTGTTACTTTGAAAAGTAATTTTGCTTACTGCCCTAGTGGACTACTTTTGTTGTTACTTTGAAAAGTATTTTTTTGTGGCTTTAAATAAACCCTCCTGGAACTGATCTGCATTTGGGTCTCCGTGTTTCGCACCAATCGTAACAGTACGATCAGACCAAGATGGACCCAGCGGATCATAATCTGGTGAGGACCTGCCTCGAACAACAGGGGGCGTTCCTTGGCCGCCAGCAGACTCAGCTCGACGCAGTGGTCGCCAGCGTCAAGGACCTGACCGCCCAGATTCAGGGACTCCAGTTCCATCAGCCACCTCCAGTCTCGTCTTCTCGGTCCACCCACGAGCCACGGCTGCCCCCACCGGAGAAGTACTCCGGCGAGCCTGGCATCTGCCGTTCCTTTTTGTCCCAATGCGCCCTCATTTTTGAACTCCAACCAACCACCTTTCCCACTGATAGATCTAAGGTGGCCTATGTGATAACTCAACTGTCGGGGCGTGCCAGAGAGTGGGGAACTGCTATGTGGGACGCCGAATCAGCTGTCTGTGAGACCTTCCAGGGGTTTTCCTCAGAGATGAAGAGGGTGTTTGATCGCTCCAAACATGGACGAGAAGCTGCTCGGGAGCTACTGCACATGCGTCAGGGGCGGAGGTCAGTGTCAGACTTTGCAATTGATTTTAGAACCCTTGCTGCCACCACCAAATGGGACTCTGAGGCACTGTATGACACTTTTTTAAATGGTTTATCCGAGGACATCAAGGATGAACTAGCATCGCATGACCTGCCCCCATCCTGCGAGGCCCTCGTTGACCTGGCCATCCGCATCGACACAAGACTACAGCAACGCCGCCGTACAAGAGGGTCCAGGCTTCCTATTGAGTCTCCAGCTATCCCAGGCCTGCAACCACCTCCTGTGCCCATCACCACAGCGGGACCAGAGCCGATGCAAGTTAACCGCACCCGCCTGACTCCGGATGAGAGGCAAAGGAGGATCTATTCCCGCTCCTGTTTGTACTGTGGCCAACCAGGCCACTACATTGCCTCCTGTCCGGTAAAAATCCAACGCTCACCAGTAAGGGGAGTACTGGCGAGCGTGACACCCACACATTCCCCATCTGCTCAGCGCACCCTCCTTTCAGCCACTCTGGGTTGGAAAGACCAACAAATGGAGGTGTCAGTGCTCGTAGACTCCGGGGCCGAGGAGAATTTCATTGACGCCGGCCTGGTAAGTCAGTGGCAGCTACCTGTCACTAGTCTAGCGAAACCCCTGGTGGCCAATGCACTGACTGGAGTAAAGTTGGCAAGAATCACTCACACCACGGTTCCGGTGAGTCTGACTCTGTCTGGTGATCATCACGAAAAAATAAGTTTTCATGTCATCAATGCTCCTCAAGTTCCGGTGGTTCTTGGCCACCCCTGGCTTGTTAAACACAACCCACACATAGACTGGCTAGGAAGGTGTATTAGGACTTGGAGTGTTTTCTGCCACTCAAATTGTCTTCCCCAGATCCAGACTCCAGTGAGCTCGGGCCCCGACTCCCAGGAGGAGTTCCCAGACTTATCAGGGGTTCCTCAGGACTACATGGACCTAAAGGCCGTTTTTAGTAAATCCAAAGCCTCTTCTCTACCTCCCCATCGGCCATATGATTGTGCCATTAACCTTCTCCCAGGCACATCTCCCCCTAGGGGTCGTTTGTATTCCCTGTCCCGACCAGAGGTTGAGGCTATGGACAAGTACATCCAGGAGTCCCTCGCTGCAGGTATTATCCGACCGTCCTCATCTCCTGCTGGAGCTGGTTTTTTCTTTGTTGGAAAGAAGGATGGTTCGTTACGGCCATGTATTGACTACCGGGGTCTCAATAATATTACTGTTAAGAACCGGTACCCTCTTCCCCTTATGTCCTCTGCCTTTGAGTTCCTCCAGGGGGCCACCATTTTTACGAAGCTTGACCTTAGGAATGCCTACCATCTTGTCCGCATACGTGAAGGGGACGAGTGGAAGACCGCCTTCAATACCAGCTCCGGACACTATGAGTATCTTGTAGTCCCATTTGGCTTAACTAATGCCCCCGCAGTCTTTCAAGCTCTGATTAATGATGTCTTACGAGAATTCCTGAACATTTTTGTCTTTGCCTATCTTGATGATATTTTAATTTTTTCCAAGACTTTGTCTCACCATATCATCCATGTCCGCAAGGTCCTGCAGCGCCTCCTGGAGAACCAGCTTTTCGTGAAGGCCGAGAAGTGCGAGTTCCACCAGGGAACTGTCACTTTTCTCGGCCACGTGATTACCCCCGGCGCTGTAAAGATGGACCATGGTAAAACCAAAGCGGTTTTGGATTGGCCCACACCTGCTAATCGTCGGGACCTACAGAGCTTCCTGGGGTTTGCAAATTTCTACAGACGATTTATCCGAAACTTTAGTACTGTGGCCGCCCCCCTCACCGCCCTAACCTCTTCTGCTGTAAGGTTTGTCTGGTCCCCAGTAGCAGACGAAGCTTTCCAAAACCTGAAACAACGGTTCACCTCTGCCCCAATTCTGATCCTGCCCGACCCCAATCGCCAGTTCATCGTGGAGGTCGATGCTTCTGAGGTTGGTGCCGGTGCCGTACTATCACAGCGTTCCGTGAAAGATAACCGTATTCACCCCTGTGCCTTTTTTTCCCATCGCCTGTCTCCAGCTGAACAGAACTACAGTGTGGGTGACCGGGAACTGCTAGCAGTCAAGTTGGCTCTAGAGGAATGGAGGCATTGGCTGGAGGGTGCCTTGCACCCATTTTTAGTCTGGACAGACCACAAGAACTTAGAATATATCAGTAAGGCCAAGAGACTTAATCCCAGACAAGCGCGCTGGTCTCTATTCTTCGCTAGGTTCAATTTTACCCTGTCTTACCGTCCGGGCCACAAGAACATTAAGCCTGACTCTCTATCCCGACAGTTTTCTGCATCTAAGACGGCCTCTGAATCTGACACCATTCTCCCTCCCCGCTGCCTTATAGGGGCAGCCCAGTTTGATATTGAAACGGCTGTGTTATCAGCCCAAGCAGGAGAGGCAGGGCCCAGTCAATGCCCCGCCAACCGGTTGTATGTCCCTAGTTCTGTCCGTTCTCAAGTCCTGCAGTGGGGTCATTCCAACCAGTTATCGTGCCACCCTGGTCCGCGACGAACTCTAGCCTTCATTGAAAGGAGATTCTGGTGGCCGTCCATAAAGGAGGACAGCCTCAACTTTGTTCGGGCCTGCCAGGTCTGTGCCCAAAATAAAACTTCCACCCAACCCCCTGCTGGTCTGCTACAGCCCCTGCCTGTGCCCCAGAGGCCATGGTCTCACATTTCCCTGGACTTTGTTACGGGGTTACCCCCATCAGCCGGTAACACCACCATACTCACCATAGTGGATCGTTTCTCCAAATCGGTCCACTTCATTCCCCTGCCCAGTCTCCCTTCTGCCAAAGACACTGCTAGCCTTATGATTAAACATGTGTTCTGCATACATGGATTACCGGTAGAGGTAGTGTCCGATAGAGGGCCCCAATTCACATCTGCTTTCTGGAAAGCTTTCTGTAAATTGCTAGGTGCGTCTGTCTGTCTTCTGGTTTTCATCCACAGAGCAATGGCCAGACGGAGAGGGCGAACCAGATGATGGAGACAGTGCTGCGCTGTATGGTGTCCCAAAATCCCTCCTCGTGGAGTCAACAACTTCCCTGGGCTGAGTACGCGATCAATTCCCACGTCTCCTCCGCAACAGGACGATCACCTTTCGAGTGTTGCCTGGGCTACCAACCACCCTTGTTTCCGGACCAAGAGAAGGAGGTTGGGGTCCCCTCTGCCGAGGCCTTCATCCGCCGGTGTCGCCATACGTGGAGGCAAACCCGCCTGACTCTTCGTCGTTTGGCTGCTAGAATGAAGGCCCAAGCTGACAAGCGTCGTTCCCGGGCCCCACGGTACCGCCTGGGCCAACGTGTGTGGCTTTCCACACGGGATTTGCCCCTTAAGACTGAGTCTCGCAAACTCTCCCCACGCTTCATCGGTCCCTTCCCCATCACTAGAGTCATCAGCCCCACTGCCGTCCGCCTCAAGCTCCCAACGCCCCTACGTCGCATTCACCCCACCTTTCACGTGTCCAGAATTAAGCCTGTTGTCTGCAGCCCTATGCATCCCGCCCCCAAACCCCCTCCTCCCCCCCGTCTCATTGATGGCTCTGAAGCATACACTGTCCGACGGCTACTAGATGTCCGAGGCCGGGGACTCCAGTATCTCGTGGACTGGGAAGGCTACGGCCCTGAAGAGAGATGCTGGGTCCCGGCTCGGCACATCTTGGACCCTGGTCTTGTGAGGGATTTTCGTCGTCGGCATCCCACACCACCCAAAGGGACGCCAGGAGGCGTCCGTTAGGAGGGGGGTACTGTTAGTATCTGGGACTGAGACTCTGGCCGCCCTGCTGGTCAGCAGCGGCAAGAACAGCCTAATCTGGTGAATGGTCTACCCCTCCCTTCCTGTGTCTTCCCTGATTGTGATTATGTCCAGCTGTGTCTTGTTACCTCTGTGTTCCTGTCTGTATTTAAACCCTGTTAGTTCTTCCCTCTGTGTCTGATCGTCTGCATGTGTCTCCCCGTGTATGATGTCCTGGCTCCTTCTCCTGTTCATGGTATTTATTGTTGTCCTACCTGATTTTGGTTTCAGCCGTTTGTACCCGTTGCGGTCACCTTTTGTTGGATTGTTTAAAGATTTTGTTTGATGCTTTGTAAACTCCTTTTGTTGTTACTCTGAAAAGTATTTTTGCTTACTGCCTTAGTGGACACCTTTTGTTGTTACTTTGAAAAGTATTTTTGCTTACTGCCTTAGTGGACACCTTTTGTTGTTACTTTGAAAAGTATTTTTGCTTACCGCCCTAGTGGACTCCTTTTGTTGTTACTTTGAAAAGTATTTTTGCTTACAGCCCTTGTGGACTCCTTTTGTTGTTACTTTGAAAAGTAATTTTGCTTACTGCCCTAGTGGACTACTTTTGTTGTTACTTTGAAAAGTATTTTTTTGTGGCTTTAAATAAACCCTCCTGGAACTGATCTGCATTTGGGTCTCCGTGTTTCGCACCAATCGTAACAATTTGATCCAATTAATGATATAAAATTCAGTGTTCCCAATGCATCGAAATAAAAAATGAAGGATAATAAAGGATTTTGGCTTTACATGCGTTTTTAAACACACTGCTATTATATTGAACACAACTGTATAATTAGCTTTTTTTGTTTTTTTTAAAGTAAATAAAGGCACTGAGGTAGTCCATCATATCAGCCAAACTGCAGAAGTGAGTATCTTCAAAGATAACTATAGCTGCTAAATATCCACAGGCTAACAAACACTGAGTCTACACTGTCTACAGGCTAAAAACAGCATCTGACTCTGGTACATGAATGAATGTGGAGAGCCCCTGAGCTGTTTTTTTTATTATTATTATTCTGTTATCTTTTAGCACATGGGTAGATCAGCATCTACAGGATGTGTTGAGTCTCTCTCTTACTTTCTCTCCCCTCCCGAAGCCATCCATGGTTATAGAACACTGATCCAACAATGTACTAAACTTAACTGAAAGCAGTGTATACCCTGTTTTAATGTGAGCTATGCTAAATGAAGTTCACTCCCCCCACACCCCCACTGTTGCACCCTGACAGAAAGAGTATTAACAGTTGTGAGCTGTGACTTCTAGGTTCTTATGTTTCTATGCTTAGAGTTTTTGTTCAGAAACACCACCCGTCGTTCAGCAAAAGCACTCACTGCATCATTGATGACAATCAATGCTGTAGCTAATCATTAAACTGTCCAGTCCTGTCATGTCACTCGTAAATTGCAGTGCTGAGAGTCAACGTTAAACTTCTCAAAAGAATTGAAAAAACAACTTCTGAGTTGACTGAGCCAAGTGACGACTGCAGCTGCAGTTCTCTTAAGGGCTGCTGGAAGCTGACGCCAGCAAGACTTCACTGGAGTCAAGTGACAAATGACTGAAGTCCATCCCCTCTCTGGGAAAAAAGTCAATGTGCTCGTCTTTTTTTAAAAAATCTAAAATCACGTTCTCAATTGCTACTCCTCTAAAATTGCTGTAGGGATTTTGTGTAAAGTGAGAAAGTTCTTCATTCTTTTTTAAACACGTCAGATTAATTCGCTTTTGTTTCATTTACAAATAGAGCTGCAACTAGCAACTATTTCATATATTAATCAACTGATTATTGAAATGATTATTTGCTTAGTTGATTGGTTCATAAAGTGGTGTAATAGGTCACTGTTTCTGAGGATTCAAACTAAAATGTCTTTTTTTGTCCAGACCAACAGTCTACAACCCATAAATCATTGTTTTACTATTCGATTAGATAGATACCATCATCAGAAGACTAAAGACACAAATAATAACAGAATATAATCAGATTTTAGAAGCTCGATATAGCTATTTTGGACATTTTCATTTTTATAGGCTTTTTTTTAAATGTTTTGGCTAGGTTTGTTAGATCAACTTTTTTTTTTTTCACCAGAGGATTGAACAATATTTCTGTTGGTCTGTACATATCATTAAAATCTACGACTACAACGATTGATTGCTGAAACCTTTGGTTCAGATATCTGTCTCACCCTCTAGATAAATTCTAAAATCTTTGAGGATCTCTTTGCTATCATGTGGGTGGGGAAACTTTGGAAAACTAACTAGGTTATCACATTTAAAAGAAAAAAGACACTTTATTTTTGTGAAGTTTATTAAGAAGTTGCATTTCATTATGGTAGGTTAACTGGTGCCTGATGGTGTAACAGTATATAAATTAAAACAGTTAAGCATGTAATGGCTTGTATGATAATTAAAACAGTTGCTATAAAGATTAGTCTATGATGATTACTGTAGTACAGGGCACAGCCTCTGTTTAATGCTAATTCGCATATGTTTACAATTAACACATACAATTGAAATGATTATACATGATAAAATAATACCTGTTATACAATTCCATGTTCATTGTGAGAATGCTAATTGCCTAATGATGTAAATGGCATCCATTTAACCATTTGCATAGGAGAAAGTGGAGCAGGGGTTAGCGCTGTTGCCTCACAGCAAGCAGGTTGCAGGTTCAAGACCTCCTTGGTCCTGGGTCTGGGACCTTTCTGTGTGGAGTTTGCAGTTCTCCCTGTGTCTGTGTGGGTTATCACCAGGTTCTCCAGCTTCCTCCCACAGTCCAAAAACATGCTGAGGTTAAATGAAAACTCTAAATTGACCATTGTGTGAGTGAATGGTGTGTGTGCCCCACGATAGGCATCCGGGGTGTATCCCTGCTTCTCGCCCCTGCAGCAGACCCCTGCGACCCTAATGAGGAATAAGTGGGTACAGAAGATGACTGAATGAAAAAGAACATTTGTTGCAGCATTTAAGTGCATCAGAGGACAACAATCAACCCCATGCAGCGGAGCAACATTACAGTAGCAGTTTCACTGGACTCTAGAATTATAAGCTGTGCATGGTGTGCTGCGGGGAGAAAAAAAGCAGGCACTGAAGTTCAAAGGCAGTATTTATGTGAGCTTGGACAGCAGCATGTACAAAAGGGTTGTTCAGTTTGGTGAGTGTTGATCTTCATAGCAGGAATAGAAACGGTTGTCAGAACAATGTTTTGTCTAAAGCAGCTCGAATGAGTGGGAGGAGATCAGAGAGGTGAGACACACACACACACATAGAAGAAACAGGTAGCCCACACACACACAGAAACAAGCACAAAAGTAAACTGTCTCTGCTGACATGGAGAGTGCTGACCAGAGGCCTTGTTAGGATCTGGAAACTTTGGCTCAGAATTCTTCAGATTTTCACCTGAATATTGACAATTTTTCAAATTATTCCAGAATAAAATTAAAATCTGAGACTGTGCGCTCCAAAACATTTATGGATATATGCATAAGCAGGCTTTCACAAAATGAAATTGAAAATAAACACAACATACAATCACAAGCCTACAATCACAATCACTAATGCTTCCCCACTCTGTACACTCCATGGGACCTTATTTAAGAAAAATAATATAACATCATAATAACAACCCAGAATATGTTGCTAATGTGTATTGTAAATATTCTGGTCTCTTCATATCTGTCTGTACTCTTGCTCCCTCCTGGCCTGATCATGAGAAGGATGCAATAAGCATAATGCCAACCACAATCTAACTAAAATCCAAATTTTCTGATGTGACGATTAGATCATAAACACGTTTTCTATCAAATTCAATTTATACTTAATTAAGTATTTGAACACACTGGCCAGTATCTGACTTTTACTAAAGCATGCATGCGCTGTTTCATCCCATAGGGGCTAAACAGTCATTAATGCTCATTATTCCGTAATGAGCGTTCACTTACAAAACACAGCAACAATACTGGCTGCCAGCTGCAGGCCAATACTCAATGCAGCAACAGATGTACATCAGTACCCATTCTATTGCTATTAATTACTCAATGCAGTGTAATCAGTGGATTCTGTGCTATTTGCATTTGATAACATCTGTCTTCATGACCTCATCTCTATTTCCTCTGGTGCTCTCGTTGCTCTTTTGAGTTCTGTCTCTCTCTCGCATTGGATCCATTAACATCCGCATCTTCCTCCTTGTTTGTGTCTCTGCCATTACATATCACATCTTTTCCATCCTTCTTTATTCATCCGTAGTGGTGTAGCTTCCCTCCTTTCCTGGCCTTTGTACTATTTAAAATATATTTTATTTTTCCCAGGATAAGGCATCAGGGTGCAGCATCTTTGCCATTATTAACCTCGGACCATAATAATATCTGATGAGGGTACCTTGATGCTGAAAATGAAAGCATGAAATGAGGAATGTTTCTTGACATTTCTGTTCGCTATTGAAAATGAACTATGGCTACCCGTTTTGAGTGAAACACATGTTTCAATCGCAGAATCAGTTGTAGAGATGCTTAATCCACATTGTATGCTTAAAGACCAAGGCTTTCAATGGGATTCTCCAAAAACAAAGTAAGGTCATATCATGTTATTTCTGCTGCTTTCATCCCTCGGGGTATGAGCCAGTTTTTCCTATTTTTGATTCACCTGTTCTCTGGGCTCTGGGAAGTTCAACTGTGTCTATCAGAATATGTTGCAGTGACATCACATGAATGTATGAATCACTGTATGACGACGAATAAATTTAAAAAAAACAAAAACAAAAAAAAAAATGAAAATTGAATTACACATACACAACATATACAACATATCACAAAGTGAACAATGATATTGGGGATTTGTCTTTTCTTTTTTAATTGGTCTCCTATGTCTTGGCTATCAGGGGAAAAAAGAAACATTCTCTCACACATCAAAACCTGTTATTTTTTAAGAAACGTTCATCTGTTTTTATACAAAAAAAAATGTTTGTCTCGAAGCAGTTCCTGTCTGCGAGGCCACATTCAGAGGCCACATCACTCTCCTCACACTTCCAGGTGGTAGATTGATTTGGCTATTTATTTTATTTTTATTTTTCAGAAGTTGTTGAAGAAGTACTATCACAGCTCAGCCTGTCCTACACACACACCCTACAGGCTTTAGGACCATGTGTACCTTAGGTACTAAAATAATGCAGATGTACCAGATAACACAGGATCCATCCATGTTACCAGTTGACTGGTCAACAGACTCAATGCAAGGCATCATGGGAGATAAACATGGCAGTGACCATAATCTGTAATGACACCACTTTTCAACATGTAAGAATTAAAAATATGAATCATAAAAGGCATTCAACATCATTATGTATCTGCTGTAAAAGACAATGTGGTTCAGTGTTAGAAGCTTCTGAAAGGGGTACAAACGCTACGTTGAAACTCTGCAGTGCAACTCTGAGAGTCCTACAGCTTTTCACCATATGCTGATAACATGTGACAATCCAGAATTATTATAAAGTAGTATTTGCATATCATACACATATCCGCAATCCTGTGGCACAGTTTCTGAATACAGGCTATTCAGGCTTTTAAAACATGGGACAGTATTTATATATCACCCAAAACTTCTTATAATCAAAAAGACATTAAAATTTCACTTTCGACAATGTGAAACCTTTAATCTCCGCGAGCCCACTCTTATTCATAGTGATTTATATAGCTATAATCATAAATCAATGTGCCTTGGAAATACTTACTTTCATAAATGGTGTCCCTTGCAGCAAAACCGTTTGGATAGCACTGAGCCTGGCTACAGAGCCCTGTTCTACACCAACCTGAGCTTGTAGATGAGGCGTTGTGGCACTCTCACGTCCTGACTCATCTGCTGCTGCAGCAGCAGCAGGAGATAACCCTTCCTCCACCTCCTCCTGCCTCACCAGCCTCACCGCCTCGTTGCCTTCATCCTTTTCTTTTTGAAACAGGTTATTATATCCATATCCTTCAAGTCATGCCAACAATGACAAGCCCTCTAACTGGTGCTCATTCTCTCTCTCTCTCTCTCTCTCTCTCTCTCTCTCTCTCTCTCTCTCTCTCTCTCTCTCTCACACACACACACACACACACACACACACACACACACACACACACATACACACACATACAACCACACACACATATGCCAAGTAGTGTGAAATACCTCTGCTGCTTAAATGACACACAGAGGACCCGAAACCCACTTGTGTTTTTGATTAATGATATTATATTATTTCTGCACCTAATGAACGATTGGAATGACAGATGAACAGATCCCTGGCTATTTTTTTTTTTCAATATTCCTATATGTGAATGTAATTTTTGAGATCTGGGGCTATTCGTAAATCATTTGGGGGCTGTAGCCTTGGATGCCCTGGCCCAACGACACCACTGGCGCTGACCCATACTGCCCTGAGCAAAGTTTTATGAACACTGTGCTATGACACCAGCTTTATTTAATTCACCATTCCAGCATGTCTCAAAGGCCAAATTGTGCCCTTGGGAGATGAAAAAAGGACTCTAAAATGCATCATTTGAGAGCATCCTTTTAGAAAGCAATTTTCTCAACCCTAGTAGCACAATAATTCAGAGTATGGATAACAACACACCGCACAGGAGGCTGCAGAAATTTATATCCACTGTACAAAATCCCTGACTGTCTTTTAGAATCCTGGCACTCCACAGTGAGGGTCTCTGCAGACGCTGGAGAAACTAATGAGAAAAGAACTTACAAATTACAAGAAATTAAGGGAGCTCCAACCGATTGATCCACTGATCATAATCAACCGATATGGGCTCTAAATAATTGATTGGCCTATATAATTGTCTCTATAAGGGTTGATCAAAGGCGCCGATCTAATCAGGCAAAATTCTTGTGTCTTAGTCTTGACTTGAAATAAAAAACAAAATCATTGTTTTTTTTGCTGGCAGATTAACATTAAGGAAATGTCTGATGAGCGCTGTAGCCTCTGGCACTGAGCTGTCTCACACACACACAAACACATACACACTGGAACTGAAGATAACCCTTCACTGGTTTGCATTGGAAAGCTGTAACTTGTAAACATTCTGATTATACCAAAGATAGCTCTGGAGATTTAATAATTCTTTGTTACAAGTGGAAGACTTTAGGGTAAAATAAGAGCAGCTTTTAAAAACTATTTAGAAATTAATGATGCACAGTGTTTGCACTGTAGGAGATGGCTAAGGCAGTATTGAGGGATGAAATCATATATTTTTTTCATATAAGAGCTTCATATAATGTGAAAGAAAATGGTGCTACCTTTAAGTCTTTGAATGAACTGAAAACCTTGATCACTTACTAACAGAAAAGGTAGAGAAATCCTTAATGCGTTCACAGGCATATAATTTGGCATATAAATTGAACAAAATACTATAACTACTAAAGATCAAACCAGGAATATAATTGTAAAAGGTAAACAAGAGATAGCACACTAACTAAAATATCATGAAAAATTGTATAGGCCAGAAGGTAATCTCCTTTCTCAAAACAAAATTAGAGAATATCTATCTGGCATTAGATGACCACAAATAGTAGATGAACAAAATGTAAACTTAACTATACCAGTTACAATAGATGCAATATATAAGTTAAATATACAATGAGATGTGAAGGGGTGGTTGTAGGTGCCCCTGTCTGTAAAGCATTAAAGAAGGATTTATGGAAATGGGATAAGTATAGGGTGAAACGTCTACGGAGTGTGATATCAAAAAACAGCAATCTACTGTACTCGCAGAACTATAGACAATACCTATATATATCTGCATATGTAAGTTCAAATGATTTTATGAATCGGGACAAAACGATGAGTAAATTCCTGTGGGTGAAGTACTTGAATTGTCTCTTATTTACTTGTGGAACTGTTGTAGTCAGAGATCACTGGCAGCTGCATTTCACTACAGTCCAACACACACTGGTCCGTTTTCAGACTGCGGAGCCTGATCGTCATGCCGACCACACATCAGAGCTCACGGTCCGTTGAAACCCAATGGACTCCATCATCTGCAAGTGGTAACTGGGGAAGAAGCTTCCCCATGTGAAGAAGCTTTAGATATCTGTACTCATAGGGCTGTGTTACAACAAAAAATATTAATATAAAGGGCCATGAGGTTCAGCAGTGCATCTGTTGCAGGCTTTATGTTGTGAAGGTTATGGAGTCAGAGCTGTAAGCAACAGTTATCAGTCAAATCCTGACGTGTAAGAATGCCTAAGCAATTCACCAACAGGAGAAACATATGATCAATGGATTTTCTCTGTTAATAGACTGCACAGCAGCATGCAGGAGAAACCACTAGAGCAGCAGGGCTTCAGGCTACACATCACATCTCACACTGAAGAGAAAATAGTGTATGTTTTCTTTTTTTTTTTTTGCACACCCTTGAATATAATTGGATCATCACATTGCTTATCTTGGTTCCGACAATTTAAACACACTTTTCTGTTGTTTCATCAGGGAATAAACACTGTCTGCCGGGTTATAGAAAGTGCAGGTGTCTGTGTTTATTAGTGTTTGTGCCGAAATTATCTGGGAGGGTCACTGCTCCATCTAAAGGGGGCAATACACAATGCATTGAAAACTATATACAAAATATGTTACAAAATATTAAAGTGATATGAGAATTGGATCCTATTGAACTATATCATTGACTTTATTTTCTGCTGGTATTTGGATATTCTTTTTTTTTGTATTGTTATTTTTTCTAAATATAGGCTGTTAAAGACCAACAGCAAAATACATCTTGTCAGCCGATTCTGTCGTGTATTTTTCAGTTGTACTGCTGGAGGGGATGGGCTGTCGGATCGATAACGGAATATAGCTTGGACGCTTGATAGCTCACACACACAGCTGTGAACTTCAGGCTTCAGTTCACTGACGCTGAGAGAAGACAAAATGCTAAAGACCTCAGCTGTGTGGGAACACCTCAGATTTAGTGATGACAAAACAAAGTCAAGTCAAAAATGTAACTTCTAAACTGGTCAACCACAGTGGTGCAATAGCCATGAAAGGTCAAGCTATTGTTTAATGGTGTACAAAAATGAGACCATACTAGCTAACATTCTCAAACTTAGGTAAGCTAATGTCTGTTACAGTAATAAATTAACTTGTAGTTGAGGTGTGGAACAAAAACAATTTAAAAGTGATCTAAAATGTTCATATGATTTATATTTATTGTTTATGATTAAACATGAAGTGCTGACTATTGTTGACTGTCTGCTAACGTTAGCCATCAGTCAGCTGCTATCCAGCTACAATATATACAGAGCTTGAAAATGTTGTGTGCAGGCTCATCACTCTGTTGGATGTTGACATCAAAAAACAAAAAGAAGCAATTGTTGCAAAATTTATTAAAAATATAAAAGGCACAGAGTGGGGTTTTCCTCTAACAAACCATCTTAGGTGGAGTGTACAGATTGTAATTCAAGATTGGGGAAATCGCTGTACAGCTCATAAACCGCTAACAGCTTTGATTCTGCCCTTGATTTTATAGAGGACAAATGGGCACAGAGAGGTTGTAGTGATGATGGGATTTTAAGTTTTAAGAGGTGCTCTGGCTCAAACCCCAGATACAGTATCTGAACTTTAGATTCTTTTGTTGCTCTTTTGGGGGTTTGTATTTCATTCCTTTTAGCACTGAAGCAATTACTACATTAGTCAATCAACATAAAATGAATCATGGAGCACACACACCATTCATTCATAGAACATGGTCAATTTAGAGTCTCCAATCAACCGCAGCATGTTTTTGGACTGTGGGAGGAATCCAGAGAACCCACACAGCCACAGGGAGAACATGCAAACTCCATACAGGTCCTAGACCAAGGTCTTGAACCTGCGACCTTTTTGCTGTGAGGCAACAGCACTAACCACTGCTGCACCGTGTCGCCCTCATTCAATTCAATTCATCAGTTGGAAAAATGTATTTTGAACACATAATTTGACAATGAAACAAACTGTTAAGAGGGGGAAAAAAGAAAGGAAAAGGAACAAAAACTAAAATAACAATTTACGGAATAGTTCTTGATAATAATTGTAAATACTAGTTTTGGGGTTTGTACAGTTGGTTGAATCATTGAATCATTTGTTGCTGGGGCTCATTTTCTGACATTCAATGTTCTCAATGTTCTCTCAAATTCTCAATGTAATAATTACAGCGGTAAAGAAGCTTTGAAGTTTCTATTGGTTGCCATTATTCAAACAGCACATTTTGTATTTCAATATTTTTTCCCCTGCTGTGAGTGAGGTATGAAGAGAGAGATGACGGAGGCATTTGGGGAGGGAAAGTCATGGTGCAAGTGTCTGAAAGCATCTCCTCATCCTCCTCCCAGATCCAATGTCTGTCTTGGTGTTGTTAGTGCAGGGGTAGCCAATCCTGGTCCTGGAGAGCCACCGTGGGTGCAGGTTTTTGTTCCGACCAAGCAGGAACACACCTGATTCTAATAATGAAGCTCCATAGCAAGGGTTCATTATTAGAATCAGGTGTTTTCCGGTTGGTCGGAACACAAACCTGCACCCGCAGTGGCTCTCCAGGACCAGGGTTGGCCACCCCAGTGCTAGTGTTTTGTTGGCCTGCAACCAGCCTGCCAAGAATGTAGAGGCTGCTGATGTGAGGTTAGTTGCTGCAGACGATCAGACGGACAGAGGCACCTTCACCTTCGCTTGCTCTCTGCCTACTGCCGCTGCTCCTATCCATAATGAGCTTGAAATACGTTACAATAATGCCAATGGAGGTTTCGAAACCCAACTAAGAGGTGTTTCAGAACAGTATTGATTAATCAGTTAATCTGTTAATCTAAATAAAAGCAACCTGTTGAAATAATTGAACATCTGTGGATTAACTCATTACATTTTACATTTGCATTTAGCAGAAGCATTTATCTAAAGCAATGTACATCGAAGAGTGCCTGATGGCAAAATAATGCAGGAAACCTGCATGTAGCATATAGGCTCTAGCGTGGTCCGCTTTCATACCTGCACACAAACCAAAATCAGTCTGATTGACGGTTCATCAAGTTTATCTTCAAGCAAACAGGATATTACACGATTTGCATCCCCTCCAATGATGCATGTCAAATAGTTTATTTATTGTTCAAAGTTTGTCATTTGGAGCAGAGTCAAGCAGACCGAGACCACCTCTTTTTGGAGGTCTTGGTCTGCTCTGTCTGAGGTCTTCACCCATGCATTACTGATGCTTTCACACCAACAGAAAAGAACAGAACTAAGCGCCTTTGGTTCGAATGGAATGTTTGGTGCAAAAGCAGCCTAAAAGGCCACAGCGTGCACTAAAAATTAATTGAGAAAAACAAGAAAAGGAGAACTCAGTCTTGCTAGTTAGTTGCAGTCTCCTGCAGTTGCTCCACTCTTTCTCCATAGTGTCTCTAACATTCGCTGGGAGGTTGTGCCATCAACTGAAATTAACTTTATTCAGTCCAGTTAGAGAAACGTCAGGTGTTCCTCTCTCTAATCTAATCTAGTGTAATCCAGCCAGGGTGGCTGTGACTGAGTTGGAGCAGTAGTCCACCAGTTGGGGGATTAGAAGTTTGATCCCCAGCCTCCTCTGGGCTACATGTCATGTATGAATTTATGTGAATGAACACTTCGAGTGTAAATTGTGAAAAGACTAGAAAGTCATTATTCAAATGCAGCCCATTTACCATTTAATCTCTAAAACATGCTCGTCTTCCAAGGAACTCATTTAGTCATTTTCTGAAAACCTCTTTCCCCCTTCTATCTGTCGATTCTTTTTGTTGACCTAATAAATAGACACTTTGTTCCACTTTTGTTCCAAAAATTAAGAGAGAATTAGATTAAGGACTTGACAACGATTATTGATTGTGTTCCTCTCTCAATGTAATCCTTTGAGCTTTGTGGTTTAAAACCTGGAACATTGCTTGGAAAACATTTGTTGAAATAACTTAAATAATTCAAATTAAAAGCAAAAACAATACATATCATACATTATATAAATATATTGTGCCTTTTTAAAAGCTTTGGAAAGGGATCAGTTGTGACTGCATCTGTGCAGATTTAGATATGTGCACATATGTGCGGAGACATATTGAAATGTCTCCGCATGTATCCTGGAGAACAAGAACGTTATACATTTGGCTCTGACCGCTTTACCACACATTCAACTGTACCACTGAGATTCAGTCAGGTCAACCTGTGGTGCAGACTGACCAGCAGAGATGTGGACTCCGTGTTTATTGTCGGTTCAAACCATTTTGCCAGGGTCCTGCTGGATCAACTCGAAGAGAAGAGAGGAAATGTAATCCTGGAGAGCCCCTGTTGGCCTCCGCGTCAACAATCACTGCACACAAGGGTTTATCCCACTGCATGAGTGAATGGCGGCGATGATTGGGTCTGCCTCAGCGAGCTTCATCTTGGCCAGCTCAACCTCTCTTGAGGCAAATGTGCCCCCTCATTAGAAATACAATCAACAAAATAAAACAACAACCTACAGGCAAGGGAAGTTTAACACTTCTGCATGTCCATTACCTGCTCCCCCATACATGTAATTGGTCTACCTCAGAATCCCATAATTTCTGTCCAGATTTAGGTCTTTGTGCTGAGGCAGAAGTGGAAACACATCAGCTTTTCAATGATTTCCCATTTCCATCGCATTTAACCACAATAGGGGTAATTTCTTCCGTCTTGATGAGTGTAAAAATGGAGGGCCATATAAGATGGAGAAAATGTGATAACATTATGCCGTAGATTGCAATCGCCTTTGAGGATGACGCTTGTGAATTTCCCGGGCATCAGCTGGAACTGCCGATCCGCTGTATAATGCCTACTGGAGATTTGAGGATCTCCATCACACAGAATGACACAGGTTCCGGCAGACTGAAAAGGGGCTGTTCAACATATATAAATAAATGATAAGATGCACTCATAAATACTAAAAGAAATATGAAATGATTTCTTTTCTTGTTAAGTGAGCAGGAGCGGCTCTCTGACAAGTTTCCAGTGACAGATGCGTGAAGTGCTCCAGATGCCTCTCACAGGAAAAGAGCACCCACGCTAACACGCCTGCGATTGTATTTACAACACACAGCGGATTGACACCTGTAAACCTGAAGGTAATTATAGATGGAAATCTAATCATTAACCCATCTGCTGTGCAGGGTTGTTGAGATCAGTGCAGATGTTGGATCTGATGCTTCCTCACAGCTTTTAAGTGTAGAGACGTTACACAGTTTAACGAGGCTCCTGTGTCTGAAGCGAGGTGGGCTAATTTAATTGTGTAGATTTGCAATGAAAAGATGATTCAATATCATTTCAAATGATACTTTCTTAGATATTGTAGTCAAGATAACACAACAACATCAGCTTATTAACCTGATTCTGACCTGATGACATGTTTTCAAAAGTCTGAAGAACATGACAGTCGTTCCAGCTCTAAAACATGATTTAATACACAAGCTTTTCATATGCTCTGTCTGTTAATTAGAGGGCGAACAGGAAGTCAAATGGGACTCCATCTGTATAAACAAATATCTGCATCGGAATATGAAGAATCTATAGGTGAGCGGCAATAATTATATTTTATATCTCTGGAACTTATGTTAGTCACCCACAGCCGACAGGTTCTGATAAAACATTACTTTGATTTACTTTGTAGAATATGTCCTTATTTGTATTAGCAATGCTCATGGCCATTTTCATATTTTTGTCATTTTCATCAAATGTACAAAGTTTTTAAGGGAAGGGTTACCACTTCAATTTTTTTCTATTATGTGTATATTTATGCTTTTGGTAAGATAAAGTATACAGCAGTGGGGTCTGCGGAGCTTCAGTGAACAGAAATAAGACCCACAGAAAAGATGAAACATAAAAAGAACAAAATACATTTCAAATGTATATAGAATAAAACGGAGTGAACCAGAAACACTTTATCTAAAGGGTGACATGGCGGTACAGTGGTTAGCGCTGTTGCCTCACAGGAACAAGGTCGCAGGTTCAAAACCTTAGTCAGGGACCTTTCTGTGTGGAGTTTGCATGTTCTCCCTGTGTCTGTGTGGGTTCTCTCCAGATTCTCTGGCTTCCTCCCACAGTCCAAAAACATGCTGAGGTTAAGTGGAGACTCTAAACTGTCCATAGGTGTGAGCGTGTGAGTGAATGGTGTGTGTGTGTGTGCCCATGATAGACTGGCGACTATTTGGTGTGTATCCCTGCCTTTCACCTGTAACGCACTGGGATTGGCTCCAGCAGACCCCTGCGACCCTAATGAGGAATAAGCAGTTATAGAAGATGAATGAATGATTTTATCCAAACACATTTATACATGAGATTCATAATGAAAGCTGGAAATACAATATGATATATGTATATAGAATATATATATATATATATATATTATATTGCTGACAAACACATGACAAATTGCATACTGTTCATCTGTAAATTGTTGCAAGTATTCCTGATTTCATCATGCTTTTACAAGTCTTAAAACTGAATTTCCCATTTATTTTTTTTTTAAAGCAGAGTTCAGTGAAGAAGCCAAACATAAAAGAAACTTCTTGCCAAGAGGAATTCACGTCTGACACAAGAGCAATAGCCAAACCGTGCAGCAGGAGTAAAAAAGTTGCCAGCCACTGTCAACAGGGTAAAAATATGAAATTGGCCTTGTCTTATCTCACAGCAACAGCACAAATGAACACAAGCCTACATCTCACCTAACTCATACATTCCTGTGATTGTTGCACTATCGGCGAGTTTCTACCCCACCTATCCTGCAATGGCTCGGCGTTATGTGCTGACTGAGTCATCTTGAAACAAATGCAGAAAAATAAGCTTCGCCTGAAGGACAGAAGAAACTGTTTATCCTCCAGGCATTCTTCCACCGAGATAACATGAGCTGAGTTTTTGAGGATGCTGGAATATTATACAGCGAGAATCCATTTACTATGTGTGCTGCACTGCTTAATCCTGAAGAGATAGCTTCATTAATTGCGTGCATTCCCCCTCTCTCTGTTGGCAAATGCAAAATGACTGTTGAATAAGTAATGAAAGTTGAACTGCTTGAGTGACAGGATTTGAACCTCACCTGTCTACACCCTGGGTGTGCTGAGAGGCCTCTAAAAGGATCAATGCCATCAATCAACGGTCTAAAATACTGACATGTTGCACCACTCTGAATGGGAATTTGTCAAGATGGAGGCTATAGGCACTCCTGGTTTTAGGTTGGTACAAGAAAGAAATCCTCAACATGATGAAAAATACAGATCTCAAAGGTCCCACATCATAGATTCCTACATTCTTCTTATACATCTTTCTTATACATTTTTTATAGCTTTCTTATTGAAAATTGAAACATGAATATACCAATTATCAATGACAACATGTTTAAATAGTTACAATGGTTAAAAAAGTTGCAAGATAAATTTCAGATCAATTAATGCAATGTTTCCTGCAGAAAATATGTTAGGCAAGGTGGTAGGGAGGGAATGTGGCATTGGTGCCATGGGGAGGCAATAACAATTTGCATTTTTGAGACAATTAACAACAAAATATATACAAATATCTTTGTGTGGATAGTGCTGTTGCCTCACAGCAAGAATGTCCCAGGGTCAAGACCTTGGTCTGAGACCTTTCTGTGTTGAGTTTGCATGTTCTCCCTGTGTCTGCATGGGTTCTCTCCGGCCTTCTCCCACAGTCCAAAAACATGCTGGGTTTAATTGGAGACTCTAAATCACGTGTCAAACTGCAATCCAGAAGGGCCGGTGTGGGTGCAGGTTTTTGTTCCAACCAAGCAGGAACACACCTGATTCTACTAATCAACCACTAGAGGCTTTGATAAGGACCTTCATTAGTAGAATCAGGTGTGTGACTCCTTGGTTGGAACAAAAACCTGCACCCACACCGGCCCTTCTTTATTGCAGTTTGACAACCCTGCTCTAAATTGTCCATAGGTGTGAGTGAATGGTGTGTGTGCCCCACGATAGGCTGGCGACCATCTGGGGTGTATCCCTGCCTCTCACCTGTAATGCACTGGTATTGGCTCCAGCAGACCCCTGCACCTCTAATGAGGAAGCCGGAATAGAAAATGAATGAACATCAAATAGCTGCTTAAAAATGCAATTTACAAGTGCAAGTAAAGTTTGTTTTAACTGTATACTTGCACATATAAATAGCACTTTTGAGCAACTATCTAAAGTTATACACTTGAGTTGTAATTACACATTTTGATGTTTACTTGCACATTGTAATTGTTACAATGTACAAGCAAGTTAGGGGAGGAGGAGAAGGAGGTGGCACAGATGGTGAAGAAGGCCGACTGCTTTGAAGAAAATACCCTTATTTTAGGTTGTCTTTTCCGATCCATTTCCACATGTGGAGAAAACCATGTTTAACTATCAAACACAAAGCCATGTGGTGTGTAAACATATTGGTAGCCGTGATGAGAAATTAACAAGTTGGATAGCCTATCTTAATGAAACAGAATACATGTGCAAGAAGTTTAGAGGAATAGTTAGCTTACCTTCATGTCTGTCCAACGACGACGAGTCGACAGGAAGGCTATGCTATCCAGTTGTTGCATAATTAGCTTCGCAGCAGATGTTAGATATAGCCCAGTAACATATTGAAAAGAACAGATGTTGCTATTCAGCCGCATCACGATGCAGCCTTATTTTATCCTACTTATGCATGCAGAGATGCGGAATGTTTTTTTTTTTCGTAGGCGAGGCAGGGGGCATTTGTTATAGAGGCAGCCGCCTTAACTATAAAGCGCTGTGAGAAACCCTAAAATGTATATTAAATTGCTGTTTTTCTGATAAGTAAAAGATAATATAATGCATTTTATAGATTTGGGGATTTGGGGTGGAAACAGTAGTCCATATGTGCCTATGTGAAGTATTTCTACCATGATTAAGATAGTATATCACACTTGTTAATACAGAGCTGTCAATAATGAAATGTGGCTGAACCCTGGCGCCTCAATATGTTAAAAAGAATCAGGTTCAGGCTCAAGTGTTAAACCTTTATGCAAAGCTGGCACCAAATTGAGCCCCAGGCAAACATACCTTTTGAAGGTTAAATTTAATTTCATTTCACTTTATTGCAACATTTATCTCATATAGAACAGTTTGAAGGATGACATTAAATATGCAAGCAACATTAAACATAACACTAGAGCTGGAGAGAGAGGAGATGTAAAATTATATTCAGATGATTTTTGCTTCTTAAAACCACAAATATATCTTGTTAAGAATATCACAACTTCAAATAAAACCCAGAACCAGTGTGGGACCTTTAAATATATAAATGGTAAAAAAAAAATCTGTGCATGTATAATATGATTTCATACTAAAAGGTAAAATGAAAATTACTCATAATGATTAAAACACAGAGAAAATACGCAAAGCACCCAGCAGCAAACACCAGAATTTCCCTTTGGCATCCGTGTAAACTGATCCCTCCTTTCACAGCGGTCACGCTCCATCTCACGGCGCCGTGACCGGCTCTCGCTCTGCGACGATCATTTATGAAACAAGTCCTTTCTTCGGCAAGAGAATTCATCAAGCTGCACAGAGCAGTTTACACCAGATACGAAGTCAGGTCATAGAAACTATATAAAGCATCCATTTAATTATCAAAATAAAACACTTTCCAAATGAAAACACATTTATACATATTAGTATAAAAAACAAGTGAGATGAGCAGGCAGACTCAAACACATACATGCACAAGTACAGGGAGAGAGAGAGAGGGACCACAGAGACCAAACAGCTGAGAATCACTTGTTGACTGGTGTGTAGCAGACAGGAGAAAGCTGCAGCCAGGTGCCTTCTCTTACAGGAAATTATGCTTTGGGCTCTTTTTGCGACGCTTTACAGCGCATCTGAGTCCTGTGTGTCCCAGCAGTGAGCAAGAAGTGCCAAGCACTAGTTCAATGTGTCCACGCTGGCAGACTATGTAGTGTTTTTTCAGTGGCAGCATTAATGGATAAGAACATTTATAACCCCCATGGCAACATTAGAATATTAGATTAGTAATCAACAACATGTTGGAAGTAGAAACAAAATGTTGTAATTGATTAGTTTGCCCTGATGGTAACGATCAGGTGACCCCATAACAGATACATGTAATGATAATTATATGACGAATGTAACGCAGTGATTAGTTATAATTGCTTGAAGCCAGTGTGAGGCTACATAAAATAAACAGATCAAAGGAAATGGATATTAACTCGGATCGTTTCATCATTTGCTCGCAGTTATTTTTTTTTTCTTGTGAACTAACCTGCATGAAACAAAATAATGTTGCCAGGAGGCAATTTAAAGCCCAAATTTTCTCTCCGTGGGTTGTTACTGTGAAAACTGGCAGTGCCGCCAGAGGCTGTGTCATGCCAAGTAGAAAATCCTGCCAGTTCAAAAATCCAAGAAATCACAGGTCTAAAGGTTGGAATTGTGGGCTTGTAACCAGGAGATCATCATTTCATATTTGCTGCAGGCTGAGGAGAAAGTGAATCAATGAAATCCTTACTTTTTCTTCCCAAAAAGGTGCCCTTGAGCAAGGCAGAACCGTTTGACAGGATTACATTCCATCAAGTGATATTGAATATATTCATTTATTCTATAATGAAGAGCTACAGTTCTAATGTAATATTATATACTGGCTTGCTCCTAACTGACTCCTGGTTCATAAAGTCTTACAATTTTCAGAAAAAGAACATGAACCACTTCCTTTTAGGAAAAATCCATTTAAAGCAACCATTGTTGGAGCAGAGACACAACACGTTTCGTTTGGCTGCAGTCCATTGTGAACTATTGAGGCTGCTCTCATGTAAGGCATTTCTGGCTTTGCTGAGATGGATTTCTCCCAGCATTGATTGCTTTTAAAAAAAATCTGAGCAAAAATCTTGAATCTATAAAGCAGCCTTCTAACTTCTTAAGGGACAAACATACCTACATGAACCAGACTGTTGATGTTTCAATAGCTGAAAAGTACTTAGATTGTGCATCCAGTTCAAAATTTTGAAGTAGATTCAGGGCAAAAAGTAGTCGGCACGCTGCAAACCTCCCTTGGGTTTTTTATTTTTTTTATTTCAACACCCTTGTCGAAGAGTGTTTTGGCTCAAAACATCATTACACAAGGGTATTCAAATAAAACAACCCATGGGAGCTTTGCAGTATGCAGATTATTTTCTTCTTCAATAACTGAAAAGTCTGAAAACTTGGAATAACAAAGTATCAAACACCTTTGATGAATAAATATCATTTAAATGTGTTAGATTTAGGTGCATTTCGCAGCATCTAACTGAACAGAAATTGAATATATTATAGAATATAATATTCTTAAATCAATTTAATAATCTTTTATTTCAAAGACCAAACAATGGATTTAGAGGTGAGTCTGCAATTTTCATCATTGCTTTAACACTTTTTTTTTTTTTTTAACTGTGGTTCCTCACTATATTATACATTCCTTATATTCCATTTCTGCCAAGTCTGATAAATGCTGCTTAATGCTGCTAAATGTTAGATATTGTACCTAAAATGGTTAAAAATAGTCAAAAAAGGCATGATAATGACAAACATGAAAATCGGGCACCATTTGATCAATACTCCATCTGCTAGATCCTAATAGGAGCCATGGAACTGTAGAATACTGAGTTGTGTTAATTCAATCTACTTCTGATTATTGATATCAGCCTCCAGAAAAAGGAGTGAGAGGAAATTCCCAGACTGATGGAATTATGGCGGTGCGGGTCTGGAGGGTGGAGTCAGGAGAAAATGAGTAAGACAGGGACATGGAGACAAAAAGCCCCTCGTGATCATCAATAACACTGACAGTGACCACAGCGGCACTATCCGAACACATCAACCAACCTAAAATATTATCTCCAGCCCGCAACATCTACTTGAAGACATGCCCCCCCCCCCCCCCAATGATTGATATTGATTCTGCATTAAAGCAAGCATGTGTGTCTCCTCAGGTGGAACCAAATGACTTTGAAAACACCGGGAGGGCTGTGCCTCTGGGAAAATTCTGAATACCATGGACAGGGAAAATAAAACAAAATTAAAGCAAATAAACATTAATAACTAGCCTGATGTATCAGTATCAGTGAGGGGTAGCTGAAGAAGCCTGCAGAAATGTAAGACAGCGGATCAATGATGATGTTGGATTACTCACTCACTTAAGAAAGATGTGTGCAACCTATGGAAATGATGAAAGTACCAGCACCACCCCATACACGATGGTTGTGAATATGTTAGTGTCTCAAGATGCCTGTTAGCCCATCAGTTGTCATTTCTAATTCACGAAAAGTATGACCATAACAGAATTCATGGTGTTTAAAATTACATGTTTTGGGATCTGAAATTCTTAAAAGTCTAAATCCATTCGGGAGACAGGTGTTATTAGGCTTTCACTTTTTAGTCCGTTTGAATCGGACACAGCGATCATCGAGTTGTTTAAAGAAGTAGTCTCAGTCAGGTCCCAAACCAACTCTGGCGCGGCGTATTTGTGGCTGAAACGAGTTTGACCTCAATCTGTCCTGACTACTGCTGCAAATTTGAGCTAAACGGCGTTGGTAGCCAGGAGACTTAGACTTCAGGCCTGTTGGCTTGAAGGGAAACTATTTTCCACAGCACTGTACTCGTCAAACCCAACATAAAAACAATGACATACACAAAAATACATTGACATCGTGAGCAACATAAAAACTAAGAACACAAGCAGCACATAGGCGGCATATAAACATGACACATTCAGGGTAGATATGTCTGCAGGAATCAGGCTTTTCCCAAAGCTTCTGCACCTCAGCGTTTTATACCTGTGCTCTGAGAGCAGCTGGGAAATCATTTACTGGTTGTGTGGAGTCCTGTTCTATTGAGGTTACAATGTGTGTGATAGCCCTGTTATTAAGTTCACTGAGATTGGGTATGAGAAGACTGATAATTTTTGCAGCAGTGTTGTTTATTTAGAGCTGTCTACCAGTGTTTGGAGTAACATTACAAAAGATTGTTTGTTTGTCTGATTTTTGATTGATTTTTTTCTAATGTAAGGCATTGCCAAAAACAAATGGTTAATATTTTACTTAGTACAAATGTCTGTAACGTGTGATGTGAAGCATTTTAACCTGGAATGAAGTGATCGTTTTTTTTGTGTGTGTTGTTTTTCTTCATAAAATTTTGATAAAATCACTGCAAGATCGGCAGCAGTGAAATGTCCACGCAAAAAATGTCTCACTTTTCCTTTTGGCTCTTCAAACAGAAGATGGAGATAAGTGAACCTACAGGAAACAGATAGCACATTCTCCAGATGGGCACACGCTCATTACTTATTTGTGAAACATAAGGATTTGAAGAACATCATAGTCAAATACACTTTGTCTCCTACACCTAAATAACTGTCCACTTCCTGAAATAACAGCAGTAATGTAACATTTACAGAGGTGCCATAGTAACATGAAGTTAGCAAGGAAGCAAGTGGAACATTATAGTGGTGATAAAACTACAAAATAGATTAAATTAATGTTCTCCTGTTCTAAGATTCCTCAGCCCCAAGAGGTTAGGAGACTTGTGCCGGAGGATGTTGTTGAAGACATGAGAACCACTTTTAACAGTGGAATCACCAGATTTTTGAAAACTTGTCAGCAAGATCCATGATGTGACTAACAGCCATCATGACAACATGAGCTACATTTAGATCACCAAATCCATATTTCTTATTTGGTGAGAGTAACTTAAAAGTAATGCAATAGTAGTGTAATGCCTTACATATTAAATACAGTAATATTGTAATGTAATACTTTGAACTACTTTGAAATAACAGTAACAAATAATAAATAACACATTACAGTTTTGAAGTAACTTGCCCTACACCGCTGTCTACTATGCTGGGATGTCGATGACAGCTATTCAGAGAATTAATTGCTGCTTTCTTTCTTCCTGTGTTTATGTTCTTTGGGAACAGTTTCATGCCACTTGTAATGCTTAATTTCTGCTCACTTTGATTTTCCTCTGTGTGAAAAGAATCGCACCACGTTCAGCAACTCATTCACCAAGTGAATGAACTGTAGGACTGAAAACACCCTAAAATGCGGCAGCCTAAAAAGGTGTACATTACTGCATTATAATTTTGCACAAATGTTTCAAGATATACCAATACTGGAAAGTTATTGCAATATCAGGTTGTTAAAATGGTACAATATCCCATTTTATTAGTATCTTACATCCCATTCTAATGCATGCTTTCTCTCTGATATACTCCTACACAGACATGGACAAACTTGCACCGTGACTCTTTCTCCCTCTACTGCACACAAGCCCTCCCCTGTGTGATTTCATGGTGCACCTCATAAATCTATAGTTTATTTGGCCATGAAGGTTGTCTAAAACAGGAAAGTTTCTATTTTTTTTCTTATTTTCCTTTGTTGAAATACAAAAAAAACTGTCATTACTTCTTTTGTTCTTTCACAGCATGTTTTAATAATCACAGTGCAAAGCAAAACCTTAGATTCCAATCTTTCAATCTTACAAAAAAATCAAATCAAATTGTTATCAGCAAACCCCACCATATCTTGTAGAAGGAGTTTTTTGATTATTTGTGTTGTTTCACTACAGCGTTTTAAAGAATTAAATGATAACAACTAAATCCCATTAAGTTATACATAGGCACATGTACAGAAAAATTCTATTAAAAAATCATATCAATCTGTCATCAGCAATTTCAAGTTTTAGTTTTTAGCTGTTGTATCGTTTAGTATTGGTATGGAGATCTTTAGGCAGGTCATGTAATAAGTTTAGTATTGTAATAACACAAACTGCTCCCAGTGAGATTCATAAGCAGCAGATGTGCTGCAGGTCTGTGGAACAGGAGCAGGGGGACAATTGGATGAATGTGATCTGTGCTCACCGCTGTGACTCAAACGGAGCCAAAAGTGGATAATCCCGGTTAAATCTCATTCTCAAATTGACAGTCATCATACTTGGTCTTCATATGCATTAATGCCAGCCCACGCACATCAAACAGGACATCTTGAGGAATGATTTGACCACTCATTTCAAGAGGCTGATTGCCTGGCACAAATCTTCAATCGCGGTGGCAGAATCAAACGAGACAATAGAGATAAATCACACACACTTTCTCGTTTATCGTTAATGCAATCAAACGGGTTCTCTCTGAACAGGCTCCCGAATCAACATTTGGTGAGAGGAAGGGAATCGAATGCGCTGCCTCGGTGTTGCGAGCCAAAAAAAAGCAGACGGTGTGCTGAGACAGGCAAAAAAAGAAGACCCAATGCTGAAAGCTTCAACTGATTGGTTATTTCAGCAGAACTCTGCAGCACGACAGGGAGATAATGAGCTCTCTTTGATCAGAGGAGCATTGTATATGACGATCGTCTGTGGGTGTGTGTGTATGTGTGTGTCCCAGCGACAGTGCCTGATGAATATTCAACCATTTTTGTGCGGTAATATCCCTGAGGAGCAGCTGGCTTGTTGTTACACACGAGGGAGGCTTGCCACGCACCTTGTCACAATCACAAGATTGTTTGAAATACCATCAGTGCTGTAGCTTTATGAAAAGGTAATACAGGGTTTTACAGTATGAGTGAACACTTACAGCTCATAATATCACTGGGAATTTTTTAAAGATGCCACTTTATTATCAATGTGATTTGTTTTGGATGGCTGGAACTGAAAATAATAATTGCACTCTAATTACTCCTCAAAGTGTATCACTTAATCATTTAAAATATAAACAACAGTAAAACATTTGTCACTCTCCAGTTGAGATGTTTGCGGGAGTTATTGTTTATTATTTGATTTTGCTAATTAAAGAAACAGTACAAGTTATGTTGCATTTTTCCTGGTTTATTTACCTCTGCCTCCCTAAAACATCCTATGCCTTTTTTTTCACCAGACCCTTGGGGGGGCAACCGCTACAGTAGATTTATCTGGTGGATGCAGCTTTCTCCTCATTTTTGGAGGCAATAATTAATCTCTCATTTATAAAAAAAAAAAAAAAATGAAGCTGCATAGCGATAAGGGAGAGTGGTCTGAGAGTCATTTGGTATAACCTCCGTTTCACACGGCCCAAAGCCTATTTGTTGTGACAAACGTGCAGTCATTCTCACTGGAGCTGGCAGCGCAACACAGGGCCGATGCAGCTTTGTTTTCCCTACACAATCACTCTCCACAGAGGGTCTGCACACATTCTGGACCACCTTTTATCTATTTAAATCCATTCAAATCACATCCAGCATTTCCATCACTGGCAACATCATGGGCTTTAGTTTCTGTTATAAATACTTTGTGTTTTCATGCCGCTTAGTGCTGCGAGCGCCGTGTCCTACCAAAAGTCAGCAACTCCACTCGACCAAGACCATCCATCTCCACTTATAATGTGCATTAAATAAGAATTAAATTGGCGAGTGGATAGATGTGGTTTGAGCCGTGTGATAATGATAGTTTGACTTCCCATGGCTTTGATATGTGGATGACAGCCGCCTGTAAGACCTAATGGAGCCGTTCCACCAGCATCTGTTAAGAATGCTTCATTGAGTTTACAATTAGTAAAGGCCACGGTTCACTGCCAGGCTATGTGACCATGGAGAGAATGGGCAAGGCCAAGTGCCTTTAACACATTTATCACAGTGTGGGAAGACTTGGAGTGTAAAACACTCAGCATGCGTAAGAAACTTATTGACTTTCTGTCACAGCGGCGACAAGAGAAAATATATTATATTCAACCTTGAATTTCGAGTGTTGCGATTTAAAAGTTCACTTTTTGAAGAAATTATTTTTTTCTTTTGTCTGTTTTCAATTAAATGTGTTGAAATTCTCTCACCTTTTTACACACTAAAGTTTGGTTTAGACTCAATAGAAGGTTTTAGTTGCTGATTGTTAGTTTCAGAGAGTTACACTTTGAGACAGCAAAAAACAACTTCTTGACATGGCACAAGTGAAATACAAAACTCACAACAAACAGTAAAGCTTTTAGGTAAATTAGAACAAAACTTGTTTAAAGTTATAGATTAACAGGTGCAAAAAAAATATTAGACTTCAGTCTACATTTTAAAGTGTACCATAAAGAGGATTTGCCGGCAGCTTGCAAATTTTTTTCATATATATATATATATATATATATATATATATATAATCTCATATGCCAGTGGTCATTTTGTAAAAAACACAATTATATTATCATAAACAAAAATAAAGTACAATAAATAATTTTAGCTAAATTATTTCAAATGGTTGAAATAATACAAGTCAGGGGGCACATTTCTACAATAGGCACAATGCATACTGTCATGCCACCCAGCCTTACCTGCCAAGTATTTTTTTTTTTTTGAAAGCACTGCCCTTTTCCAAACATTTTCCAAGTACAACATCTCAGACGGTTTTGTGAAACATACCATCTGGCACATCAGGTTAGAAACGTTAGACCTTAAATTCAATTGTTTGATCAGTCATCTTCTGTGGAGTTGTTTGGTTCAAATGACCCTGAGGGTCATTTGTGCTTTTAGTGAAGGTGATAATTACCTATCTTGTCAACGAAGTCTCCTCAAGAGGTCCAGGTATCTGAGAGTTTTGACACAGTGTTTAATTCTTGTCAGCGTCTGATCGACCTCATTCTGTCAGAGCCCTCACTTTGAGAGCTGAGGTGAAGAAGGGGTCAATTCAAAGTCTGAAATAAAGAACAGTCTGTCTCCGGAATAAGAAAACAAGTCTGTGTTCCTTTCTTTAGGGAAATAATAATAGTGCAGGAAAATTCAACTAAATCTGTCAGTCTACAGTCAAAATGGTGAATAGGTCTGTGTGATTTTTTTTTTTAATCTGTCACCAAATAGAACTCTGTTTCCATGGAGGTATCAAAAATGTGTTCATATATTGTTGCATGCTGTTCCATTATGATCTTCATGAATCCTTACAATTCCTAAAAGTGACCCTGTGATTTGCATTTTGAGGTGCCTCCCTACTGATTTCAAAACCAGTCAAGTGAAACCAGCCCTCTCCATGGCGAAAGCAGAGAGCGCGCACTTCATCTCTCACCTCAAAATCATTATTACCTGATTAAGTGTGATTAAGAGAAGATCATTAGCAGCTGCATGTCCTGTCAGTAATGATTACTGTGATGGGTGCGTTATAGGCTGCCCAATGAGCTCATCTGCAGGCTTAGCCACTTTAATGATTAGGGAAGCATTGTTTAGCATAGCTCTTGGACGAAAGGTTGACTTGCTATCGTCTGAGCAGAAAATCAGTGAGGTGAACATCCCACAACTGCATCATAATGAACTACGTTGTTCTGTAAGAGGGTGACATTGAAAAAAGCTCAACTTCAATTCCTCTACTTTTATTACTCATGCTCTATTTCTTATATTGTTGGTTCTTTAGTTATTCACAGGATTAATGTGAAAAACATCCTTTTTTTACATATCTTCACAGTTTTAAAAACATAGCAAGTGAGATAAGAAAGATATATAATATACCCCTCACAAACTGTTCAGATAAAAAACACACAAAACAAACTCTGTGAATTCAATTTCTAAGATTTGTGCAAAAGTTTAATTTTCTAATTTGATTTTATGTCAGCTGAATTATGGAAAAAGAGTTAATAAATCCCAAGATGCAAGTGCCTCAACAATTTGACTGCATATGAAAAAGATTCAGTTCCTGCACTATAAATATCTTGAATTAATTATCATTAGTGAGCAACTTTGCAATGCAGTGATAAATGCAAATTACCTTTTTTCCCCTTGTTAATCAAAAGCTATCTCTACTTCAGAGACTGATTCCAAGTTAGACTGGTATTATTTTTTTCCATTTGCACATGATGTACTGTACACTGAGCTGTGAAATGTAGCATTAACAGTGACTGTATGTGACTGTATGTATTTTATATATACATATATTCACTTGTCAATGACAGGTAAGTTACTTTCATCTGAAAAAAAAATAATAATAATGAACTCCTCTACTCGGGCACTTATACTTCTTTATACTTCTCCAAGCTGAAGAAGAAGTCCAATAGAACCCTCTTGGCCTGTGGGTCTCCTGAAGCAGCTAACAGGTATCGGCGTGTTAAATGGAATGCAGCCTCGGCGGTTGCTGAGGCAAAAACTCTCAGTGAGGCCATGGAGAAAGACTTTTAAAAGGCTTCGAGGAAGTTCTGGACCACCATCCGGCAGCTCAGGAGGGGAAGCGCTGCTCTGTTGACACTGTGTTCAGTGGTGGCAGGGTGCAGCTGGCACGACTCTGGACATTTTGGATTGGTGGGGGGAATACTTCGAAGACCTCCTCAATCCCACTAGCACATCTTCTGTTGAAGAAGCATAGGTGGACTCGCCTATCTCTGGGGCTGAGATCGCTGAGGTAGTCAAAAACCTCCTCGGCGGCAAGGCTTTGGGGTGGGTGAGATTTGCCCGGAGTTCCTCAAGGCTCTGGATGTTGTAGGGCTGTCATGATTGACACTGCAACAGCGCATGGACATCGGGGGCAGTGGCTCTGGACTGGCAGACCGGGTTGGTGGTTCCCATCTTTAAAAAGAGGGACCTATTCAGGAGTACTGGAGGGGAGAGTCCGTAAGATAGTCCAACCTCAGATTCAGGAGGAGCAGTGTAGTTTTCAGAACTGTGGACCAGCTCTATACCCTTAGCAGGGTCCTGGATGGTGCATTGGAGTTCGCCCAACCAGTCTACATGTGCTTTGTGGACTTGGAGAAGGTGTTCGACTGTGTCCCTCGGGCAGTCCTGTCGGGGGTGCTCCAGGAGTTTGGGGTTCCGGACCCGTTGAAACGGGCTGTCCGGTCCCTGTACGCTCGATGTCAGAGCTTGGTGCGCATTGTCGGTAATAAGTCGGACTTGTTTCCATTGGGGGTTGGACTCCGTCAGGGCTGCCCTTTGTCATAGATTCTGTTCATAACTTTTATGGACAGAATTTCTAGGTGCAGCCAGGGCGTTGAGGGGCTGCAGTTCGGTGGCCTCATGATTGGTTTGCTGCTATTTGCGAACGCTCTGGTCCTGCTGGCTTCATCGGACTGTGACCTTCAGCCCTCGCTGGAGCGGTTCGCAGCCGAGTGTGAAGCGGCTGGGATGAGAATCAGCACCTCCAAATCTGAGACCATGGTTCTTGACTGGAAAAGGGTGGACTGTTGACTCCGGGTCAGGGATGAGATCCTGCCTCAAGTGGAGGAGCAGGCCCTGCATTTGGTCCGTCATGATGAAGAAGCCTAGCCACAAGGCAAAGCACTCGATTTACAAGTCAATCTATGTTCCTACCCTCACCTATGGTCACAAGCTTTGGGTAGTGACCAAAAGAACAAGATCGCAAGTACAAGCGGCCGAAATAAGTTTCCTTCGCAGGGTGGCTACGCTCTCCCTTAGAGATATGGTGAGAAGCTCGGTCATCCACGAGGAGCTCAGAGTAAAACCGTTGCATTGAGAGGAGACAGTTGAGGTGGCTCGGGCATCTAGTGAGGATGCCTCCTGGACGCCTCCCTGGTGAGGTGTTCTGGGCACACCGGAGAGACTATGACTCTTGGCTGGCCTGGGAATGCCTTGGGGTTCCCCTGGAAGAGTTAGATGATGTGGCGGGGGAGAGGGAAGTCTGGGTTTCCCTGCTGAAGTGGCTACCCCCACAACCCAAGCCCAGATAAAGCGGAAGAAGACAAAGACGAAGACGAAGATGCTTTTCATTAGACCAGTATTGATATGCTTGGTCTATTGCCAAAGAGTAGTCAGTATAAAAATTTAACTACGACCTTCTCAAAAAGGAATTATTTATTGTATACTTTTATGGTATTTAGACATTGATTAGATAATATGGAAACATGAAGAGAGTTCCAAAAAAGAATTAAAGTTCAAGAGTAAATGCAGGCAAGTTAAATGGGCTTTTTCTCTCCAGATTGTAATCTTGTTTTATTTACTCCTGATTGTATACAACAGACAAAAGTCACTAGAAAACTGAACTCCACTAGCTGAACTGTTTAACATTAATAGAGTTTCATTTCCATTTTCCATTCCATTTTTCTTACTTTACTTCTTGAACTTATAATGTCTCTTAACTCTATTATTAGTGATCTCAAAAAGAAATTTCTCCATTTGCTCAATATTAAACACAAAAATCACCTGTTCATTCCATCCCTGACACACTATAATGGAGGCAGACAGGCCATGTATGCCCTGCTGTTTTTGGCTTCTGTAAGCAAAATGTTTCATCTGCCAGGCTCATATTGTTATGATGAGGCAGATGGTGAGGGTAGAAGGCTCCCAAAGTCGTGAGAGAGTCTCGCGAGAGTACTGTGATAGTTTTGCTGTGTTTGGAAACTGGAGGGAGGTGAGTCATTGATAAACTGGAGACATTTGTACTGGAGACATTTTTTTTGTGTCTTCAAAATAAACTGAAAAATTCACCAGTCACGCCAGATAATACAGAGCTGTTTCATGCTATAGTTTGACTCTGCTGGAGTTTATTTTTGTAATTTATGGGATTAGGATGAGATTCTTTACTTTCACTTCTCACCAGGCATACAATATCAGGAGTCACACAGGTTTACCTTTAAAAATTCCCAGAGTGGATAATAAAAGTATAGATCTCATAATCTAACAATATTTATAGGCAGTGTTGGGCACGTTACTTTAAAAAATGTAATTAGCCATAGTTACTAGTTACTTCTCCAAAAAGTAACTCATTACTGGTAAAAGTAACTATTTGCAAAAACGATGTTGTAATATGTCAAATAATTTGGACTGTTTTTGGGAGCAGATTTCACAAGCCAGATGCATAGAGTAGAACAGCATAGACAGGTATTTACATATAATAACCTTCGCCATGAGGGAGAAATAAACTTCAATTTCAATAATATGTATTTCACTTCAATGTCAAATTTATTGCACAGTAGTAGAGAGAGGACCGTCAATAGGGGACATAAAGCATCTATTGCACATCTAGCACAGCAACTGGTGGAGAACAAAACAATAAAACAATAGCCCACAGTGCTTTCAACAGTGAATTGTAATTTAAAGAAAACAAACCATCTTACAACTGGTCTTTTAGATAGACTGTGCCCTACTTCTAGTAGTTTCTTAGAGCAAACAGGTAACAGTTTAACAATATAAAGTGCTTTTAAAACTAGCGTAAATTAAGTAAATCAAGAACTTCAGACTCGTCTGGTAGACAAACATACTGCAGACTAGTTTTTCACCCCTTCATGAGCAAAAGTATAGTCAAACAAAATGAGGTGCATATAGTACAGGACTCAAAAGTTAAAATCCAACTTTAGCTTCTAGACATCTATCTCTACATCAACACACATACACACCTTTGGTATGCATTATTTCACCTATCCAGCCAAACCAGTGATCAAACCATCCTATTCATTAAACCAGTGATTGTACCTAAGAAGCAGAAGCTTTTCAAACTTCTGGTCAGAAAGCCTGTTCCTCTTTGGATTGAAGACGAGCTTTCTCAGGCTAAACAAATGCTCTACAGGAGCACTGAACGGAGTGGCTGCATTGTGTTTGAGCAAAATGTGCTTTACCAGTGGAAAACTATTGAGACTGTCCATCCCTTGTGCCCCTGATTTGAAATAATCCACAATTTGGGATTCAACAGTATAAGTGGTGTCAGCCTCCTCCTCCTCAAAGTCAAAGAACTCGTCCTCTTTGGCTGAATCAGTGCTGATGAAGTTGTGTGTGCTGGTACCTGGTGGTGACAGGACTTCATGTTGGACTTTCCGGCACTCTGCCTACAGACTTGCCTTGGCCTTGTCTTTCCTGTCCTGTGTCCGCAGCCAGCGTAGTTTAAACCTGGGTAGAGTCACAGCAGCCAAAAGGGCATTCTCACTTTCCAGTACCACCGCAAATCTGAATTTGATTGCCTGAAATGAACATGATGCAAGTTAGTTACTTATACTGACTAACACACACATAAACACACACACACACGCATCATTCAATATTATGAGCTAAATATAAAATTGATTTAGCTTTTTTCAGTGAGAATGGACATATTAAATATATTCAAAAATACCAGTTCTTACCATGACCACTGCCTCTGGAAGGTTGATTTGCAGGCCACTCTTCAAATCCAGGATCTTCGTTATCAAGTTCTCCGGTGTGGGTAGGAGTGTGCCGTGGAAGCAGTTATCTTCTCCCTGAAGAATGTCTTGAAAGAAGGCCTTTGTCAGTGGCTTCATGACCACACAATACTCCTTGAGGACTAGATGCTTCTGTTCTGTGATAGCTTTCACCCCAAACTTGGAGGAGAGGGTGTTCAGCTCAGTGACAGGGATCTCGCAGATTCAAGCTATGGCATCAAAGAAAGTTCCATCTGGTAGTACAACGAACAAGCAGCTTCTTTGCTATGACATCATCAACAGTCTCTGCAGCCACTGTGGAATGGCTAACCTTGTTCCACAACCCTATGCATTTTGCTGTTACATTTCTGTAAATAGCTTTAACCTCTGGTTTTGACTGCAGCCACTTGTCAACATCACAGCATGGAATCAGGATTAACATGTGCGATGCACACCTATGATGCGGTGGCAAGGTGATCACATTATCATCACCGACATCAGCAGCAGCAGCATCACCATTGTTTAGAACATCTGTAACATTCATAAAAGTCACCTCATCTTCATCACCAGAGTCATCCTCCTCCTCAACAAGTGGCTGGAAAACTTTGAAGGCTTTAACATAGTTAGCACCATTGTCCGTGACAGAACCAGTTATTTTGTGGGAAATACCAAATGAAGAATGAATATTGTCTAGATCAGTAGCAATATTGTCATGGGTATGATGGCCCTTGAAACGTCTGCATGCCAGCTTTTCTTCTTTCCAGGCTGTGTGGATGTATCCAGTGCACAGTTACCCCAAGGTAACTTTTGTTATGAGCAGTCCAAATGTCTGCAGTAGTAGACACATAGTCTAACTCCTTAAAACTTTTTCTAAGCTGTGCTTCCATTTTGACATACTCAGCATCTAAGTATTTTGAGAACGTCTTTCTGTTTGACGTGGTAGCCCCCCCTCTCATAGGTATTTTTCCTATGATGGCTCTGAAGGAGTCTGACTCAACAGTTGATATAACACGGTAACACCGTTGTAACGATGTAAACAGTTATTAATTTGATTACCCGTTACTGAAAAAATAACGCTGTTACGTAAAGGCGTTATTTTCAACGCCGTTACTCCCAACACTGTTTATAGGTAAGAAAAGGAATATTAACATGATAGCCTGATTCAATCGAAAACTAGCCGTAAAACATGTACTAACACTTTATGTAGAATTATACAATTTAATTATTAACATTAAAAAAATCTGATGCGCAAACAAGAACAAATTAGTTATCACAATAATATGGATATGTCAACTTTGATTAAAGAAATATTGTGAGCCTACAAATATGAAACACAACCAAGTGTTCTCATTATGAATGTTATTTCCATTTCATCTGAAAGGCATTCTGCACATGTCATCTCATTAGGCTGTCGAGTAGAGTTGGGAGTATAAAACAAGGCTAAAATGCCATTAAATTTGCATCATCGGCTTTGAGTTGAAAATCATTGGAAAGTTAATTTACATGTAGTCAGAGAGGAAAATCAATTTCAGATGCTGATTCTGTTGATCCCCTCTTTGTGGATACAAATAGCCATCAACAGAAAGGCAGCAAATCATGCCCTCGAGACAAGGCTATGCTTAGCAAGCAGCTGAGTGTAAGAGGGTCTGCAGTAAAAACCCACACAGTTGCTCTGAGAGAACGCTGTATCGAACAGACACCTTTGCAGGCCAGAGTGTGTCTGCATTTTTTTTTCTTTTATTTTGCACTAATTTGGAAGTAATGAGCAGAATAAGTTGAAAATAAATTTGTACTAACAAAAACATGATTAGACTTTAGAGAGTAATAAAATAATGTTTTAATATTGTATTAAAACATATTGTATTAAAACATCCTGTATTAATACATCCAATTCATCTTGGGAGAATAACAACTGTAAAATATGAAAATATTGATTAAACACATGACTTACCATAACGTATGCTCAGTATTTCTGAGTTGTTTAGATCTGTGGCAGATGTACAGCGCCAGCAGCACCACCATACATAGGCATGTGATCAGAGAAGAAGAGGCTGCTCAAGCAGGGAGCATCAGATAAAGATGCCTCCATTGAGGGATTGCATGGAAGGCTTCCAAACAGACAGTAAGATTGGTTTCCAATTCCTCCCATCAGACAAATTGAGCCCAGTGGCCAATTATTCCCATTGCCAATTAACCTTGCAACCAGCCCCCCTCTCAACCCCTGCATGAGTCAGCCTGCCAAATTTGCTTTTGCCTGTCACATCGACACCCCTGATGAAAACAGACAGGAAAGCTCTGTGCCTCCATGTAGATTGAGCCAAATATCATTGTGTAATATATACCAGTGGCAATAGGGTTTGCATACTGTGTAAGAGGGACACTTTGAATTCGGCTTCAGTCTTTAACCTGTTCAGCCCGTGGTCCCCCACCAATGGGGGATTTCATTTATAAATAATTAATCTTTCTTGTTACACTGCTTTCTAAGGACACCCAGTAAACAGGGTGTCCTTAGAAAGCTCACGCTCTGATCTACACAAAGGTACCAAGCTTGTCTATAAGATAAATACTCACTCCACAGTCTTGCATGAACTGACAAAAAACTCATTCTTTTTACTGATACAACGATAAATGATGTCTTATCTATCCTGTTTTCAATAAAAACTTGTGTTGGAGCTCATTAAAACACTGAAATCTGTTGCTTCTAAACCTTCTTCATCATTTTGAAGTTATTTTTTTACAATCCACACTGTTTATGAAGTTATAGACCAGATTATTTACATAGTGTGAAGTCGCTCCATAGAACCTATCTTTATAAAACACAGACATGTCACTATGATGCCTATTACATAAAATTAGACCACATGACTCAATTATATTGGCTTTGACAATTCCATAGAGCTGTCAATCATCCAAACTGACCAACAGGGTCTCCAGATATCACTGTGACTGTTGCTTCTCGTCCAGCTTTACACACAACTCAGCTCAAATTATATACTATATACAATTATATATAATGATGATTGTAATTTTTGAGAATGTGCTAAATGTGCCAAAATCAGGTCCGCCTGGACATACCGTACTAAAACATCTCTAAAATTGGTCTGGTTCACCTTATAAGGCTGTTTTGGTTTTTGTGCAATTACTTGTAAGACTTTATTTTACTGCCCCATAGATCAATTGGGCTACTTACCCATGATTTTCAGGTGATTTTCAACCTAAATACATGTTTTTCTTTTGGGCGGAGCAAATTTTTGTATTTTTTTGCTTTATTCTAGCAGGATGTACTTCACCACTGTAAATTTGATTCTGACACTGATACAACTATCTCACAGGTTAGGCATTAGCGAGAATGATAAATAGGGCTAGGGGGGAACAGGTTAATATGTGGAAATATTGTGATACTTTAGCCATATGTGGTATTTTTTGCAAGGTTATTTTGGTTAAAACCATCCTGACATATCAGCTCAGATATTTGTTTGCTCTACATCTCAGTCTGGCCTTCTCTTTATTGAAAACTATTTGGAGAATGTGAAATTAGTTACATTACAACTATGATTGCGTAATTGATAATGTAACTGGCCAATCAGGGACTCTGTTGTAGTAGTAGAGTAAGAGTAGTAATGACAGCTCCTGAAGCAACATTAGCAGAGTAAAATAGCCATGAATCCAGTTATTGCAGAGATAGGCTCAATAACAACAATTAAACAAGGACAAGATTATGTGCTGGCTTGGATTTGGCAGAAGATTACCTGTCAGGACCTTTTGTCTTGACAGGTTCTGTTTGCCTGTCAAGACAAAAGGTCCTGTATACTGAAAGCATTTGCAACAGAGAGCAGGCCAGAAATGACATAAGGCAGAGTGAAGAGAAATGTGAGCTCAGAAGATCAAGGTGATTTTAACCAGGCTAACCGTACCCTGACCTTCACTTCACTGCTTTGCTCCCTCTACAATGTACCCTGTTGTGTGGCAATATAAACTTTATAGACAAGCAGTGTGTGGTTTTTACGATCCACATATGCTTTATGCTCCAGAGCAAACTCTCAGTTCTTCTCAGTTGAATTAAGGCTGCAGAGAAAAGAATTAAAACATAAAACAAAACACTACAATTAGTATCCATATGAAATCTTTAGTAAATATGAGCTAAACTTTAAATTAAATGACTTTCAAGCTGGGCGACACGGTGGTGCAGGGGTTAGCGCTGTTGCCTCACAGCAAGAAGGTCGCAGGTTCAGGACCTCCTTGGTCCTGGGTCTGGGACCTTTCTGTGTGGAGTTTGCATGTTCTCCCCGTGTCTGTGTGGGTTTTCACCGGGTACTCCGGCTTCCTCCCACAGTCCAAAAACATGCTCACGTTAATTGGCGACTCTAAAAATTGCCCATAGGTGTGAGTGTGTGAGTGAATGGTGTGTGTGCCCCACGATTGGCTGGCGACCATCTGGGGTGTACCCCTGCCTCTCGCCGTAACGCGCTGGGATTGGCTCCAGCAGACCCCTGTGACCCTAATGAGGAATAAGCAGGTATAGAAAATGACTGACTGACTGACTGACTTTCAAGCTTTTATATTTATTTCACTGTTAGAATCTTTGTGGAGGAACTCAGTTGACCTCAGTGGGAAAAATTATAAACACAAAAATTGATGATCCAGAACAGGATATCAAACAACAATAGGACTGACTTAGCCTCATAATATTCTTGCTGTAAACACGCCACTCTGGCTGATATAGAATATATTTTTTGAGAACATCCTATTTTGCACAATATAAACACCACACATCGACTCCAGTAGAGCTTATTATTGCCAGTGAAATCACAGCAGAAAAAGCAGCGGTGACAAGGAACTCTATTAGTTTATCTTAACAGCTTTCTGACATTGTGTTGCGTTGAACCTATTTCATATTCTGATATTCTCTTCCAAATGTCAGTGAGCTTAATTGTATCTCAGGAATGCATTCCTCAGGAGTGACACAACCAACACTCATGTACAATGATGTGAACATAGGTAGTTTGTTAGTTAAAGCTGTATTAATTGGTGTTTTTTGCTGCTTGGGGACAGTGGGACAAGCTGTAAACAGAGCAGTGGCATACTGTAATATAAAGTTGTTATGGTAAATGTGTCGCTAACAGCTGCTCATCCAACATAGGCAGAGAAATATTAGCATTTGGAGTTGTGTATCTGGCTGATGAATGTAAGTCCATCTGGGACAAACTCCAAGAAAACTGCATGTCTGCTGCGACTCATTTCTTTATATTGTATTTAATTTTGAACAGTGAAAGTGAAACTAAAGCATTGAGCTGAAAATGATCTTGGACCATTTCCACCTTCTGAAACATCTTTCAAATAGTCATTAAATACATTTTCTGATACAAAAATAGTGATTAGGGCAGCTTTAAGCTTTAATATCAGAGATCATGCAGTAGATGTAGATATTAAACAAATTTCAGTCATGAAAGACAAGGAGAATCTTCATTCTGTATTCTGTTTGCATTAGACGATAATTAACAGAGATTTGATCAGACACCATCCTTACCACGGTCTACAGACACAGATAGAGGATCATCATCATCATTAAATCTCACTCTCTCCAGAAATCTTTGCACCTTTATGTTTCAACATGCCTGGGACTTTCTATTAACATGCTCAAGATATTCATCCGAATCACCCATCATTACCTTTCTCTAATTTACGTACACTATTATCCATTTAGTGTATGCTAACTTTCAATTATTGTGAAGGCAGGCCTTTGGTGTCTTGTTCAAGGGCATTTCCCAAAATTGTTAATGGACACCTTGGCTGCTAAAGAAATTGACAAGAAAATAAGTGGAAAAACCTTTTCAGCCTTTTGCTGATGTATACATATTTGAGTATGGACTGTGTGTTTGCATCTTCAAAAAAGGGTCCACCGTGTCAAAGCTTTTTCCCATTAAAAGCTCTGTTGCAAAAACTGAGCGAAAGCTATACTACCATACTATATATGAACATGAATTTCATGCATTTGCAGATACAGAACAAATATTGTTTTATGTCTAAGAGGCAGACAGTGAGGGTCAGATTGTGTGGGCAATCCTATGATGGTGCAGGGGAAGTACACAGGAGCATAAGCAACATTAAAGCAAAAGCAGCCATTGGCTCTATACTGTATGTGTGGTAATCACACAACATGCTAGAAATGCATCTCCTAGACAAATTTCATTTCAATAAGCATCGACCATTGCAGGCTGCAGCAGAATATGTGAATTCCATGCTTCAAAGTAAAGGCAATAAGGGACACCTTCAGAGAGTGTTTGGCGAGACATCATCTATGGCATGCTCCTTGTGTGTTCAAATCCCTCACCAGACAGACCTCCAAAATATACACCGGTGATGCAGCTCAGCTACGGTCAGCCAAAATCAGCAGACAAATATTGCCAGGCTGAATATGACACAGTGTCAGGCACTGTGGATATGTAGTGAACAGAATGGTTTAATCAAGCAGACATGCGAGTCTTGAGCAAATTAGAGAATGTTCTCCTCACTGGGGAAATGAACAATGTTGTCTGTCAATACCCAGATCTTAACAAAGAGAATCTGAAAGTCCAAGTATCCATGTTCACCTCAAAGAACCTGCGCAGGTCCAGCAGAGCAGATGTGGATATTCTAAAAACAAACCCTCCTGAGGTTCACCGTTCATTTGATGAGGTTGAAACTTTTGTTCGGCTGCAGTCTGTTAACCATTTGGTCTCAACTAAAGCTGAACTCAACTTCAGTGAACTCAAGTCAAGAATCCTGAGCAAATACTTGTGTTTGTTTATACATTGGTCTGTAATAATATTGAACAGGTAATGTGACCCTGTATTGCTGTTGGCCAGTTTCGTGGTCATCTGTAATATCGGTGCAATATGTCATTGCCTGACTCTTCCAGGGCAGCTCATCTCTGTCTGCTTATTGTGAAAGTTTTAGACATTTCTCTTTCATAACAGTCTGACTTCCAGTACAGTTTAGGTCACAGACACGCTGGAATTTCATGTGCAGGGCTAAAAACACTGATATCATGTACACAGATAATAGACAACATGACCCTGGTTCGTGAAGGTTTAGAATAGGATGTCCTTATTTGGACATGCAGCAAACTAGTGTTCCTAGAGTAGGGTTAAATGCTCCTTGGCGAGTAGTGAAATCTCAGAATTGATTGACATCACACCATGTTCGCACATATGGTGACATCGTTGATTCACCTTAAACAAGTTAGAATAAATGTTTGTGCTCTTGGATACATCTTCTATTAGAGTGTGTTAGTGTAAGTGTCTTCTTCCTTTCCATCACAGTCATATGAAAACAAATTTACAGCCTCATGCATACAAAAGAAGCCATTAAATGATATCTTACATTAAATCTATAATTACATGTTCTTATCCAAACATAAGATACATCTTGTTCAGACTTTTTTTTGCTTTGTTTTAAATATATTGAAAGTTTTATATATAACCCTGTGTAGCCTCTGCGACATAATGTGCAATATTTGCTGTAGGGTAATATCCATGATGCTTGGCAACACAACAATCTGTTTAAACATTTCAAACAAAAAAAATCACTAATGCTGAATAAATGCATTGTGTAACTAAACATTAATTGCTTGAATAATCGTGATTTCAGTTTTGGCCAAAATAATCGCCATGATGATTTTTTTGCATAATCCTAACACTGTACTCCAGGAATTCCTGCAGGTTTTGAAAGATTTAGCTAGATTTAGCTTTAGTTTGGTGGGGCATTTTGTGCTCCTTCCTCAAAATACTTAAATAAAAAAAAATATATATATATAGAGCAGATGATAAATAAACACCCCAAAGCAAATTAAGGATAACAATTTATTGATTGGGGACTATCTACAGTATTAGATCTAAGACATTTTAGACAAGTCATTTAGTTAGTGTTGATGCTCTCCATATTAATTTAAATTCTATTGGCATAGGTACTGCACATAAGCCTATGTAAAACTGACTCAGAGGTGACCAGTGTCATCATGCTGCTACTACACTATTCATCAGTTCAGTGCATTTATCAGACCACCTTTTATTCCACTCTTGGTTGTTATATTTGTGTCAGTGCCTGCAGGTGATCTGCAACTTTCCAGAGCTTTACACACATTGATTGTATATCGTGGAGGAAAAATGGATACAGTAAAAACATAGCAAACAAACACTCAATAATGTTCTAAAGATTTACCAACAAAGGAGCATTAATTCCACAAACAATATTGGATTGTTCTTCTCAGGAGCCCGGCAGAAGCAGCAACTTAACTTGATCTATGGATTTCATTTAACGCTATCTAATATCACTGTGAATCTCATTTGTTCAGGTGCTGAACACTGAGGCTTATTACTGTGAAAGACAGTGGAAATTGTTTTACAATTGAACGTGGAATTCTTCTTCGGTGAGCATTTCATAGCATTAATATGTTTCCGTTTCTCAACTGGTAAAGACAGATCATCGTAAAGATATGGAGAAGAGTGATCAATGAAAGATATTTTAACCTACTATAAGGTAGAGAGCTATGGTCTATTCGATATATATAGGGGCTGATAATTTAGCACAACATACTGTAATTACCATATACACAATACCTTTAATGAAGAGTGTTAAAAACTAATTTGCTAAATCAACTCTTTTGGGTGGATGTTGCCTACATCTTTGTGGCATTTTCAGCAGAGCAAATATAATCACAAGATATATCTTGATAATTGTAAATAAAGGAGATTTACAAATTAAAAATCTCAGGGTGCTGAGATTGTTTTCAATTATTTCAGAGAAAAATCTGATCTGAGGACAGGGATTACAAAACGAAGAGAATCACCTGCTGAGTGGATTATTTTTCTTCAGATGTAACAGCTTTTGTAGCTACTTCATTGTGGTTCATCATTTAAAACTGAATCCCCTCACTCTACTAGACAAATCTGTGGAGAGGCAGCATATATGGATCATGTAAATGGAATATATCATATACACTCATATATATATGAGTACTTTACAGCTACCATGAGGTTAGAGGGAATCTATTTTGTTGAAAAGAAAGCATATCGTAGCCACATTTATCTCGTTCCGGAAGGCTCAACTGGAGACAAACAGCAATCATTGAAGGGTCATGACATCGTCCCACGACTATATTGTGACTGACATAATTGTTCATAACCACAATGATGATGTCATGGTGCATACAAAAGCCTCTGAATGCTCAGAGCATCCACCTCTCTTTATTCTGCTCCTTTGAATCTGCTTTGTCGGTGCTTAGGGTTTAGAGAACCGTGCCAAATCTTGACACTTTCTCCTTCCTGTTGGCAAGAACAATGTGGAATCCTTCCCATTGAAGGAAAGCATATTTCACACTCGTACACACCTACACATCTAGTGGGATAGATTAGAGACAAGAGGCTTAGGGCATGAAAAGCACAAATAAGATATCTTGGATCGTTTCCCATACTGTAACATGCTCACGCTTCTCAGAGTTCTTTATGACCAGACTTGTACGTTTGGCTTTGCATTAGCTGAAAGGACAAAAACACTGCAGGACATTGACAGAGGAAAAGCATTACAATGATCAGATACTTCAAGAAATCTTTACAATTTTATATTGTCATTCAAGCTTGTGTGTTTACTCATGGGCAGTGCAATGGAAAAAGGCCACATTCTTCACTTGGATGGATGGTTAAAGGCAGTGCTAAACCTTTTCTAGCATGAACCCTGGGTCACCAATCCACCATTGACTTTATAATCCAATGAATCAACTCTATTGAAGTAAAAGAACAGTGTTATAAAGATATGTGCCCCGCAGAGCCCTCACATCTTGCAGTGGTACTTCAATAGCAATTAAATTCATTTTAATAGGTCCTTGTGCTGCCCATGTCCAAGACAAAAAGTAATTATCAAGTCCAAGAACCGCTTGAGTAAATACTCCTCATGGAGAACATACCTGCCTCCTAAATTAGGCTGATTGTGTTAGAGAATAAACTTCTAAAGAAAGTGAGAAAAGAGGATCATTAACACTTCGAGGTTCCTGTTCTGTAAATGGTTTAATGGTTTTCTAATGTGGATAACAGCTCACTGTGGACACATGCTGGTGTCTCGGGTTAATTGGTAGTGTTAGTGCAATGCTCGATGTATCAGTAGACATTTCGGATTTCATTTGCATAATAAACATGCAAGAAAATGTAACTCAGGGTTCTCAAAACACAATTTTCAAAGGTGCAAATTTCGAGAAGGATGCTTTTCCTCAGTAAATCATCTGCTACAACATCAAGCAGTTTGAGAGGTTTCAAGAAGCACAATCCAAGAGTTTTAAAAATAAACACGTCTTCACACTGATATTTGCACATTTATAATTATGCAGATCTGGTCCTGCTGTTCCATAAAATGTGTCAAAGTGAAATCACAATGATTCTATCAGCTTCACCTACATTTTCCATGATATTTTTTGTCATTTTCTCTCTCAGAGATTGCTGTGGTTTATTGCTCTGCAGCTGAAAGTGAAAAACCAGGAAAGCTTGGGCCTACAGTAAATAGTGATCTGCACGGACATGAAAAGAATTATATTATATTTGACTTTGTGTCTGAAGCCAGCAGACAATCAAGTTTAAAATGTGAAGTAAAATATTTGTTGGCTTAGTAAGTATAGCGAGTACTTCAGTGAAAGAAGTTTGGCACAGATCAACAGCTTAAAGGATTTGGCTGCTGATTCTTCTCGATTTTTCTTATTGGCAACAAATCTCATGTGCAGAGCCAAACCAACCATGAATGATCTACTTACAAGTATCGTGTGTGTATCCAAAGCCTTACATATCATATGCCTCTGTGCTGTAGACCAATAACTATTAAGCACACTTCAGTGATTCAGTTTCATCGCCCGTGAAAACCATGGTTATGAGAACTTGTTTGGAAATGGCTCTGAAGCACAACAATAGCTTGTTGGCAGTTGACCTACCACAAACACAGGTCTGTTTAGGTTTGCTCACTTCTTTTACATATGGCGATCTCTTGACTTTGTACTACATTATGCATTTTTCACTAAACTAAAACTAAACTAAATTAAGCTAAAACCCCTTTGCTCAAAATGTCACATTTCAAATTTACGTGTTATTTGAGCCGAAGTCCAGGCTGAAATATGTAAGTGGTGAACAGTTGGTGGAACAACCTCAGCAACAAAGATGATGGAATATGTGTGGATGATCTGACATCAGGCGAATGGAGAGGTTGAAGTAATGTGCAAACAGAACAAATGAACTTGAACCCTTTTGACTTTCGGGGAGTATTTTGATATATGCTCACACCAGATTTTGACCATTTTTAGCATACAACATCACAATAGTATAATAATAAGACATAATCACAAAAAGCATGTTCTGTCCCTTTAATTGTTAATCAAGATCTAATGTATTTTGAGCGTCATCATGTTTGGATCCTGGGAGATGAATATATAAATAAGTGAAGCTCAGAGGACCAACTGGCCCATGGCTTCAGCCGGAGGCCTTCAAAGGGTTTGTGGGTGCAGTAACTCACTACACTCATCATCAGATGATCAAAGGCTCCAGTTGCTAACAGGATGCTTCCCCTCTCTCTCTCTCTCTCTCTCTCTCTCTCTCTCTCTCTCTCTCTCTCTCTCTCTCTCTCTTTCTCTCTCTCTCTCTCTCTCTCCTCTGATATAAAAACATCACCATATTAATCTACCCACCACATGGTTTGTTTTCAGACTATAATCACAGAGCAGGCAGTGAACTACTTAAACCATCTTAATGATTACCCCTGTGATTTAATGCAACTTGACATAAGGCAGTATATGTTTATTATCCCAGCACGCAGTCAGGATTCGTTTGTTGTGAGCTTCGGTGTCTGAACATTCAAATTATATAAACTATGCAGAAAGAAAAATACTTTTTTTTTTGGTTTGTTTTGTTTACCAGTCTGCTCCAAAACAGAGTCAGTAACAACACATTTATTCATGGTCTATGCAGTAAAACAATGCAGTAAAAATACTCAGCTTTAACCGTTTACACCAAGCAATTAACTGAACAGCTGCTTCTTTTTTTGAGAGTTTTGTTAAATGTTAAATAGGAGGTCAGAGGGGAGATTATTTTGCATGTTTTCTTAGTCTTACTTAAACCCAACCTTGATCTAACCTTAACGCCTTAGTCACACCTACAATCTATTTGTTGGCAAAACACGACTCTAAAATAACCCACAGGCCCAAACAAGTCAGACAGGGCAAAAACTGTCATGTCTGATTAATGTTGTTGTCACAACATTATTTATTTATATTAGAGAGAGAGAGTTCATGCTAATACACAAAATGTTTTTGAACACAGTCACCAGCATTACATTATTAATTATATTTTTGGAGAATTATGATTTACCTCATGAGGTCCATTTGAGACCAGATGTGCACGATAAAGACTTGCACAAAAAAGAAGACAGGTGCAATTTTCCACAGACAAACATTTAACAAAATAAGAGCCAGTATGTACATTTATATATATATAATCATATATATAAATTCTCAGTCAGTCAGTCAGTCATTGTCTATACCTGCTCATTCGTCACTGGGGTCACAGGGGTCTGCTGGAGCCAATCCCAGTGCATTAAAGGTGAGAGGCAGGGATACACACCAGTCAGGTCGCCAGCCTATCGTGAGGCACACACTAACTATTCAATCACACACTCATAGCTGTGGGAAATTTTAGTGTCGCCAATTAACCTCAGCATGTTTTTGGACTGTGTGAGGAAGCTGGAGAACCTGGAGAAAACCCATGCAGACACGGGGAGAACATGCAAACTCCACACAGAAAGGTCCCAGCTCAAGGCCTTGAACAGCGTCACCCACTGTACCACCGAGTTGGACCTGATAAAATAGTTTCTGCCATATAACTTTGAAGAATTGTGAAATCCTTTCTACGTATGACAAGCAGTTGTGTGGTGTTTTAGCATCAATGATCATTTAAATGCATTAAATGGCTGCAACTTCCTGCTTAGCATTTCATTATCTCACTGGCACCTTAAACCATGCAGCCTCTGACATAGTTTTAACAGAGCAGGGTTGATTACAGACTGACTGCAGCCTTGGAGCTGTATACACACAGAATATTATATAGTCAAGGACTATTAAATGAAAAAACAATGCATTTTTTAGTCTTGAATCTTTACATTTTTATGCATCTGGCCCTTCAGTGTTTACTTATCATTTCCAGAAAACGTCTTGTGGGCATTGGGCACTTAGTCCAAGGTTAATTGTGTAGGTAATAAGGGGATACTATAATATTAATCACTTTCTCCTGTAATGTGAAATAGTGGTAGAATTTCCAATTTGTTAAATATTCTCAGAGGAGGGAAAATGATGAAAAGAATACTGAGCATTTCTATCCGATACTTAAGACAGCATCAAGAAAGTTATCAGCTCTTTCAGCTCAACTCAGATTTTCAGACATTTGTGTGAACAGCTGTGAATATCTGTACATAACTGTTATGTGAGTTGAATTTTAGAAGGATAACTTTTTTTTTTCTACCATGATCCTGCCATTTTAAATATAACAGTCACTGAATAATCAACCACGATAGGTGGCCGAGAACGCAGTAAATGGAAATGTTGATTACTTTTCTATCAAATTATTCTCTTTGGAATCCAATTTAAGTTTTTTTCAGGCAGCAGATGAGATGAAATTGATGTTCATGTTGAAGACCTGATATATACAGATAGTCAATCAAAAATATATGTTCCTCGCTCTTTTTCTTTCCATCTCATATATGCAACCTTAACATGTCAGCCCACTGAAATACAAATTACACTCCTCACTCAAGAGTCAATGTTTTGCCTGATACAGAGGTTTGGAGGTCCTTTTAGCACTTAACCATCACAAACTATAAATCACACTGACATCATGAATATCACCCTGTAACTCTGTATTTGTTCAAATATATATTATTGACATCCAGCCTGTGTAGCGTAATACAAACACATATTATATATAGTATATTAAAATTCAACATTTACAATGTCAGGTCACAGAACATTTTAACATGAGCTGTGCCTCTTGTTAACACTGAACTTGGAAAAAGTCGGTTCAAACACTCTGCTGAATATAATTGGAATGAATTTCAAAAACATATGAAGTTATGTTATTTCTCTTGAATATTTACAAAAGTAGAACTTCAGTGTATGTCTCTTTGTCTTTGCTTCACTATGTATATATTTATTTTTGTACACAGATCTCTCTTGAGATCACCTGTTTAAATAAAAGATTAAATATATAATATATACAATATTTTTCAGTTCATGCTAAGTTTTTCTAAAGCAAATAATTCAAGCTTCCATGCAAATCTGAAGCCAGAACATGTTGATTTGATTTGATTTTCCATCAGTGGATTAACTGTCAAATCACCAGATTGGAATAGAAAGCGTCGCTAAAATGTGCTTATAGAAAGAGACCAGGTGTACAAGGCATGGAAGGATGTTAACATGAGTCAATTAAGTGTGCCACCCACCTGTGATAGAGAGCAGATTCATTTCTGTTTAACAGCAGAGGAAATGAAAGTTCATTGGGCAATATTGTTGTGAAGAGCAGCCAGATGGGACAGGTTTCAAAAATAGTAACGGGTGGGAGAAAAGAATCAGTGGGGGAAAATTAGACGATCACTCTCTGACAGCTTCACAGGACATTGTAAATTGCAGCGTCCCTCCAGAGGAACAGTAATAAGTTTGTTAGATTACTTTTGTTTAACCTTTCTTTAACCTTTACTTAAGAAAACAGACTCATTAAAAGTGAAATTGTTTAACAAAACACAAAAAAGTGAAATTCTGATTGTGATATAATAAAAATATCACAATCAGCTTCATTGGCCAAGTCTGTGCATGTTAAACAGTGAATTTGACTCCAGTATACCACAGCTGTCTGTACATTAGTATAAAGAAATTATTACCAAGAGACAAAGACGGAAGACTAAGTCTTCTAAGTAAGTTTAACACTCATCAATATGGTGTTTGGTATATGGTATTTTTTTTTTAATCAACATAACTTCTTGTGAACATTACAAGTTTTGAACCCGTATGTCTCATTGATCTAAACTTATACATCTTGAATTCAGGTTCTACAAGTGAAATTGTTTAACAAAACACAAAAAAGTGAAATTCATTTGAGTGTGCATTATATGTTGTAAAAGCAGCAATTATTTTTTTATTTATTTTTATCACGGCCAGATTGGTCAGGCCTTGCTCTAAAAAGAATTCATTTGATCTCAAGCAGAATGCCTGGTTAAATAAAGGTGAAAAAAATACTGACTCTAAAATCATTTATTTAGTTTCTTTGAAGAGTTAAGCAAGCGGCAGCAGCAGGGAAGAAGTATTCAGAACCTTCCCTACTTCAGTAATAGTAAAGCAATGTAAAAATGTAAAAGTCCTGCATGAAAAATCTTACTTAAAGTAAAGGTATATTTTACATTAGTATTATGAACTTGATGTAGTAAAATATTGCAGTAAAAGAGAGAAGATTAATGTATTTTTTCTCTAATCTGTGATTTGTGATAAAGTATTGGATCATTTGAACATTCATAAAAATGACACCTTGTAAGCAATTTAGAGGTAAAAATCCCTATTGTTTTTTTTTTTTTCTATCAATGTGTAGTGTTTTAAAGATTTACGATTTTTTATATTATCCATTGTGTCAAATCTGCATCTTAAAAGTATCTACTTCTGTCAAATACATGTAGTGGAGTAGAAAGCACTATTAAATATTTTCTTCTGAAATGTAGTGAACTGATAAATGATTAAATGTACTTAATTAGTATAAAGTACTACCTTTATACTGCTCTTCAGCACTTCACTATGAAACCTTTAATCAAACAAACCAGAAGATTGTGTAAGACTAATTTAATTTAGTCCACAGTATAAACAAAATGTCCTCTAGAAGTTATAAAGGAAACAAAGAAATAACAGCAGTGTTGCGTTAATTAAATCAGTCATGAAGCAACTCATCGGTCTCACCTGTGGAGCTGATTGTCTCCATAATGTCTCCGTTCCTGTTTATTTCATTCTCATTTCTTGACTGAGGTAATAATGTAAGATATTGGTGACTGTTACTGTAAGTGTGAAACTTCTAAATCAGAAAAGGTTAAGGCGTATAATAACTTTCCAAATGAGAAAGTAAATTCACTGCAAGGCTTCACTGTGCGGCCCGCTACAAATAAACTGAGAAGTTAAAGTCACATTGAATAATGAAAGGAGATGTGTGATCACAGATAATTACTGTTGTACATTTTTACAGGTAGATTCGGTTGAAATCTGAGATGGTGATTGGAAACCACAAAATAATTGCATCATGCAGCACTGAAGCTTTTGTTTTGAAATTCATTGAAATGAGTTGCCCTCCTCTGCATAATGAGCCCGAGTCATTGCCTGGAGTGATCTAAAAAAGCAGCGGTGTGCTGGCTTTCACTCTTCTTCCTGCTGTGAACAAATCACAGCAATTAGGAAAGGCATGATTCATAGTGCACAACAGCCATTTATGATGAGCTATATTTAGATTTTACTCAAAGTTTGGCTACTATCACTTCCTGTTAGAATGAGAATTACAATTATATACATGATTAAATGGAGCCAGTGCAAACTGGGCTCTTTAACAGACATGATGTTCATATGACATCATGTCCTATATCCTACTTTTTAAAAATATCTAAGTCAGGAGATTACACAGGAATAAAACCCTTTGGTCCCATGGTGCCCCCATACTTCAACCTGCAGGCTCAGTGATTCTGTCAGTCTGCCAATCAACATCACAGCTCTTTACTAACTTGTTTCAGCATCCTCCAGGAACCATCCAAATCTAGTGTTGGCTGCTCTGAAATAATTGTAGAAGCCCCAGCATGTAAACTCTTTGCTTTTATCATCAGTTAACATCATTCAAAGTGGCCTTTTTTGATATAAATAAAATATCACTACTGCTGAACTGAACAGACACAAATCCTGGAACTACTCCAACACTAAATATCAAAAAGACTCAGATGACAGCATCTATATGAACACACTCCCCATCTTATAACTGAATAAGCCCCAATATAAAAAAATACAGTTCTAACTCTACATGAAGTAATGGAAATGTCACTGGACACATCTCCCAATGGTGTCACCCGATAACATCAATTATTAATGCTAATAAAAATATCACAATCAGCTTCATTGGCCAAGTCTGTGCATGTTAAACAGTGAATTTGACTCCAGTATACCACAGCTGTCTGTACATTAGTATAAAGAAATTATTACCAAGAGACAAAGACAGAAGACTAAGTCTTCTAAGTAAGTTTAACACTCATCAATATGGTGTTTGGTATATGGTATTTTTTTTTTAATCAACTTAACTTCTTGTGAACATTACAAGTTTTGAACCCGTATGTCTCATTGATCTAAACTTATACATCTTGAATTCAGGTTCTAAAGAAACCCAATTTCTGGATTATTTTGACTATAAAAAATTGATGAAATCAGATGAAACAGGGACATTTGTTTTGAAACCAGTTAAATTTTGGTGTGTGTGTGTGTGTGTGTGTGTGTGTGTGTGTGTGTGTGTGTGTGTGTGTGTGTGTGTGTGTGTGTGTCCATCTGACAAATGTAGCAATACCTGAGTTCAATTTCTGGGGGGGTGACTGAGTGTGTGAAAAGGCAGACTGTATTACCGCTGCAGGTCTAAGGTGCTTTTGAACCATAAAAGCCATAATTTACTATAATAATAATAATTCACCATAATTTTTTGTAAATTGGCAACTAGGAAAATGGCAAAATAGGATCCCTTTAAGTGGCAAAAGATGCTTGGTACATTTTGATGCTACCTCATAGCTACGTATGCAGGTCATGTTCAGTGCAATGGCGTTTCTATAGCAACCTGAAACATCTCCAACCAGCCCCACCACAGGCAGCCGGTTCCAGGCACTGAGCGGGAGCCAGGAGGATTTCTCCGGTCCAGCTAAGCATACAGTCACTTTTATTTTCATCAGCATTATTAACGTTAGCAGTTCTTTTTTATTTTTTGTTTTGTTAAATAACGTAAATAAATTATTTTCCTTGTCGAACATAATGAAGTGAACAAAAACTCCACCCAAAAATCTTAATCCTTGTATTAATTACTTTATCCGTTTGCATCATTCACAGTATGTGAAATCATCTGCCCTATAAAAACTCTCCATTCCACATTATCCATGCACTTCAATGCTCTTAATTTTGCTGTTATTATTATTTATTTCTATAATTTAATTGTATAAGCTATAGGTTTCAGTGCTCTGCTGGAATTCGTCAGTCTTCGTCTCCCACAGTGCTTTGTTTCTGCTTGAATTGTCTGGTATGTGACTTGATTATTGTATGTTGAATTGCTGCTGAAACCAGCATGGCTTTCACAACATAAGTAGAAGAAATTAATTACAATCCTGCAAACACGTTGTTTCCTTCCTTCTGATGTAATGGTAATACATGGCTCAGTTGGATGCAGCATCGGGGTGTCTGTGCAAGCATCAACGTGTTTTTTTGTGCGAGTGCCTGAAACCCAGGAAGACATCTGTGTGTGTTTTTTTCTTTCCACAATCACGTCTATTCTCTCAAATAATGCTCTCAAATGTGCTCTTTCTTCTCTGTGTGGAATCTGTGGTTCTGGCACACAGCGGAGTGAAACGCATTTTATGTGGGAACCTGCATTTCCAAGAACAAGCTGCTCAAATTTTGCGAGAATTAAGCCAAAAAATAAATAAATAAATAACTCACTCCCTGACGTTGAACACCCACTAACCTATCTCATCAGGGTTACATTGTTGAGACCTGGCAATTTTCTGCAGTAATAGAAAATGAATTAGGAGGGCACAGTGCACCCGGAGCAGGAAACCAGACTGGGGAAGGTTCATCCGACAGTTTGTAAAGAAGCAGCATGAGAAATCACAAATACCTCCGAGTCTTCCAGCTTTTGGGAGCCGCAGCCCTGGACATGTGATTGCAATCAAGGGGGAACAATGTCAGGTGTAATAACTGGCTGGGTATCGGCTGTTCCTCACAATGTACGTGAAATACTCCTGTCACTGACAGTGCATCCCACACAGAGCTTGATTAAGAATGCCCTGTTCTAGGTGAAGAGCAGCAAGAGGAGGTGGGGAGACATTATTTCATTATTGTCAATGACTCGTGACTGTTGTGCTGTCCCACGTGTAAACAGGGGGAGAACCTGCAGAGATTGATGGTTGTTGTGGTGTTTGGTGGTGGTAATAGCAGGCTATCTCAGGGCCTGTCCAGAATCTATTCAAACAGATCCCTCCCTGAGGCCTCCAGATAAAAATCCCATCATGGACGAAGGTTGAGGCCCAACAGAAACAAAGCTCAGGCCTGTGTCTCCGATCCTCAGGGGGATCTGCGTAATACAAATTTCGCTAAGTGTAGCACATCCCACAATCAACCACATGTCTCCTGCATCAACTGATTTTTGAGATAATGGCTTATATATCATTTATCTTGCATTCATCCCAGCATAATTAATGTGTGTAATTAAGATTTCCATTACAACAGCAGCTGTTGTTAGCTTCATGCTGATAATGGACTTAGATCGGACTAAGATAAATTTGCTTTGTTGATTAGGTTAGGAATTACTCAGCTGTTTAGTTTTAACTTTGAGCTTCTTGCTTTATGTTGCGTGAGCAACATGTCACGACATAACAACTCTTTTTGTTTTTTTTAAGTGTCTTGACTGATGTTGATGAGATGAAGAAGATCTAGAGTGGATGGAATATAACTCATACTGGTGCAGAAGAATTTAATGCATGATGCTGGTTTGTTGCAGGTGGCTTTGGATGATTTGCTTTTTAAAGCACGGGCATGACTGACTCCTGCAGTTACTAAAAAAATGATGAGATTCATTATAGCATTTCCTCAGTTCCTGTTTTTATTGAGTTTTATCATTACTGAGAACTTTATAAATGACAAAGTCATCTGCTGCAAGGTGTGTGCAGGGACTTACTGGCCCAATTTTCTTTGTGTCACTGCCAAAAGTTTTTAACACATATCATCCATATCTACTTAAACTTTACCTGATTTGAAGTGTGTGCTAGAAACCTGCGCCTATTCAAATGCAATATTTTTACAATTCCACTAACTGGAGGCAATAACAGTTTTATTCCATCTGAAACTTACGGAGTCCCTCTGGTGATATGGAAAAAAAATAAATAGTGTAAACAATGGTGTAATTCTCATGGCCACAAGATAATTAATGTGATAAATAATGTAATTAAAAAAAAATAAATAATAATGTAATTCGCTTTTGACTGAGCTAAAGACTGCAGGTGATATATGAGCAGCAAGTTACAATGTAAAAAAACTCATATCAAAAAGTCAAAAGCGATTGTCAATATCCTATAACGATATTCACCACTGAGAACTGATCAGGTCTGCAGCAGCTTCAGTCGTCATTCATTCCTGTATTAATAAATTACATCAACTTAAAAATTTCGTGTAGGAGCCAGGTTTGGTGTGTGGTTTATCATGGTGATGTCAAGATGAAAAGGGATGGACATGTGATCTGTCATATGTGCTTCAGTTACGGTGGAGTAATCATTAAATAACCTGGTGATGTGTCTGTGTTTTTGTGAATGAAGAGAGGGTGAGAGGCGGAATCTCACTTTGCTGCTGCTTTACTACCATTTGACACAGTTTATCAGTTGATTGTTTTACCTGCAAGATACATGTAAAACTTGCGGATTTGGATTTTCTCAATTACTATGGAAACCAGCCAGTCAGCCCTTGTCAGTCCCTTAATAGCCTCTCTGCGATTTATGATGTTTTCTGATAGTCGTCTGCACCAAGTTTACAGTGGTACAGCCACTATCAACACTATCTCCATAGAAACAAAAACAATGTCTATCTCATGGCCATGCATTAATTATCTCATGTCCATGAGATAGCATTGCATTATTTATTTTTATCCACTGTCACCGCTGTGTTAATGTGCTCCTGGTCACTCTGAGCCTCCTCTGACTCTGCTCCTGCTCTATGAAATGGTGAAAATTAGCCTCTGCCTGCTTTGGGTCACTCTGCTGTTGTTGCAGCAGACATGGTGACAGGGGACTGAAAAGTACATTTTCAGGTACAGGAGCAGCTCTTTCAGCAGCAGGAACATCTTTTACTTTTGAAAAATGTGAAGGCATCCTACAACTATTTTTTTTTCCTCTCCCAGCTTTTCAGCGCCCCACTTATGTTTTTTTCAGGCAGCATTATCTGTAATTCGTCTCTACGTTTGTGACCGTCTGATATCTGAGGATTTGAGTCTGAGCCGAGCAGATAAACACACAGAAAGGGAAGGAGTAGGCTGGGCCATGCTGATGGTTCTGGCGCAAGTGATGTGATTGGGTGTCTAGTGTCTGTTTAAAGTCACCTATCCCCCCCCCCCCCCCCCCCAAAAAAAAAAAAAAAAAAAATACATCCCTGTCCCAGTCTCTACAGCTCAATACTCCAGCCTGTTGGTTCAGTGATTCTGTGCCAATCAATATTACAGCTCTTGACTAACTTGTTCCACCAACCTCCAAGAACCATCTGTTCTCATACAGTCTTTGTTGCTCTTAAATTAATGTGAAAGCCCCCGCTTTTAAACTCTTTGCTTTTCTCTATTATCATCAGTTAACATCGGTCAAAGTGGCTGTTTTTAATATAAATAAAATATCACCACAGCTGAATTGAATACACAAACACACAAATCCTGGAACTACTCCAACACTAAAAATCAAAAAGACTCAGATGACAGCATCTATATGGACACACTCCCCATCTTATAGCTGAATAAGCCCCATTATAAAAAAAAATACTGTTCTAACTCTACATGAAGTAATGGAAATGTCACTGGACACATCTCCCAATGGTGTCACCCGATAATATCAATTATTAATGCTAATTTAAAAATATCACAATCAACCTCATTGGCCAAGTTTGTGCATGCTAAATAGTGAATTTGACTCCAGTATACCACAGCTGTCTGTACATTAGTATAAAGAAATTATTACCAAGAGACAAAGACAGAAAAAAAGTGCTAAAAAGTAAGTTTAACACTCATGTTGTATTTGTGTCATATTAATCAACTTGGTATTCGCAGTCAAATTTGACCATTCCATTAAGACTCATCATAAAAAAACTGTAATAATACATATATTATCAGCTCTTGTTGTGTACATGTGAACATGCACAGCTGTCTGAACATTAGTATAAATTAACAATTATCAAGAGAAAAAGACTTAATGTTAAAAAATAAGTGTAAAGGAACTAAATAGACAACACTGCAAATTGTTAGTTATGATGCTTTGACTTTACAATGAGTCAATGTCAGATAGCAAAAAAAATAACATTCAAGTTAATCTACATATAAAGCATATTGTCCATCTCCTACGTATAAAACCATATGCTCTTGTAGAATAGAAGCAGGGAAGAACAGGTTGTTCTATTCTGTCTATAAAAGCAGCACAACCTGTAACTGTTGCATTGAATGTACAGCACACAGTGTGAATTCCGATATGTAGAACTCCCTTTAATGTGCTTAGTGTGCCTGTGCAGCATGTCAGCTTACATGAACGGCCTTTTATCTTTCAGCGTAGACTACAGCACTAAGTCATGTTGCTCACCTGTCGCGTTTTATATTCTAATAGGCTACTGCTGTTTGTCATCTTGCAAATGTATGTTCAGTCTTTGTCTTCCCGCATATGTGATTTTTTTTTTCTGCTGTTTTTCCCCATGTGTTTCTCCTGAGCGAGTTTCCATCATGCATTATTTGTATCACATCAGGAATACAGCGCATAACTGTTCCTGAGGATGAAAATAAAATATCTTTGTCTATCTAAATGCATGAGTATTCAGAAGCTTTCTTGATGAATATGACTTGCTATTGGGAAAAAAAATGTCATAAGCTTTAAAATGCATTATATCCAAAATACTGTTTTCCATCAAAATCTGAGTCATTCACACCCTCAAATACTCAGGAAACTTATGTGTTCCTGTCACATGCTGTCAGTCAGACTGTCGCAAGGATTTGGGGACAAATACAAAGATAAATATGAAACTATATGTGTGGGGTGAATAATGAAGGGTTTGCTGCAGCTGCCAGGCTCTCAGATCACAGCATTCATACAGAAGATTAATCCTGGGGACACGCCATGCCGATGACATGCAAATCTGTACACAATTACTATTATACAGACTTCAAATGGACTGTGGGAGTTATACATCCCAAAAGTCGAACGTTAGTAACATCTCAAATGTTTTATTTAAGGTTTTCCATCATTATTTCAAAAGACATGACTTGAGTTAGTATAGGGAAAAAGACAAATATTATTCTCCTACAATAACAACATTGAAATACTGTACTAATGTCATACTGTGCTGGGCTGCTTTACTGACATATTATTGCTTATCTCTGTAGTAAAATGCTTTCATGTATACAGCATGCTGATACATTTGTGAATAATAACACCTTCCAGCCTTCCAATAAAACTGGCAGCATGATGATATTCATAAGACAAAAGGATTTAGTCCCCAGCTACACTATTCTAGATTGTTTTTTTAACCGGATATTTTTATCTCCTTCCACACACAATTTAGATCAACAAATATCTCAAAGTAGACAGAGATCTCAACTTGAATATGATCTGCCAAAAAGCCTGTGATACCATACTAGGCCAGTAGTGGCCGATTAGCCAAATTTCAAATACCTGCATGAAACAATGCTTTGAACATGTGCAGTGCAACATGGTATTCATCTGTAAAGCCGCAAATGACACCAAAGAGCAAAGGCATAATGTGAGACATGTCCACCATCATTTTTTTAAACAGAATGAGCAAATGCAACACTTGTGAGCATGCATGAACCGTGCTTTGACACATCATGAGTCCAAATGTCCAAAAATTTGGATAAGTGCCATGTTTATGTGGTTCAGAGGCTGAATTGGATAGAAAGGTGTGTAAATAAAAAAAAAAATTAAAAAAAATCTAGGTTTGTGAAGTTGGGGTCATAAAGTGAACTCCGCTTTTCCTTTGCTGAAACCCAAAGTTTGCAGAAGCTGACACCAGCTGTGGTTACTGGTAGGTATCCACACCTGTGATTGATTGTTTATAAAATAATTACATTTTTTTCAACTCTCACCCCCCCTAGAGATATCAAATTATTATCTTGTGATCTCATAATTTACCACATGATGGCAATTTTATGTGCTATTTACTTTCTGCATTTTAAAAGTTCCCTGTTTGGAACACTTTTTTCTGTCAAAGCCCCTAATAAAATGACCTTGCAATATGAGGATGTGTAATTTATCTTTGGATGCTTTGAATTTAATTTAAGTTGTGATCCTTTGGAGAAAATAAGTCTTAAGTGTGAAATTGTTGTCTTTGGATAACAGACTTTAAAAAAAGAGTCCAGCTTCACCTGTAAGACTACATTGCAATGTCAATGACTTATAATAAATTATTAAAAGAATATAGTCATTATATATAATTGACTCCTTCACATCATAATGTATGCAAGTGTTACAAGAATAAATACTAACTCAAATGGTACCTGCTGGGGAGTGGCTCTATGAATTAAGGCTGTGTCCTTTTCAGTTCTTGCAGAGCTTAGTTTTAGAATTACAGATCAGCCTTTAAATACTCTCAATGTAATTGCTATATAGTCTACATATCTATTTACAGATTAACACATACAATAATGTTCTACATGTTCTACCTACTGCTAATTACATAGGAAAAAAGTCATAATATGTTTAAAAGGATTGCTTTGTGAAGAAAATAATATATGTAGATCAGGCTGGTAAGGTGACATATGCATGATGTATAGAGTAGAAGAAGTAGAGGTTATAGTTCCAGGAAACAAAACCAGTCATCTATGAGAGACAATGGAAGATAGAGGAACATGTAGAATCAGACACAGAGGGACCCTTGGCATTGGAACTTCAGCCTTTAATCCAACATCAATACAACACAGAGTGCTAATGAAAAAAGGCACTGATCTTAAATTGAAACAGACCTACACTGGAATTTGGAGAACTGAAGTTAAAAAGTTCAGTATTTTCAAAAATTAAACCACTCCTGAAATGAAAAATTCTAACAAAATTATAAGTAACTTGTGTAGACCAGAGATTGTGTCATCATTGTAAACTTAAAAAGACTGAAATGCTTTCATGTCAAAAATATGACAAGATCTTACTTAGAAAATAGACTAAAAACTATGCTACTAAAACCTTGATGATTCAAATGAGTAGTGATTTGATTGTGTTTACCTCAGATGATTCATATTTTTCCTTACTCTGTAATTGGATGTTGCAGCTGGCTGGAGTCTGTTGCTTGATTGTTGCTTTTTGGAGGCAATTTACAACAGACAGAAATCTGACAATTTTAAGCAGAAAAACATTTTTTCCACATGATATGTGTATTTCTGGGGCGGGGGCAGATGTGATAATACATTCTGACTTCAAAATTCTGTTTTGAACAAGAAGCTTATTTACTCCACTGAATAATTTTCAACTTATAGGTGAAACTTAATTGCTAAACTAATAGATGATATTGTCCCCGTGGTGACTGAAGATTTTTCCTAATCAGAAACCGTGGGTTGATGGAACTATCCGCAAGGCTCTGAAGGCTCGAACCACTGCCTACAATGAAGGACTTGTCTCCGGCGATATGGTCCCATACAACGCGGCATCCTACAAACTCTGGCGGAAAGTGAAGACTGCGAAGCGGCACTACAAGGACAGAGTGGAGGCTTCACTAAGCGACTGTGACAGCCGACGGATGTGGCAGGGACTTCAGACCATCACAGATTATAGAGGACGGAAGGACTCACCGGCTGCAGTGGATCCTGCGATGGTGGAGGAGTTGAACTCCTTCTTTGCACACCGATAGCACCGTGGCTAATGCTAATGCGGGGGAGCCCAGCAGCAATACCAGTGAGTCCCAAAGGCTGTCCGTCTCAGAGCACAACGTGAGGACAGCTCTGAGACGTGTGAAGAATAGGAAAGCTGCTGGCCCTGATGGCATCCCTGGGCGTGCACTGAAAGTATGTGCAGATCAGCTGGCTCCCGTGTTCACCTCTATCTTCAACATGTCCCTGTCTCACTCTGTTGTCCCCGCCTGCTTCAATAGGTCAATCATCATTCCTGTCCCCAAAAAGCCCAACCCTGCCTACAATAATGACTACCGCCCAGTAGCCCTCACCTCGGTGGTAATGAAGTGCTTTGAAAGACTAATAAAGGACTTCATCTGCTCTTCATTGCCCACCTCCTTCGACCCCCTCCAGTTCGCCTACTGCCCGAACAGGAGCACCGACGACACCATCAGCCACGTCCTCCACTCCACCCTCACCCACCTGGACAGTGGAATAGGGAACTATGTGCGGCTGCTGTTCATTGACTACAGTTCTGCATTTAACACCATAGTTCCCCACAAACTGGTCACTAAGCTCAGGGACCTGTGGCTGAACTCCTCACTCTGCTCCTGGGTCCAGAGCTTTCCGACTGACAGACCACAGCTAGTGAGGATTGGAAGACACACCTCCAGCCCACGCACCCTCAACATCGGTGCCCCCCAAGGCTGCGTCCTGAGTCCTCTGGTCTACTCCCTCTACACCCATGACTGCAAAGCCGTTCACCCCTCCAATATCATTGTAAAGTTCGCAGATGATACAGTGGTGGTAGGCCTGATCTCCAACAACAGAATAACAGCCTACATGGAGGAGGTGGATGGTCTGGTCCGTTTAAACAACCTGGACCTGATCTCCAAAACAAAGGAGATGATTGTGGACTTCAGGAGGGAGAAGCAGAGGAGCCATCACACCCCTCTCAGGATCTACGGGACACCAGTGTAGAGAGTCAAAAGCTACAGGTACCTCGGCGTCCACATCTTCGAGGACCTGACATGGACCATTCACATCTCCACCCTGGTGAAGAAGGCGAGGCAGCGCTTGTACTACCTGACATATCTGAGGAAATTCAAGGTCTCCACAGCGCTGCAGAGAACCTTCTTCACCGCAGCAATCCAGTCTGTGCTCACTGGGAGTATCACCACCTGGTACGGCAGCTGTACAGCGCAGGACAGGAAAGCTCTGCACAGAGTGATCCGCTGTGCTGAACAGACCACAGGAACAGCACTGCCCTCCATGCAAGAGGTGTACGCCAGATGGTGCACCACCAGAGCACAGTCTTTTAAAAGACACAAACCACCCGGACAATATACTCTTTCAGTTGCTGCCATCGGGAAAACGTCTCTGGTCCTGCAGGGCCAATAAGGAGAGACTGAGGAAGAGCTTCTTCCCCCAGGCCATCAGGACACTGAATTCTATACCCCCCATATAACCCTCACCCACCCACTACATACACATAGCACAGCAACCCCCACCACACAGATTGTGTGACACTTCGTGCACTGGTCACATGCATACCTGTATACTGTGTATACAGTATGTATATAGGTATATTATGTAATATATACAATATGTATATTATGTATATTTGCATATTCCCTACAATATGTATATTGTGTATATTACATTTTCCCCCTGCCACGGAGGTTATATTTTCATTCTTATATTATATATTATATTTATATTTATTATTTATTTATATTTTATTTATTCTTTCTATTTTTATCTTATTATTCTTGTTTGTATTGTATTGCTTGTATTGTATTTTTGCACAGTTCTAAAGTGAGCGTCGTTTTTCATTTCACTGTGGATGCACATCTACATGTGACAAATTCTGATTCTGAATTCTGATTCTGAAAAAAGGCCGTAATCTATTTAAACAGTTACAGTCTTAGGTTTTAAGATCAGAATTCCGAGATTTAAGTTGCAAAATATGACTTACAAAGCACTTGAATTGACAGTTCCATTGAATTGAAATGTGTGAGGAAAATGTGATTAAATATCGAAGAGCTAAAGAATAAACATGAGTTCATCCATTTAAGTCCACCGAAGTAGAAAATTTGGTCCTCCAGGAGTGTAGTAACTGAAGAAGCAGCAACAGCTGAGGGAGGACTCCAGAAAACTGGAAGGAGACAGATGCATATTTTCTCTAATGAGTGGAGCAACTGAAACACTGCTACAAACATAAATTATTAACATGGAGACAGAAGATCAAGGACCTGCAGCGACCCTGAAGAGCCGGTAGAAAGCACTAGAAAAAACCATGTCACTGAGCTGGGGGTTGAAAAGCTCCAAAATCAGAAAAGGATTTGAAGGAAAAAAATGTGTTCACTGAAGAAAAAAAAAAGTTTTTTCAGCAAGGAATTTTCCCATAAACACAAGGTACTGCTGCAAAACGATATTCCGACCTTGATGAAGAACTGGCATGGGAAATTAAATAGCAAGACTCCTGCCCTTTACCAAGTATTGTTTTCAAGGTACGTGAGGGTAAGTGAAAAAGGACAATGATACATTTAAAGAGTACCAGAGGAACCTGGACAAGCTGGTCACCAAGACTCAAGACCTGATCACTAAGCTCAGATAACAAGAGAAGGAGGCTGTGCCTGAGATCAGAGTGCAAGTGGAAAATCTGAGAGCAAAGTAAAAAAAAAAAGATCAAGGTGTTAGTGGCAAAGGTTGATATATATCAAAGAAAAGCTGAATGAGAATGAGAAATTGGTTGAAAAGGTAGCAGCCATGGGAAAGATGTACTTGGATGAAAAAATGGATTTAAAATGGGGCCTTAAAAAAGTGTGTGTATAAAGAAGTGTATATAAAACACTTTGCTCAAGATAGTAAACAGTGTCTGACAAAAAATGTATAATTACCTCATTAAATTTCTAAAATGACATCTACTTATTTTCCTCAAACATTCCACCATTTATAACTATGCAGATGTGTTGTATGTCTAAAATCTGCTGGTCACACTTGTTAGTGTTTCAGAGTTGTCATCAGTAGAGTTGGCATCAATTAGAGCCTGAAACAACTCTAAAACAAATACTGAGACCTGCTGAAGGACATTCAGGGTTTGGGTTAGAGGTTGGGGGCTGGGGTCAGGTATAGTGATGAAAGCTCCTTTCACTACTCCTCAGAATCAACTATTTTTTTTCTGAATGAGATAAAGAGTTAAAACCAAACTCTTAATTTAGAACCTTTCCAACAGTTTTCCCAAAAAACAAACATTTCCCCCACACCTTTCAGTTAACCATCTCATATACTCTACACAGTATATACCAGGGCAGGGTAGGGGACAGGGTGGACATGAGATCCCCCTCATTCATTGGCTTGTTGAAGACAGCATCAGTCCACATCTTCTAACACTTCACAGTTTATTGCAGTTCATTTTACAAAAGAAATCCACCCAGCACACAAAAAAAACAAGATGCATCTTTTCAAGGTCGTCTTTGAAAGACTAAATCACCCCACAGAAATGACATGTTCTTCAGGGATGTTTCTTGAAGCATCTGTGTGAATGTTACAGGTCTCAGCCCATATTTGATTTATTTAACCTAATGGATCTTTTTAACAACCTGTCCAATGAAATATGCTTGAAGTGCATGAATGCCTTGTACAGACAGTATTTTCATATTTCCACTGTCTGAGTGTCACATTAAATACAAGGTCTGTGTTCATGTTCATGAAATCAAATTAACCAGTAGCATTTACTTCAATTCAAATCGATCATCATCTCTGGAGGAAAATTATATGATGACCAAATAACAGTTGATGTGGTCAGTGTTTAGAAAAATGTCAAATATAATATAATATTGTTTTTACTTTTCTAGAGAGTTAAAAGATTTTAGGGTTACACCACATCACAGCATCACTGCAGTCACTGACCCTATATATGTGCCTATTCATAGCATTTGGACTTTTAATGGGGTAAGGAGATGACAACAACTATGACACAGCAATGCCATTTTACAGCTAAACAGAACAATGAAATGATTATTTTGGCAAAGGGCAAAGCGGTAAACGAATCTTGATTTGTGTTTGAACAGCGATAGTTTGAGTTAAGTTTGGTTTCTTCACTGCTATGGATTCAATGAGTGTAAATATAGACAGCACCTCTCTCCCATTGCAAAGCACACTGTGGTGGGAGAGGGGATTACCTTCATATGCATACACTCCTCATGCGGTCCAGACATACTAGGTTTTGAAATATATTGATGAAAAAAGTTACACAAGACCACAGAGAAACCCCCGAAAACTACTTTTCTTTGCCATTCAGTTTCTAACTTGAATTATTATTCTAGTGACATTTTGCACATTCTCCTGAAGGTAAATAGTGAGAGGAAATAAGACGGAAGAAAAGTGCAAAAGTGAATCATGCATGAATGAAAACCGAATGAGACCTGGAATAGTGTCCTGGTGACCTTTTCTAATTGAAGGGTATGGATGTCTTGATTGGATATATTCTGTGGCACTGCTGTTGATGACATTTTCAAAAACAGGAGGCACTGAAATGCTGTTTGGGTGCTATATGGAATCCATACTGTATTAAAAGTAGGTCAGGTGCAAAAGGAGCACTCAGCTTTCTTGTGCTCATTCTCAAGGAAGAAATAATGAACTCTCAGAAAGCAACCTTCAGGGAAAAAACACATTATATCCCATCAACCAAGATGCTTCTGTCATCATCTTCAACATGTTTTGAAAAAGCTTTTGTTTTACCTAAATATTTACATCATATCTAATAATAAAAAAGTGATGTCTTCTGTACCAGAAATGTATGAATTACAACTTGTAACATTATTTATTTGGAACTTTGCTTTTTTGACCAAGATGATAAATGTACTTATTTCAAAGGATGAAATGGATGACTTTGCTTTCTCTTATCCTTCCCATTTTAACAGATGAAAACATATAAAACTATAATTCATGTAATTGTTGATTATCATACTGTAAATAGTTGAAGGTAAAATGGTTGTATTATTGAGAATATAAAGAAGTATCAAAGCATTTTGTGATGTTTTGTGTAACACAAGAAAAACAAAAATGGAGAACTGTGGCACCAGCATGCTGCTGTTTTGAGTATAAACTCATTTTAGTGTTGGAAGAAACTGGACTGATGAAGTTGGAGCGGCTGTATTTGTGCATCCGTGGGACATCTGTTCCAGCTGAGCAGCTGTTTCCAGCAGCTGGACTAACACGAACATCACACAGCACTCTATTCAACACTTTATCATCATCCAGATAAGGTATGTGCATTATTTCATATTAAACCAGCATGACTGAAATCATTGTGGGAAGACTGAGGTCACCAGCTTTTCTATTTCATTTCACAAGTTATTTACTGTTGAAGGCTGCAGCACTCAGGAGACAACAAAACTGATCCTTTATTGGATAATGCTGAGCTTTAAAAATGCAACAGAAATGTCCTACACTTCAACCCACACATCAATGGTATCAGAACACACAACATATATATATATATATTACAATTATTATTGACTAAGTATCTGGTTTCAGTGTTTCAGGACATGGGTACAATCAGTTTAAATAAATGTTATTTCTCTACCGACTGAATCAGTCGGTAGAGAAATAACATTTATTTTAATCATAGTGCAGAGGGAGATGTTTTAATTCCTTATTTGTTTTCATTCATTACCTCTTTTTCCCTGCTTCACAAACAGAGCAGCAACCTGAGACAGTCGCCTCCCTCCATGTGTGGTCTCTTCATTTTAGAGCCTCATGACTGTGCACACAGTGACACTTTGAGGACAGGATTAAACAGCAAGTGTGACACCTTCTATGATGGCCTTGATTAATGTCACAAATTGATTGTCAGACCTGTACACATTTATCATAAAATTAATGCTCTGACATAAAACTTCTTCCCTTTCCTGCACATGTATATTCTGAAACTGACCTCAAATCCATTGTGTTGTTTAAGTGTCTGCATTTGATGAAAAAAAATGTATGTCATGAAATCTTCAAATCAGTCATGTACTTCCCTTGATAGCTCTTGATGGGAAAAGCACTGTTTTCCTATATATTGAAACTCTATTTTTTTGCAGGATGCTAGTCTAGCTTATCCATCCTTGCTGTCAATATATTTGATATATTGATGCTAGCAGGGCTGCAGCAGTTAGCCGCTATCATTCACTTGTGTGGGCAAATTCTGTTCAAATAGGATGACACGCTGTCTTCTGAATGGTTGGAATGGTGTTTAAAGGAATAGTTCAACATTTTTGAAAATTTGCCCATCGTCATGATTCCCATAGTCATAGCAATAGAAGTTTTCAAGAGAGTTAGCACAAATAACAGTTTAAAGTTGTTACAATATAAAATTATAAGTTAGTCCAATTTAGGGTAAAGGATTAAAAGTCAGTCATTTTCTATACCTGCTTATTCCTCATTAGGGTCACAGGGGTCTGCTGGAGCCAATCCCAGCGCGTTACGGCGAGAGGCAGGGATACACCCCAGATGGTCACCAGCCAATCGTGGGGCACACACACCATTCACTCACACACTCACACCTATGGGCAATTTAGAGTTGTCAATTAACCTCAGCATGTTTTTGGACTGTGGGAGGAAGCTGGAGTACCCGGTGAAAACCGGACAGACACAGGGAGAACATGCAAACTCCACACAGAAAGGTCCCAGACCCAGGACCAAGGAGGTCTTGAACCTGCGACCTTGTTGCTGTGAGGCAACAGCACTAACCCCTGCACCACTGTGTCGCCCAGGATTAAAAGTCACAATATCAATTCATAAATTACTGTAGAATTAACAAAAATCTGAATTCAGACTGGAGCAAACTCAGAAGCAATTATAATTATTCTGCGTATGACTGGACAACTAAAGTGTGTAAACACTTTACTCCAATTAATATGAGAGTTCTTCAACTTTGATTAAGACACCCAGATAATGGATTGGACTTTAGTTTTCTCTAGCATGTATACACCTTAATCAGTTAAAGTAGACAATGCATGTATGCATTCTCCACACATAACCCTAGAACAAAAACACCCAAGAAAGTCATTTGTAGAAGAAGAATACAATCACCATCTTGTTCAAAAATGCAGAAGTTGTAGTGTGCCCCAGTTGTTTGTTTATAACGTGACAACGTAATAAGTCCACCAGAAATCGAGCTGTATTAACCTGTTGAAACAACACATATCGCCCCTAGTGTTGAGGGGAGGACATGTTCTCGTCAGCGATTCGGGTTTCCCTGTTGCATGTAAAGTGGGACAAGGACAGAAGTCCAATTAGATGCCAAAACTGAATTTTGAGCATAACTCAATTAAGCTGTGCCAGTAAAGGCGCTGAGTGTTTTTAATAGACTTTGTGGATCATTTTTCACGAGGAACAGTCTCAAGTCATACTTTGAAGATGCGCAGCCACAACTCATGTCTACTCTCAAATATCTTCAAGCCCATATCAACCAATTATGAATTATGAATTATGATAATTATAACAGACAATGCAGACAAAACACTACAAATAACAGTCACTCTCAATAAACAAAAGAATTATCTTCATGGTGTAATATCCCCTATAACTCAACAACACTCATTGAGACACTACAGATGATTACATAGAAATTAAAAACATTAGATTATACAATAACACCATTAACTGCCACTGTAAAGTGAGTACACTTACACTAATAATTATCTAAAGCATCTAGCCCTGGACTAGGTCCACATCATATGTCAAATTCACACGTCTGTCACATTCCACTTGACATGTGAAATGTTATGGAGCTGTAATTTAGGAAAAATGTCGGAGGGAAAACAGAAGATAATATACCAGAGCCACTTAGGGACACAATACAGTACATAGTCGTATGGACAATTTGTACCTTGAGAGACCCTGAAAATCAAATGGCAAAAAGGAAACATTTATGGACTTAAATTTCATGTTGGCAGCTTCAAGTGTTTCAAATTTGACCTTCACACCCCAGAAATCTTTCGACGTCTGTGTGTACCAAAAGAACTTTTTTATTATATTTATGTTTAACACCGAATAAGCAAGTGTATTTTGTCCAGACACGAGTCCTTACTGCCGTTCAGGAGACAATATTACAATTGTCTCCTGAACAGCAGTGAGGACCCGTGTTACCTACAGTAACTATTTATGCATCTATTTGTGCATATATGACTGTTGGCCCTTCACTTTCATTTAAGTTTAAAATAAAAATAAAAGACTCAGGTGTGTAAGGTGTTATATAAATACTGTTCCATTTTAAAAACTTTCAGTTCACAGAGACATACACCCAGCTGTATTTAGAAACTGTGTTTTAAAATCATCAGTCAGACCTTCCGTGAAGTTGTGATGTCACAGTTATACAGTCACTACCCACCTCCCTTTTTATTAGCAATTTAAATTAGATAATCAGAGGAGAGGCTCATAATATTAATGAGACAGACACAAAACAACCTCCACAAAGCTCTACAAAGAAGCCTGAGCTGAAAAGAAAAAAGAAAAAAATTAAGAATATGGAACTAGAATACATACATTACATTTTACTCCACTGGATTTATTTGACAGTTTTATTTACTTTTCAGATTGGTCTTTTACATATAGTAAGGCAGTACATATACTATTTTACATATAGTAAGGCAGTACATATACTATTTTACATATAGTAAGGCAGTACATATACTATTTTACATATAGTATTTTTACATCTAAATTATGTTGGGAATCACTCTGACCCAGATTCAGACTGAGTAACAATTCAACACAGATGGGGGAAAACAAATGTCTGCAATCTGACCCAGACTGCTGCTTTGGGGTGATACATCGCTATCACGCAATGCCACCTGTCATCATAGCAAGGTTGTTGTCAAGTTCAGTGCTTGTATGGTTTTATTATGACGGCGTACACGACATGCAGGGACTTGAGGGTTTAAAGGGTTTAATGAACACTCACACTCAATATTTTCAGTAGTGGATTCATTATTTGACTATTTCACATGTCCTATGCAATTTCCAAGCCATCAAATTTTATTTTGAGTAAGACAATCCACTCACACTAATCCAAACTCAGAGAAATGCTCCACTCCAGCAGAGGAGGATGACACTTCAACACCAGACTCTTTGCTTACTCCTGGATAGCACCAAACTGAGTGTCGCACTGATTGCTTGTTTATTCAACATTCATTACTATTGCGATTAGGGTTGCAAGGAAGTTGGAAAATTTCCATGGGAATTACAGGGTATACAGGTCCTTCTCAAAAAATGAGCATATTGTGATCAAGTTCATTATTTTCTGTAATGTACTGATAAACATTAGACTTTCATATATTTTAGATTCATTGCACACAACTGAAGTAGTTCAAGCCTTTTATTGCTTTAATATTGATGATTTTGGCAAAAAAGTAAAGAAAAAACAAAAATCCCTATCTCAAAAAATGTGCATATTTCCTCCGAACAATAAAAGAAAGAAAAGTGTTTTTAATGCAAAAAAAAGTCTCGTCTTCTTCTGCTTTATCTGTTGTCTGGTCGCGGGGTCAGCAGCTTCAGCAGGGAAGCCCAGACTTCCCTCTCCCGGGCTACTTCCTCCAACTCTTCCGAGGGGGACCCCAAGGTGTTCCCAGACCAGCAGAAAGACATAGTCTCTCCAGCGGGTCTTCCCCGGGGCCGCCACCCGGAGGGACGTGCCCGGAACACCAGGGAGGTGTCCAGGAGGCATCCTCACTAGATGCCCGAGCCACCTCAACTGGCTTCTCTCAATATGGAGGAGCAGTGGTTCTACTCTGAGCTCCTCGTGGATGACCAAGCTTCTCACCCTATCTCTAAGGAGAGCCCAGCCACCCTGCAAAGGAAACCCATTTCGGCCACTTGTATTCGTGATCTTGTTCTTTTGGTCACTACCCAAAGCTCGTGACCATAGGTGAGGGTAGGAACGTAGATCGACTGGTAAATTAAGACTGTTGCAGGGTCCGCATCACTGCAGGCGCCGCACCGATCCGTCGGTCAATCTCCCGCTCCATCCTCCCCCCACTCGTGAACAAGACCCTGAGATACTTGAACTCCTCCACTTGAGGCAGGATCTTATCCCCGACTTGGAGTCGACACTCCACCCTTTTCCGGTCAAGAACCATGGCCATGGATTTGGAGGTGCTGATTCTCATCCCAGCCACTTCACACTTGGCTGCAAACCGCTCCAGTGAGAGCTGAAGGTCACGGCTCGATGAGCAGCGACCCAATCCTGAGGCCACCAAACTGCAGCCCCTCAACACCCTGGCTGCGCCTAGAAATTCCGTCCATAAAAGTTATGAACACAATTGGTGACAAAGGGCAGCCCTGACGGAGTCCAACCCCCACTGCAAACAAGTTCGACTTATTACAATGTGGACCAAGCTCTGGCACCGAGCGTACAGGGACCGGATAGCCCGTGTCAATGGGTCCGGGACCCATACTCCCGGAGCACCCCCTACAGGACTGCCCGGGGGACACAGTCGAACACATTCTCCAGATCCACAAAACACATGTAGACTGGTTGGGCGAACTCCCACGCACCCTCGAGCACCCTGCTAACTGGTCCACAGTTCCACGACCAGGATGAAAACCACACTGCTCCTCCTGAATCCAAGGTTTGACTATCTTATGGACCCTCCTCTCCAGTACCCCTGAATAGACTTTCCCAGGGAGGTTGAGGAGTGTGATCCTTCTATAGTCTATATCCTTCTATAGACACACCCTCTGGTCCCCCTTTTTATATAGGGGAACCACCACCCCGGTCTGCCAGTCCAGAGCCTTGAGGAACTCAGGGCGAATCTCATCCACCCCCAGGGCCTTGAGGAGGAGGCCCGAGGAGCTTTTTGACTACCTCGGCGATCTCAGTCCCAGAGATAGGCGAGTCCACCACTGGTCCCTCAGACTCTGCCTCTTCAACAGAAGATGTACTGGTGGAATTGAGGAGGTCTTCGAAGTATTCCCCCCACCGATCCAGGACATCCCGAGTCGAGGTCAGCAGCACCCTGTCCCCACTGAACACAGTTTTTGCCTCGGCAACCACCGAGGCTGTGTTCCGCTTAGCATGCCGATACCCATCAGCTGCTTTAGGAGACCCACAGGCCAATAAGGTTCTGTAGGACTCCTTCTTCAGCTTGACTGCATCACTTACCGCCGGTGTCCACCAGCGGGTTCGGGGACTGCCGCCACGACAGGCACCGACGACCTTACGGCCACAGCTCCGATCAGCCACCTCAACAATAGAGGCACGGAACAAGGTCCACTCGGACTCAATGTCCTCTGCCTCCCCCGGGATGTGAGTGAAGCTCTCCCGGAGGTGCAAGTTGAAGCTCCTTCTGACAGGAGATTCGTCAAGACATTCCCAGCAAACCCTCACAGAATGTCTGCCAGGTCTGACCAGTCTCCTACCCCACCATCGGAGTCAACTCACTACCAGGTGGTGATCAGTTGACAGCTCCACCCCTCTCTTCACCCAAGTGTCCAGGACATGAGGCCGCAAGTCCGACGACACGACAACAAAGTTAATCATCGAACTGCGGCCAAGGGCGTCCTGGTGCCAAGTGCACATATGGACACCCCTATGCCTGAACATGGTATTCGCTATGGACAATCCAGAACGAGCACAGAAGTCCAACAACGAAACACCATTCAGGTTCAGATCAGGGGGGCCGTTCCTCCCAATCACGCCTCTCCAGGTCACACTGTCATTGTGTTCAAAGGCAGGCGAGAAGAGCGCAATACAAACCAGCAAGGAGGAGGAAACTCAAACGCAAGCTGAACCAAGAAAAGAGCCCAAACTCCGCAGTGAGGAGCACGGTAGAGACGAGACGAGTATAGGCAAACAGCAGCCAGATGCGCTCATAGACGTGCACGAAACCGGACGGAGCACAGAGATTTGCCCAAACTGCGAAGGATGGAGGAGAAAAGACCCGACAGCCACCACCTATGCCTCTCAGCTCATGAATGCCCGCTTCCCAGTCAAATTTAAAAGCCACGTAATCAGCCGAATAATCAGCTGGCTACGTCTAGTGACGTAATGACGCCTGTAACTGACGTAATGACGCCGGTAACTGGGTAAGGCAAGGAATGCCAATACCCACCTTGCTACACAGAGCCAGTTTCTGCCAGTTTCTTCGGCCCGGCCACCAGGCGCTTGCCTGGCTCCAGAGGGGGGCCCCGGTAACCTGGGCAGGGTTAACGCTGACCCAATTTTCTTCTTTTTCATCAGGAGGTTTTGAGCTGCACTTCATCTGGTCCCTCACCCAGGACCTGATTGCTTAGGGTTAGGGTGGGGTTAGGGTTAGGATTGCTGGTAAGGGGGCATATGCCCCCTGGTAAGGGGGCAACCTTCAAATAATTATGTTCAGTTATGCACTCAATAATTGGTCGGGAATCCTTTTGCCGAAATGACTGCTTCCATGCGAGGTGGCATGGAAGCCAGCAGCCTGTAGCACTGCTGAGGTGTTATGGAGGCCCAGGATGCTTTGATAGTGGCCTTAAGCTCATCCACAGTGTTGGGCCTGGCGTCTCTCAACTTTCTCTTCACAATATCCCACAGATTCTCTATGGGGTTCAGGTCAGGAGAGTTGGCAGGCCAACTGAGCCCAGTAATACCATGGTCAGTAAACCATTTACCAATGGTTTTGATACTGTGAGCAGGTGCCAGGCCACCCTGAAAAATGAAATCTTCATCTCCATAAAGCTGTTCAGCAGATGGAAGCTTGAAGTGCTCCAAAATCTCCTGATAGCTAGCTGCATTGACCCTGCCCTTAATAAAACACAGTGGACCAACACCAGCAGCTGACATGTGGGTACTTGACACTGGACTTCAGGCATTTTGGCATTTCCTTCTCCCCAGTCTTCCGCCAGACTCTGGCACCTTGATTTCCGAATGACATACAACCTTTGCTTTCATCTGAAAATAGTACTTTAGTACGTTTAGAGTAACTTTTCATGATATGCTAATTTTTTGAGATAGGAATTTTGGGTTTTCATGAGCTGTATGCCAAAATCATCAGTATTAAAACAATAAAAGACCTTAAATATTTCAGTTGGTGTGCAATGAATTTAAAATATGTGAAAGCTTAATTATTATCATTACATTATGGAAAAGAATGAATTTTATCACAATATGCAAATTTTTTGAGAAGGACCTGTATATGAGAATAAATGGGAATAAATCAGACATTTGCAAAATAAAAGGTTGGTTCTTTACAGGGAACTTAAATATACTTGTGGAAAATATATAATAGCATAATTATGACTAAAATAACCAAATTTAAAGGGATAGTTTAATATTTTCAGAAATCACCCTTCGTCATGATTCCTATAGTCAGAGCTTTTAGTCAAAGCTTTTTTTTTCTTTTTTTTTAGCTTTTTTTGTGGATACAGGCTGTTTTCAGAGCAGTGGAACAGACCCATGAGCTGCTTGGTTTCCCTCATCAAACTAAGCAAATACACAATCAAAAAACTTCTAAACACTGATGTAGACAAGATATGACCTGTACATTCACCATGCTGTGAGATAAAAATGTAAAATTATGAGACATGAAGCAAATACTCAGGACTTCTTTCTTCAGTAAGCCACTGGGTGGAGTGTTGCCGTACTTGTCGCTGCACTAAAAGTACACTTTTGAGATCACTCTACTGAGCAGCTCTGTCTGGAGTGTAAAGTCTGGCTTCACATTCGCAGTTCTCAAAATGCAACATTATTGTTTCACAGTGTGGTGAATGTCCAGGTCACAACTTGTCCACCACAGCATTTAGGAGTTACTGGATTATATATTTGATGAGTTTGATGTGAGAAACCAAAAAATACCATTAGCACATGGTAGCAACTGAGTAGTTTGTGGCTCTGCTCCACTGGTCTGGAAACAGCTTGTATTAACAAAAAAAAATGTGTCTCTGAATTTGTTTTTCACTGTATTTTTTTTATTTATTTTTAGATCAGTGTAGTTAGAATGTTAAAAGTTTAGTCACTTCCTGATTTTAAACTCTGTGAGAAGTAGAATAAACTATTCCACCTACAGAATGGATTTGTCCAAAGGTTGGTCACAAATGGACAAAAAGGAGGGAACATTCATCAAAATGCAAAGTATCTCAACAAACTCTTAACAACAATGATGCAATGATGTAGAATGGGAAATGTGTTACCCATTGTTTCTTACACACTAGAGAACAAAAAAGTGATATTATTCTTTAACAAACCAGTGCAATTTTGAAAATGTCAGAAAAGAGGAATGAGATGTGCCAATCCCTAAGGTTGTGGTGGAATCTGATTGTCGGTGTCCTAGATATTGTGTTTCACTGAGTGACAGACAGATGAGCAGCAGCTGCAGAATCAGCATTGACCTGATTGTGTTACTGTACTGGTGCTGCCATCTATCCATCATGGTCAGCAGTATGGACACAAAAACCATCCATCCCTTCTCAATGTCTCCAATGTCGATGGTGGAAGCCTCCAAAACAGTGAGAGTGGAGTGGATATATGATGAACTTCTTACTCTTCTGATTTACCAAGTGGTTGGTTTTGTGTTATTTGTGCTGAGATTCACTAACTCACTTCTTAAACATGTCCTTCTCACCCAGACTGCTGTGTGCAAAGTGAATCACACGATAATGAGATCCCAAACCCAAAGGTGTTTCACACACTCAAGGCAAATTTTCGAGCCTAAAGCTCAGACAAAAAGTGCAAATGGTGCAAAGTCTTCAGTGCAGCAAAGTTAAATGGAGAATGAAAAGCTGTGGTTTAATGATTTCTTGTCATGAAATAATGGTTTAATACAGAAGAAATACTGGTAATTGTCAATTGTACCATATGCATGATACTGCCTGTAGCTTCAACTGCACTGTTCCGGTTCCATTGACATTTGGCAGAATATCTAAAACGTGCCAGGTTCAAAAATATATGGTTAGTTCATTAGCTTGTGGTCCGGATCCACACATATTTCAAGAATTGCTTAGAGGTGCAGTTTTAGAGTAAACTAAGTTTTTCTCACCAAGAGAAGAACATTGGCATCGGCAACACGTCTTTATTGGATTTCCTTTTATTTCTCTTTTTTAGTGTACTATTCTTTGGCTCTGTGTTTTTTTTTTGTTTTCTTCCCAACAGTTTGCCATGACAGTATTATCTTTCTTGGCATGTTTGGTTAGATTAAAGGAATTCCATCATAGATGCTTATATTGTAGGTTTTGATTGATGCAATGATCCAGCTCAGTGGGGGTAAAGAAAGCATCATTAAACTTGATGTCAAAGGTAAAATGATAAAGAGGCAAACTATAAAGGAAAAGGGGCCAGTGTCAGAAAGTGCTTTAAGAGGAGAGAACTAAAACTTTCTCTGACTAGAAAAACCCAAAATGAAAATAAAAACATCACAATCTAACTCAGTTCCTTAACACAGATGGATCAGCACCTGAGTTTGTCATGGAATTAACACATCAGACTTTTAGTATGTTGTTTAATCAGCACCCCCGCCTCCCAAACCATCTCATTTTCCAGATATTTTAACTCCTAGGTTCTTCAGGTGCCTCAGTCCAATTTCACAACAACTTTTAGCAGAATACACAGTGGGAAGCCCAGTGGCAAGCTGCAAAAAAAGAACCTAAAAGGAACATGACAAATGGTTGTAAGAACCCGAGAGAAGTAGTTATGTATTTAAGTATTCCAGTAAAGGTTTTGGTTTGATCCTCTGACTGACATAATATTCTATATGACATCATGACCCTGAAGCATCAGTGTGTTACTGTTGTAGCTGCTGGAGACACAACCAATATCAGCAGGTGTCCTGACTCCATGCAAGATATATATATATATATATATATATATATATATATATATATATATATATATATATATATATATATATATATATATATATATATATATATATATATATATATATATACATAATATATACATACTCACCGGCCACTTTATTAGGTACACCTGTCCAACTGCTCGTTAACACTTAATTTCTAATCAGCCAATCACACACGGCGGCAACTCAGTGCTTTTAGGCATGTAGACATGGTCAAGACTCCTGCAGGAAGAAAGAAAGAAGAAGGTAAGAGAGGAGGGTAAGAAGAGGGTAAGAAAGGTGATTTGAGTGACTTTGAACGTGGCATGGTTGTTGGTGCCAGAAGGGCTGGTCTGAGTATTTCAGAAACTGCTGATCTACTGGGATTTTCATGCACAACCATCAGAGAATGGTCCGAAAAAGAAAAAATATCCAGTGAGCGGCAGTTCTGTGGGCGGAAATGCCTTGTTGATGCCAGAGGTCAGAGGAGAATGTCCAGACTGGTTCGAGCTGATAGAAAGGCAAGAGTGACTCAAATAACCACCCGTTACAACCAAGGTAGGCAGAAGAGCATCTCTGAACGCACAGTACGTCGAACTTTGAGGCAGATGGGCTACAGCAGCAGAAGACCACGCCAGGTGCCACTCCTTTCAGCTAAGAACAGGAAACTGAGGCTACAATTTGCACAAGCTCATCGAAATTGGACAATAGAAGATTGGAAAAACGTTGCCTGGTCTGATGAGTCTCGATTTCTGCTGCGACATTCGGATGGTAGGGTCAGAATTTGGCATCAACAACATGAAAGCATGGATCCATCCTGCCTTGTATCAATGGTTCAGGCTGGTGGTGGTGGTGTAATGGTGTGGGGAATATTTTCTTGGCACTCTTTGGGCCCCTTGGTACCAATTGAGCATCGTTGCAACGCCACAGCCTACCTGAGTATTGTTGCTGACCATGTCCATCCCTTTATGACCACAATGTACCCAACTTGTGATGGCTACTGCACTAATGCACCATGTCATAAAGCTGGAATCATCTCAGACTGGTTTCTTGAACATGACAATGAGTTCACTGTACTCAAATGGCCTCCACAGTCACCAGATCTCAATCCAATAGAGCATCTTTGGGATGTGGTGGAACGGGAGATTCGCATCATGGATGTGCAGCCGACAAATCTGCACCAACTGTGTGATGCCATCATGTCAATATGAGGAATGTCATTCTGAGGAATGCTTCCAGCACCTTGTTGAATCTATGCCACGAAGAATTGAGGCAGTTCTGAAGGCAAAAGGGGGTCCAACCTGTTACTAGCATGGTGTACCTAATAAAGTGGCTGGTGAGTGTATATATAGTGACAAATCCCCTGTATTTTGGCTGCTGTCTTGACTGTCTAAATAAAATAAAGACAGTAAAACTACATGGCACTAAGTTTTTAGGGTGGCAAATTTGTCAGTGACCCATATACTGAACCATGCATTGTGTGTACCATAAATCCTCCATTTTTCAGATGGACAATTTAAATGTAAATATTTTATAATCTCATTTTTTTTTGTCTTGGAGGGGGTTTATGTAAGTTTAATTTTCAGAAATTAAACCAAAACATCTCCACAAATCATAAATATTCTTCCTCTAATTAATTTACCTGCAAACTCCCCACTGTTAGCTTCAACGTGCTGACATCAATCAACCTTTTGCCTCATTTCCATTCAGTTATTTCCTGTTGATATTCAGACTATTGCCTCCTTCAAAGTCCCTCAGTTTATAATGATTATACACAACCTCTGGAAAAAGACATTTCTGTCCCTTTCTGATACATCATAATGAAAAGGCTACATGGTGTTCATTTGTGTTCTTTTTAGTTTGTTTATCAGAGCAGATTAGCTTTTTTCTCACACATGAATTTATAGGAAAAGAATTTGAAGCACAGGCACCACTGCGCTGCCGTTCACTGTGTAAAGTGCTGGGTCTTATCTGTGACCTTTTCTCGAGCCCATGCTCGTAGATTCTATCTGCTTCATGAAAAAGGGACAAGTGAGCAGTTTAAATTTGAACTGAAATTGCCTTGATATTGTCTTAGCTTTTGGATGGGTTATGCAGGCAGGGAGTGGAGTTGTTTTCTCTTCATCCATTTCTCTTGGGTATTTTTTTCTCTCTGTAGGCAATTTTTCATTCTGCTATCACTGCCTCAGCCTCTGCAACAATTTTTTAGTGCCCTTGACATTCCTTTGTACTTTTGTGACTTTGTACTTCATTGGACAATTTGTAGCAGGTTCACATAATAATCAGTGTTTGAAAGAATCTCCCAGACGGCAGGAACGCTGGACCTGCAGGGAAGATCTACACAGTATTTATTCACAAAACTAGGATGAGATGTTTATGTAATAAAAAGTGTTAACAAGTGTTTCTTATTTCTGAAAAAAAATGTACAGTACTCACCGGCCAGAAATAAATTCTTGATTTCATTCATATCGTGCCGTAAATTACATATATGATGTTTAACCCAGAACTGCAGAAGGTAACGATATGTGGTAAAACACCAGGTCGGATACATTTGTGTGAAAATGTTAGTGAGACAAGATATGCATTTCCGTGACCACTTTCACACCTTTAACAAGAAACTTTTTGTAGCGATATAAACTGACAAACATCATATTGTAATTCATGGCACTATTCAAACTGGATAAAGAATGACTTGTCTCTGCATATTTTTAACAAAATAAGATCCCATGGGTCCACTGCAAGAGGAAGGATTTAGGCTCTCCATTAATTAATTATATGAGTTTCATGATGTTCTTTTTAGTTTAAAAAGGAGACAAATAAAAGCAGAACTGAGTGAGAGCAAGAGAAACAACGGTAGGCAGCGAGGACAAGGACTGTGGAGCGTAAACAGAGAAATAGGAGATGAAAGCTTGAAGATGTTGAGGGATTTTCTGGATGTGATTGGCTGTCTTTGTGGTCTCAGGTTTGTATAATCCCATCCTGTGATGCTTTAATCTCCCTTTTCTTTTGTGGAGAATAAATACCCTCATTACATGGCGCAAAGCTGCTGACTTGTTATAAAAATGGAAATGAAGAGCCAGAAGAAACCCTTTTTTATTAAATCCTTGCCTTCCTACCCTGTCAGGCCACTGGCACCCACACGATTACCACAGAAGATAATCTCGCCACAGTGCGTGGGACCTCAAGGCTCATCGAGGAACTTTGAGGCAAAATAGCAAAGCAAACAATGAAAGCTGTGGATTTGCTCACCCCAGCATCCTGTCAAGATGTGTTTTTGTTGGCTATAATTAAATGGGAGAATTAAACAATGATTGCACACTCTGTCCTCTCCAAAAATCCAGGTTGCTATTGCTTTTTTTTCTTATCTACTGCTTTTTGCAGTCATTCACATTTTTTCTTCTCCTTTAAACAAAACCCCCTCTTTTTATATTTCCTGATCAAAATGAAGCAGGAGTGTGAGCGGCTTGTGGGATGAAGGTCAGAGAACCTTGCTGAAGGGAACGACAGGCTCATTTGCATAATGTTTCATTTCACATCTCTGAGCAGACAACATGAATTGTGAGTGTTAAAGCTCAGCACCTGTGGCCACAAATGCAGATGAGTGCATATATGGTAACATTAGCATTATTATTGATTTCCCGGTTTTCTATTCACATGCTTGAACTGCAGCGCGCCCATTTGCTGGCACATATCTCATTATGGAGTAGAGGTGGGTGATAAATTAATATATTATCAATACCAGAATATAAGATACATTATTGTTGGGAGTTTGGTTAGTGTAATATCAATATTCACTCAGTTCCAGTTCATTAGGTTCACCTACCTACAACTTCTGCAGTCTAATACATCAGCCCTGCAACGAATACTATTCCTTCATAAAGGCAGCTTCTGTTCTTGTTCACTTTAAAAGAGGTTCAAGACTTCAAATTGCTTATTATTATTACTCGTTGCTATTTGTTGCACAATTTGAAAAAAACATGTGATTATATGTGACCATAGGTGGAAATCCCAGAGGGGACATAGGGGACATGAAAATTGTCCCCCCAAAAAACCTTTGCAAATACAAATAAATAATTTTAAATATTAGAGAAATGCCAAATAAACACAAAACACAATCCCCTAAATGTATAACAATCCATTTCTTAATTGTTGAAAAATTATAACTCCCTTATTCCTCAAAGCTGTTTGGTCCAGATGCTGTTTTCCAGTGGGTCCGTGGCTAATGGCACATTTTGACAGTCAGCTAGCAGCTAGCTACATGGAAGAAACTAATATGTAGAAGCCAGTAAGTCATTTATTACATCCTGTTTTTACCAGTCTGCTGGTCAATCAGCTCATTTGCCTTATGTATAAATATAAATAAGTAAGGATCATTGCTATAACTATTATTATTACTTTTAATAACATTGTTTAAAACATTTGAACATGTTGAGACCTGTTACAAAGGAATGTTAGAGAAGAAGACAGGATCAAATTATTATGGTAGTTTGGCCCATCAATGAAATAGGATTTTCACCCCGTATGTGACTAATTAAGATTGGTTGACTGAATGCTTGAGTTCTGGGGAAAGGTCATAGTTTAGTTGCTGTTTCCATTTTCAAGAGCACAGCCTCCCTAATTTTAACCGAAGCAGCAGCAATGATTAGTTGTTTAATATTCATTATTCATTATTCAGTCATCTTTGATAGTAAACTTAAATCTTTGGTTTGTGTATTGTATTGGTCATTTAAGATTGCATCTTCAAATTTCAGAAAATGAACATTAAAATTCTTATTCATTTTCTGATATTGTATAACACAAACAACTATTTAATTAATTGAGAAAATAATTAACAGAAGAATTGATAATGAAAATAATCATTGGCTGCAGTCTTAATAATAACCAAGTGGTGTAAGTGACTGACCATAGACATAAAACAATAATCTCCAGTCAAATTTTTGCAGATACATAAAGTGTCAACTTAGATTTATATTTTTTTAATAATTCAGAGACATTTTTTTTATTATTAATTTTACCTTTGAACAGGTTCTCAATGTTTGTTACCATTCTGCTATAAGACTATATGGCATTTTATAATAGAATACTTTATTTATTCATATCCTTATTAGGAACCTTTTGTTATTTTTGTCCAATACATATTGCAGTATTGCAGTATACGGGCCATGTTCTCTCTGTAATCAGTGCAATTCCTAAAACGGCTTCAATATTCTGCCAGGGGGTTATGGTATAAAGCTGTTCCACATTAGCCCTCTATATTCATGATCTGAATGGCAAAATTTATTCATGTTGAATCTGCCTCCCAGGAGGAAAAAGGTTTAAAAGGCTGTGATAGCTACACTAGTCCATTACTGCAGCGGAAATGAAAGAGATACGCTGACTCCTCTATAGGCGTTTAAATTTATGTGAGAGAGGTTTATTGATCTACACAAACTCATCAAGTGGGGTTTGTCTTCCACTGTTTACATGCACACACTCATTTGTGCCTTTATGTTGATTATGAGAAGTTCAGTAAGCTGTTTAAATGCATTGCAGTAGAAGTTTCACCCATTCAATCATCCAGTTGCCGGTTTTTAATTCAATAGGTTTGTCTTTTATATAATTGCTGCCCTATAGCACTCAACTTGTGCCAATCATTCCCCTTCTGAAATGTTATTATTTCCCTGCCTGCAACTTCCAAGAAAATTATCCAGCACCAATGCTCGAGGGAGGAAAGATGGATGTAAATACTGATAGCAGCTGTAAAAATTAACAGCCCGACGTGTCACAATCTGTACAAAGTGTTTAATAAACGGCAGCGTCTCCATGTCTTAATGCTGGTGTTAATCCCCTGAATATGGCCCTAATTGATGCAGCATAATCAGATTAACATGTCCACGTGACTGACAGCGAACTACCTCACCATTCTCATAATTGCATTAACATCAAAGCATTAGCATGGAAAAAACATACAGATTTCTGCTCTATTGGAGTGGGTGAAAGAAAATGCCAAGCTTTACCTCCCACAGCAGGTTTCACCCTCAAGCAGGTTATTATGCAACAGAAAGTGGACCAGCTATAATAAAACAGTCTGAGTGTCAAGATTATGGCCATCTCGCTTCATTATTGTCTTTTCTTTTCCTTTTCCAAGGTGAGCGAAGCATAGTCATTTGTAATCATTGAGGCTTCAGAGACTGGTAGAAGAAGACAAGGGTGCTTAAAGACCCTTTCACCCTCTTGTAAAGGTGTGTTGTTTTTTTCTCCATTACAGCATGACCAGAGACGGCAGCGTCCCCACTCACACTCAATATAATGTTGTTACAGGGAAAACTGTATGCAAGAAGGGATGTAAAACATGAGAAATGCTTCACCTTACAATAAACACTCTGCTTGTTGTATAGGCACTTTCTGAAGTGACCCAGGTTGGACCACTGGTTCTCACTGGACTCTGCTGGAGTTTATTCTAGTGTAGTCTTGTCTGTTATTGTCATGATCTGTCAGTGTCTGGTTTCTTTTTGTGTTGGGGTTTTGGTTGTTTTCCTGTTTCCAATGTTGTTAACTTCTTATCTTGTTTTGATAAGGTTTCTCTTTATGCCTCTTGCCATTTTTACCTTTTTTTTTCGTGCCTTGGGTGATTGTCTAATGTGCTTCATCTCTGTCTTGTCTCACTAGTCGCTAATAGTACTCTCTGTATTTAAGTACAGTTCTGTTCTGCCTCTGTGTTGTTTGATGTGTGTTATCCTGCTGTATGTGGTTTTGTACCTGTTTTGTTTTATTTTGTCATGAAATTCCCTGCACTTCATCCTGTCTGCCTGCTCTCCTCTCTGTGTCTGCGTCCACCTCCTCATCACATCTTGACAGTTCGAGCCATAGGGTTGCACATACAATATAACACAGAAAATAAGTTCAGAATTTAATAAGAACTGAAAACAGCTGATTTTGGGGTGTGCAAAAATAGGGCAGGAAAGTGTCTAAAATTGTTTTTTATGTCCACCAATGGAGAATCCAGCTCAGGTTGCCTTGTGTTAATTAACCTGTGGCCAATCAAACATCACAGGACCTAGTGAAAGGATTTATGCAACTGTTCCATGCTTGTGGTTTAGTGAAGATGAAGAAGATGAAGTTAATCTCAGTGTGCACTGACAAACAGTGTTGGGAGTAATGCGTTACAAAACTAATAAAGTAGTGTAATGCATTGATTTTTGCTGTAACACAGTAATGTAAGGCATATCAGAAAATGATGATATTTTACTCATGTACAAATGTCAGTAACACGGATTACAATGTGTATTTAACATGGATTGTAGTGTTTTTTTTCTTCATACAAATTCTCTAAAATCACTGTAAAATCAGCATCAGTGAAATGTTTTCACTTCCTTTTCGTTTTAGTACATGTTCATTACTTTATGTTTGTGAAAAATAAGGATTTGAAGAACATCATAGGAAAATGTATTTTGTGTGCTACATTTAAAGAAGTGTCCACTTCCTGAAATAGCACCAGTAATTTAACATTTTCAGAGGTGCCATAGTAACATGAAGTTAGCAAGGAAGCAAACGGAGCATGAGAGTGGAGTTAAAAAAAACAAAACAGCCTAGATTAACGTTCTTCTGCTCTGAGATTCTTCAGCATCAAGAGGTTAGGAGACTTGTGTCGGAGGATGTTGTTGAAGACATGAGAACCACTTTCAACAATGGAATCACCAGCTTTTTGAAAACTTGTCAGCAAGATCCATGATGTGACTAGCAGCAATGTGAGCTATATTTAGATTACCCGATCCATATTTCTAGTTATTTTAGTGAAATTAACATAAAAGTGTTGCAATAGTAGTGTAATGCCTTACATTTTATATACAGTAATATTGTAATGTAATGACTTACTTGAAATGACAGTAACAAGTAATAAATAACACGTTACAGTTTTGAAGTAACTTACTCAACACTGCTGACAAACCTGTTGTCAACACTGGAGAACATCGTTGATTCCTTTTGTGTATTCTGTGAACCACCTACATTCTGGATAACTGCAACAACTGGTCCATATCTTATATATATATATATATATATATATACATATATGAGTCATCAATCAAACTATTGTCAAGTTGCTTTTATTTACAGAAAGGAGGTGCAAAACAAACTGCAAAAATGAAGAACTGTGAGCAGAAAGGCGTTGCTTATGTTAAACTAAGATTCACAGCATCAGATGGTCTCTTGGAGACAGGAATCTCTGTTACCAGCCAGTCAGATTCAAGTGGCAAGAAGTGGTGACAGTGGCCCTAAACCATATCTGCACAGAGTGTTTTTGTTATTTCCAAGCCAACGTGCTTGATATTGGCAATATTTTACAGTTCACCTCGCTCAGGTTCCAGCAGGAGAATCTGACTATTTCTAGATGCGAAGATGAGGTCAGGGTTACTATTGGACAGTCGACTCTACTGGTGCACAGCGAGGACAAATACAGGAAGGAGACTGTGTCACATGCTGATATTGAAGTGGCCGGGAATGATACGTCGAGAGCTCTAATTCATATGTTTTTAAGCAGATATGAATGCATGAAAGTCACGTGATCACTTCTTGAAATGAAATTCCACAGTTTTGGCATCACAATGCATATTAGTATACTTGAGAAATAAAAGGCCAGCATATCTGTTGACAGAGACCCACTTTAAGAGAGTGGATCCTTTTAAAGCGAGCTAAAAAACATTTGGCAGGCTCCTCTGTGCATGACCTCGTCAGTGTAGTGACGACAAGCAATCCCTGTATTTACTCAGAAAGTCTTTCTGGTGTCCCTCACGCTCTTTGAAAATTGCTGCAAAACACAATCCGTGCTCACTTTGCAGCAAATTCCTGACTATCTATTAAATAGGGAACAATGAGGGAGGGAATGATTTCATGATTTATGTCTACTCTGGTCTTGTCTTTTCTGTTGTGCAAAGGAGCTTCCAGTTTACTGTTTAATTCTATATTTTATTCTCCACAAGAGAAGTTTATTCTGGCATTTAGTCAGGGATAATTCTGACTGCAGCAGCAGTCATTTGCCTTTGTGTGTGTGGGGGTGTTTGTTAGTGACACAAGAAGAAGATATTAGAGAAATTGACGTACATTTAGCTGTTCTTTCTACCAGCCTTTGTGTGTTAATCATGCGTATTTTGCCAGCATCTGCCATGAAGCATCTTTTTCCCCCCTCTGCTCATTATTTTGTGACGCTGGCCTCAGCCTTTTACTGTAAGTGCACCCATCGCTTGAATGCCGACTTCTGTACAGCTCGTTTGTTTTCTGATCACAAGAATGTAGCTTCATCAAAAGCTGTTTGTGGGGCACTGACGACTCCTGTTGAAATATCTACCTGTCATATTTTAGTTTAACTGCACACTTTTGTGCACACAGGGCTAAACTGGTGATCTATTGGGAAACACTTAAAGCGATCATCTGTTCTTATTTTATCATCCTCTTTCAGCAATGAATTTCCAGGCGTCTCATTTAATACAGACTACTACGTGAAGAAATTCTTCCCTAAGACAAAAGTGGCTGCAAGTACTGCTGCAGTAATTTTTAGAGTTTTCAAAAAAATTGAGCAGAACAAGATAATAAGGAAAACTTCCTCTCAGAATTATCATTTAAAGACAGACAATGTTAGTCTGAATAGTTCTTAAGTTGTCACACTGTTGGCACATCTGTTGTAAACACCTGTATGATGATAACAAGAGTCCCTGAGCCAAAGCTTCGAGAGTTAACCTTTAATGTGTGTTCATATTTTTGTTTATATTTTGCCTGCTTTGGTGGATGTTTTATTAATTGAAGTGTTACTGAATTTAATAGATACTACCGATTTAAATAAACATATCTTGTATCTTAAATAGAAGTGTGTTGTTATTTGTATAAACTTGTTAAGGAAGTCAGCTTTAAGATCTTTTCTTATAATATTAATTTAACTATATATATATATTGATATTTTTAGTGGACACCCTTGATAAAGTGAAGATTGTATTCACTAGTTGGTTCCTAATATCAGATACCAATAACGGTGCCCCAATATTATGAATTCCTATTAATAATTACAATGACTTTAATAATTAATAATTGCATTTAATAACTAGTAATTATTGCTAATAAACACCAAACCAACACCTCATAAAGCACAATGGCCTCACAGGTTCAGTAATACATTTAAAAAAAATACATGTATTGGCTCATATGATTATTTATGACAAATTCAAGCTCAACAGGTGACAGGCACATAGACACATAAATGTTTCATTACTTCAGACCTGATTAAAGAAAACTCCCTGGATCCCTCACTTAAAAAAGCAAATCACACATTGTAATTAACTGTAAAAAAAACTCACATGGGAGAAAAGGCTCCCACGAACATCCCTGTGTCCTCTGCATGGGTTAAAACAAGATAATACAAAAATAAACAAACAATAAATAAAGTGAGCAGGAAACAGTGGGAAGGGAGTATACGAAAGAAAATGACTTTGGCTCTTTGGCCATCATACAGGTTGTGTATATTGGATACGGTCATGGCTCTCCGTATAAAGTGAATGGCTGCCATTGGATGTGATCTGAATTTTTTCACACAGAGTCATGAACGTCCCAACTGACCTGGGGGCTGTAGCCACATTTAGCTGTTAATGCTGCTGCTGCAAATGCTAATGCTAATGTTGCTGCTCCTAATATTGCTACTGTGCATAGGTTTGTACAGGTTTCCCTCGCACACTATCAAGCATGGTTGCTGGATAGTTTGGGGCTATCAAGACTACTGCATTAACATTGGAACCACTGAATTCATACATACATGCTGCAGTGCAGTCACTGCAAGGACCCTTTGGTTGCTGAAGGTCTGATGTTATCCTGGTTCACCTGGAAGCTGCAATGTATTCTGTCTCCTCATCCTCCACATACACCACAATTCAATACATTTCTGTTATTCGATTTGATGTCATACTAGGCTTTTCCTGTTCGAATGTATTTTTTCCATCCTGTGCACACCTCATCTGTTGCAGGGATATCTCCTCGTTTCTCTTCCTGAGGTTTCTTCCTCTTTTTTTCCGTGTTAAAGTTTTTTTTTTTTTAGGGAGTATTTCCTTGTACGATGTGAGGGTCTCAGGACAGGAGAGGTTGGATTCCTGTTGTACAAACTGTAAAGCCCATTGGGGCGAATCTTTTTATTTTTGATTTTGAGCTATAGGAATAAAAATGATTTAAATATCCCAGAAACTGCTGCCACAGCACCAGACATATCGTGCTGATCTTTGAAACATCCAAGCAGATCGTCTCTCTTCACCAATTCACATTGACAGTAACTAACCTAATGTTGTTACCTAACTTGCTGCCAAACTACAGGTGAGGCGAGAGGTCGTCATGACAGAACCTGCATTAACGGCAGCGAAACAATTAGTGTAAAGTTTAACAGCCCGGTCTTTTCTTCATTCTGCGGACAAACACAAGCGAAAACCTCACATCCTTGGTAGGAGTAATAAATGAAATGACAGAGCGAGGGATGGATGACTGGATAGGTCAGTAATGGCCAGAGAATTCCAGTGTGGTGTTAGCAGCAGCAGAGTGTTGCAAGGCTTTTTTTTAATGCTTCTGCTTCTCTGTCTGGTTCCCCTCCAGTTCACTCTGTGTGTGAGGGGCTTTTACTCCCTATTTGTCAGTGCTGTAAATTGTTTCTGTCAGCTTAGATAAACGGACCCTTGGGTTCGTCCATCTCCCCTCCACACACACACACACACACACACACACCTTTACACACACTGAAATCCCCTGCCACACACACATATAGATTATGCTGTAATCAGCCAGTAAGGTTTACTTTTCCCTCCCTTGTTTGAGGCTTGTTTACTTGTTTCCCACACTATTAATATTCCGCCCTTCTGCAGGGTATCAAAAGGTTCACCTTCCTGAAGCAGATGAGGATGGATTTTATTTATTTAGGATTTACCAGTGATGTGGGAATGTATGCGTAGAAAAGGCTCTTAAAGGATTGCGAGGTCACCTCCAAAAATTACATGGAAGATAGTGAAATGTAGTTTGTCGCGTGATAGGAAATGTCTTCATGGAAAATTGAGGGAGATCAAGAAAGAGAAAAGGCACAACACTTAAAAATCTCATCACAGCTGAATCTGGGTCTAGCACAGAGAAAACGGAGAGAGCATGAGGGATGGAGAATATACCAACTGGAAGTATCCTTCAGTTCCATCATTTTCAGCCGAAATTGATTTTCTTTGAACAAGGATATCATCTTGCTTCATGGTTTGTTGCCATAAACCATTGTGCAAACTGATTCAGTTCTCTTCTGATACAGTGCGATGGCAGTGATAATTCTTTTTTTTCCCTTTTTCTATTTGTATTAGACAGTTGTGTTCCCTGTTGATTTGATATAATGAGACGAAGCAGCATTTTTCATGTTTGCTGAAGCATTTAGCTTCTCTCCCAGATGTCAACAGCAACAAAGCAACAAAAGAAAACTGTGCAAGAGGTAGATAATAGTGCTCTGACGTAAATTAAATCTAATATGGAGTAAATATATCAACAATATTTAAGGAAGGGAAGTGGCATGTCAATGCACATTGTAAAAGTGCCTTTAGACCATAACTATTTAACAATGCATCAGATACAAGCCCTCTCACATCCTGCTTTTGGCATTTCCACTTGAATATCATTGAAGAAGAGAGAGAATGGATGAGAAAAGGAATGGCCATAAATAAATAATGTCAACAGCATTGTACAATAATCTCTTTTCTGGGATCAACAGGAAACAGGAACCTCAGTACAAAGATGACAGGGGCGATTGTCTCTCAAATTGCTTAGCCCATTATTTCATGACTCTATTGTGTTGCTTTGATTTCGCTGAATGAAGGCGGCTTGCCTTCGTTCATTAATGCTTTATTAATTAACACAGAGTTTTGAAAACACAACCGCTGGAAGGAAAAAGGGTCAGCCATAACATGATAGCTAGAGGACGCAAGTATTCCTCATCACCAGGTCCCTCGCTGAGCTTCTCGCAGAGGTATCATATTAGCATTGTTCACCACAAGCATCAAAGCACTCAGTAACAGAGGTCTTCACCAGACAGGAAGTACCTTCTGTTTCTGGAGGACTGAATTTAAAGGGATGAAAGTGGTGTTTGTTGTCTTTAGAGGGAATAGCTTGGCTTCTCTTTGTTTTTTATGTCACTGCTTCAGATTCACTCTCATGAATACTTATAGTTGCTATATACGGATACATGTAGAGGCTCATGCATGCATACATACAGCCTCTAGGTCCACTAAAGATGAAGCCTGGCTAAGTGTATTTGCATAGGTGGATGGGAATCTAATAACTATATTATGCAACTAAATCACTGCTGTTCTGCCTGCAGAGATAATCAACTGCTGTCTTCTTCATGTAGTTGTTAGGTTTTGTCTTGAGGGGGTAAGACTCAACGTGTTCTGCCTGTCTCTTTGTGACTGTTTCTGCTGTGGTGTCCTCTACCCCCTCAGACACAGACTGCTAGAGTTAAAATGAGCTATGAATTGAAAAAAGGTGTGAATATTGAGTCCCACGGCGACGGGTCATTACAGTGAACATGTCAAGGTTTTTCTTCCATCTCCGTATCATATGACTTGTCCTATTAAAGAAACCCCAACAATCATCTTCTGCCTGTTCAGAGGATGATATATTGTGTATGTAGGTCAAGATATTATCTGGATGTGTCCAAACCCAAAGTTCAGTAACTACTATAGTTCGACTTTGTTTACACTGTCTCTCAAAAATATCTGCTCCAGTGCAGCTCTGGTCATCATCTTCATAGCCTGAAGTGTGAACATGTTCTTATCTCGTCCAATCAAATATCCTGTCCAAATATCACTAGATAGTTGCAGACTTTACATCACTTTCCATATACTAAACATGTTTATTTTCAGTATAGCTACTGAGGTTAATATAAAAGAGTATTCTCAAAGAACAAAAGATGCAACGATTTAGCATAGGCTGACGGTTGAGTGCAATAAACTACTAGAGCTGAAACAATGAGTTGATCAATTGTAAATAACTATAATAAAAATTATTGGGCAACTATGTTGATATTCAATATTCAATTCAAAGTTGTGAAAAATAAAATATTACTGGGTCTAGACCACTGCTTCTTCACTGATCGGTCGCAGATGTGTTAAAAACCTTTATTTTGAAATAAATCTACAGATTTACTGATAGTGCACATTTTATTTTGAAGGACGTCACTCTCAGCATTGCCATGACAGTAACATGGCAAATACAACAAGGACTATGTTTGTCCTTACATTAAGGACAAAGAGACAGAAACATTCCTCCTGTAATTCAAGATGTGCTGATTGTTCATTTGATGAGCATCATCACTTTAAATGATCTTTAAAGGCAGTAACTCAAGCCTTTTTATCTCATTGGGTTTTTAGCCCTTTTTAACACTGCATGAAATATTGTGTATTACTGCACTAGCATTGAAGTGAAATATCATTAAATTTAAGTGGCTCCAGACTTAATATCTGAGAAGAAATGTGGGTCCTGAGGGTAAATCAGTTGAGAACCACCAGTCTTGACAAAAGAATGAATTTGATGATGTCACATCAGGCTCCATATTATTCAAAGAACCATTTTACTTCATGGCCTTGCTACTACAAAGAAACAACTTTAAATATACCAATATACCGTGTGTTTGTCCTGTTTCACATTTTTGATACTATATGATACTCAAGAGTTAAACTAAGACCAGATTCAAATGAGGGGTGGGCTGACGACCCTTGAGGTTTTTTTTAGGGCAGTGAACTGAGTGAGATCTATTGACTGGTAGCTGGGAAAGTGGAGGAGACCTAGGGGGCCACTTCTAATCCAAACTGACCTCCTCTTATCACGCACAGCCAAGGTCAAGAGTCTAATGAGGATGGGACACCATTAGAGCAATTAGACAGAACTACCTTGTTTCTGGGGCATGCAGAGCCATGGGAGAGAGAAGGAGAGGGAGAGGACGACAGGACGAAGTTTACAGCAAGAGACAGACGGATGAACTGCCCGGCAGCTGCCTCTCTTGCTCTCTGGGTCTGTCTTTCTCCAACCCCCCCCCCACCTCTCCTGAACAAATGCAGGGTGAGTAATACTTGCTCAGGAAACAGCATTGTGTTGCAACAGTGACACTTAGTGGCAAAGACGTGTCTGCAGGCATTTTTACACCAACAGCAGTGGTCTGTGAAACAAAGCTCTGGAACTTCACAAAAGCATTTATATCAATTTAATTGGATAATTTGCTCCTTCAGGATTACATACAGTACAGTGAATTTGGGTGAGAAACACTTACATAACCTTAAACCTGTTGACAAGAAAATATCAGGGGACATATTAAAGGTCCCTTATTTGGCACTTTTCCTTCCATTTTTTGACTGTATAGTTGTGACATCATAAGTTGACCAACCTCCTGACAGCTGGTTTTGAGCCATAGGTTCTGAATACATGCTATGAACTTTGTGCATTTTCTCTCTGGACGTATTTTGAAGCATGCAGAATTCATTTCAACACCTTAACCTTTTTATGATCAAGAGAAAAGAAAATTTCAGGACCTTTAAAGCTAAGAAATGTCTCAATCTGACTCTATAACAGTGAACCAAAGTCGAATCTTTAAAAACTCCACTGATAATGAATCATCGTTAATTGAATATTTGTGTTTTTTTGACTGTGGGTTTGGATAAAACAAACCATTTGAAGACTCCATTTTCTGATGTGTTGCGCACTAATTGCTTATTCGGATAAATAATCACTAGATTAAAGGATAAACTCGGTGAAAGTCAATGCTTTTTTGCTGTCAACAAATCCCTTGTGCAAAAGCCAAGCCAAAAATTACCTTCCTACTTACAAGTAGTGTGTGTGTGTGTGTGTGTGTGTGTGTGTGTGTGTGTGTGTGTGTGTGTGAGCTTCAGTACTCACAGATCTATAGAAACTACTTAAAGGGCTATATGTAACTTTTGGAAATATTTGTGAAGCAATTTATATACAGTATATTAATCATCTTTTAGTGACCATGAGTTGAAATGTAACGTAAGACCTTCCCATACTCTCTCGGTGGACTAAACATCCTGTAAACTGAAACAACCTGCAGAAACAACTAGAAACAACCTGCAGATATTAGCTCTTCATCTAATGAGTCGGCTAGCTGCCGCCGTCAACCACAACACACATTCACAACAGAAGCAATGATGAGTCGTCTACCCCCAAGCAAAAACACACACACACAAAGCTAAATCAAACAACAAAGGAGCAGAAAACAAGCTCTAAAGCAATAGCAGAACATTGCTTCCTCCTTTTTGTTTCCTCTGTTGGTTTCCCACAGTGGTAATAAGCACATATATGTATGTATGTGCATGCTATGAATGTGAGGCAGTGATCCTAGTGGTCTGATGCTAGAAGCTGTTACTGAGCCACAGGTAAAGCTGTTCTGGGTGGTTGGTAGAGATGAGCAAGTACACCATTGTCTGTATCTGTGTCTGTTCAGCCAAGTAAACTACTTATCTTTATCTGTATCTGGTAGGTGGAACCTTACAAATGGGTGGGGCTTGGCAGAAGGGGGTATTTTAATCCGGGAATGGATATGGTTGCTATATTTATTGTCTATTAGAAAACTATATATATATATATATATATATATATATATATATATATATATATATATATATATATATATATATATATATATATATATATATATATATATATATATATATATATATATTATTAGCTGCTCCCATATTACCTGAGTAATATGGGAACAGGAAGAATGATTCCCACCTTCTGTGATGTGGACATTGAGCTCCAGAGCAGACCCATTTTTATTAGGGAGCATGATTCCTTCCCCATTTTTTCCAAAGTCAACTATTGGATTTTTAATCTTGCTGACACTCAGGAATAGGTTATTATCCTGATACCAGTGGGCCAGGTCCTCTCCTTGCTTCAGGTAGGCTGAGGTCTTCTATAATCAATTATGAAAATAATTAGTTGCAGGCTTGAACGTTTCAAAAAATAAATAAATAAACAGGACAGGAAAAAAGCACAATCTCTAGAGGCTTAAACTATAATGAACCAAAAAAACAGCTAATGACTTTGCGTAACTAAAGTGTATGTGTCTGAAGTTGGGTCTCATAATAAATTATTGATTACTCTGGCTTATTATTCACTATATGAAACTCCATGCAAGTTAAGCTCCTTTCACACATTGTTCCTAGTAAATTACTTTTCCAGGCAGCACAGATGCAACTCCATTTCTTCATTCATATATTTATTACAATTCATTTAAGGGACTTATCCATCTATTTTCTGTTTTTTTTTTCAAGTCAATACATTTTCTGGTGATTGATTCCATGACTAATTGGCTCAGTCCTAAACCTCTGACTGTCAGGCTGTTGTGATTGGAGTCCATGAGATTTCTTTTCTGACAGGATTGAATGTTTTGCAGTATCATTTCAGGGGACTCACATTTCTGAACAAGTTGGATGAAAATTGAAAAAAAAGAAAAAAAAACAGTCCTGCCAGAGGGATGAACCACACTCACTCAGGGTAGTGGTGGAGAAAACGATGTTTGCAGTCTGCTATTATGGACAATGTCCTCCACCCTCTCGATGATAAAATGTCAATGCAATGGATCACTTTCATTCGGTGGTTCTTTCCACTGAGGCGTGCCAAGAAGTACTTCAGGTGTCCGTGTAACTGCCCTCCACTATGACGCCTCCTGCCTCAACAGCACCAGCCGCTAGCCCTTCATTTACCTTCATCCACTTGGCTGCAGTCTGCCCTGTGTGCCTATTTCCCCAGTAAGCACACACATACACTCACATGCACGCATGCACACACACACAAGCAAAGGTTACACAAAGCCTCTTCACTCCCAGAACACAAGCTCCAGCCACATGTTTTGGACTTAATGATGCTCTTTGTTCTTGTTTTGTCCTTTTTTGTATTATCCTTTGTGTATTTTAAGCCCCTCATGGAAATAATTCACTCACATAATAAATAATTTATCTTCTCTTTCATGCACTCACATAGTTAGTCCATCCACTCCCTGTGTTGCCCATTAGGAGGCACATCTACAAACAATACCAATAGCTCTGCCATCATTCATTCTCTGATTCTCATCTATAACACTGTCCTTGTTTTTTTTTTGTTTTTTTTATCTGCTCATTGTCGGTGAAGTTCTTTGTCACAGTGGGTTTTTCTTCTCAAAAAAATTGATGTCAAAATAGATTTGATTTGATCTGTTCTTCTATTTGTCTGAGGTTGTGTGCAGGTTGTTATAAACATTATTTTTTCCGTGTACTGTAGCCCAGCTCTGTCTCATCTCTTTCTTCAGCCAAAGCTGGCGAGGAGGAGCCACACGGCGTCTGTCTGCTGCTCCAATCAGCTGTTAATCTGTGCATATCACAGAGAGATATGCCAATATGCCAGTTAAATCAGGTATCAATCAGAATTACAAGCTGTTTATGGATTATTTTTCCTCATTCTATTCCTCATTCCATCATACCTGAAGTAGCAATCCTATCTAGTCTATCTACATTATTTGACTTTAAATTGTATCATTTAGACTCTGAAAATACAAATGTGTTGTATGAGGATGTGTGTGTGTGTGTGTGTGTGTGTGTGTGTGTGTGTGTGTGTGTGTGTGTGTGTGTGTGTGTGTGTGTGTGTGTGTGTGTGTGTGTGTGTGTGTGTGTGTGTGTGTGTGTGTGAGCTTCAGTACTCACAGATCTATAGAAACTACTTAAAGGGCTATATGTAACTTTTGGAAAGATTTGTGAAGCAATTTATATACAGTATATTAATCATCTTTTAGTGACCATGAGTTGAAATGTAACGTAAGACCTTCCTATACTCTCTCGGTGGACTAAACATCCTGTAAACTGAAACAACCTGCAGAAACAACTAGAAACAACCTGCAGATATTAGCTCTTCATCTAATGAGTCGGCTAGCTGCCGCCGTCAACCACAACACACATTCACAACAGAAGCAATGATGAGTGTGTGTGTGTGTGTGTGTGTGTGTGTGTGTGTGTGTGTGTGTGTGTGTGTGTGTGTATCTTGCTAGAGGTGAGTTATTTATGAGTGAGTTGTGCTATCAGATCAAATGGTTGTATGAGAATGCCTTTCCATAATGCTGGTTCTTTAGGGATCTTGAAGGGTCAAAAAACAGGGTCAGGGTCAGTGGTATATATAGATATATATAGATATATGACAAGATCTTTTTTTCCTCTTTTTTTTCCTTTTCATTATTTATTTCTATTATTTGTTTGTCTTGCTCAACCCATTAATATAGGGTATATTATTATATTATATTGTACCCCTATTTCTAAATACATTAATTAAATACAATAAATAAATCAGTCAACAATGATACAATAGCACATATAGAAAGTGACAAAAAAATTGAAAGCTGATTATTATTTTGATCAATATCAAGTTGTCATAATGAAAATATCTCAAACAATGTCAATTTCACATTAATGACATAATTTACTGAGACTTAATGTCAACACTGACAAATATTCATGAAGCCACCTTTTTGACATTGTTACCCATCTGAGTTTAAAGGTCCAGTATGTTACTTTTCACACACACACATTTTAGAACTTGGTCATTTTTTTTACATTCTTTAACTGAATGAAGAATTTTAGTAATCGGATATCTGAATCTTAAGATATCAGAAACAAACTAGGCAAACATTAGTGGATAACAGCACTGAACAGCAGTGGAGAAACAAGAAACTGCTTTGTTCAGAGAGAGTGACCTCTGAGAATAATTAGGTCCCAGTAATAACCTTCTAATGATGAACACTGAAGGAATCATAACCTAAGACAACAACTCCCATGATCCCACTCTACTTCATGATATCATCAATGCTGTTTTTTCTTATTGTTTTGACTGAGAGACACCTAGCAGCAGAAAAGTATGTGTAAGGCTGAGGAAGAGTTGAATGTCTGTACCAGATTTACCAACATAACTGTACCAACATTTCTCTCGAAACAGAATGTCAGTGGAAAGTCAGAGGATCATCAGAGTCACTGATTCTGGTTTCAGGGTACCATGAATGTTCAAATATTGGATATGATACGTTTCTACAAAGCGATAGACACAACAGAAAGACAACATTGTGTGGATAAAAAAATAAACATCAAGCAGAAAAGCAGCTTGATTTCAAATTCAGCATGTTTCATATTAATAACATTGTGTAAAACGGGATTCACACACAGTCCTGTTCATCCAGATGTAATGTGTTAATACATCAAACTATCTGTCTCCAGCTTTTCATCTCTGTATTTTTGTTCACTTTAGCCAGTCTGCTGCATCTTAAACCAAGTGCCATTGGGCCAAAAACCTGCATCAAAAAGGCAAATGACAGAACAACAGACTGTCAGAGATGGTCCTGTTCAGTTAGATGGAGCATGTGAAGAACTATGTGTCTGATCTGAATTAGCTGTGTATGTGATCAGTGGCAACTTTTCATGCCAGTGCATCAAACACTGTGATATTCATATGTTGCATTGAAATGTATGAGATGTGACAGTCGCAATGGGGGATGAGTTAATATGTCCTCAGCCTGAGTGGCCTGAGGCTTTACTGGAAGTCAATGCTGACTTTTCTATCATTTATTGATGCAGTGACAAGTGATCAGACCAGCACCAGGTCCTAGGAAGTTGTGAAGCACCTTTTCACATTTCGTCCCCTGGAACCCTGGAACTTTTCTTTTTTGTCTACCCATTTTGAAAATGTATCTTTTTAGGCATATGGGCAACAACCTTACAATTTCATATATTTACCTATACATAGCTTTCTCTTATATATTCCTGACTTTATTTAATTGATGGATGTTCAACCGAATAAATCTGTCTCCTCTGTAATCATCATTTTTTCCTCCTGATGATTCTGAAATCTGCTTCCCCTAACACATTTGCACAGGAAGAATCCAGGTGGTGGGTAGTACCAGACGTTCCCCAGGGCAACAACCAGTGCTGAAGCTATAGACAGCCTCTCAACATCTGTGGAGGTGTGCTGACTGAACAGAGACAATGCTCCACAAAGACATAACATTAGCCTCACGTTAGTTGTTGTTACATCTGGGTTTGCCTGTGAAACAGTTTATATGACACTGAGAGGATTATATATCTGTTTCCTCTGCAGGAGATTGTTCCTGTCTGTCAAAAGTGTTTCAGTAATATTTATCTGTGTGTTTTTCTGTGTCCAGCTGGCCATGGGCTGTTAAACTATAGCCGTGTATCGCTCCAGCTCATTGGCCTTTGCCTTCCACAGTCCTGGCCCCGCGTGTTTTGGCAACCATTCAGTCCACGTTACACTTCTCGAATTAACATTTTATATGATGGCAACATAATGTGGGTGTCTGATACCGCTTGCCAGAACAGAAATTAAGCAAGCTGGCACTGACTGCACCGTTAGCTCTCTCTCTTCTCTCCCATTCTGTCCCAATGCAACAACCTTGAACCAGTTTGTTAGCATCCCAAATGAACAGCAACGGTGTTGAGATATGAATAGCATAAATAAATGAACAAGCAAACAAACCGGCACAAGGCTGACGTCGCTCTAGTGGCAATCTAGGGCTTGCACTCCCTGTGTAATGATCTGCAAATAGCTGGCTGCTGAGATAAAATTCAATTGAAAGTACAAACTGCCACTGCCGGCCACATGGCAAATAGGCTGTTATTATGCACCTGGTGAAATCCAAATACATCAAGTCAATAGGACTGCTGGGTAACAATCACAACCTCATGCTCTGAATTTTTGCCTCCTTGCAAGAGTCTTGTCAAGGAACAGTGTCGCAAAAACCAATGAGTCTATTTGTGGGGTTATATAATACTACTATTTATAGTGGGGGAACTCCAAGCATCTTGATGAAATGGAAATGATGAGCGTCCTATAAACTACCTTGACTGATTCATTCAGGCTGCCTCTTTGAACCCAGGGATCCTTGTATCCATTTTATCTCTCTCTATTTAAAGGCTTACTGTGATCTTGAGGTTAGAAGTAAAGGAAACATGGGTGTACTCCACTGATCCTGGACCAATCTCCAGAAATCTTTCAAACTTCAGGAACTCATCTCCATTATTGATTTTAAAACTTAACTCATAGTTGTTTTAGTGTCCAATTTTGGAAAGTATAAGTTGTGCTGTAACATGATCATTCCTCCTCAGGATGGACCTCCACTTACCACCTTCTCTGCCCCTATCCAGCCTCTTTTCTTTTCATAGGGCTCTGAATGTCTGATTCTAGAACCAGTGTTTTTTTTTTTTTTGTTCATATATTATATATATATATATATATATATATATATATATATATATATATATATATATATAGTCACTGCCATATTGGTATATTGGTCAGGCCTTGCTCGAAAAAGAGATTATTTGATTTTAAGATTGATGCCTGGTTAAATAAAGGAAAATAAATAATAAAAATAAATAGTTTTCACTTTTATTCATTGGAGAATTCACAACATGCACATTTTTAAAAAATGGTGAGAATTGATGCATCAAAAGCAACAAAACCACCAAATACCATTAAAAATACCATTTTTTTTAAATAAAGCAAATTTCTAAATAAAACAACACATTTAGTGGTGGGAGTGGCATAACTATAGTGGCAGGGTTGAGTGCTCACATCACACACACACACATGCTTGCATATATACAAAGAGAGAGAGACCACTTGTTGACCAATGCTCAGAAATCAGGAGAAGGATGCTACCGGTGATAGGCACCCGTTCACCCAAGAAATGACGCCTCACTTCACTTAACTTTGCGGCGCTTTCTGGCACATTCACAATCTGTGTGTCTATGCACACAAGCTCCTTCCAGAACATTCATTCCTAGTATCAGTGTGTTGCGATGTCATGGAGATGGGATCTTTTGAGATGTAAGCATAGGTAGCTGTGGTTATTTCATCCACAGCAATGACAGGACTTGAAAGTTACAAAACAATCAAACACAAGGTTCAGTTACTATTATTTTTTCAATCACATTGTGTCAGTCATAACCCTAATGCATAGATTTTGAATTGACTGATTATCTATAGATATCCCTGTCCTGATTTCAGGAGTGTGTGTGTGTGTGTGTGTGTGTGTGTGTGTGTGTGTGTGTGTGTGTGTGTGTGTGTGTGTGTGTGTGTGTGTGTGTGTGTGTGTGTGTGTGTGTGTGTTATCTGACAGATCGCACTGAATAAGCTTGAAATTGATTCCGCAAATGACCCACAAGAAGGTTGCATTTCTTTTTTTCACACCAGCCATTATAAATAACATTATAGAAAGTAAGTCTCCACTCTGTCAGCTTAAATGATCATTATTGCTCCTGACTGCCTCTTTAAATATGCAGGCTTCTCTAACCTTGTGATTCATTTGGAGAACAACACAGAGCTCAAGTGTCTGAATGAATGTCTTACCCGGGCGCAATAAAGCAGGAGGGCCTCTGAGTGTGATGCTGAGAGCAGCTAACTAAAATATTTTGTCAGTAAGATTGATGGTGGATGTGAGGCCTGCTAAAAGAGATGCCTTAAAAAATCTACTTACAGTGGTCAGCACCTTACAAAAGTTTTCAGTACATATTACATTTCTATTATGTATGAAACAAGTATGCAGCAGATATATCAGTGTACTTCAGTGTAAAACATTGATGTGGCTGCTGTTCTGAACTTTCTTTTTTTCCTGCATCGTGTCTTTCAATTTTAAGATTAAAACTATTTTTTTTTATTGGTATGATTTTTTTTATCATCTTATTTGTGTTTAAGCAAGGGCAGGGAAAATAAATATAATTTAATTTCCTTCACAGTGGAAAAAAACAGTGGACAAACAAAATGGTCATGCATATTTGGCAATGGGAATCTCACTATGAATATAAATCTGTGGATTTTAGCCGGACTCTCTCTCGCTCCGATGACAGGTTTGGAAATTATTCTCCCAAACAGGCCCCATCATTATCTGCTGCTTGTGACTCATCACCTTCCCAGTGACAGAGCTCTGTGAAAGGATTTCCTTTCCACAGCCAAATGCTCAGAAGAAGACTTATAGACGGAGGAAATGCTGGCTACAGTTTTAAATTGACATTCGTACAATGCTGGTTTGATGCTATGGGATGTTTTCCTAGAGACACATTATTTATTCAGAGAGGTGAATCGAGGGCAATGCTTACAATCGAGGAACAAGTTGTGAAGAAAAGAGAAAGGAAATCATGAGGCTTTCTTTCAAAATGGAAACCAGAAGTCTCTTCATTTTCCAGAACATAAGTTAAAATTTAATATAAATTCTGCTAAATAAGAGATCAATCAACCTTATATTTACTCTAGTCTGGTCATGATGGAGGCAGATTACTATCAGAGGCTTTGTTTTATTATTTGCCAAAATATCCAAATTGAAATGCTTCTCATTTAGTATTTAAACAAGCCATCTAACTTCCAGAAAGTTTGGAATTCAAAGAGAAAGGTGGGTGAGAGGTGATGGTGATGATGGCTTTGTAGGCAAGGGGAAGGGTTTTGAAATCCACTTAGAGCATATATCATATATATCCGATCAATATACCAACAAGGAGGAAAAAAAAACTACAAAGTAAGCCAGGTCAATTTTAAGTAGCCACCTTGGTCAGTATCTCATCCTGTGCAGGCTTCAAAGTAAAGATCCAAATGATCTGACTCGGAAGTATCAGACTTTCAGTAAATCTTAATCAACGTGGAGCTGCCTGTCATTAATCCTCCTTTTCTTCCTGGGTTCAGATCAGTGTTTCCTTTTCCAGGGCAAAGATATTACTACTTGAGTCCAACAGAACCTTCGGGCATGCCTATTCGTCAAAAAAAAAAAACTAATCAATGCCCCTGACTATTCTTCTGCTTTTGGAAAATGAGCAGCCTTTTCTTTTTTTTCTTTTTGGTTCATGTTTTACATTCCATCGGGGAGAATCAATGAATCTCATAAGAGCCAAATTATTAATGCTCGAGCACAATCATGGCAGAAAATCTGAACCCTCGTGGAACAGTTTCTGTTTTAAAGCCTTGACCCTGGAGCTCATAAAAATGTGTTTGGTAGAGGTTTGAATTGATATTCGTCCTATTGTGCCTATTAGAATCATTTTAGCCATAAATGGTCTATACTCATGTCTTTTCACTTCATTGCTCTCTCATTGACTCGCTATTAATGACATTTCTGAAAAAAAAGATGAATAATAGATGTTATTACCAGATGAAACTTATCTGGGAAAAGTGAAACTCAGAGGAGCAGGCCAAAGACTGGTAATGCCAAAGTAGCCTGGGTCCAGCAGATAGGGAGAGGAGTGTAGCGGCCGTTGCCTATTTATCAAGAGTAAGGTGCATGAAATTGGCTCTTAACCTCACAGTTAGAAGGTTTAATTAGAAATCATGCTTTTGCTACAGGAAAGGGGGGAGGAGGAGAGGGAGAGTTGTCCAAACAGGGTGATAAATGACTTGTGGGATGGGAGGCTTCGGGAGGATGGAGGAACCGGTTGGTGAGAGTGAAATGTAGGTGACAGCTCTGGTCGCAGTGCAAAACCGCACCTCAAGAGGTGTAAGGGCTGTTATCAACATGGGGGTGAGGACAGTGTGTCAGACAGGGCCAGAGGATCAGCAAGAACAGCCTGACAGTAGCCCGACCTCCGCTATAAATATGTCAGTCTATTAAGCCTGTCTCGTTTCCTTAGACTGTGGAGGAAGTTTTTTATTAGTTTCAACTTTGACAAAACGTACCCGAAACAAAGCGAGGCAATCATTAATATTATAAAAGCAGCGGGTGAAAACAGATTCCATCCCACTGCACTAGTTTGTAGTTCACTTTTATATCTGCAGCCAGATCAGATTGGTTGTTTGGTCATAGGCCATTGGCTTCCGAGAGCCGGGGATTTGATTTTTATTTGTTTTGATTTGATTTGGATCAACGGAGCCGCGGAGTGGCCATGAGAGAAAAATTGAACTATATTGAGTGCAGGTTTTAGAAAATCGCTCCCACATTTTTAATTAATTTGTGGTTAACACCATACTAATTTGTAAAAAAGCAGCTATAAAAATTTATGATCTGGGTAATTTTTCTCTCATGGACACTGACACATGGTCGCAAGTAAACATTACATAAAAAATAGTGATGTAATATCCAAGGCAAACAGAAAATTGAGTAATGAATCAATAAAAGTATGAATTATGATCATAATAAATAATGTACCGACACTATTGACATCCAGTCAATAAAATTCAGCTCAAAATGATAATAGTGATACATAAAAGAATATATTATTGTATATTATATAATATTACAAAAAATAAAAATGAAAAATGATGACCAATAAAGTTCTTCATTAATGATTGTATTAAAAACTGAGGTATTGAGGCGGCTGCAGGTGTAGCATGATCGACGCATTCTTCAACAATTCATTGTGCTTCCAGAACACGTCGCCTGCAGTTACTTTTGTTGTTCCCCAATGATTTCCAAAGTGCCGTCCTAGGCAATTGCCTCATTCCCCTCTATGGACGCAATGGCTGTGACTCAGGGTCATCAAATAACCCGCAGGGCTCCCAGCTAGGAGGGTACATTCATGACTCAAACTGCTTTCATGTAAATTAAACTTTGAAGTCCTAAAATCTATTTTGAAAAAGGAAAAGAAAAACTTTTCTGGATTGTGCACTTTCAGAATGAGCTAGAAACTAACTGCAACAACTTTCATTATAACCATCTTTGTTGTCCCTGTCATCACCTCAGATATTTTATGTCCAAGAGGAACCCCAAGGTCAGTGATCAATAAGAACGGCGCTGTACAATTTTGCAACATGGTTCAGGGTTTTAGAAATTCCAGAGGATAAATGACTTGCTGTAAAATCTTATTTATATCTGCTGGCAACATTCAAAATAAACACAATAAATTAATCCAAAATTCTGCTGCACGAGTGCTGACTAAGACCAAAAGGAGAGCTCACATTACGCCTCTTTTAAAACATTTACACTGGATACAAGCCACTATATCACCTTTTTCAATGAATTGATTTGTTTGAAAGCTGTTATATTAATTAAGATTGGTTGATTGATTGATTAAACAATAATTTCTTTTGATTGATTTCTCTTGACATTTAAAATTAAATTTCACTCATTTAACAATTTCAGTGACGTGCACTGTTTCAAAGTAGGTCACCAGCTGTTCTAAAACACAAGATTCTTCTGAGAGTGAACAGAAGATGAATGCAGCACTTAAACCAGCAGTGTGTCAAAAAAACACTGTTTAGTTCTAGCTCAGGGCTTAAAATCCTACTAATAGAGCAGACTCATGTCAAACAGATGTGTGGAGAGACTGTGTGATGGATTAACAGATCCATGGGAATAACAGTTTTAATGTGGTGCATAATGCTGCCTGCTGGAAGAAACCTGCTTGTTCTTACTAACGTGTTGTCACAAATCAAGCCTCTCCAGCCCTTGACAAGAGACAAATCTGATCTTTGACAGTGTGTGACATTAAAAGGTCAGTGATTGCACAAAAGGCCAGACTGGGGATACGATTTCAAACTGGGGGTGAGTTCTGTAGCGCTCTCATTTATGTGGAAGTGATGTGCTGGCATTTTGATTTAGAGCTTGACAGTTAAAATGAAAGAATTTAATACTAAAAAATCTCCACCACATAACAGCTCATAATTCTTTCATTGATGCGACAATGATTTCTTACCTCTTTGTGGTTGTTGATATTCATTTCCGCACCTTTTTTAAAGTTTTATCTGAGATGGAACGGGTAAATTAACAAACTCCTGCTGTAAAACTCATAATCTACAACTGCACAGCTCCTCCAACCCTCCTGTCCCCGCTTAAAAAATGGCTTCACCTTCATCATTCAATAGAGCACATAGCCTTGAATTAATGCCAAAGAGTAATCTATGAGCTTCATATCAAACCGAGCCTCCAGGAGATAACTGCGAGACAGGGATGACTGGGAGGAAAGGGTGATTTTGATATAAATATCTGGCTCCCTGAACCTCGCTGCTTTCTAATTATATTAGGATTAATTGGCTGGGGTCTGAGCGGCTCCAGTCACTGGCGTTGGAGTATGAATGCTCAGCACACCTTGTTGGATGGGCCCTGGGCTCTCTTCCGCTCTTGAAAAGCTTGTTAATTAGGCCTGTGGTGAGGTGTGATAAAAAGGGAACAGTACATAAACAAGCCCCAGCAGAAGGGTGATACCGAGGTCACCTGCTACTGGACCTCCAACAGCCTGCGCCTGTATCGCACAGGGCCACATGCTGTTCTCCTGTCTCCAGGGGAGGGTTTTTTTCCACAGACAGAAAAAGCTACGGCTTCTCCTAATCTCCTACCTGTCCAATTGATTCCCCACCACCACCATCCACAATATGTATCCGCACACCGCAGAGATCTAATGTCCGTCATAAAAGTTAAGCATTGGCAAGCCACATGGAGAATTTTTAATGAGACTTCCATGCTCATTTCACGCTCAATATCTGTCTCTTTTTTTTCCCTCCCTCTGTAATACTCTCTGGTCTTCTCCTTCCTTCCCTTCAACCAAGAGAGACGCTCCCGCCATCAATCAGCCTTTAGCGCCTGAAGCCTGAGACAGCATCACGCTGGGTGCCGTGTGTGGCCAGATAGGACCGCTGTGCCCTCAGGTTACCCGCACACTTCCAGTTTGACACCACTATTTATTTACTTAGTTATAAAGAAAGTTGAAAAAGACACAGGAGCGCAAAGTGGGTGCACAGGATTCAAGATGTACGTTATTGATCTTGAACCGCTGAGAGCAGTGGACCTGAGAATCAGTGTGGTGTGTACACTTTGTTGTTTTATTGAGTGTTTGTCAGGACACCAGAGATTTGTGTTTTTCAGTCTGGACATGAACCTTCTATTTCGAAAGATGACAATGAACTGACTTTGTCATTGACTTGAAGCAGCTTTGTTATTACAACTCTGTTGCCAAGTTCTATTCTATTCTTTGTGTGGATTTGGAAGTTCTGGTTTGTTTCCACCAAAACTGACTCCTTTTATCTGTTCTAAACTCCACCAACTCCGGTAGGGACATCAGGTACTTCTCCTTCTGGTGGACTCCATGGAACTTTATTTTGGAAAGAAAATATAGAATAGGTTCATCAACAATGAGAGCCATATCATTTTATGATTGCTTTTAAATTGCGTCATGAATTACCCATATGATGTTTGTCAATTTAAAAGATAATTTTGCAAGTCAAGAACATTGCAATTTGAGGTAAAACTGTTGGAATACAGTTGCTGTAGCCAGTTTGTCTGGGTCACTCTGATGGTACATACCACTTGTTTTGGGAACTGACCATATTAATATTCAGAAAATAAAGTTATACAAGTTGCCAATAATTCAAAATCATGACAAAATAATCAGTAAATCTCACCTGGCTCATGCAGAACTCTCTTATAAAAATACACTATTGGAAACAGGAAAAGCAATACATTTTTTTTTAATCATGTTTAGAAGTCACTGTTTAATTTATCCCATATTTTGTAGGTATTTGTGAACTTATTCCAGTAATAATATAACTAGTTAACAAGCAATCCCTCACCCCTATATTAGACCTATCTATCTATCTATCTATCTATCTATCTATCTATTCATCCATCCATCCATCCATCCATCCATCATCTATAAAGCTAATAATGTGGTAAATGACTATTCTAGCTGCAAATGTCTGTTTATGGTACAATATCTACATAGGTGTATAGAGGCCCATTTCCAGCAACTATCACTCCAGTGTTCTAAAGGTACAATGTGTTTGCTCATTGTGTTAGAAGGCTAATGTAATAACATGTTCTATTCATTTTACAACTCATGGTTATAAATAAAAGTGTAACTTTTCATACAAATCTAAATGATAAGTGGTGTACATTGACAAAAATCATATGTGTAATTCATGGCACAATTCAAACATGACATATACATATATATACAGCAGTTCCCCAAGATACCAACACACATCCAACTAGTTCCTCTTCTGCCACAACCCACGCTGAGCAGCACCGCTCCATACATCATCTCCAAAACTCATCTATTTCATCTCTGCCAGTTTATTCTTGCACGTGTCTCTGTGAGCATCTCAGCATGTCAGGCTTCATACCCCCTTCAATATTTTACCATTTCCATAGAAGTTCATTTTATTTATCATATTATTTTTTTTATTCAAAGTAGTAATGGCATTGTGTTCATATGTCAGGCAGTGTCTGTTATACAGGTAGTGTATAGTGGTCTTTTAGAGACTTATCAATGAAAACATCTATTTTTATTGACATGTTGCTAAAATGCTGAGCATATCTGAGGAGAACTGCAGTGAAGTGACCGTTCTCTGTGGGTTGAATTTGATAAATAGTGGAAACAAAAACATGTGAGCAGTGAATCATTGCTTTGGTCTGAATACTGCATCGACTACATGTACACATTGATAAAAAGAGTCGCCCCTCATTGGGGAGGCAGTGGTCTCTGGTGCACACTTACTTAACCGCTACAACCCAGCTGGACTCAATAATGTTTCTATTGACACAAACATTCTATTCAATGCCTCCTTATTGAAATCCCCCAAATTTTCCAGAGATACCAAATGTTCTTTTTGTTGTTTTTCATCCTTTATTGATACAGGAAGGTCTTACTGAGATGTTCAATTTTTCATCATCATTCATCAACATTTCTCCATTGGAAACAACCTGCTTTTTCAAATTAGAATTTCATATTGTATATTGTTATTATTCATCTCATTAAATTAAAATGAAAGAAGTTTGATATTTTGTCTTCATTTGTGGTTTAATCTACTGCTTTTTGTCCAATTGTTATCATCTCTTTTTTGGCATGTAAACTACTCATTCCATTTTTCATCCCATTGTTATCCTGTCATTGATTTGAATCTTTCCATTTCCATTCATCATTCATTGTTGAATAACTGAACTGAAATCCCAAACAATCGCAAATCCTGAAACAAAACACGTCTGTCATACTGGTGCGAGTTATCAGATTGAATTCAGTGGCGGCACTCGAAGAAGCCCCATCAGTTTCCTCCAATCGGTAAAATCATTGCAGCGTGTTTGTCAAATGGTGCACCTTAAAAAATTGATTTGGCATGAGTTTTCCAGGGCGAGCGACTGGAGGTAATCAGCCCCCTGCTTGTTTTACGCAACACGTAATCCACTGATTGCTCTTCTTGATCCACAGATACTTTCATTGTGTGAATTTGTGGTTCAGCGTTGATGGGCCTCCTGTTGTGCACATTCATGACGCCAGGGGGACTGTCTGTGGGACTTATATCAATAAAGGTTATGGATTGGTCTCAGTCTGTCTGACCATCCTTTCATGTGCTGTTTGTGCTTGTTTGTCATACTTGACCCTATAACAGGGAGGAGTGGGAAATACCTTACAAAAAATAATGTAATGTTATCACTCATCTCTTTAGGTCCTAAAAAAATATATTTCCGCATTAAAAAAAAAAAAGTATGGCTTTTATGAGTTGTATCTCCCTGGATATGTTGCCCTATAGAGGTATAAACATAGCCTGGATGATTTATTTGGTAAAGATAAATTATACATTGTTGTATTTTTTTTGTCATGTACGTTTTAAAGTTGCTTTTATTCATTTTTACCATTCTCATAACAAAACAGTCCCATAAAAAAAGACACAAAACGGAACATTTCATAATCCTTTGTGCACTAAAGATTAGACAAAAACAAAACAGCAGTTTTCTTTTCTCAAACTATGCATATTGAACACTGGAGAAAATTTTCCAGGTTTTCCTTAAGGGTGGGAACTCTATAAACAATGCCCCTCATTTTTCTTATTTTTTATGGTTTCCCTGTGAAAATACATAGACAATTTTTGTTGTTTTTTGTTTTTTGCTTGTTCGTCACACTTAAATAATCCAGATCAAACAAATTTAAATGTTAGTCAAAGGCGACACAAGTAAACACAAAATGCAGTTTTTAAATGAATTTCTTTATTAAGAGAGAAAAAAAATCCAAACCTACATGGCCCTTTGTGAAAAAGTGATTAAATCTTAAACCTAATGTTACAGGTCCCAAACGTGGGACCTCAAGACAAATACCATTGTCTTTGGAAACAGATAGAATGGGAGACCAATGAAGACATGTTGTGCATGTGCCATCCAAGAACAATGCACGCTGATTGATCTGCTATGTTCTCCGTGGCCACCATAGTCCTTTGCAAGCTTCGTCGTTTGGGATCCGGCTGTCCGGATAGTTTTAAAAAAAAATTCTTGCTTTTTTTGCATTTTCCCCCGTGATAGTGAAAAACAAACATAGCATACGCTACATGGTCAAATGCCCTCTAGAATGGAAGTGTGCACCCTTTTTTCTGTAATATACAAATCAGATATTTTGTGGATTTTTGTGTTAGTTTCATGAGAAATCACCAACTAGACAAATATCTAAACCAGACATTGACACTTGCATTTATGTATTTAATAATTTGTTTGTTTTCATTTGTTACATAGTCAAGACAGGTGGTGGATTACCGATCCGGTATAAAAAGCTGCCAGAGACAGCGTCAGAGGTTCCAGATCACATTCCGGCTTGCTCTGCCGCAAATTAAGCTGAAGTTTTATGTCTATAAATCACATTCATCCAATAATCTAATAACACAAATCAATCACAAATTAATACAGCATTACCTTGTAACCTGACTGTACAAAAAGACACATTGCATACTATAAATTTAAAGCACAATTTACAGTGTCATTTTACTGTGACTAACATGTAGCTTTACATCTGCTGTTTTACTGAATGTGATACACACTGGGCGACAAGTGGACCCACGAAAGAATATAAACATCTTTCTATACAAATCTTCCTTAAGACAGGGGCAAACAAGCAGTTTGTTGTTGTGCATGTGCCTTCCATGTTGTGTCTGAGGAGTGGCAGAAGTCCACACTTGAGACCACCCGGATGGCAACGGTTCCGCCCTCAAAGATTCCACTTACTAACATTGTCTTCTTCCCCACAATGTACATGAAAAAAATGTCTGTATAACAGATATTACCAGAAGGATTAATTTCCTCTACATTCAAATTAATGTGGTGACACATTCTTGGGCCTGGTTGGACCTTAGCAGCAACAACTACAATCAGGCCTTTGTGATAACTTGCAATGAGTCTCTTACAGCACAGTGGAGGAATTTTGTCCCACTCATCCTTGCAAAATTGTTGTAGTTCAGCCACATTGGATGGTTTTGGAGCATAAACCACCATTCTAAGGTCATGTCACAGCATCTCAATAGGATTCAGTTCAGGACTTAAGGTCTTTTGACTCCAGAGTCTTCATTTTGTTTTTCTTCAGTCAATCAGAGGTGGACTTGCTGCTGTGTTTTGGATCATTGTCCTGCTGCAGAACCTAAGTTCATTTCAGCTTGAGGTCAAAAACAGATGGCTGAACATTTCATTCAGGATTTTTTTGGTAGACAGCAGAATTCATGGTTACATTTATCACAGCAAGTCTTCCACGTCCTGAAGCAGCAAAACAGCCCAAGACCATCACATTACAACCACCATATTTTACTGTTGGTATGAGGTTCTTTTTCTGAAATGCAGCATTATTTTTCACGAGATGTAATGCAACACCTTCCAAAAAGTTCAACTTTTGTCTCATCAGATCACAGAGTATTTTTCCAAAGGTCTTGGGGATCATCAAGATGTTTTCTGGCAAAATTGAGACAAGCCTTTGTGTTCTTCTTGCTCATCAGTGGTTTTTGTCTTGGAACTCTGCCATGCAGGCTGTTTTTGTCTCTTTCTTGTGTCTGTTTCTTGTAAAGTCATGAACACTGACCTTAACTGAGGCAAGTGAGGCATGAAGTTCTTTGGATGTTGTTCTGGGGTCTTTTGTGACCTCTTGAATAAATCATCACTGCTCTCGGAGTAATTTTGGCTGGCCAGCTACTCCTGGCAAGGTTCACTACCAATGTTCCCTCTAAGCTGCACTCATGCGCAATCGTGCACTGCCCACACTTTCTCAGCACACAAGTACATCTATCCAGCGCATAAAAAAAAAAATCAACATAAACATATTAATTAATTAATAATATTAGATATTAGACATAATCTAATTAATTCGCCCAATAATATTGTTCTTTTGTTTCTCACTCAGTGAGTGACAGGTGTCCTGCCAATGACACGATATACTTCACATACGCTACTAGCCAATCATGGCATTGACAGTGCTTGCATCTGTGCGTTGCCTATATGTGCCGTGCAGATTAGCTAGCAGGTTAGGTTAGCAGGTCAGTATCATGGCAAAATGAACAGGCAGTGACACATCCACTCACCAATAGGGATAGGAATCAAGAACTGGTTCTGTGTGTTTCAATTCCATGAAATCGTTTGACAGTTTATCTAACGATTCTCTTATCAATTCCAATCAGCATGAATCTACGTCACATAATTTACGAAAGTTACACACGCTTGACTCCAGCAAGCACGACTAATTATGTGATGACGTTACACTGGTTTAGCACGTCATATACAACAATAGCGCCCACCAGATTCAAAAGCTCCAAAAGTTTGGCTTCACTTTATGAAAAAATGATGGCAACCGACGACTTGCAGTCATTGCAAAATGGACATAACAGCGACGGGAGGGAAAACGTCAAATATGCACAAACATGGAATAACACTAATGGAATGTCATGTTTTTGACGCTTTGGAGTGATACAACCCAGCAGCAGCTGCAGTAGCCAAGCTATAACCTCTACAGTTACGTATCCTTCCTGAAAAAGAAGACATGCTGATTTTTCTGCAAAAGAATTGTTAATTCTTCATTGTATTTTCAGATTGCACTATGCACTGTTCCGTCATATTTGACAGTATTTATCTTTCTTTATAGTTATTTTTGAGTGCATAGTCAGCTTATTAGTAAAAATGTGTTAGTAGAATGTTCCACATTCTTGTGTATTTTCACAGTTACATATTGCTACAGTTAACACAGTATCTAGGCTTTGGGGCTTTTTTGACCTCACTGTTGAGTTTGTAAGGTCGTGACTTCCTAGTAAACAAATTTATCCTAATCAAACTCCTTTTTTCCAAAATTAAAATCGATAAAAGAATCGATAAAGAATCGTATCATTAAGCAGTATCAATAATGGAATCGGAATTGTAAAAATCATATCAATTCCCATCTCTACTCACCAAGCCAAAGCAAAACAGAAATTCAGTTCTTTTAAGATGGAATGGCTGTTGGAGTGCAAATTGAACAACAAGCAGTGGTAAGATTTTTTTCTTTTTCTAGTGAAAAAGGTCTACTCTGCAAAACAAAAAAGTGTGCATATCTGATGTTACTCACAGTGGGCCTCAGTTTGCTCAGGGAACTGTGTATGCCCAGATACATGAAAAGTTAGAGGGAACATTGTTCACCACTGTTCCATGTTTTCTCTATTTGTGGATAATGGCTCTCACTGTGGTTCACTGGAGTCCCAAAGCTTTAGAAATGGCTTTATAACCCTTTCAATTAATTTATTTCTTTCTCATTTGTTTCTGAACTTTTTTTTATATATTTTGGCATGATGTCTAACTTTTAAAGATCTTTTGGTCTACTTCACTTTGTCAGGCAGGTCCTATTTAAGTTATTTTCTGATTAAGAACAGGTGCGGCAGTAATCACATCTGGGTGTGGCTTGAAAAATTGAACTCAGGCATGATAAACTACATGATAAACCAATAAACTAAGTTATGTTTTAACAATATTTAAATTTGTTTGATGATCTGAGACATTTAAGTGTGACAAACATGCAAAAAAAAAAATCAGGAAGGGGGCAAACACGTTTTCACACCACTGTATGATTCCTTTGCTTGGAAATAAATAAAGTACTATACAGTTGTAAAATACACTTTTAATGTTGTAGTGAGCACATCTGTGCTTAATAATATGTGGTACTGCAGTATTTATTAAAATGCCTTCCAGTTTAAACCAATATTTTGAATAATGCACATTGACCAAATATCTACCCCTAATATGGCAATGTATCCCAGGGGATACCTATAGTTCAAAAGCTGCTAATTAATACCACAAACACAGTTGGAACATTTTGTTCTTTATCATAATGTGAGACAAATGTTCTAATATTCTTTTTTATTGTTGTTTCGTTGAAAGTTCTCCTCCACTGGCGGCTATGATGTGTTCTGATCAGGCTGACGAAACAATGAAAGATAGCCTAAACCAAATCATGTTATCAACATGCTAATACTACTAGACAAGACTTTTGATCCAACTGGATTTGTGACATCTGCCAAAACTATTGCTCAGGGAACATTTTTTTTTTCTTTAACATTGTTTCATGAGTGTGGGTGAGACTGAGTGAGATTTAGGGTTATGGCTGCCTTATTTTCACCTGTTATCTAATAGAAAATATTGATATTGGTGAGAGTAGACTTTCATTTTTCGGGTTTTATTCCAGCTTCACCTATCACCGACAGTAGAAAATACTTTGATTCATATAAATAATAAGATTATATTCCTTTTGCTACTTTATATCATCCACTCTATTTGCAAATGACAAATTTTGATGAAAAAAAAAAAAATACAAATTTATACATATATATAGAGAGAGATGATAGGTAGGTAGGTAGGTAGGTAGGTAGGTAGGTAGGTAGGTAGGTAGGTAGGTAGGTACCATTAGACTGACCCAGAAAAACAACTCAGCAAAACAATTATGAAGTATTCCAAAAGTAATCCATTACTTAATTTGAATAATCTAATGGAATACATTACAAATGACATTTTAGAGCATGTATTCAGTATGCAGTATTGTGACTTTAATCATCGGAATATTTCTTCCATCACTGGGAGCAGCATTTTGCTGCACATTGTCTTCAGCTCTTCCTCTTAATCTGAATGCAGTTGTTTCTTATATAGTCCTCATTCTCTTTGTCTGTTTTAATGAGGGTTGTGGGGTGAGGGTGTCAGAGGATCATGTAACAAGTGACACAATGTGAAAAACACCAGTTGCTCACTGTGGCCTTGCTAGTTGTTTCAGGGAAGCAACAATAGATTGTTTTACCTTTCCACTCAGTTTCTTCTATTTTAACAGCACGCTATGATTGCAGTTTCACTCTTTGATTGTATTGAATTGCACATTAGCTTGACACTTCATAGGTCTTTAATAACATGTAAGTCGTGAGCATAGATGTACTGAATAATAATATCTTAAAATACAGGGGCCTTTTGTAGGTAATTTCACAGTGTGACAAGTTAGAATAGCAACATAATTTTATGTTTCATATGTTAAAGTCATGATATATTCTCCCCCCGAGTAGATGGCTGTATTATTAAGAAAAACAACAGCCTTGATGTGAACAGTACAAGTCCTGCCCTGTCCTGATTGGAAAACCTATTGCAGAAAAAAAAGAACAAAATGACTGCAGAGAATAACATCCATGATATCCAGCACACATACTAGACTACTATGTACAGTATGAGATTCTTCCAGAGAGAGTGAAGTTTTATTTTCCTTCATGTCTTGTAAAATATGTTCAGCAGACAGGTTCTGGGCTGCTTGTAGACATCAGATCCCTATTTTCATGTATTGTCTTAGTGGATTTTACATTGGCTGCGTGTAATTCCATTTTCTGTGAGGGTGCAGAGAGACACCAGTAACACTGTAGGTTATATAAAGACGGATGTACTGACGTGTGATATCACCTATCAGGTTGCATTGGAGCTGTGTTCTCTTATGCTCTTTCATTCCTTCTCTCTCTCTCAACCCAACCAGTGGAGGCAGTTGTCCGCCCACCTAGAGCTTACATTCCACTCATGTTTTTCAGGATACCCTATGGTGTAGACCTGCTCTACGCTGTATGAATAAAATTGACTTCACTTTTGCAAGAACTCCATCATTCTCCTCCGGTTGGTAAAATCACTGCAGTGTGTTTGTCGAAGGTGCCCTGGTGAATTGATTTGGCCTGAGTTCTCCAGGGCCAACTGGATGGAGGTAATGAGCCACCCGTTTGTTTCCCACGTAACATCCAGTCCACTGATTGCTACTCTCAAGCGACAGCTATTGTGAGTCTGTAGATTCCTGGTGCCATTGATGAGCCGCCTGTTGTGCACATTCATGATGCCAGGAGATCTGTCTGTGAGACGACTGTGACGGATCCATCCATTCATGTGTCTTGAACTTTATTTGGAGATGTTTGTGCTTGTTTGTGACAAATTCACTTAACCCTCATGGTATCCTCATGGTATGTTCCCGGGAAAATATGACAGTTTTGAAGTTTTTGAAGAAGATTTCAGCACACAAAATAAGTTGTCTTAATTTATTTCTGTGTTTTATTCAACTTTTGTACACTCTTAGTCGATCATTAGAAATGAATGGGGGAGACCAGAATTAATGTAAGGAATTGAACTCAGGTACATCTACATTTGTCTACACAGTGAGGCTCTTGATTATACATTTGATAAGTCTCTTGTAATTTTATTGCTCTTGTTAGTTGTTTTAACATATTAAGAAATCACTTGGAATATTGTGAAATTGTCAAGTGTAGTTTAAGGATAATGTTCTTTTTAAACAAATAAAATCTTTCCAGTGTCTAATGACCGCGAACAGCCAACAGGTTTTACTTTTTCATGACTGTCTAAAAATTTTAAATGGTTTCAAAACAAATGTCTTGGTAACTTCAAAGACACAGGCCATAAATAACAAAAAGAAGTTCAAAATGTATAATATTCAGAAGAAGTTATATTAATAAAAATAAAATCTAACATAGCAAGAGGTGATAATATATGTATTATTACAGTTTTGTGATGAGTCTTAATGGAACGGTCAAATTTGACTGGGAACACCAAATTGATTAACCTGAAATGAACACAACATGAGGGTTAAAATCTGCCACAAATGTTGCTCAGTGAACCTTTGTTTTAATCTTTAATGTTTCAGTCAGTGTGTGTGAGCCTGAGAGTAGAGTACACAGAACTGTAGGTTTGAGCTCAGAGAGAAAGGCTAAACGGAGTGGTGATCTTTTGCTCAGGGCTCACCTCAGGGCTCCTGCTCATGTTATTTTCCTGTGCTGTCTTTACACTGAGGGCTGCAGGAGTCAATAAGAGAGTAGGCACCTCCTCACTGATAACACCGCCAACATAAGATGGTTACCAGACCATGACAGTGAATGAAAAGATTTTTCGACATTTTTACTTAAAACAAAATTTCATCATCTATGATCAAGGAAACGCTCAACAGCCCACTGTGTGTAGGAAAATTGAACAGAACAGCTGTGATGTGAACAATACAAGTCCTGCTCTGCCTAATTTGAAAACCTCACAATGATGTCCAGTACACATACTTCACTACACTTCTACAGCCCAAGATCACACATATTTGCCTCAAATTTGCTTCAGTGCGTTTTACAGTCATTATAGCAATATAAGATCCTTCGAAAAAAAAAAAATAAGGAAAAAAGTCTCCTTGATAGGGAAAAAAAAATTGGAAGAGACTACAAGAGAAGAGGGCTCCACCTTCCAGGATGGACAGACTTGCAATAGATTTGGTTTGTACAGAATAGAATACACATATTTAAACAGGGAGAACAACAGAAATAGGCCCCAGCACTACACTATTCTAGATTTTTTAACCGAAGATTTTCAATTCCTGGTTAAAAAAGAAAAATTCTCCTTCCACACGCTGATCAACAAATAACTCAGACTACACAGGGACCTCAACATGAATACGATCTGCCTAAAAGCCTGAGATACCATGCCAACCAATAGTGGCCAGTAAACAACATTTCAAATATCTGCGTGAAAGAATGTTTTGAGCATGCGCAGCATCATTGTTGTTGTTCCTGCTTGGCTTTCACTAAATAGCTGCTGCCACACTACTCCTGTTGCTTTTTGTGGTTTATGTATCATCCTCCTTTACTGGTGCATTGTGCAATTGGGAAGTGATTCAAAAACACAGGCACAACTATGCTAGAGATGCATGAAGGCCTATTATTTGATTCCCAACTGCATTACAACACATATCATCCACCCACCATCCATCCATACCAATGGTTTTTGACCATTTTTTCAAATTTAATTATAATATTATTTTTGTCACATCAGCTGCCCAAGCCACGGCTAAAAATAAAACAAATATATTTGTGTAGTAGTGGCCTAAAACACTGAACATAATAACAGAATTATAAGGGGATGAAGTGACAAGTATCCAGAGCAGCTTCCAGATGCAACCAGGACAGAGAAAGGCCTGGACCATGTGACGTCCAATGGGGAGAGACCTCAGGTGGGTGGGTGGCTATTCTCTCAGCTGGCAGTGGAGGGGGGTGGGCGTACAGCTGTCTGGTGAGCTGCGATGATGAGAAAAACACGGGGCTGTACATGATTGTTACATAAAGCCCAGAGGGACATAGACCACTTTAAATCACAGAGAATGAAGTTTATTTTACTTGTCTTGTAAAACATGCTGAGCAGACAGATACTGGGCTGCTTGTAGTTTTCAGTTCCTTTTTTCATGTGATGTCTCAGTGGGTTTTACATGGGCTGTGTGTAATCCCATTTCTGAGCTTGCTGACAAATACAGTAAGACCGTAAGCTATATAAAGATGGATGTACCGATGTGTGACATCACACATTGGCTTGTACGGGAGCCAGTTTGAAGCCCAGAGTTGCAGCTTATAGGCTGCATCTTTTCTACAGTGTGTAAAATATAGTGGCATTTAGCAGCATCTAGTTCAACAGACTTCACAAAAACGGAGCATAATAAACATGGGTATGTTTTAATTATTATTTTTTAGTCATGAACATGAAGACACATTGAATGAGAAGGTGTGCCCAAACCTTTGTCCTGTACTGTATATATATATATATATATATATATATATATATATATATATATATATATATATATATATATATATATATATATATATATATATATATATAGATCAAGACAACTAAAAGGTTCATCAAACTATTCATCTACCTTGCAGTCTTACCAGTCAGTCAGTCATTTTCTATACCTGCTTATTCCTCATTAGGGTCACATGGAGACAAATTAATTACATTTTGAAGAAAGGAAAGTCCCTCACTCCCTGCCGTTTCTCTAAAAGGAGCCATGCCATTTTATAGCACATGTCAAACTGGAGAGAAAAAGAAATAATAAAGCTGTCAATCAACTTCCAAACTGCAGACACCAAAGCTACTCTATGTCCTCAAATCTCATTAACATGGCAATTATTTCAAAAACAACCTCTGGGCCTTTATTTTTTAGGGCAGAAAATAATTTGTACTTGGAGTGGATGAAATAGTTGACATAGAAATATAACTGTGATGTAAACAAGACTAAAGAATAGTCTTGTTCTTAATTTGATTCACAGTTCAAATCTGACCTTGGACCTTTTTCTTGTCATTCCCCTGTGATTTTACTCATGACAGCTGACAAATGCCACACTTTGCATGTGGACGGACGAGACAAATTAATTCATTAAAATTACATGAATGGCATTTTAGGTGGGAAGAAGCAACGAAATGCCACCAGAGTTACTGATGCTCATAATCATGTCACATCTTCCTGAGTATACAGTATCAAGGGAGCAGATCTCATTACAACTTTGGGTGTTAATCTAAAAGTGGACTTAGCTTCTAATAAATAGATGTTTTCAAAGACATAATTTATTTAGAAATAATTCAATGAGTGGGACAGCATCTTGCTTTTCAGAAGTTGGAGGGATGTGTCTGGGATCTGCAACCATGTACAATACAGGAGTGAAAAACAGATTAAGATATTAAGTTGTTGATGTCTTTGCATTTTATTTTGCCAACACAGAGATTCGGTTCATTTTTTTTATCCAAATTTATTTAGATAGAAACAAGATTTCCGCTCATTCGCATTTTTAGTTTCCTCATTGAGAACAAGAGCTCTCAGCTTCACAATAGATCCAGTGATTGCAATAAGTGTTCACAGTGGAAATACAAGACTAAAAAATATCCAGTAAAAAACTTGTGACTCCTAAAGTGACTCCTAATTCACTTTTCAGTATTTTAAAAACACTTATATGAATAAATATGCTGCTTCTGCATCGTTATTCTAATTATTGCTCAAATGCTCTGACATATGATGCCATATTTTGAGAGTTTGCAACATACTGAACATACAGATGGATGGATACAGAGAAGGCTGCATGCTGTGCAGCTTGAGTTGTTTTTTATTAATTAGAACACTACGAACCTTTAACAGCCACCTTTCAAGCTCACAGGTGGTGAATGATTTATACCAGATGTTACAGTATTCCGTTAAAATAAGTGAACAAAACATTGTTTTATACTATTTGGAAGGATATTCTTTAATGTGTATAACTGAAGCCACAGGCAACATTTAAAAGAAGTGTGAAATAAAAGCACTATTATGCATAATAGACTAAATAAAATCCACTGGCAAAACAGAAATAAACAGGTGTTAGATATCTTAAACCTGAAAGAAGCACTAGATATTGTTTGCCTCCAGCTTCAGTGCATGTTCATTCAACACACGCATTGTTGGCTTAATTCCACATGGGATACCTCCCTGTAAGACACTGACTTAGATCAAACAGAAGAGGAATTAACCTGCACTTGGCCCCACGTAAAAAAAAGAAAAAAAAATGTGTAACAGTGATTAAACCTTATTTCAACTTCTGAGGGGATTGTGGGTGTGACTTTTTTTGGACATCTTCTCCTCAAATTCAGAACTTCCTCTTTTGCTGTTTGGTGCCAGAAGCCTTGATCTGTTTCTGCAAGGATAAGTATTATTCTCTTTGAAAAGGTTACACCCACGGTCAGAGCTACAAAGGTTTGTGTTTATGGGTTCTAAGCTTCATGTGTGAATGTCAAGTCATGACCGGATTAATTTAGTGGAGTGAAACAACATGCAAATTGTATTATTCTGACCACTAAAGCACTCTGAAGAAAAAGTGACATTGATGATAATGTTCTGGATGTGCAGGGCTGTGTAGATAATAGCAAATGGTTTACGACATCAGCTCAATATTGTCAAGTGAATTCAATTTTATATATTTCAGGGATGTTCCTGGTGATTAATTTCACAGTTGATTAAACGAGAATTTAAATTTAAACTAGATGACTAATCTAAAAGTAAGAAAGCACTCAGAAAACTGTCCAAATTGAGCAAAATTTAAAGGACAGGGTTGAACTACAAAACAGAGCCTGTATTTAATAGACATTTGAAAACATCAATCATGTTCTTCATCAACCAAACATTAACGTTACCTTATGTTAGTAATGCTAACTGCAGGTTAAAATACACACCTGTACTAAATGTGGTTATGCGTTGCTCTGGTCAAGTTATCTTTTCTAGATCAATATACTGGCATAACAGGCATTAAGGAGGGTGGGGTTGCAGCTCTCTGTTTGACTAGCCTCAATCCCCTTTAAGACTCTGTTGCCACTTCTTCCTGCTGTAGAATATTCACATTCATATGACTACAGTACCTGTGGTTTCAGAACAGCAACGTGTGCATGCAGATCATTAATTTTAAACAGTGCATGTGTCAGGGGTTGAGGATACTCGAAAAGGTCTACTGCTTTTTTTTCTTGTAGCCTAATTAGCACGGTTAGAAGCACATGTGACCAGGTGATATTAACTGGGGGAGAACTGTAGTCTCCCCCTGGATTGAGCCCGACTACTCCACCCGGGGGAAATACTAGAAATTACCACCCCGGGACCACAAGAGCCCCAACTCGGAATCCCACACAACTCCTATGCAAAAAAATCAGCAGACGTGGATTCTGATACAAAAAATATATTTATTGGAAAATCTACCAAATACAAAATACTAAAATCAATCACTGGATTTTCCTTCCCCCCCACACACACACTGTCACCCACACAGGCCCACACGAGAAGTCATACAAAATACGTAACAATGAGTAGGACGCAAGAAAAACGTTCAACCACAGGGCAGGTGCGCCCGGAGGGAGATGGTCGGCCCCTGTGAAAGCCTTGATTAGATAAGTACCTATATACACATGCTCAAATACACACACTAAATGAGGGTGGGCTAAGGCACTCACTATCAGGAACCACCCAGGTGACACAGCACTGCACTACACGGCACCCCATGCAATCGGGCCAATACAATGGGCAACGATCTCCCTCGGGACTGCCTGCACCTGTTAAACAAAAAAAAACACAGAGACTGCACCCACAAAAAATTAATGAGCACCACACCAAACAATATACAATATAAGGCCAGATGTAATGAATTTAACTGCTTATGCAGTATAGGCCTCAGAACATGGCCAACACAAAGGACATAAAACACATCAGGACGTCAAACGAAAGAACAATGGAACAATATTAAAGAAGGAAAATCACAACATAATTAGTCGCGCCCTTACCACGACATACATACATCAATTATACAGATTCCAGACACATACACCCCAAAAAACACAGTTAACAAATATAGACACATACACACGCACATACACGCACACGATTGACAATGGACCAGCGGGACGAAGAATCACACAGTCGCAGCTTGCCCACCGGGCAGCGCGGCGACGGAAACGTTCAAGAGGGGACAGAGCAGCAACACCCACAAAGACACTTGGGGGTCCCCGGCTACACAAGCGTGCCTACAACACAGAGTATAGATTAAAACACGGGCCATAAAGTAGACTGGCAAAGGATTAAAATATGGTACTCACGTTCAGAGGCGGCGAGAAGAGCGCAATACAGACCAGCAAGCAGGAGGAAACTCAAATGCAAACTAGAGAAACAAACATCGGTTTTAACCAAATCAATGTACAAGCTCCGGGCGAGCATGTTAGCCGTGCGAAGGTTGCCTACCTGAGCCAGGAAAAGTGCCCAACTCCGCAGTAAGGAGCGCGGTTGAGACGCGATAAGTGTAGGCGAGCAGCAGCCAGACGCGCTCATGAACGTGCACGAAATCGGACGGAGCTAGGGACACAACACTGCATAAGTCTGCCCAATATGAATAAAGTGTTAAGCCACCAAAGTAAAAGAGCACCTACCACAGCGATTTGCCACAAAACCGCGAGGGATGGAGAAGAAGAAACCCAACAGCCGCCGGCTATGCTTCTCAGCCCGTCAATACCGGCTTCCCAGTCCGACTTAAAAAGCCACGTAATCAGCTGAGCAATCAGCTGGCTACGACGCAAATAATGCAAATGACGCCGGTAGTGACGTCATGATGCCGGTCACGTGGGTAAGGCAAAGAATGCCAATACCCACCTTACTACAATCTACCCCCGGGATTTGCATCGTCGTCCCGACGATGAACCCTTTTATGTACCTTAACGTTATACCATCCTCAACTGGCATCTCCCACTGACCGTGGGAGATGGTGTGGGTTGGAGTGTTGACCTGCAGTTACTCGCGCAGTTCTACGTACACCCTCTGGGGAGTGTGTAACTGTACTGGCTGAGGGAATGACCAACGGCTCGTTACTCCCTTGTTCCAAGGGGAGACTACTTGCTGGATTGCCAGATGGGGACAGTGGGGACACCACTAGAGGCATCCCAGACTGAGGTAGCATACTGGGACGAGCAATAGCCAACGGTGGCACAGCAGAAGCCTCTGCCGGTTCTGAAAGAGAGGAGGAAAGATCGACACTCGACCCTGTAGCCACCAACCACCCAACGTCTTCAGTATCATCATCCTCCTGAAGGGCCACCACAACAGGGGTCGGAAGTGGAGGACCACACCCAGGGTCTGAACCAAAATAAAGTTTCAGCATTGTGCGGTGCACATGCTTAAGTTTGTTCAGGGCATTAATGGGGGCAATGGTGTACACCACTCCCCCAGGTTTCGGGACCTTAAGCACCTTGTGCAACACTGGATGCCAGAGGTCTTGAATTTTGTTGCGACCACGGAAACTATGGTCCCGGACATAAACTAACTGGCCCTCCTGCAGCGGCGAATCCCGCACACGTTGGGTGTGAAGCTGCTGACGGTGTTCTGCTGCCTTAGCCAGCCGGTCCCTGGCCCCCCTAAAGGCTAGATCGAGTCGCCGTTTGTGTTCTACTATCCAGTCGGTTACAGTACCCGACACAGGGTGGGCTACCCTACCCAACAAGAAGTCCACTGGGAGTTTGGGGTCTTGGCCAAACATAAGAAAGTACGGAGACTCCCCAGTGGATTGGTGGGGGGTAGTATTATAGCAGAACACCAATTGAGGGAGGCCAGTAATCCAATCACGTTTCTGCGATGCAGGCAAAGTCCGCAACAAATTGTGCAACGTTCGGTTGAACCTCTCACACTGGCCATTACCAGCCGGATGGTAAGGTGTGGTTCGAGACTTTGTGACCGCATACATCTGACAAAGCTGATGAATTAAGGCACTTTCAAAGTTTCGGCCCTGGTCTGAATGGACACGACTGGGGACCCCCAGCTTGTAGAACCATTCATTGACCAGGACTTGGGCTACAGTAACAGCGCGTTGATCCCGGGTAGGGATAGCTAGGGTGTACTTGCTGAAGACGACCGTCATCACCAAGACATTTTCAATACCACCACGGGTAGGCTCCAAGACTGTGAAATCTAGGGCCAGGATTTCATTAGGACGAGAAGCCAGCAGGTGCCCCATGAAACTATGAGCCACCGGCTGGGTGTCCTTACTAACCTGACAGCGCTCGCACTCCTGACACCACCGCTTAATGTCAGCGAACATACCCGGCCAGTAGCATCGCTGCTGCACCAACCGGCCAGTCCTCTCAACCCCTTGATGGCCATGATTCTGGTGGAGCTGGGTCATTACCACCGAATGCAAAGGGGAGGGTAGAACTAACTGGAGGACCTCCTCCCCCCCATCAGGACGGCGGATACGGCGGTGTAGCACACCATCCTTAAGCAATAAACGGTCCCATTGGCGCAGCAACACCAGAGCTCTGGGTGGAAGTAGGCCCCGTTCAGATGCACATGGACGCCTCTTCCTCTCGCAGAAGGCCAATATCGGCTGAATGACAGGATCGGCCCTCTGTAGTTCCTGTAAGTTGGAAGAGGAGTGGTTGGGGAGAATAGAAATTGAAGCTTGCACTGCAAGCAAAGGATCTTGGCCCACCCCCGTTGCCTGTAGTGATGTCGGAAGGGGTGTCCCCCGTGTTCCCTCGGGGCAGATGCCCGGATCTACATACTGCCGTGATAGTGCATCAGCATTTCGGTTTACCCGTCCTGACCTGTATCTCAACTCATAATCAAATGCAGCCAACTGGGCGGCCCACCTTTGCTCGGTGGCCCCAAGCTTAGCTGTGGAGAGGTGACGGAGAGGATTATTGTCCGTGAACACAATGCACCTCTGACCCAGAAGATATTCACGGAACTTCTCCGTCATAGCCCACTTGAGCGCAAGAAACTCAAGCTTCATAGAGCTGTAATTTGACATGTTGCGCTCAGTGGGCCTCAACCCGCGGCTTGCATACGCAACTGGCCGAACCTGGTTGCCTTGTTCCTGGGACAGGACAGCGCCTAGGCCAAAGTGACTGGCGTCAATCTCCAAAATGAACGGCAAAGAGAAGTCCGCATAAGCGAGCACAGGTGCCTGCACCAGTTTACTTTTCAAACCTTCGAACCAGCTCCGCTACGACCTTATGCAAAGGAGCAGCCAACTTTGCGAACCCTTCAACAAAGCGTCTGTAATAACTTGCGAACCCCAAAAATGACCGAAGCTCTGAAACATGGGTGGGACGTCGCCAGTTAGCCACTACCTCAATCTTCTTGGGGTCAGTGGAGACACCTTTATCTGAAATCACGTGGCCAAGGTAGCCTACCTCCCTCTGGAAAAACGCACACTTTTCCAACTTTGCTTTCAATCCCTCCTTTTGTAATTGTTCGAGCACTACTGTGAGCCGCTGCAGGTGTTGGTCGACCGAAGAGGAAAACACCACGACATCATCCAAATATAGCAATAGTGATTGGCACTGCTGATCACCAAAGAGTCGCTGCATTAGCCTTTGAAAAGTGCTTGGGGCATTGCAGAGCCCGAAAGGCATCCTGTTCCATTCGAACAAGCCGAACGGAGTACAGAAAGCTGTTTTTGCCTTGTCTGGCTCTGCAACGGGAACCTGGTTATACCCGCTGGCAAGATCTAAGGTTGAGAACCAGCGGGCACCAGAGAGGGCATCCAGAGTTTCCTCAATACGCGGAAGTGGAAATGCGTCCTTGCGGGTTTTGCTGTTTAACTGGCGGTAATCTACACACAATCGTGGGCTACCATCTTTTTTCCGAACCAGGACAATAGGGGACGCGTACGGGCTGCAGCTCTCCCGGATGATATCAGCTTCCAGTAACTGTTGGATGTGTGACTTAACTACATCGTACTCAGACGGTGGTAATCGACGGTAACGCTGGCGGACTGGGACCTCATCAAGCAAAGGAATCTCATGGCAGATAAGGTCAGTGCACCCGAGGGCTCCCTCATGGGCGGCGAACACAGAGCTATGCTTAGATAGAAGGGAACGGACTCGATTCTGTTCCTGGCCACTCAAAGCAGATAGATCAAGAGCCTCGATTTTAGACAGGATGGGATCCACAGGGTCCTGGACCTGGACAGAGGTACAGGTTGCCCGAACTTCAACAATGCCTGGAGGCATGGAAGTGATATTAACGTCAACCAAACTGCCCAAGACAGTCCGCGGATACAACAAGATGTCATCAGTGCCGACATTAACCACCGGGATGTATGCAGTGCCCTGGGAGAGGGAAACTAGCGCCGGAGAAGCCAACAACCCCCCTGGCAGCCCATTGGGCAGTGGCTCAAAAAGTGCAGATGGGGCAGAGCCAGAGCTAGAACATGTGACGGCAACAAATTTAAGCGTGCCCCCACTAATGCGATGCGGCCTTCTACCCCGCAGTCGAACAGTCCGGTCAGTCACCCTGGAATTGGCTACGCTGGCTTGATGGCATTTCTGCAGGGCCTCAACAATGGGACTGGAAACCTGGGCCATGGAAAGAGATTCAACAGAGAACGCAGTCTTACCACCAAACAGTTCAAGATAACACCTACTGATAACATTCATCCCCAGAACACCAGGGACCTCTGACATGGACCCACCAAGCGGGTCACTCACCACCAGCACCCCGCACCCGGGAAGGACCTTGCCACACAAGGTGACGTCCAACTCCAAGTAACCAAGGTATGGGATTGCCAACCCATTTGCAGCCCGTAGCTGCAACCATTGGCACTGTTGGAGGCGGTCTTGACCCCAGGGTTCAAAATGCTGTTGAAAGAATGACTCAGTGATGGTCGATACCATGGAACCTGTATCCAATAAGCATAGTACATCTACACCCCCCATGTTTACCTGTATGTTTGGGCACGATGACAATAAATGCGGCAAGACCCCAACTTTTCCCTTTGCCCTCTCTGAGCCCTTAGAAACCCTATCCGAACTGCGACTCAACAGATCGGTGGGTGTTAGTTTTCCTGAACCTGGGAGGGAGGTGTTGGGCCAGAATAAGACACGGAAGAGGTGGAAGCTGTCCGGGGACGCGGGGGGCGCCTCGGGCCATCACAATCACGCGCAAAATGCCCTGGTTGCTGACACCGCCTGCAGATCAGAGGACCAGTAAAAGGGGGCCTAACAGGGGCCTTAGCCTCCTGAAGGAGGCTGATGCTACGAGCAAGAAGGTCCAACTGCTCTTGCTGGCGCGTTAGAATCTCCTTCACTTCAACCCAATCAGGGTTTGGCGCTGGCCTATTAGCCACGGGGCGAGAATCACCCTGAACACCATACACTAAACCATACGCGGAGGGTACAGACTGGCTTCTGGCCCTCATGGCCACGGGCATGCCCTCGCGCTCCCACCTAATCGCCTCCCCTCGAACGTCGAGCAACAAAGCTTGCGGAGTATTACGAACGAACTGCTTCAGATCCCTGCGCAAAGCGCCATCCAAGACGTATTCTATAAATTGGTCTCTCAGCAAGACATCTGCGTTTGGTACTGCGTCTGGTGCAACCTGTTTGATCTTCTCCATTAAGCTCATCAAACCCAAAGAAAACTCCAGGAGGCTCTCACCCTCCTGTTGTTTTCGTGAAAAGAAAGCCTCCTGTAGTGACACATGGGACTGTGAGCAGCCATAAAGCTCCCGCAGAACGGCCAAAATCTTTATTGGGTCTTTCCTCTCTCCTACCGGCCTATATTTTATCTCCGTTCTCGCCTCCCCCTCAAGGTGATCAAACAAAAAGTACGCTTGGTCAGCAGGAGCCAAATGGCGGGCCCTCATGCATGCTTGCACTTCTTCCTCCCACTCATCAAGCCCCATACCACCCTTTCCTGAAAATGTAGGACACTTTTTATCACGAGGAATGAACACAAATTTTTCAGCTGGTGTCGGCTGAGATGCAGAGGCTGCCCCTGACCCCCCTGGCTGCTGCAGCCAGCGATTCTTCTCAGCCTGAAGCTGCGCAAGCTGGTCACGCAGTTGCTGCATCTCATCCGCAGGCGCCATATTGCCAGGTTCCTGTAAACCCTGACTCATGTTTGTTACACTTACCAGGAAATTCTTGGCGACCAGCAAATCACTTTAGCTCCACCAACAAGTATCACCCACTTGGACTGTTGCTGCTCTGTCCCACTTCCACTGCACCAGATCAGAAACACACATGCAACGACACACCAACTGAATTGGAAAACCAGCGAGAGAATTAAACAGACAAAAATAAAAACACAGATATCCACGTCTTGCTATGCAATCCTGCCAACAACGCCAAAATGTGACCAGGTGATATTAACTGGGGGAGAACTGTAGTCTCCCCCTGGATTGAGCCCGACTACTCCACCCGGGGGAAATACTAGAAATTACCACCCCGGGACCACAAGAGCCCCAACTCGGAATCCCACACAACTCCTATGCAAAAAAAATCAGCAGACGTGGATTCTGATACAAAAAATATATTTATTGGAAAATCTACCAAATACAAAATACTAAAATCAATCACTGGATTTTCCTTCCCCCCCACACACACACTGTCACCCACACAGGCCCACACGAGAAGTCATACAAAATACGCAACAATGAGTAGGACGCAAGAAAAACGTTCAACCACAGGGCAGGTGCGCCCGGAGGGAGATGGTCGGCCCCTGTGAAAGCCTTGATTAGATAAGTACCTATATACACATGCTCAAATACACACACTAAATGAGGGTGGGCTAAGGCACTCACTATCAGGAACCACCCAGGTGACACAGCACTGCACTACACGGCACCCCATGCAATCGGGCCAATACAATGGGCAACGATCTCCCTCGGGACTGCCTGCACCTGTTAAACAAAAAAAACACAGAGACTGCACCCACAAAAAATTAATGAGCACCACACCAAACAATATACAATATAAGGCCAGATGTAATGAATTTAACTGCTTATGCAGTATAGGCCTCAGAACATGGCCAACACAAAGGACATAAAACACATCAGGACGTCAAACGAAAGAACAATGGAACAATATTAAAGAAGGAAAATCACAACATAATTAGTCGCGCCCTTACCACGACATACATACATCAATTATACAGATTCCAGACACATACACCCCAAAAAACACAGTTAACAAATATAGACACATACACACGCACATACACGCACACGATTGACAATGGACCAGCGGGACGAAGAATCACACAGTCGCAGCTTGCCCACCGGGCAGCGCGGCGACGGAAACGTTCAAGAGGGGACAGAGCAGCAACACCCACAAAGACACTTGGGGGTCCCCGGCTACACAAGCGTGCCTACAACACAGAGTATAGATTAAAACACGGGCCATAAAGTAGACTGGCAAAGGATTAAAATATGGTACTCACGTTCAGAGGCGGCGAGAAGAGCGCAATACAGACCAGCAAGCAGGAGGAAACTCAAATGCAAACTAGAGAAACAAACATCGGTTTTAACCAAATCAATGTACAAGCTCCGGGCGAGCATGTTAGCCGTGCGAAGGTTGCCTACCTGAGCCAGGAAAAGTGCCCAACTCCGCAGTAAGGAGCGCGGTTGAGACGCGATAAGTGTAGGCGAGCAGCAGCCAGACGCGCTCATGAACGTGCACGAAATCGGACGGAGCTAGGGACACAACACTGCATAAGTCTGCCCAATATGAATAAAGTGTTAAGCCACCAAAGTAAAAGAGCACCTACCGCAGCGATTTGCCACAAAACCGCGAGGGATGGAGAAGAAGAAACCCAACAGCCGCCGGCTATGCTTCTCAGCCCGTCAATACCGACTTCCCAGTCCGACTTAAAAAGCCACGTAATCAGCTGAGCAATCAGCTGGCTACGACGCAAATAATGCAAATGACGCCGGTAGTGACGTCATGATGCCGGTCACGTGGGTAAGGCAAAGAATGCCAATACCCACCTTACTACACACAGGAGGCCAAATGCAAACAATAAAAGAGATGCGCTGAAAAAATGGAAGAAGGAGGGTTGTTCACTATACAAGTATGCATTTTGTATATGCTACAGGATTTCTCTCCAAAACATGATTAAATCTTTAAAAAGTATTTCAATTTTGAAGAATTTTAAACCTATATGTTTCTGTCATTTTAAGAAGAAAAAAAGTAATGGAAGGGGCTGTTTATAATGAAAGTTTGAAAACATTCTATTAGTGCTCTATTTGCACTGTAACGTTGAGTAAAACTGAGATAGTCATTTCTCACGATAACTAGATGCTAACATTAACTGTTTGTTGTTGTCTGTTCTGCTGGTGGCAGCTGTAATGGGTCTTAAAATATGTTTTCACTAAAAAAAAAAGGTACATCAGATGTTTCAAGAGCAGTAGGGCTTAATTAATTTCTTTTTATCACATAATTCTAACACAAGTTAGCAAGGAAACAAGCGGAGTATGGGACTGGTGATAAAACCACAAAACAGATAAAAAATAATGTTCTCCTGCTCTGAGATTCTTCAGCATCAAGAGGTTAGGAGACTTGTGTGTTGCTGAAGACACGAAAACCATGTTCAACAGTGGAATCACCAGCTTTATGAAAACCAGTTAGCAAGATCCTTGTTGTGACTAGCAGCAATAATGACAAGGTGAGCTATATTTAGATCACCAAATCCATATTTCCAGTTATTATGGTGAGAGTAACTTAAAAGTAATGCAATAGTAGTGTAATTCCTTTTAAATACAGTAATATTGTAATGTAACAAATTACTTTGAAATGGCAGTAAAAAATGACTTATTACAGTTCTGAAGTAACTTGCCCAACATTGCATACCACATAGTGTAAACGGGGCTAAACAAAACCATTCAGACCACTGAACTGCTGAACTCCATTCAGGTTAACAAATTAAATAACATTGTACTAATTTTCATTGAATTCCATATATTATGTGTGTAGAATGTGTTTGTATGGCCACAAGACCTGATTTTTAAGAGCCTGTGGTTATATGTTTTCATTATTAAATGAAGCACAACTTACTCCTGTTGCTATTATGATAAAGTAAATGTTGCAGAACCTTTAAAACAGTTGGATAACTGCAGGTGAGAATGTATGAACATTAATGGATGTCAAAATGTAGTATTTTAAATTACTTTTTAATGATGTATTATAAAATAATTGATTTATAATATATACTTACATTAGTCATCTGTCATTAGTTTGCATATGAATTAATAGATTCAGATTAACAAATAATCAGTCTATTTGTGAATCATATTACAGTCAATCTAATTAATTACTTCCAGTCTTTTACAAATAGGTTTCTGGGAAGGATTGTATATTGACAAACCAATGTTTGGATTGAAATCATTTTTAAATCTATGCAGTGCAAGAAGATTTCAGTTGTGGAAAATTGAGGGACTTGGTCTGTTAGTCAGCGAAAGCCAGAGAAAAACACTTTGTAAATAAGAGTTGGTGTGGTCACTTTTCGAAAATGCAGTGCCAACTCTGTTTCCTCCTTATTAGCAAGAGCACAAGTGCTTTTTGCATTCAGCCAAGCTTCTAGTTTGGTTATTGAAAATTATTTCTGTTGACTGGTTCATGCCTGTTAATCTCTTTTACAAAATCACATTATTGGCCTCAAGGAAAGACAGCTCTGTCAGGAGCGCATTTCTTCCATATGATACTGTCCTTTCTCTGCTTTCCTGCCTCCTGCTGCTCCTTCCTATTCTTCTATATCACCTGATCTTGACACTAGATAAGCTAGACAGCCCATTACTGCTTATCAAATGCTATCCTCCTTAATCACAGATGTCATAGCCAAATCAAAACAAGATATGATGAAATTGCAGTCATTTTTTTTTCTGAGAGCAGTTTTGTCACATTATTATAACAGTCAGATGTTTAAAATTGCGTCTGTCTTTCTCTGTGATGACAATGTTTTCTCAGTGCAACAAGAAAACATCTCCAGGCAAAGATTCCAAATGATAGAAAAACTTTTGGGACTTTCTCCAAAGGACAACTTTCAAAATAATACAATTACTAAACTAAAAAGAAGAAAAAAATGTATCATAAAATGTGACTTAAAACTGGATACATAATGCCCCTATGTCCCTTGTTTATATTGTAATTCATCTTAAATTCCTTTCTTTTCTAATTTTAAAAATTAAACCACACATTTCAGATAATAAAAGTACATTATCATCTGATATATTAATCAATCACACACTGAGGAGTATGTGTCGATGTTACATTTTAGGGTTTAACGGCTTTTCTAAATACGTAGGGGTTTTTTTTATTTTTACCTGGGCTTTTACCCCAGTGTCTGGGTTTCGATTATAAAAATGGTCTTTTCCACCCACCACTGGCTGCTTCTAGGTGTATTTATGCTCATTTACACCAGGACAGACTAATTTTTTCAACAATAATTATTTCATTAACATGTCAGCAATAGAGTGAAATATAAAAAGCGATTAGAGCAGCAGCTTGAAGTAAGGATATTTATAAGGGAGTAGTGAAACTGAGAGGAGATCAGATAACCCTCCTCTGGAGCCTAGACACTGCAGTGATGTTACGCTGAGATATGCTGACATCCAGGGTTAAGAGAGAGGAGTTTCTGGTGAACTCAGATCCAGAGTTGAAGTGATGACTGGAGATGAACAAGATGGAGGCAGAACACTGCAATTCACACTGAAATGACAGCTGACAGCTACGAGAGAAGAGAGATGTTAAGGTTTGACAGATGGAACATGATTGGATGATAAAACACAAGGCAGAATCTGATTGGTGTATCTAAAAGAGTCCACTGATAGGACAGAGAGAGAGAGAAACGGAGAGGATTGAGAATCAATGAACGAGTACAGGATAGTCTTCCTATTGAATTTACTGAATTTATTAAGTAACATAGCTTTTTTTGTTGCCTGAAAATCATTCCATCACTCCCTGAGGGAGGGTTAAGGCCAAACACAGAATCACTTCCCCTCACAAAAAGAAATTAACAAGCTGCAGGCTGAATGAAGAAGTTAAACAAAATGGAAATTCATCTTTATTATCAGGCAGAACTAATAATGTAATAACTAATTTAAATGCCCCAGTAAGAGCATGTGAAGTAGCAGATGTGGAACTGACACAGCGTAATATAATTCAGCTGTTAATGTTGTTATTAGTTACACCTGCGCTTGTCCTGGTGTCACATACCCCATTGTGAAAATGTTTTACTGTCAGCTTGACCCAGGTCAAGCTGGGTTTTTGTTTTGTCTCCATGTCTTGTTATTTACTGTTTTATTTTGAAAAGTAACTCTCCTCTCGTTTCAGGTCACTTGCCCTTCCTCATGTGTCCCCGGTCTGATTGTCTTGCCCACCCTGACTGTTTCCACCTGTTCCCTATTACCTGGTGTATATATTGTCTGCGTCTCCCCTTGTCTTGTGCCACAGTGTTTTGTCCCGTACGTTCACCCCTGCCCTTCTGAGGCCACAGCCACAGCTTCCTTGTTGTCGTTCCTGTCCTCGCCTTTTCCTCTCACGAGTGATTTTTGGTTTTGTAAGTTTCATAGTTTAGTTAGATTAGTTTAGTCCTAGATTTTCAGTTCAGCCTTCTTTTTGTTTTTTCCTCCTCAGGAGTGAGTTTTGTTTTCGTGTTATTAGATTAGTGTGGCTCCATTTTTTTTTGGAGTGAGTTTCATGACATTTATTTCTCATCAGTTAACAAAGCTTCAAACAAAAAAGAGTAAAGGAATTTATTGTTGACTTATTTGTGAGTCATTTGATTCAATACTAATATTCAGCACAAATTTAATGTCTACTAAAATATCTACACTATTTCTGTCAGTCATGTTTCTCATACTGACTTGTAAAACAGTATGGAAATGCTACCTGGATATATATATATATATATATATATATAGAGAGAGAGAGAGAGAGAGAGAGATTTTATGTGCATTGAATCCTGTGAGGGTAATGATAAGGCAAGAACATTTTCATGCTGGTGTGAATGAAGAAGAGGAGAGGTTGACCTGAAGGTTATTGCCACTGAGGCAGAAGCAGCAAATCTGTGAATCTAGAGAGAGTAAAGGTTGCCCTTTGAAGGATTGCAGAATAAAGTGAGCAACTTAAACACAAATCTTCAGCCAATTTTTCTCTTGAACCTGAAACTCCCTTTGCATGTGCATGGTCTAATGTATGAATGAATTTTTGACAAGAATTCCTCCATCCATAACATGCAGAGTCTCATGACGAAATTTTGTTTTATTTAAAAAAAAAAAGGATCCCATAGGTTATTCCTTAATTTCTGGTAGTATTAGCCTCCTAATGTTTGTATTTCAAACATCTCTCCATGTTGCCTCTTTGTCATGCATTTTAATGCACTGTAACATGAAAGGTCTGCTGTATCATACATTTAAATATCGGCCTATTTTTGTCGAAGTGGAACAACCACAACAAGCAACGCCGACTGTTTGGACCCGAAATTTCAATGTAAAAAAAAAAAAAAAAGAATGAGCTCTCTCAGGCAGGAGGTGGGTCAAGGAACAAATTGTTCGTGATCGATATATCACTACACACCCCTCATTATAACATAACTTAACTAGTTTACCATACCTGAGTTCAGTTTCTCTAGCCATACTCAGGTCTGATTACTGCCACACCTGTTCTCAGCCAATAAATCACTTAAATAGGACCTGCCTGGCATGAGATCCTCAAAAGTTAGACATCATGCAGAGATCTAAAGAAGCTTTGAGACTCCAGTGAACACACAAATGGAAATGAAAACATGGAACAGAGGTAAACCTTCACAGGAGTGGTCAGCCAATCAACATTACCCCAAAAGAGTGAAGACTGGTCCAAGAGGTCAACATCCAAACAACATCCAAAGAACTGCATGCCTACTTGCCTTAGTTAAGGTCAGTGTCCATCATTCCCCCATAAGAGAGAGACTAAATGGCTGCATGGCAGAGTTCCAAAGTGAAAATCACTGCTGAGCAAAAACAACATTAGGGCTCATCTAAACTTTGCCAGGAAACATCTTGATGATCCCCAAGACCTTTGGGAAAATAGTCTACAAGACAAAAGTTAAACTTTTTGGAAGGTGTGTGTCCCATTACTTCTGGTGAAAAAGTAACACCACATTTCAGAAAAAGAAGTAAAATATGGTGGTGGTAGTGTGATGGTCTGGGGCTGTTTTGCTGCAGGACCTTAAGGACTTGCTGTGATAAAAGGAACCACGAATTCTAATGTCTATAAAAATCCTGAAAGAGAATGTTCAGCCATTTGTTTGCGACCTCAAGATAAAACCAACTTGGGTTCTGCAGAAGGACAATGATCCAAAAAACAGCAGCAAGTCCACCTCTGATTGGTTGAAGAAAAACAAAAGGAAGACTTTGGAGTGGCCTAGACCAGGGATTCCCAAAGTGCGGTGCGCACACCCCTGGGGGTGCATGAGCAGTGACTCGCAAGCTAAATAATGTGATGGCGGTCTGAAGTCTTTTTTTTTTTTAAAGTTTTTTCAAAGTGGGATTTTCCAACACAATCATTATTTTGTCATATTAAATGGATATTCAACATTCCATTAAATGACTTCTCTCTGTTTAGACATGCCAGTTTTCCACAGATTTGCGGAGATGCGGTTGAAGCAGAGACACCACACTGGTGAGATGTTGAGTTGTTTATATAAAGTAGACCTGATATATCATAAAAAAAAGAACTGAATAAATATAATTTGGTCCTGTGTTTGGTCCGGTGAGCATTCACACTGTATAGAACCAGACCAGGATTGACTTGCATACAAACCGAGATCTTCTACTTTCAAGTGGATCAGAGTTGGTTTGTTTGGACCAGACCAGAGTTCTACGTATGAGTTTTCACACCTGTACAAATGAAGTGGAACTATCAGCAGCCATAACATAATAATCATCAGACTAGTGTTGCTGTGGTTTAAATACCCTGCTCCCCCCAACATACTTCCTGCTGCTAAGCCTGTCATCTCCTGCTATAAATTTGACTGTTGTATCATTTTAAAACTTTGTTACATTTCTAATTAATTCAGATGCTCTTTTGTTAATGTGATCATTAGATGATGAGTTCTGGTTGAATTAAACATGCTGCCTTAACACATGGCTAGAAAAGTTTGGGAACCGCTGGCCTAGACAAAGTCCTCACCTGAATCCTGTTGAGATGCTGTGGCATCTCAACAGGATTCAGGTGAGGACTTTGTCTAGGATTCTGCAAAGATGAGTGGGACAAAATTCCTACACAGTTTGGATTTTTTTGTGTACCTTAATAAAATCCTTCATTTAAAAATACTTCATTTTGTGTTCACTTCTTCTGAAACATTTAAGTTTGACAAACATGTACAAAAATAAGAATATGAAAAGTGAGGAGATCAACAAAGTTAGTGCAATTCATCTTGAAAAGGACACAAATGATGGTTTAAAAAATAATCCATCCAATGGACAAGATAATTCTCTAAAAACTGCAAAGTCGACATGTGGCACTGAATGAATCGTCAGGAGAACAATTACATGTTGAACCACCAAAGGGTGAAGTCAGGTAATTTGGGACATTTTTGTCAGATTACCAAAATAGCCTGAATTCTACAGCCTGCATCAAGTCGTATATTGAGAACTTGTTATGAATCTCTGTTAAATTATTGTAAAGAAAATATGTTGCAAATGTCTGCACATTTAGGACTAAATTGTATGCCACCAGCATGTAGGTTTTTAATTTGTACATTATATAGTGTCTATTATCGACACAGACCCAATTAGAGTAACACCTTAATATACACCTCTTTACTAGAGTTTGTGTTTCACATGTCATATTAGCATTTGTACAGGCTGAGTGAGGACGTTTGTGTTTGCATCCTCTTTGTGCAGGAGATCCATTGAAAGTTTACACCCTCTGAGCTTATTGCCAGTGTAAAAAGGGCACAAGCCTGGGGTTTATAACACACCAAAGTGTTACAGCAACATCAGATTACATCTGACATATTTATTCAATCAGTCCTTAATAAAAGCAAGCAGCATACAGCAGCTGTTAGGGAACATGCTCAGATGGGATAAATGTTTAATATGTAAAATCTTACGTGAGCCTGCATTGTTTGCACGTTGAGGGCTCATGTCCCTGCTGTTATGACATCTGGTTATTGTACAGCTTTGGAAATAAATCTGCCTGTGCAAAACACAGTGCGGTATGAACTGCTGTAACAGTCAATAAATCAATCAATCATATTTAATTATAAAGCATATTTTAAAACAACTTTCAATTGATTGAACTTCACACGTACAAATAAAATAAAAACAGTCACTTATTTATTATAATTTAAATGTGCAACAAGAAAGTACATCTATACAACCAGAAGCTGTAACTGACATATTCTCACATTCTCCTGGTTTGTATCAGGAAAAGAAATGCTAGATATTGTACTCCTGAACACTGACAGTGCAGGATATTTCCAGTGAGATCAAATCAGTTTTAATTTTAGGTATCACACATAGAATGTGGTATTTGCGTCACCTCTGCGAAATTTGCATATCAGTATTGTCACACTCATACCATGACTATGAACAGGAGTGTGTTCAAATTATCATCCATAACTAGGTTTAATCCATGGATCTGTTTCTGTTGTACTGAGAACAAATCATCCTGTGGGATATGAAGTAAATAAATAATAATAAATAATTCCTTATCTTAGATGCAGGTGATCAGAAAGCAAAGTATTTATTTACATTCATGTCAGCACATGTCATTGTAGTATCACCACTTCTTGCAGATGCAGGTTGTTAAGGTGGACTTTGACAATAGTTCACAGTGGTGTCTTTAGGTACCTTTAGGTACAGTGTGTAGTTTCTGCATTTATTGGTGAGGTTGTGGATTGCAACCTGAATACCCCAAGCATCTAGAAGAACCTAGCCATGAAAATCATTAGTCTGTCTCTAGTGGCTGTAGATAAAAATGTTCTGGAGTTTAAGGCACTAAAACACAACAATAATTATTTTTGATTGAAATATTTAATTCAAGTCTGTTCCACTAGATGCCAATAAATCTGACACACTGCACCTTTTACAACCTTATGTGTAGAATTTTATAGCAAATTTAAAATCATTAAAACTATTCTGATACCAAGAGTTTTTGTTTTTTTTCTTAAAATGTGAGACAGCCCGAGTGAAACCTGGTGCACTCTACTGGAAAGACTTACTGTCACTTTTGAACAGAAAACCCACCCATGTTCTCACCTCCTGCTGCCTGCACTGATCGTGCAGCCTCATGAGACGCGGATTCCATCAGCTCATCACCCGTTTGACTGTTTGTGCTCAGGCAAAGGATACAGCTCTGAGAAAGGGTAACCGTTATAATGAACAGTTATTTTCCCCCCAAGCAGTCAGGTTGCTGAACAAAATTGCCCAGCCCATCACACAACCTCAGCCATGAACATAAGCTCTGGACTTAGGACATAAGCTCTGGACATGTTGCATTACATGCACTAAGGTGCACACATGCAACATTGCACTTGGGACTTTTGAATTTGCGCTTACTTGATATACTGGATTCCATAACTTCTATAGTATCGGCCAGAGTGGGTGGGCAAATTCTAATTGTGATTTTTTTTTTTTTTCCTAAACATCTCAAAATAGACATGACATAATAGACCTTTGAGATTTGTACCATACTAGTGGTAATCTCCACCCCCTACAGTAAATTACATTTTAAATGTAGATATAGTCAGTGCTTGGTATGTTTTTAAAGGGGGTATTGCAACCTTTAATTCAAGCCAATTTGTGAATTTTCTAAAAGAAAATGACAGAGGTCACTGGAGCTTGTCTGATTGAATCTGAGAGGCTACAGAAAGTTTCTTATAAAATATCTTTTCCTGAAATATTGCATAAAAGAAAAAATATATTTCTTTTCGTTTTTTTTATCATATCGATACAAAAAGTAGTTGTTCCTGAAGTTTAGTTGTAGAAAAACCTGAAGTATATTTATAGAGCACAGGAAACACAAGTCCAGACAGAGCAGCTTAGAAATCATTTCACCTAAAGCAATTATGAAAATTCAATAGACATCAAATGATCCTGTGTCTTCCCTTGAACTTTCTCATGCCTGCGAGAATAAGTAGCCTTCACTGTGAATATAGGGGACTGTGGATCATTTTCAAAGGAAGATTTCTTTTTTTTTTTTTTTTTTTAGAAAATCCTACACTTTCTTCCTGAGAGTCATCCCAGCTGTAGAACCTGGTGTCTGTCAGCTCTGCCTCCTCCAGGACTCAGATGGGGTGGGAACTCTCCATGAACTGTCATGAATTATTCATCAGCACATATAATGTTGGCAAATTATTTTATATAGTGGGGAAAGATTCATCTTAGGAGCAGGAATTGGGTAGGGAGAGGCTAATGTGTTTATTATGCCAAGATAATGGCATGAAATAGAGGCCAGGGGTGGAGAATTTGGAGGAGTGTTTATACTTTATATTCATTGGAGGGTACATCTGAATGCCTCGTGGTCACATGATGGCAGATGTCTTTTGGATGCAATTTGTGCAGGCATACGTGCGTCTGTGCGCGTGCTCACATGCACATAGAAACACATGCAGCTGAACCTCTGCAGATGCCTCAGCTGCTCTGTGCGTGCACGTCTAGTCGTGCACGGCTATACCCATGTGTATAGCCTGTGTGTGTGTAATGTATGGATTTGCCTTCGCAAGGCTTCATTCCACAATCAGAGCTATATGCTTCTTCTCTCTTACTGAGAAAAGTGCAGCAGAAGACACCATTAAACGGAGAAACTCAGTTGCTCAACAACTGCAGTTTGCATTGCTTAGGTGAGAAAAGGCCAAGCTCCATCCTCACAGCACTAATATCGTAATGACTGTAATGATATTGTGCTATCAAGACAAAGATAGGCATGGAAGGCATGACAGGAAAACAGAAACTCCATGCAGGCAGGTGAGTTCTTCTACTTCAGCTGTCTAAAAATAAAATCTTTTTTTAAAAATGTTTTTTTGATTCCCCTTTTTTGATTGATATTTTCATTCTCTCTAAGCCCGACAGTCGCATCGCAGCATCTGAGGGACTGCTTGTTAAAAGTATTCATGAGCTCCTCTTTTTGCATCCAAATAGAATACTTTTAGCTAATACTTAGCTAATACTTAGCTAAGTGAAGGCTGCATGGATTTCTCAACATCCTTCGGTATGATTCTCAAATGCAACGAACGCGGGACATCTCGGGGTTGATAATATATTCATAATGTGCTAGAGAAATGTGTCTCTTCCGTGCCTTTCATAAATTGGGGTCAGGTGATATCTGTCACACCAGAGAATGTGCTTAGTGCTGACAAAGTCATGTTGACATTTTTTGGAGAGGAAAGCAGAAAGAAAAAAAAATGTCTCCCAGGAGGCAGGGAGGAAGGAAATTAACTTGCCTCTCCACAGCCCTTGTTAAGAATGAAAACCAATCACCGAGATTCACGCTCACAGCTCCACAAAGATTGTGAGGAATATTGATATTATTATTAACAAATGCACTGTCCTTTTCAGGTCTGAGGCTGCAGAACCAGTTGCATCTGTGAAGATAAGATTTTTTTTTTCACCCTTTGAGAGAACAGTTTAAACTTGATGGATTCATGGCTATTTGACAAATACGACTATTAACCATGCTTGAATAGGCTGATGGGTATTGTGAAACCGAATAAATAGAAAATCCTTCCGTTGATGCATAAAACTCCTATCTTCAAATTCATGAATTTCATGTTGAAAGTACCCAAATCCTTTGCTTGAATATACCAAGAAATACCCTAATTGCAAAGCTATTGGTGGGATTTTCTCACTGATACAGACGTGATGTGTTACTTTTCATAAGGAACAAAACTGTCAGCAGTCACCAGTGGTGAAGTTTGTGCTTTTGTTTGGCCTCATTTGGGCTTATTTCCCCATTAAATCCCCTCCACTAGCATAAGCACATATTCAAAAGCAATGACAAGGGGAAATAATGAAGTGTGTGGACAGAAAGACAGTCACAGAAGCTTGAGAATGTAGTATTAGCGGCGGTTATCGCAGTTAATTTCACAGTGGTCAGTCCAGTGAAAACTGTGACTTAAATTGCATGATGATCAATTTCTGGCTCATTATGGCGTGTTGTGTGGAGGACCTAGAGTGTGTTTACAGACAGGAACAATGACTGAATGTAAGCAACTTTGTTTTTAATAGATTAGTTGGAGCTTAAGAGCCTATTTTACAATAAGGTAATTTGGAATTACTTCTCTGGATGACATTAGCACAGTCGGTGGGATATGCAGAATGAAGTGAAAAGTCATTTAAATTGAAAACGTGTTTGTCCAGGGGAGCTACTTTTAATCCGTCAACAATAGGATACAACACAGCTGATGCCAAGCAAAAGTTTAGATTTCAACTCACCATCATTTGTCATAGCTTTGGTGGTTAAAGAAAAAAATTGTCATAATTGCTCACTGCACTTTGTGTAGCATAATTTTACAAATTTAAATTAAATGTAGAGTATGTAAGATTTAGCATGTAGCAGAACAAACTAATTAGTATACAGTGTTAGGAGTAACATGTTACAAAAGTAATAAATTACTGCAATGCATTGTTCTTTGCTGTAACACAGTAATGTAAGGCATTACAAGAAAAACAATTGTAACATTTAACTTGGTAAAAATGTCAGTAACATGTATTTTAACCTGGATTGAAGTGGTCGTTTTTTTTTTGTTTTGTTTGTTTTTTTTTGGTGGGGGGGGTCATATAAATTGAAAAAAATCAGACCAAAATCAAAAATTTTATTTTTAATTTCTTTGATCCCATTCAGATCGACAGTCACATCCAGGGTATATGTGTATGTATGGATCAACCTGCATCAGCCTTCACGACCCTCCTCTTAATCATGATCGGTACACAGGTCAGAAGCAGAGAGTTGTGTGTGAACAGCACAGTGTGAACCCGGCTTAACTCTGTGGCTCATCCTGATTTGCATGACGATTGATTTTGTCTCTGAGTCAATTTCAGAGACACAGGAGAAATGTCTACCTGTGATTTGGCAGGAATCCAGCCCGGATGTCTTACGAGACCTGAAAATGTGAACAACACTTTATACGGAAATCTCATCAGCGTTGTTTGGGGACGAGGTCAGGAGATAGTTGTTTACAGTGAATAATACCTGGGATATTGTGTTGGGCTTATGATCTATTGCACTAGCTAAAAGGGTGATAGTGAAAGTTGATGCATTTTGTGGCATATTTCTGAAAACATTAGAACAAATGGAAGAGCTTAAGCTTTAAATATTAATGTTTACAGCTTTGTATAACATACTTTGAATGATATAACACTGTCACTTGAACAAGCAAACTGTGCAAAAGTCCTCTTCAGATAAAATGCTTAACACGCTGCGAGGACTTGAGTGAAAGCACATGTCTCTCGGGTGCTGTGCATGAGTTAATGATGGGACGTAGGAGTACGACAGGAGCAGAGGGGGTGAGGTGTGCTGTGGGTTGTCAGGGGGAGGCTGCTATCTACCCACAGATCAAGCAACTTAAAGAGTTCTGAACCGGAGCGCTTGTCAATCATAATTGATCTTGAGTAACGGGGTGGTGGTAGCCGAGGATAAAGACGCAGCATGAGCAGGCAGCTTCCCTGGAGGCTACAAGAACCTTTTAAAAAAAAGCAGAAGCCCCGAGGATTCCAACGCCCTTTACCCCGCTTCAGATCCATTTTTTTTCTCCATCTCCCTCTTGCCTCTATTCGTCTTCCTGATCAAAATTCCCTTCAATATAATCAACAAGAAGGAAGCTCTTAACAGCCTCATATTAAGAAGCATATGGACAAATTTCTAATTGGACTTCATTCTGCAGTCACAGGGGGCCACATGGAAAATTAAGAATAGACACGGGCAAGCAGTGATTCGCTTTTATCTGCACATTGAAATCCCCTTTATTTTCCAGAGAGACAACGCCTTGTGCAAATACATTAGCCAGTGCTTTTGTTATGCTTGTAATTCTGTCACTGTAATTATCTTTAAGAGAATTTTTGTCAATCACTTTCTGCCTTGCAGGGTAGTTTTTTCGTTGTTGCTGTTACTGTTGCTATGTTAGACTTTTCCAATACACTACACCATTGTCAAGCAATTTGTGGAAAATTGCCAAACCGCTATGCTAGATACACCATGAAGCAGACATGAGGAAAGCACTGATGATATGGAATGAGAATCTTACAGGGATTATCCTCATCTAAAGTGCCTCTACAGAAATCTCTAATAATGCAATCAGCAGGGTGGGAACGCAGCGATACCAACACATTTAGATATTACGATCAAGTAGATAATCTGTGCTTGGGATACAGTACCAGTCAAAATCTTCAAGTATTCAAGGGAATAGGAAGGTGTGTCCAAACATTTGACTGGTACTATATGCAGTACTAAATTTATTAACCCTCATTTTGTTTGTTTGTTCGTTCGTTCGATGATCTGAACTTCTAAATCTTGAATTTGAGTTCTAAAATAACACAATTTCTGGATTGTTTTGACTATGAGAAATAATCAGATGAAACATAGTCTACTGTTTATCACAGGCTACTTTGGGTCAAAGTTACCAAGGACATTTGTTTTAAAGCCAGTTAAATGTGAAAAAATTTGATTTATTAATTCTGGTCTTTCCCATTAATGTCTAATGATCGGTCACTTTTAACCAGGAACACCAAGAGGGTACAAAAGTTGAATAAAACACATAAAATTATATGTAAATTAACACAATTTATTTTGTGTGCTGAAATCCTCTTTTTGGAAAAAGTCATGGAATTGAAGGTGAACATTTTTTAAAGACAAAAACTTTTTGGTTTCAAAAAAAAAAAAGAAAAAAGTACAAATATGGAAGCTGTTGTGGCCCAATTTCTTGCATGATCTGTAAAGAATGAGACATTGCCGGTTCAAGTCGAGTTACTCTGAGGAGGAAAGTGCAGTAGGAAATAAGAGTTAAAAGTAAAGAAGGGAGCTGCTGGTCAGTAGCCAGCCAGCCACACAGAGAAGTCGATTTCATTTGTTGTGCTCATCAGCTGCCCCTTCACACTCCCCCCAAATAAAATGACCACTGGCAAGGATCACGGAGGATGTCTTTTGTGAAAGAGTAATACTGTTGCAGCATAAACAGAAAAAAGGGTTTCTGTCACCCAGGCTCCAAGTTTAATTTCCTTGGAGCCTGCGGGGCCAGCCGGTAGAGGGATTTGACAGAGGACTTCTGACAATCCTGAGGAGAGCTGACACCAAGAGCATCGCTCTCCCCATTGCTCACGGCCAGATTGGAAGATGCTTAGAAGCAGGGAGCAGATGAGACAAACCAGAGGAGCCAAGAGGGCTGTTCGTGTAGGGCTGGTTAAGGAGGGACAGTGTTAGCACACACTGCCACACAGAGGATGCAGCTCACACCCCAGCCAAACCCAGCTAACTGAACTATGAAGTGATGTAGTTATGAATCTCAGTCTGTATGTGTGCCTGTGTATTGCATATCCGGGGAACTGTTCGTCTGATCCACTTCACACATGGTGGGTGTATTGCTAACGACCAGAGTGAGTATTTTGGTGCTAATTGGGCCAGATGGTGGTGCTATAACAACAAACTTCATATATATTTAAAGTTTTAAAACTGGTTTGTGTTAGTTGGCCCTCAAAGTTTGCTAAACGTTTGTAGGCTTATATTGAAAAAAAATATATATTGCATGTCTCCTGAATGATTAGTACTATTGCAACCACATTTGGTCAACATGTGTAGGAATAATGGCCATATAAAGTGACCATGGCAAATTTGGTACCAATATGCATCACCGTTGCACCATCATCAATCTATGGGATCTTTGTATGTGGGTCAGTTACAAATACAGTTTGGCGAGAAGAACTTTTTAAAGTACAGTTTTAAGTTTTAAAACTGTCTCTCAAAATATAAATGTTGTGTTCATGTTGGTTTCTTGTTATTTAAAATTCCATTCCAATCCAAAATCCATCCAATCACAATTTTTGGATTTTTTTGACATACAATGTCAAATGGTGTAATTAAAAAAGAATGATCAATTTTAAATTTATAATCCACCTAGAATATAAAACTAGTTGATAGTATGCATTTGTATTTTTTCAAAACCTTTTTAAGAGAGTTATCTGGTACCAAATTTTTAGGATTACATCACATCACAGGACTGTCTTTTATTTGTATTTATAGAAATCCATTCATCAGATTAGGTGTGTTGCCAATGACCCAAAGGAGCATACTGTAAATGGAAGTTGATCAGATGAACAGTTGTGCTTTAAACATGCACATGTTCCAAACGGGCACACCCAAAAAATTGCTTGGTTCTCAGTATGGTAACTATAAAGCCATGGTCACTGCTTTTGTCGTTCTGCCTTTCTTGGATGGGATGTAACTTAAATGCAAATCTCCTCCTTTGAGACAAAAAAGGCTAATTAATTAATTGAATTGGTCTCCTCAATTTCTATGCCATTGGAAATGAAAAAACCTACTGATTTTTCAAAAACCTACTGATTTAAATAGCTGAATAGATGATGTATAAGTTCCAGATATCGAAGATGAGGGCTCAGTGAAATTTGGGAAAAAAGTTTATTGAAATGCCAGACTACAGAAATGTCTGTCCCTACTGTCTGATATCAAGGCTCATACAAGCTCGGTAAGTAGATTTTAATGCAGACCCCAATTTAAAATGCGGCACCAATTGGCAGCCTGCAGCTCACACATTTTAGCTGTGTCTTTGTGACCTTTCACAGTAAGATTGAGAGAAATTTCAATAATAAGCATGTTCAAACTTTCAAAGCAAATTTCGGGGAGTAGAATAAAGACTGGCAAGCACAATCAACAGTTTCAGGAGATGCTGAATGTTTCTGGGCGGAAAGAGCGCACAGGCTCTTTGGAGAGTGATGATTTTTTAGTGCTGTATTGGAACTTGACAGATAACAATCTGCATGTAATAGAAAGTGCTGTTTTGATTCCTGAGAGAAAGTATGGAGAAAACATATGAAAAATATTCTATATTAATATATATTCAATATATTCAAAAGAATATCTATTTTTTTCTATTATTTTCTCTGTCACAATTGTGTTCTGTATTCAGGGTACACACAAAAAAGGGCCTCAAAAGATAGATAAAGTGAAACCTTGATCTGTCAGAAAGTTATGATGCCCCAATCCTTGCTCAAGCCAAGTACATCTTTAACATAAACTGACCCAATTATCTTAAAGCACTCGAAACCAACTTGGAAGGATAGAGAAGACATCCCCACAGTGAATTACACAATTGTAAACCTGCGATTCAGGACAGCACAGGAGTTTTGTCACAAACAGAAGAGCTAAATGGCTAAAAATGTTGTTTAAGAATTTCACTGGATCACGGAGATGATCTAGTTTTAATTATATTTTCGCATTTATAGTTACATCATTTAATGTTATGTATATGTAGTTGTTAATAGAAGTTAATGGACTAAACCTGTGATTGTGCATCATCTTGTCTCATTTACAGTAGTAACAGCTAAATTTAATTTATATTACTGCTAACCATGCCTAAATTATAATATAGTTTTTTATAGATTTTTAAAGATCCCCTTCAGACATACGTATATAAGATGTATATAAAATACTGTAATTTGAAAAATAATTTGTGTCTCAAAACATGGTGGTGAAATATGGCTGTTTCTGTGGAGGGAGATCCGTTCACCATGTTAATAAAAATTGAATTTAATACTAATTAAAACATACCTATTTCATTGTTTCACTGCTGTCAAGTTTTACATTTCGTACCTTTAAATTTACATTTCTTTTATATATATAATTCCTGCTGTGATTGGATAAATTCAGTTCAAAAATTATTAATTGAATTGATCGATAATTTCTGCTGCTGAAAATCATTGGGTATCAATGTTTTTTTTTCCCCTTTTTATGATTATAAACTGAATATCTTTAGGTCTGGGGCTGTTGGTTGGACAAACAAGTAGTTTGAAGATGCCCTGAGAGCTTTTTTTCACAAATTTCTGAGACATTAAACCTTACATTTATTCTAACCTTCATCAAGGACTCCAACACAGAGACACACATAAAAATGTAATTGCTGCTGTTGTTGAGTTAGTACTGAATTAACTGTCTCCAGTGTAAATGGGGAACTAATAGAAGTGAGAATAAAAACAACATTAGAAAAGTCTGCTTAATACATTGTTCTAATGTGTGATAATTTGTAGTGAATTAAATTTAATTTGAGTTACAACAACTCCTAATTTTGTCAGAAACCCCTGCAGGATCCCTCCTGGGGGATTCCTTATTCCCAGTTGGGACCCACTGCAGCAACATTTCCTCCTCTCAAATAATCTACAAAATTATTCATATTCTGACCTAATTAAGAGCTGAGTTTGTTTCACATTCAAATAACAGTTAGTGTTGGTAACAGCCCCCATGAGGTCATCAACATATCACATTCTTTATATACAGTATATGAATCTATATATTCACACCTGGCAGCCAAGGTAAGGGAGCTGGGGAGATCAACAAATAATGATGTGTGGGAATGAAAATGTGTGTAGGGCAGCCTTGGCCTGTGTTCATTCGGCTAATGGTGGCCATGTCCAGCGTCTGATTAATTAAACATCCCTTGGGGTCAGGGAGTCATGGAAGGCAATGTAATTTATCATCTGACTCATGTGTAATGGAGTGTGGCCTGCTGCAGAGTCTCTCATTAAGAGTGATAAACTCAGTCGTAGCATCTCGGCCCTTTCCACAATTCAGCGAGGCCAGGGATAGCATGGCACGGTGCAGGAACACATCTTCTGTTGCCTCCATTTGCTCCTGGAAACCCAACGAATGTAATAACAATCACCGGGTTTTCACCTTGAACTGAATGGAACAATCCCTGCTTCCCCAACTTCAAGGACTCACAATGTGGTCTTTTTGCCACAAGTGGCCATATCCAAGGATAACTAAGAACTGCTAGTGTGTGAACATGTGCATATATGTTCCTGCTGCTTAGGTTTGACTTGTGCACACTCTTTTTTATTAATGATAGACACATTTGTGTTTGGGACCTTTCTGATGCATGTTCTCCCTCTGTCTGTGTTGTTTTTTTCCAGGTTCCCCAGCTTCCTCCCACAGTCCCAAAACATGCTGAGGTTAATTGGACACTCTAAAGTCACTATAAATGAATGGTGTGTGTGGCAACCTGTCTGGGGTGTATCCCTGCATCTTGCACAAAGTACACTTGTACTCCAGCAGACCTATATGACCATTGTGAGGAACAAGCAGATATAGAAAATGACCGACTGACATTTGAGTCTGATCATAATTTCTGAGACTGTTCACTTTGTCATTCACAATTGCTCTGGTAGTTTGGTTGCAGATAATTTAGCCTCTTTTGAGCTTTAGGATGAATGGTGTCATGATCCCGTTCTGTTCCGTTTTTTGGTGTGTTTTCCTCCCTAACTTTCCTCTCTGTTTCCTAGAGGCCGTGCAGGGGGGCGGAGCTGCGGCCACAGTAACTAGACACACCTGATCCCAATTGACTCCCCAGCAGAACTACTTAAGCTCAGCCCAACTTCTCCTCAGTGCCAGACCAATTTCTCCCGTCCAGCAGTTCATGCTCTCGTGGATTTTACCAAGGCCGCAGCTCCCTGCTCCCCCCGCGATCCTCCCCGCAAGTTCCCCCGAGTATTTTCCCTTTGCCATGATAGTTGTGAGTTTTTGTTTTTTTCCCTGTGCGTTTTTTCCTCCCCTGCGGAGCGACTTTGGTTTTGTTTGTACTTTTTAGTTTCCCGTTGTGGTTTTTTTTAGTTGCTTATGGAGTTTGTTTTCGTTTATCGTTTTTCCCTGCTACGAGGTGATTTTCTGTTCTGGACATTATCTAAATAAACTGACTTTGTTCTTGACTCTGCATCTGGGTTCTGGCTACGTCATTTCCGGTCATAACAAAGATGTATGATCGTTCAGTCACAGCCAAATATGACAGATTTTCATGTCCATTAGCCAAAAAGTAATTGCATTTGTCTGGATTGGCCACAGCTGGCACTTGGCCAATTGCATCAAAATACGATGATTGAAACAAGATTCTATTCTTGCTGCTATGATACATCAATAAGAACAATTTAAAATGAACTGCACACAAACTCTGACAGGGAACAACCTTTCTGACCAAAATACATGCAAATTGTGAAGAGAAGCTCCAGTCTGAGGTTTCTGAGTGCATGGATATGTTGGGACCAAACTCAGAGCTTTGGAGAGTCAAAACAAGGCCTTGAGCAACATGGTTAGAGCAGCTTAAAATGAGTTTGGAGTATATGGCTGAAACACAGAACAGAGAGCAGCAAAGAGATTGTAAAAGAGAGAAAGTCCTCTGCCAAAAAATAGATGACCTCCAAGTGTCACTCCAAAGAGGAAGAAGGATAGTAAATCTAAATTTATGCTACAAGCGAAAAACCTAGAGATTGTCTGACAAGTTTAAAAGTATAGAAAAAAAGTCCACACAGAGGCAGTGGAGAGAATTCAGGCACTCAAATTAAGGTCGGACAGCAGCAGGATTTCTGCAACCAAGAGGCTGAAGGCCTCTGAGAGGTAGAAGGTGCTTTTCCTCAAACTGGAAAAGTCAAGGGAAAAAAAAATCTTCCTGCTGTGAGAAAGCAGCTCAACCAAAGCCCACTCCCACATCCCACTCAGGTTCGGAGAATAGTAATGATCTGCAGGGTGAAGGTTCTGGGGATCAGAAATGTGTTTTTATTAGTGTATCACACTAAGCCAGCGCATTAAGGTCAGAAGTAGAGCATAAGAGAATTTCAATTTATGGATAAATTTGACATTTTGTAATTCATCCACTTTCTGCCTAAACGTCGATGAGAGATGAGAAGATTGATACCGCCCTAACATTTAATGGACTGATATCGGAGTCTATTAAATGGAAGGTTGCAGCCTGATTAACTCATTTATTATGCATCATATGAACTAAAACCAAAGTTTGAGTTCAGGGTAGGCAACTTTTTCCTAACCAGGGAATATGTGCTTGATTATTACTTGGCTGGGAGTAGTCACTAAGAAGCCAAAGGAGACCGCAGAGACTGTTTCTAGCCAAGTAACCCAGCAGCAAATAAGTATATTTCCCATGTTGAATAAATGGCAGCCCAGTATGAAGGGTGAAAGGGCTGCAACTAAATATATAAATATACAATTATATATATATGGAATTATATGCAACTGCACAGTTATGTCGTTCTGCCCCTGGACAATACTGTGCTGCGACCAACCAATCTGGCAACCCTGTGTGTCTGGCAATCATGCTTCAAAACGAGGCTTGTGACCACCTCACTTCTCAGCTACATCTCTTCTGATTGGTTGGCACGTTCACACGACTGCTTGCCACTAGAGTTGTGTAGGGTTCTGCTTTTTGCTCTAGTCGTTAGCTGCTAATAAATTCTGGATCTGCGAAGCAGCACCCCGTCAGTTGCGCTGAATATTCATGAGATGAGAAGGTATGAATTTAAAGCCACAGCCTTTTGAAATGAAGAGGTCAAAATTGAATGCTGTAGGGGAAAACACTGCTCAAAGTAAAAATACAGCTCTAACATTTACAAATGTACTAGTTCACCTCATTTAGTAAAAAATAATGTGCCTCTGTGAGCACTGGGGGCTGAGCACCCCTAAAGACCAGATGCTAAAATCGCCCCTGAACTACAACACGTTTTTTTGCTGTATGACTGAAGCTATGCAGATGTGGACTTGGTTAACACCTTGATGGGAGATTAATGTTTCATCTGGAAGTGGTGTTGATGGGCCAGTAAGGAGCAGTCTTTCCTATGGTCCAAATAAAAAAAATACTCTCAGTGGCCCACTGCAGAGACATAGAATCTATGCTGTAGGAGATGCCATCCTTTGGAGGAGATGTTAAACGAGATCCTGACTCACTGCGGTCATTAATGATCTAACTGCACTTATTGCAAAGTTCCCTAATGTCCTGGCAAAATTCCCAACCCAGCTCCCTCCATCTGGCCACCTAATCATCCCCTAGTGTAATAGACCTTTTCCACAGAAGCTACAGTATATTGAGATGAAATAGTTTCTCTTCATACAAAATTTTCCATTGAAAATATATGCATTTTAACTACAATATATGGTACACGGATGAATGATTTTTTTTTTATTCTTTACCAAGAAGGATATCCGCATTCATGTCATTCCTTATAAGCCCCTTAAATTTGTTCTTTTAAGGATTAGAAGGGAATGTGCATAAAATGAATAACTTTTAAGCAAGACTGGACATTTGGAGAGCAGGCATAGCATACTCATTAGTTCAAAAGTGAAACGTTTAAATCATAAATAATATGTTATATTGTTATATTATGGGTTTTGCTAATAGACTTAATCTTTTGAAACAGATGAGCTATAATTCCTGCCCAGTTCATGCTGTGAACAGTCAGCTGTGCGGAAGTGAAAACAGAACCAGAGCTTGAATTCTCATTCTAGTTTTCTTTTTTATTTTTTTAATTCTTGAACTATTTCTGTCACTTTTCATATGAACAGCTGAGCATAACAGCGTGAATGACTTCCAGGAGAGACGCTCTGAAAATATGCACCATAATCCCCAGAGGAGTGAATTAGTGCAATGTGGGACAGTGCCAAACATGGGACAGCTAAGCTTGAATGCATCTCTCTCTTCTTCTGAGAGTTGCTAATGAAATAGACTGCTGCCAAATTAAAGCTGTGGTGCCATTGACTGATGATGGAAAAAGTCCAAATCTGTCTTAAATTAAGTAATTTTTGCCAATTGTTATCAGATGGTGTTTATATTTTAATACATTAAAATATTCTTTAATATAGTAAAAATATGTTTTTCCTATGAACAGAATGGTTTTACTCATGTGGGACTTAAATTGGTTAAATCTGCATTTTAACTACATGTGCAACACAAATGGTCACAGGTGTTAGTATTGCAATGCTTAATTGTTATTTTTAGGCTCATCAGAAATTATATTACTGCTAAAATGGATGCATATATAATATAATGCTTAGCTTGTGATGGAACATTTGTAATTACTCAAATGAACAAACATGGACATCAGAGTTATTCCAATACCGATACCAGTATTGCAAATGTTTCCATTGAAGCCTGAAATGACCACCAATCCAATATCAGGTAATTTATTAGCATTGGACCGGGACCCTGCTACATCCCAGCAACTTCCTGTACACCTGTATGTAGATAAACTGATTGATAATTGATTTCCGGTAATTTAGTGTAATGTCAGTCAGAGTTAGCATTATATTACACTGCAAAATCCCAGTAAAAATTAATTTAATAAGGTGTTTATTGGACATCATTAACATACATTTCTACATCAATATCCACTTTATGGCAATACAGGTATTTCCAACTTTACAATGATTAGGACATGGATCACTACACTCCATCTGAATCTCTTGGGGGAAAATGCGAAAGGGTTGGACACTGGTCGGTAATTCACATTCCTAAGTTCCCAGCCATGATCGTTCGGAAAGGGATGCTCAAGAAAAATATTTACATTTTATTGAAGGGCAGGCCTGAATTTGTTTTTTTTAACAAAGAAAATCCTATTGAGCAACAAAGCTCCGTGTTCCACAGTCACAGAATTTCTAGAGAAGACACAACTAACCAGTCGACATGTTTTTTTGTGTTTCTGTTACGATGGGTGAGGCGAAGCCGTGGGGATGCTGTGAGGTTTTTGTCTGTGTTTCCGGTTGAGTGGGAGGTTTTCTTGGTGATTGTTAAGGCGATCCATGCTGGTTGTACATCGCTGAGTGGAGGTTCAACTGAAGAGAAATCTCCCAGGAGACTAAATGCTGCAGCCCAGAATAGAGGAGGATTTCTGAGGTGGTGAATTACAGCAGCTCTGGTTGTCAGTTTTTAGCACAATCTTTTCAATTTGTTTAGGGTTTTTTTTTGTTTTTGTTTTGTTTTTTGTGAAGAAATAGTTGCTTGACTATATCAACCATTTGAAGTAAGGTTTAAGGGTGTTGATTAATAGGTTGAGTTTACACTACAGTCAGTATTTCACCTGTGAGCATTTGCAGGAAGCTGTTACCTCCGGTATCACACCTCAGTATTTGTTCATGTATCAGTTCACAGGCTTCAAATAAATGTTACAGGTGTAATACCCTTTTTTTGTAACCAAGTACATCTTTTGTGTCAGCTTAACTTTACATTTAAAGGTCATTTTCCATGGGATGTTAACATTAATTTCTGTGCACTGCATTCATGTACATGTATTAGAAGTCTCTCTCTCTCTCTCTATTTTCTGGATGAGCATCTGTAGGCAAGTCCAAGCTCGCAATTAGGCATCTTCCTCTGAGACAGAGCTTCACAGGCTCTAAGAAGCTGTCTTAAGATGTTCAGTGACACCAGATTTTGGAAATCCTTCTGTGGACTAAAATAGAGCGCAACGATCTGACAGTCATGTTCACAATTCTTTTTCTCACAGAGCAAAACTTCATCTGTCTATTCTAAAATAATTTAACCTCAAAAGATAAAGAGACAAAGGTATGAACTGTGACCGATATGATGTAACTATTACAAGGAAAGAGACTTTTGAAATGTCTTTCATCTTAGTGTAATTAAGTGCTGTGAGAAGATCTCACGCTGTTTTCCCAGGTTTTTCTCATCTGCTTTATTTATAATATGAATAATTAAAGAAAAATACAGTTCCTTTCATAAGAAATCAGACATTTGCTGGTTGAGTTGCAAAATATTATTAAAAGTAAACTTATTGACTAAGATTAGATTGTTTTGCTAACATCTCCTTGACTATCAGGCACCTCTTGGAAAAACTAATTACTTTTTTTATAAGCGTTTAAAGTAAAAAGTGTCACTTTTGGTGTTTATTTGCACAACAGAAACGCACTAAGCAACGCTGACTCCCTGACACTCTGTAAATTAGTACAGACTGTGATCACGTCTTCTTTTCTCGCCCTCGTTGGTAAATGTGGCGACGTACGTGACCTGAGGAGCATGCTGCTGCTCATTGCCTGCTATTTCCCAGCCTCTCCCGCTGAGCTGCGTGGGCGTAACTCATTCGAGCTTCCCCCTGCCGGGTGGGGAACTGCCACGAGGCCCCGCAGCTACACCCCTGCTGGAATATCAGAGCATCTGTCCCCCCCCTGCGGCTCGCCTTTCAAACAGCGCAAGGCCATCTTCTCCCAGAACCAGCATATTTTTTCAAAGGCAAAGCCAATGCTCAGGGAATATATTACCATCGACTCCCAAGCCCATCTGGTAGAGAAACACCTGGGAGGGCATTTTCACTCATTCTCAGGCCTACAACATTATCATGCTTTATTCATTAAAATCCATTTTCATGCATTTCTCTCTTTACTGAGTTCCAGAGGTGAAGAGCAGAGGTGACATCTGATAAAAAATGTAAAAATGTGTTTTTTTGTTGTTTTTTTTTTTTTGCTTCTTTTATCTGACTTCTGATATCAGATATTAAGGTGGATGAAAAGCACTAAGAGTCCTTGTGCAAAATTCAAAAAGGTGCGTCAATGAATAGCACGCTGGGTAATAATATGTCATAACACTCTGCAAATTTTCATTTAGAATAGATGACAATCAAAGGCAATAAAAAGCTGTGAAGCTCCAATATTTCCTTAAAATGAAATCTCCCCTTTCTTCCCCCCTGACGGATGTTTTGGCAGGATTTTTGCTGATTACATGGTTCACGTCGCTCTGACAAAAGAGGAAATTGGTTTCTTCATTATATTATATTCCGCCGATACACAACGGGTCTCCGGTGGACAAAGATGGTCTTGACCCGACCTTCCTAAATATTCAGATGTTCAGATATTCAGATTCCTAATGAGGGAGAAGATTAAACAAAGACAAAACTGATAGAAATCCAGCTTTCATTGTGTTTCAAAGAAAAGACATTAGAGTCATCATCAAATGCAGATTTTTGCGAAGGTGTAGATGAGAGTGAGCCTGCATTTAAAACTCATAGCTCACAAGATAACTCACAAGAACTAGAACATTGATTATTTTGTATTACTTCAATTGAAATACAAGTAATGTGCAGATGTTCTAAATATAAAAGAATCAGGAAAGATGCTCTGCAAAGCGCTAATGTAGGTGCAGGTATTCTAATTTACTAGATTGCTCATTTTGTCCGTAAAAATATCATGTATCACTCCATTTCACTTGCCGACTGTTCACACTCAACCAGTCAGCTTTCACGAAGCCATTGTCACCTCGATACCTAAAAAAAGAAATGCTACTTTCTCCACTGCTCCGAGGTGTTAGCTCTGCTCTGCAGTTCCGTGACTCACCTCCACCACCTCCTGTGTTCATCATGAGCCAAAGTGAAATAGAGCTCCATGTGCTGTTTATTCATTTTACGCAAGTGGATGTCTGAGATCCCCACAGTTTTGTGGATTAAGTTAATTGAATATGAAAATAGCTTCATTGTTTTTTCTAAAAGTGTTAGAAATAAAGTAGTGCGTCATTTGCATAAAGTCTTATTTTTAGTTGATAGCCTGTCTTCAAAGTAATGTATTTATTCTTGCATGCAGCTTCAACAGGAATCTGTTTAGCAAAACAAAAGAGGGATGGAGAGAGTGGGAATCCCTGTCTTATCCCCCTGTCCAGACTAAAAAATTGGAAATAAGGGAATTTGTTGTGGCTATTTGTGAGTTGTATATTCACCTTAATCAGTTAATTAATGACTACGGATCATCAGAAAGATCTATTTGGCTTAAAAAATATTTGTGCATTTAATGAGTCCATTACTGTTTCTTTGCTGTTCTGCAGTGTTACACTGTCTTGATATATGAATGTATTTCTTAAATTAATCCAGTTTGGCCATAATGTATATTGAATAGTGTAATGGTTAGAATACCAATAGCAAGGACTATAAAGGTCCCATTACATAGAAAGCAGGATTTGAATTGATTTTTCATTGTAAGAAGGTCTAGATATTCTATTAATACTGTTTCCTATTTCAAAAGCTCAATCCACAGAAAAATGCACACAGCCTGTATTCAGAAACTGTGCTTCAAAAAGAGCTGTCAGGATGTTGTCAGGAAGTTGTGATGTCATAACTGTAGAGTTGCAATTCTCCCCCCCCCCCATTTTTATTCTGGCAAAATGCTATATTGTTAACCCAAATTGGTTTAACCCATTGGTTAAACCAATGATTTAAATGGTTTTAAATTATTTACACATTTACAGTGTGTTGGGACAGAGGGGCACTGCAATAAAAGTATAGTTTATCGACAAAAATATATACTGTATGTAGTGTAAATAAGTCATTTACTATACCTGCTTATTCCTCATTAGGGTCACATGGTCTGCTGGAGCCAATCCCAGCGTGTTACGGCGAGAGGCAGGGATACACCCCAGATGGTCGCCAGCCAATCGTGGGGCACACACACCATTCACTCACACACTCACACCTACGGGCAATTTAGAGTCTCCAATTAACCTGAGCATGTTTTTGGACTGTGGGAGGAAGCCGGAGTACCTGGTGAAAACCCACACAGACACGGGGAGAACATGCAAACTCCACACAGAAAGGTCCCAGACCCAGGACCAAGGAGGTCTTGAACCTGCGACCTTCTTGCTGTGAGGCAACAGCGCTAACCCCTGCTCCACCGTGTCGCCCGTGTAAATAAGTAATTATTAAAAAATAATTGATGGGTTTGACAATGACTCTATGTTTACATGTACCAGCCAAGTAGGGGGCATGCACCAGGGCCATTGCAAGTTGCCACAACACGGCTACTGGGTAAAAATGGCAGAGTCTGTAAATCCTGCAGCAGCTTGAAAGCCCCGGTGAACGGTATGCTATGACTCACAGTAGCAGAGTGACCGGAAAAGAGCAAAAATCTGAGTCAATATTGGTGAAGCATATGACAGATGGACTCATACAAAGGATATACATGGTGATATACATATTTTTCCCTCCATCTGTAAGTTAAGCTAACTCGATTGCTAACTTAGCGCATGTTGGTCAAATTGCTTTTCAACAACGTCACTTGTTTTCATTATATGATGTTAACCCTATTATGACATCACTGGTCGTGAACCAGTTTACATTGACCTCCACACCAGTAAACCGAGGAAAGGAGGCAGCACAATTCTCCTGTCCTGTCCAGTATTGCCGGTTCACTTTCACCACAGCGGTGAATGGCAATATTCTAGCTAGCAACCATGAGCATACTGAAGTTCCGTCAGATCTTTGTCAATTCAAATTGGCAACAAACCTGGCAACCCGACAGCAACCCAACACCTTTAAACAATATTAACAATAAAATCATGCATATTTGACATTTTCTGCTATATGATTGTTGGAAAAAAAACATAACATTGAAAGAATATATGAGTCAGTTTTCACTTGGGGAAAAAAAAAAAACATGAATGGAGGGAAGACAGGTCCTTATGAATCATATAGTACTTCCCAGAAGCCATGTGCTCAGTGGTTTCACCAGCATGTAGAGGAAATCATTCATTCTCAATGGGTCTCCAATTACTGTAGAGTGAATGTCAACACCAAATATGAAATATATTATTAGCTTATAGAAATATATTAGTATTTTAATACTCGCGAGAAATGTCTTTGTCTTATTACTGCTGCATTTATCGTTGGTATACACACTGAACGAATATTGACTCTGCCTAGAATATAGCTTACAAAGCACAAACTCAAATACTGCTCCCTTGCAAATGCAGACTCAAGAGCTCCACTGAATCCTCCTCCCAATAATTTCATTTCCCTCCACCCCTACTCATCTTCACCGCTCCGACCCTCTCCCGTCTGAAGAGTCTGTGAACTCGCTGTTCTTTCCCTCAGGATCACCCACCATATGCCGCTCCATCCTTTTCTACCTTCATCGTTCTTCTCTGCAATGGAATTAATATTTCACAGGCGGCTCCTCAGCCATTATTCTTGCTGACGAATTGGAGGTGGAAAGTTTTCGACCAGCCACAGAACAATAAATATTAAAGTGTTTCCCTTGGAAGTTCTCCAATCCGGGTGCTCCTTATGTACACTGTCAAACGCGTGTTCCTGTGCCATTTCTCTCCTTCCCCATCTCACTCTCACTCTTTATCTATCCATCTATCCCTCCAATCTCATCTGCCGCACCATCTGTGCAGCTGTAATAAGCAAGACTCCTCGTGTGTTCTCTCTCTCTTTTCTCTCCTGATTCTGGCTCATCCCCCTCTCCGGCCTCCCCTGCCTGGATGTTTGCATCCAATGACGGAGACACACCGCACCACTAGACCCGCTTGTGTGCAAAAAAAGAAAAAAGGCTCAGATGCACTTGTGTCATTACACAGCGAAACCAGCCAGTTAACATTGCTTTCTTCTCTGTGTGGAAGCATGCTGAACGTGATAACCTTTTGCATGTTTAACCATGGCATATACCGTATCTCCCTCTCATGGCAAAGAGATAGGATAGCCCCAGATCTAATGATTCAAGTCCCCACCAACAACAGACTATTGATCTGAACCAGTCATCTCCTGTCACCCCACTCAAACTGGATAATGGAAAAATGAGTGTGAAATAATGTGCGAGATTCTCTTGCCGTATGGCTCAAACACAACAAAACAACCTTCAAGACAAACTCGGAGCATATGATTAGTTTTTCTTTTCATTTTTTTGAAACATATATAGTGGTAGGTAAAAGCCTTCCATCAGCAGCAGCGGGGACACTGTGCCACACTGAAAAGAGGCTTTTTGTGGTATCCATATTGTATACCTACCACGACGAAATGAAAATGGACTGAGAAAACGAGGCATGTCCTCCAAATCCAACAAAGAGCTCTATTGCCTCATAGTGGCATGTTTGAGCAACAGTCCTATATGTGTTGGACAGGAGGGAGAACATCAAACACACACTGGGTACGTATTATAAAAATATTCATGACCACAGGACCTCAGCTGTCAGATATGTAGGAGTCAGCTGTCGATATGTGAAAATTACTAGCTGCTTAATCTTTAAATTAATGTACAATTTATTAAATGTCACATATTTCACACTTTTTTCTGGGTTTTATGTGATGTTATGATATTCATGACAGAATACACACTGCAAAAAATGAAATCTTAATCTTAACAAGTGAAAATATCTTGTGTTTGGAACAATTAGTTGGTACAATATCTTATTCCAGATAATTTTGCTTACTTTTTTTCTTGGTTAATTTAGTCCTGTTTTCTTACAATAACATTAAATTCACCTTTTTTTCTTACTGTTGTCTCTTTATCTCATTTTATAGACTTTTTATCTCAAATTATTAAAAACAAAACTTGATATCAGTAAAATTACCTGCCAATGGAATAAGATCATTCTAATCAAGAATGGACTAAATACAAGTTATTTCTCCTTGATAAGACATTCATTTTTTGCATTGCATCTCCTGTCTCAAACTTCTCTCTGTAGCTCTGGACAGAGCATTGGGTTTTATGCTGTGATGACCAGATGCTGTTTTGAAAGTTCGAGAGAATATATATATGAGATGATTTTGTTTCTTAAAACCACAAACAGATCTTGTTAGTGATATCACAACTTTAGATAAAGCCCAAGAAAAGTGTAAAATACTGGACCTATACATTATTGCAGTTCCATACAGACTAGTTAGTTGAACAAATGAGACAATGACCAGTTACTCTATACCTTAAACTATGGCTGCATTTTGTGCATCAGAGAGAGAAGTGCATCCATTTAATAGAAACAAAGGCAGAATATCTCTACAGCTGCTCTTGACAGTATCATAGGGAAATATGTAGGAGCCACGGACCCTCGCTAAAGGCTATGAATGTGTGAACTGCATAAGCAAGGTGAATTGCTTTTGATGCAGTTTTCTTTTCTGAGAGATTCTTTCTCGTCTGGAGATCAAGGGTGCAGATCAGCTGAGACAATATTAGATTTTCTCTCCTTTTCCATTAGATTGGATTTTAAAATCTCCTCTTAAGCAGGAGAAATTCTATAAGAACGATTCCTCAAGAGTTATTGATTATAAGAAAGTCTGATATCTCCAGACAGTGCAGAATCGATATTACTTGCTATCTCATATCTATCCGTATAATGCCTCCAGTTAGCCAATCCTTCCAGTTTAGAGGTCAAGTAGTTTACCTAATCTCCAAACAATTTAACTGCTAAGCCAAAGACAAACCCGTTTTTAGCAGAGGCAATGGTCATCATTAGAGAAATGCACTATACAGGAACACTGGCAGGATCCTTCAATGAGTTATTGATTAGAGCATATTGAATGGGAGTCAGTGTTAACAGATGTAACTAAGTAAAGAATTGGGTGCAGACTTTTTGTGATAATTTTCTAATTAGAAAAAGGTTTGTGTTAATAGCAGATTTTGTTTAGTTATAGTAGTGTCAATAGACACATAATCGAATGAATGAACCTGATATACATTAAGTAAAGGGACACTACACCACTGTGAATTAATTGGTCAATTTCTTCTTTATAATCCTCTTAGAGTCAAACCTATATGCCTCGTCCATAATTTATAGCTTTAATATTTGTTATAGCACTTTAATTACATTGATTGGGTTACATAGGCAAAGAAAGGGTTACAGAGAGAAACCATCTTTCTGTGATTTGCCATCAGAGGACAGACACCTTCCCTGCATATCCCAGCGAGGGAGAGGAGGGGATTATTCTGGCAGTGCAAAGCAGGGTTCCTGCAGCACCAAGTGGGATTCAGCAGCACCACGAGGACTCAGTGGATAATGAGCAGTCTTTGTGATGTGTGCTGCAGGGGCTGGTGGAGGCTGAGCCAGGGAGCAGTAATGAAGCACAGGCCTCTGTCTAAAGCCACACAGGCATTCACAGATATGAATCCACCTTTATTATCCCATACTCTGACTTTTTCACTTTAGTTGCTATTTAAAAAGGCAAAATATGTATGTTTCCCAAATTAAATTTTAATTAGTTTTATTTAGTTCTTTGTCTGTATGTGTTTTACTTTCTTTCTGTTTATGATGGGGATGGGATGAGTTGGAAGGCAGTTTAATAATTCATTATATCATGGCACTTTTATTATGTGTACATTATTATCATTAAACCCAAAGAGAGAGATGAGGGAGATGGTACATAGCTGCCTATCAATGTCTCCTGTACATATGCTTCAGTCATTCTGAAATTGTCATAAACTGACCTTTTATCTAGTTTTAAGACATGTTTTTTTACTTCTTTTTAAAGATCTTTAATATTTTTTAACAGTATTTAACTGGATGAAGATTTTAGTCATTGGACATCTGAATATTAAATTAACAAGAGAAACAAGTTAAGCAAACTTTATCATTAGCTCGGGTAGCTAGCATTTTATACATTAAACTATTTTATTCAGTGTTTTTACTGGTTTTTACCAACCTGGTGGTTGGTTTCTGAACATAATTAAGCTGCCGGTAAAGACTTCCTGAACTTCATATCACTGATTATTGAGAATACTACATATTTTGTGTTAAATACACAGGTTTGAGCACATCATGCAGCTTACACTCATTAAGGAAATCAGTGCTGGCCACAGAAGTAGTTATTCAGAAAATTTCACTTCAAACAAATAAAAAAAAAATAATGAGAAATTTGCTCTTTACAGAAGAAAATGCAACTCTGCAGTATAGAAAGGAAACCTGAGCAGGGAGTTCACTACACCTCTCTCCTTAGCATGAGTGCACTGAACAGTCTCCTGGCTGTCTGAAAAACTAAACTTAAAAAAAATAAATAAATAAATACTTTTGCGGTTCTTGTTTTTTGTAAGTTTCTATGTGCTGCTGGTTTGTATGCAGAAGTAGATGCTGCATGACTGGTGAGGACACGATACCCTGACCTTTACTTCTACAACAACATGTAATGCACTCGTCACAACTGCTTTACAATTCATGCGCCGCTCCTCGCACAGAACCTGCCTCTCACAACAACGTCCTCAGATTGGTGTAATTAAATGCACAAGCATGTGTGCACACTAAAACACATCGTAGCTTCTTCACCCCATCGCCACTTATCTGCCGGACAGCTTCCTCCACACTTTACGGCTCGAGCTCATTAACAAGAGTACAACACATTTTCTGCTAAAATGACATGGTAATGTGTGAGTTATCAAAAGGAGAAGGTTCTACTTGAGTTACTGCTGCAAACATCGAGGGCTGAGAATATAATCACTGCTGCCTGTTTCAACGCAGCATAATACACAGCTGCTACTGTATAGGTGTCACTGCTGTGTGGGAGCAAAGGGGGGGAAAAAGCTGGTGATTTGGCTTGTAGATGAGACTCACAAAAGCACAGCAGTTGAATGTGATCTCTGGGGTTGCACGGACCACTGCACCTATCGGCCTTTTACCCGTTGCACAGTCGATCTGTTCAGTGCGCCCATGCTAAGGAGGGAGGTTTCCTATCTTCAATGCAGAGATGCATTTTCTTCTGTATGGAGCAAATTTCTCATTACTTTTTTCCCTTATTTTTTTTTTCGACAACAATTTGAATATCTATATGGCCTTAATTTCATGCTTGACCTGCATTTCACTATAGATGTAAGCAGAAACGGCAGACAAAATGACTTCCTGTGGACAAAAAGAAGAAAAGTGTTGAGGCCATTTGACTTCCTTCACTTTCTGTGGTATTAAAGTCTGAATTCAAACTGGAGAAAGTATGATTATCATTCATTTAAACACAATAACCTCTATTGCCAAATTGGACCCCAGTCCGCATGTGGCGGTGTCTTTGGGTAGGACACTGAACCCCAAACTTCTTCTAATAAAGTTGAAGCAGCTTTGCATGGCAGCTTACACCATCCATTGATGAATGAGTGACTGATAGGATGCTATGAGATCCAGTACATCTAACTTTTACCCCCCTAATATTGAAGCTATTAGTTGTTTTTAATATTTAAACATTTATTTAATTTGTTGCTGTCATAGCATTTGAAGAATATTGATAAGCCTTTTCCCTCAGTGCAGTAGTAAACAGTAGGGATGCACCAAAATGAAAATTTGTGTAGAAATACCGAATACCAAACACGGATGTTAAATTTTTCATTGTTTTTTGTTTTTGTTTGTTGTTGTTTTTTTAGCAATATTGCTTATATAGTATAGAATACATTTTTAGACATGCTTTTCAAAGAAACATCCCTGGTAAGCACACAGCCAAGAAATACCTTCTGCTTGGTATTGTATTGTAACAGGCTCAATGAGCTCCACAAGCCTCTGAAAGACAATGTCCTCCACAACACTAAATGGTTGATCATCCAAAGCCATGAATGCTATCACCTTCTTTGTGATTCTGTTTGCTTTGGTGCTGTTCTTTGCAAACTTTTTCAAGTTTATAAAGACGGAGTGGGCGTGTTTTGACCAGTTTTACTTTTAGCTGCTGCAGCCGTCTCTCTCGTTCATGCTGTTCAGGGTGTTTGGCTTTTAAATGACAAATTAGATCAGTAGTGCTGAAATTCTTTGCTGAGGAAACCCCTCTCGATAGTTTGGTTGAAGACTCATTGCATACTGCGATTCTATTCTTAAACTAAGATGATGATTGTATCACACGACACTATTCAGATTTGCTTTTAATTCAATCCACCGAAGGCTGAATGTTGTGTTTTTCTGCAATATTTGGCCGAATATATTCAGTTACTGAATATTCCGTGCATCCTTGCTAAACAGTATTAAAGATGCTGCAGCTGAACAAACATCGACTCCAGACAAGCGTGACATCACCTAAAACATTTACAGCAGACAGCCTGATAATTATGGGATTGCAAACCGCTTCCACAGCCAGGTCAAACCATGTGAGCATACATAGGGAAAAGGGCTATTAGTCTGATTATAACATCATTGTCATTAATTTAGTTAATTTATTTATACCTATTTTTACTGTGTATGATTCATTCCAATATGCTTCAGTGACTGTTTGACATTGAATTTGAATGATTTAATTTTTGATTATAATAATAATAATAATACATTTTATTTGTTAGGCACCTTTCGTAAAACTTACATAAAACAGATTAAAATTGGCAATAGTATTAAAACAATACAAGAAACAGAATATGTTTAAGACAAATATGATTTTTAAGACAAATATCAACTGCAAATGTCTATTGGGTTAAACACAGGGTGGAAAAACACAAAATTTCCCAAAACGGAAAAAAAGATGGAGATGGAGAAAAACCAGCCATCTTTCTCATCTTAATCCTAATTCACTCAGACTAATCTACATGCAGAAGGATGACAGTAGTACCTATCTTTGCGAAAATGCTCTATGTTTTGCCACCATATACATTTACATGATCATTACAGTGAAACAAAGGGAATTTTTAACATAAATATAATGTTGAACGTTACCTGGTAGCAGGATGTTTAGGAAAAAAGAGACCAAAACAATTTATTTCCAATTAACTCAGCACTAGAAGACTATGACAACAAGACTGTTTCACAGTCATCTAATAATCCTCACCTAGCTTGTAAAAAACAAACAAAAGTGTCTCAAATAATAAAGAGCGCTGTTTTTATTTATATCATTAATGAAATTGCTTCACATTTGTATTTCTCACATGCAGTCTTTGAAATTCAAACATCAGTTTAGATGCAAATGGAAGGCCTCACTGGGATTTAAGATACAGTGCAGCAATAAACTTCATAATTGAATTAGGTTGAATAACTGTTTGTAATGTCAGTTCAATATCTGGGACGAGTTAATGCAGCAAACAGCCCACATTACTGGAGAGAGTCCACAACTGCCTAAATGATTCTGCATCTTCTCAGATAGCCAGAGATCATTTGCCGTCGAGGATAAATACTAAAATATTCATCAAAGCCTTTTTGGTTTCTTTTTGCAAATCCAAGCAAAAATGCTGATTATATGAAGCGAGGCACATGCACCAGATCTTGCTTAAACATGCACAATTCAGTCTTTAAGTATTATAGTGGAGTCTATCAGTGGACATGATGTACCAAAACCTAGGTAAACAACCTCCGGCCCGGCTCTGTCACTGCTGATTCAGTGGAGCATGCAGTGGGCTGAGAGGACCAGAGGCAGCAGGAGGCCAGAAGACACATGTCTGCTTCCTGAGGTGAGAGTCACCCCATACTGGTCCAGGAGCTGCAGGGACACACACCATCACCAGATAAACCCCACATTAAAGGGCAAGACAGCAGAGCATTAAAGGGATGCTTTGTTCCTTAGCACGGTGGTTCTCAAAATGGTGCCCAGGGAACCACAGGCGTCCTAGAGGCGGTTCCAGAGTCCCCAGCAAAAAGGGAAATCACCTATTTGAATTATAAGTCCATCCACTGGTAAAGCAATGACATTTTTGCCATGTGTTTCATACACTTTCTTTAATATCTAAAAGCAAGGATTTTATCAGATGGGAACCCTGGGACAAAATGACAAAATATAGTCATAAAAATATAATGGTATAGTATACTGAACTGATGTATTTGTGATAATGGGAGTAGTGACAAAACCAAAGTAAAGGATCAGGTTGACAGTAGGACACAATAAGTTACAACAAAGTCAAATGTATACATACAAATGTATTGTGAGGTAGGAATTACTGTTATAAATGGATATGTGTCATATGTCATTGTGTTTACTCATACGTGCCTCTACAATAGTTTTAATGTTTAAAACGTGGCCCTGGGAAATTCAAATTCAGTGTGTGCAACCTGTACATATGGTTTTTGACAGTAAAGCTGACTTTGACTTTAGGGACAAGTAAAGTTTTTGAATTGAAATAAATCTCTTTCATCTTGCATGTGTGCACCTTTACAGGGTAAAGGAAATGTGAATTTATCCTTTAAAAGTCTTCTCAAACATGGCTTCATACTTCATTGAGGCAATTCAGTCTTGACCCATTGTGGGCTAAATGCGAGCAGCCTTGCATCCTTATCACTTTGGATGAAATTGAAAATACAAGATTTTGAACAGACTTTTTGTTTCTTAATCACATCATTTATTTCTCAATCATCATGAATTTGTGGCCCTTTGTGGTGTGTTTGTGGGTAATAATGCCCCAGATTTAGAAAAAGACATACAGACTAGATCATTAAAGAGTTTCTGAAGTAGCATTTTGGAGGAAAAGTGAAACCTCTTCAAGAATCTACAACAAGCTCTTGACTCGACACCTTTGGAAAATGATTTTCTAGTGTCACTTGACCTCAATCCATCTGATGACGTGTTTCACTACTTAAGACCCGACTGAAATAAGCAGGATGTGGAGATTAACCCCCGCTGTTGCTTACTGTTATTTGTGTCGCCCTCTGCTGGTGATGAGAGCATAATTACACAAACACTGAGGGAAAGAAGCTGCTGTCATGGCGGTGAGAGACTTGAAATCCTTCAGCAAGTGTTTGGTTGTATCAGATATTGATACAGTGACTCTAATGTACATTTTTAACAAAAAGAGACAACATGGGCCTCGTGTTGAACAACTGGTGAATCACCGCTGTGGGTTTGTGGAGATTCTTGTGGAACAAGACTGAAGAAATTTTATCTCAGCCAGCTGAAAAAAATGAATGTGAATACAGAGTTTCCCTGCTGCCCAGTGATGCTAGGATTCCAGTGGGAGAAGCAGAGAGCACCACTCTACAGACATGAAAAGGAAGCAGGCAACAGTGACTTCTCTGTAGTGTGTGTGCCATCTGCTGGAGCAAGTGAGCACTGTTAATAAAACAATGGAAGCATCGTGCAAAGTTGGTGTATTGAGTAGAACTTGAGCAAAAAATATATTTGAAGCTGACAGAGGAGGAGACTGCAGGTGTGGGCATGTGCAGCAGCTATTTGTTAGAAAAAAAAGGCATGCAAATGACATGAACACATATTTTTCACTCCCTCAATGGATTTTGAGCTTGAATTTATCCAGAAGGGTAACTTCTTATTTAATTGTGTTTGGATACTTTTAGGGGCAGTTCAGGAGGAACTCACAAGCATTTCTCATTGAACTTTACAACCATCCTGTATTTCATTGTTAGAATTTGAGAAGAAAGGAAATAAATGCATTCAAATAAATCAGATGAAAATTATTATTTCTTATAGTTGGTGAACAGTAATATATTGATATTACCATGGAAACTAACAGTCAAAGAGATTTAAAAAATGAAAAGAAAATACTTGTCAGCTGAGAAACAAATATGGATTTAAAAGAAACTAAAGGTTCAGTACCCGCCTGTTTCTTTATTTCATTTTTACTTGTTCTTTTTCATTTTGTTTACATCAAAGAAATCAAATCTGGCCCAAAAACAAAGCAAAACTACAGTATCTACATGTCTACAGGCTAGTGGAAGTGAGTAAATATTAGATAGTAGAACTACTAGGGTGTACTAGGAGAATGAATGTGTCCTACTAGTAAGTAAGTAAGTAGTGTTTTTCCACTACTAGTGCCACTTTTGGCCTACTAGTATGAAATCAAACCCTACTAGTAAACTACTCTGCTAGTAACACTACTAGTCCCTACTAGTAGTTATGTGTAGTATTACTACAAGTACAGAAATGTCCACTAGTAGTTCTAGTAAGGCATATTTTACCTACTAGTAACAACAAGACTGCCCACTACTAGTACTAGTGAGCCACAATGTCCACAAGTAAGATGTTTTTGACCTTAGTAGTACTACTAGTGAAGGTCAAAATGTCTACTAGTAATACTAGTACATCTCCTTTATATCAGTTGTACTACTAGTAGTCAGGTAAACTATAACTTACTATTACTACTAATGGACATGTTTGTACTTACTAGTAATACTAGTGATGTCATAAATGCATTACTAGTGCTACTAGTAGGCATTTTGTTGCTACTAGAAGGATTCAGGAAGCTACTTTTGCGTAACACATGCCTACTAGCAGTACTAGTACTACTAGTAAGTACAAAAATGTCCACTAGTGGTACTAGTAAAGTAAAAAAATACCTTACTAGTACTAGTAGTAATAGTGAGAATGCTCACTAGTAGTCTTAGTGATATAAATGAGACATACTAGTATTATTAATAGACCTTTTAAACCTCACTAGTAGTGCTAGTAAAGTCTACTAGTGCTACTAGTGGAAATTTTGGCTCTTACTAGTACTACTAGTGGAATTTTGTGTACTTGTAGTACTAGTGAGATCAAAAATGCCTTACTAGTGCTACTAGTGGGCTACTTATCAGGGTCTGGGAGCCTACTAGTGTGTTACACGTAGGGCCTAGTAGTGTTACTAGTACAGCAGAGTTTACTTTACTAGTAGGGTTTGATTGCATACTAGTAGGCCAAAAGTGGCACTAGTAGTGGAAAAAATGTTACAAGTTCTACAAGTGTAGAGCTCAAAGCTCAAAATAACTAGTGAGGACAAAAAGCTTACTAGTACATGGACCTCAAATCTGATATCAAGGATATTGAATAAATGCTCTAACAGCTTTCCATACCAGGCGGCGTGAGGCAGAAAATACAAGTGTCACCAGGTTGTGGTTAAACCAGGCTCCCTCTCAGCGTCCTGCAGACTCCACTGCCTCCAGTCAGCCAGCTGCAGCCTGGTCACACACAGCAGACGAGTCATCATTACCTGTCCACACCGTAAGTACCATTACGTAACACCAGGAGCTAACAGCAGTGTGCAGACCAGCTAGTTATTTTCAAGGTCAAATGTTGCACACACACTCACACGCTATCCTGTGAAATGAAGAAAGAGGCTCCTCATTGAGGTCAGTGGGCAGGGCGTTGCGGGTCCCTGTGGTGGCATTGTTGTGACCAGCAGGATGAAAAATCACAACTTAGACTCTACACCATCTTCAGATCAATCCACAGCTGCTGCTGCTCTGTCTGAGGGCAGAGTAGTGTTAAGAGAATACAGAGGAGCAGGAAAAAAACATGAAATCGTTCAATAGTGCTTCAACAAAACAGCATCTAAACTCATGAATTTCTGCTATCTTAACATGATATGGGAAAAAAATACACAATCTCATAACTTTTGTTTGCAATTGTGGAACATTTTTCAAAAGCCTTAGAGAAAACAGAGGCTTAAAAGTATCCTTCAAAGGGGAGGAAATAACCTTGGATATTTACCAAAGATAAAAACATATTTCAGGAGCTAGAAGAATAAAGTGAACATCAGTTTAGACAACAGCTTTATCCTTCAAATAAATTTTCTTGAAATGGCAAGTCTCTTTGAAGAAAGAACGTGTTGAATATTAAATATTCATTACAACATGCTGCAGACATATTTTCAGAGCAAATTTGTTTTGCCCACATCCTTGAATCCAGGGGAATATATTCCACTTCCCTGCTGAGGAGCAATTAATGCATTCATTCCAAGACAGAGCACACAATAGATCATGTTATAAAGTGACCATTGCAGGGTAATGCTTGCTCATGAAGTGGATTCATTAAAGCGCCATGGATTTGTAAGCTAATAAGTCTAATTATCAGCCAAGTCCAGATCATCTGTTCATTCAGGCCTAGAAGGAAAAGATGACATACTGTCGACAAATTACTAGTGTGGCCCTGAGTGCAAAACAAATTTCACAAAACATTTCAGGAAACATTTTGTTGTGTTGTGTGAAATATTTTGCAGATACATACAGTTGTGTTCATTATAATAGCAGTGTGTTTAAAAAGTTGTGTAATGCCTTATAATAATTTTGTTTTTGATACAATGGGAAAACTGCACTTTACATCCTAAATCAAATGAAAATGTGAAGAAAAATGTATCAGTTTTTAAATTATTTTACAGAAAATTAAGAAAAATTATTAGGCCATTCAAAGAAATAACAGTCTGAATTTGTCTTTACAAACTCAAATATTTACTGTATAAACTGAAGAATCTTCAGGATTTATGATGCCTGTGAATCACTAATGTAATATTTAGTATAACCATGGTTTCTGAGAACTGCTCCATGTGTTGCATGGATTTGACCAACTTCTGGATCATGGATCAGTTTGCCTATATCAAAATACTTGACATATTGCCTTATGCCGAAGAGGAAATGCCCTAGAAATGTGTGTTTCAACAAGACAAGACCCCAGACACCAGTAAACCAGCAGTATCTTGGTTCCAGACCAACAGAATTAAAGTTGTGGAGTGGCCAACCCAATCCCCAAACGTTAATCTCATTGAAAACATGTGGGCTGTTTCTGAGTTTCTGAGGCAAAACCAAGAAAACCAAGAAAATCATAACAAAAAAACGACTTTAGTGATTCAGAGGAGTGCTAAATCCAGAAGATTTTTCAGTTTATACAGTAAATATTTAATTTTTTAAAGAAAAATTTAGCCACTGCTATTTGTTGAACAGCCTAATATTCATTTTGTCTTCATTTTCTGTAAAGTAATTAAAAGATTGACACGTTGTTCTTCACATTTTGACTTAGAATATAAAAGCCACTGTTACCAATATATTGAATTAAAAATTACTATAAGGCTTTATTTAAAATATAATATATATAAATAAAACTGGTAATTTGTAAATAGTTTTAACTATTCACAACATTTGTGACATTACTGGGCTCAAATGGACCAGCTGGTAAAGCTGCTCTAAACCATCTAAACCATTAGGTATAGACAGCAGCAATGAACATTTTAATATTTTAACACTTTTCACAGTACAGTAGATATTGTTAAACAAGTTTAAGTGTCACTCTCTTAATTAAACGTGTTAAAAAATAAAACCCTGAAAAACACTTGCGGCATAGAGAGAAAAGCATTGAGGTTTGGATGTTAAATATGCTTTTTTCTACTCTGATAAAGATGTGAGGCAGCTGTAGAATGATAATGTGTCTGGCAGGACATCAGGCCTAAATATCACCTGAGGAACTCTTTATCCTTGGTTGCTCGATAGTAGCTCTCCACCATTAGTGAGGAATGGAGGCAGACTGTGTCTTTCATAGTAAATCTACCCACCATTTGGAACCAAGCCAGTGATAGAAAGCATCTTTTATTCCACGAATCTTGAAAATCCCCCCGAGAGCTCCATTTTCAAAGTGCATGGTCCTGCTAAATGACTTAATATTCAAAAGGAACCTGCAGCCAGCTGGATTTTTTTTCCTTTTTTTTGTTTTAGTACTATGAAAGGTGACAGGTGCCTCAGGGCTTACCTGTTGATGAGGGAGAGGACGTTTTGAATCAACCCGTAGGCCGTGTCTGTCATGTCTGACAGCAGGAGCCCACTGATGAATCCCTGCTGGCTCAGAGCAGCGCACATCAATGTCTTCTAATGGCACCAAGGTGGGCTCTCAGCAGGGACCCCTGTCTGCTTTCTGGCCTCGCTTTGACCTGGTGAGACTCCACTCAAGCTGTCAGGCAGACAGCTGAGGGACAGACTTCTAAACTCACCAACAGTAGAGATCCCTGAAGTGCCCCCTGGCACAATAATAGGATGTGGTGGTGTATGTCTGTGAGTAGAGGAGAGTGTGATTTTTAATACTAACATGGATGTGGAAGATAATTTGTTATAATTTTAAGTCAAATCCATTTTCATAAAACAGCAAAAATATGCTTGAAATAAAAGCAAAAACAAAAGTCATACATGCCAAAAATATGATGTGTGGGTCAGTGACAAAGAAGGCAAGAGAAGTCATAAAAATGATAAAATACAATTTTAAGAAGCATTCATCGGGTCTTTAAAAATGTACATTGTGTGTTCATGTTGTTTTGTTATTTAAAAGTTCATTTGTATCATTTGTATCATTTTTAGAAAATATCTTTTTTTGTGTGTGTGATTCTTTTTGGAAATGGTGTAACCAAAAAAGAATGATCCATTTTAAATATATAATCCACCTAGAATATAAAACTAGTTGATAGCATGTGTTTTTTTTTTTTAAACCTTTTTAGGAACGTTAAACAATCTGGTACCAAGTTTTTAGGTCTAACACCACATGGCAGTTTTGTCACTGACCCATGTATTAAATATAAAAAACAGAAATCAAAATTGTCAAGGGGTTTAAAAAGTAGGCAACTGGACTTTTTCTTTGAGCTTGAAGACGTTTCACCTTTCATCCGAAAGGCTTCTTCAGTTCTAGCCTGATGTTGGAAACCAGGAGCTATATCTCTGGATCACAGAGGGTGGAGCTATAGACCACACCTCCCATCCCATAACAAAGGGTCACATAGGTCACCCTTCAAAGTGTGAATTTGGATGAGAGTCGTTGTGGTAACGACTCTCATTCCAATTCAAGGTGTGAATTGGAATGAGAGTCATGGTCACATGATCCAGAGAAAGAGTCCTGCTCTGATGGTGAAGAGCAGTTAAACTTCCTGGGATGAGATCTCAAGGCAGGATGGTATGTAGCAGATAGGTTATGACGAAGAAGCCTTTCGGATGAAAGGTGAAACGTCTTCAAGCTCAAAGAAAAAGTCCAGTTGCTTACTTTTTAAACCCCTTGACTACAATGACCTGGATGAGTGAGAATCTACACAGACAGAAATCAAAATTGTTTTTCATATGAGACATATCAAATTAGTAGATAGTGTTCTTATAAGGTCTTATCATTATTCATGAACAGAAATAATATTCAACAATATTCTACAATGAAGGTTTCACCTGTTAAGCACACATGAAAAATACATCCTCAGTGGATGTTTGAATGTACATTTACCAGGATATTTGGTCCCAAATAAAAACTCAAGGACCTTACTGTGATTATATTTCTGCCAAACGACTTCCACAGGTTATTCATCTTTTCAGCTCAGTCGGTTTAGCTTTCTGCACCTAATGCGAGCAGGGCTCAGATATGTGGATTATTAAACCAACATAACAGGAAAATGTGTTTACTACATCCTGCCAGTCCTGCAGGTAAGCAATAAAACCCACATCAATGGTTCTAAAGGGGTGTTCACACCGGACAAAAATTTGCACGACAGCACGAGATTACATGTTAACTCAATGGGAAGACGCGAATTTTCGCAGCGCGACGCGATGGACACGAAGTGGCGAAAAATCACGCTTCGCGACACGAAATTCGCCTGTCGTGTTGAGTTGAAAATATTGAACTTTTCAGGCGAATTCGCAGAATGACGTACCACGACAACTAATCAGCATTGAGATTCGCTCCATGTCACCATGACAACGAGAAATTCACTTATCCCCAGTCTTTTACTTTTCAACGGACTTGGAAGTCAGGGGAAGCTCTGTGCACCTCAGAGGGTATCATGTGCACAGAAATGACAGCGGACCTTCGGACTTATGGAGCTGTACAACGCAGTGACAGTGGTGACCACACACATGGATGATGAGGGGAAACGCAAAATAGCAGGGACGCGATGACGCAATCTGGCGAATTTTCGCAAAACAGTGCAACAAATTTTAATCGTGTCCATCACATGACAAAATCGTCCGGTGTGAACACCCCTTAAGAGTATGCAAGCAAGGGGAATTCTCTGCTAACAACTTAAGGGAGAAAACACATAACTTAAATTTCTTGGCTGCATTAATTAAGGATTCAATATTTTGTGTTACTGCTCATACATTTTGGCTAAATGCAACATGAATCCTCATTTCAGGAAGCTTTTGTGGTTGTGCTGTCCTATAAAAAGGACACAGTATCTATCTATCTATCTATCTATCTATCTATCTATATATATATATATATATATATATATATATATATATATATATATATATATATACACTCACCGGCCACTTTATTAGGTACACCATGCTAGTAATGGGTTGGACCCCCTTTTGCCTCAGAACTGCCTCAATTCTCCGTGGTATAGATTCAACAAGGTGCTGGAAGCATTCCTCAGAGAGTTTGGTCCATATTGACATGATGGCATCACACAGTTGGTGCAGATTTGTCGGCTGCACATCCATGATGCGAATCTCCCGTTCCACCACATCCCAAAGATGCTCTATTGGATTGAGATCTGGTGACTGTGGAGGCCATTTGAGTACAGTGAACTCATTGTCCTGTTCAAGAAACCAGTCTGAGATGATTCAGCTTTATGACATGGTGCATTATCCTGCTGAAAGTAGCCATCAGAAGTTGGGTACATTGTGGTCATAAAGGGATGGACATGGTCAGCAACAATACTCAGGTAGGCTGTGGCGTTGCAACGATGCTCAATTGGTACCAAGGGGCCCAAAGAGTGCCAAGAAAATATTCCCCACACCATTACACCACCACCACCAGCCTGAACCGTTGATACAAGGCAGGATGGATCCATGCTTTCATGTTGTTGATGCCAAATTCTGACCCTACCATCCGAATGTCGCAGCAGAAATCGAGACTCATCAGACTAGGCAACGTTTTTCCAATCTTCTATTGTCCAATTTCGATGAGCTTGTGCAAATTGTAGCCTCAGTTTCCTGTTCTTAGCTGAAAGGAGTGGCACCCGGCGTGGTCTTCTGCTGCTGTAGCCCATCTGCCTCAAAGTTGGACGTACTGTGCGTTCAGAGATGCTCTTCTGCCTACCTTGGTTGTAACGGGTGGTTATTTGAGTCACTGTTGCCTTTCTATCAGCTCCAACCAGTCTGGCCATTCTCCTCTGACCTCTGGCATCAACAAGGCATTTCCGCCTGATGTATACATATATATATATATATATATATATATATATATATATATATATATATATATATATATATATATATATATATACATATATATATACACACATATATATATATATATATATATACACATATATACACATATATATATATGTGTATATTAGTGGTGTCAACAATAATCGATGCGGTGATGCATCCCGATGCGGGGCATGGATGATTCGATTCGATGCGGGCAGCAAGCCAAAACGATTCAGCGCATTTTAAAATATAAGTACATTCAAAAATCTTCCGTGGGCAATTCTGGGGTTTCCCCATTTGTATTATTATTTCCATGTTTACCTGTAGAGGGAGCTACTTTACATTCAAAGCAATGCAGGGGGGATGAAGAAACCAAATCCGTTTCCTCACCGGAGTACCGTCACAGACATGCGCAGTTGCAATCGAGAGAGATAGAGCGGCATAACGATGGCTGGGGCGGAGAAAGAGGGAGCGAGAAAGATTATTGATGCACCTAAAACATTGAAAGCAGACATCGGGAAACATTTTGGCTTCTACGACGTTAGTGGGAAAGTTGACCAGAGTTATGCGGTGTGTAAAAAATGCCGCTCCAGAATCAAACACGTCAGAAATACGACAAATTTCACCAACCACATAACCCGCTGGCACCCCGAAATGGCTACCAATTCCAAAACACCACCACAGCCAGAAAAAAATCAGCCAAGTATTAAGTAAGTAGTAACAGTCCATGTCAGTACTTCCACAAAACTCAGAGAGGGCTAAGAAAATCATGCATTGTGTGGCCTGTTTCATTGCCAAAGAGCTATGGCCATGTTCTGTGGTTGAAAATATTTTAATTTTGTTCTACATTACAATTTAGTTGATGTTTTTTTGCAACTGATCCCTGGGTTGGTATTGTGATAAAGATGCTGCTGCACTACAATATTTTCTTTGTCATTTTCTTTAATATTTACTTGAATATTTTTATTGATGGGTCGTGACTAAAATACAGTGACTGTTATTACTGATTTTGCACAGGAGTTCAGGTGTTGCACTGTGTGAAAGGCTGCTACTGTGTGTAAAAAAAGAGAGAAAGCCCTGGTCTCAGCATCATCAAAGCACTAAATGCTATGATCTGTGTTTTTTTTTAAATATATATATCTGAAAGTATTTTCATTTGACTTCAACCAGGAGTGACACAAGAGCCAATAAAAAGTTGCTTAATGTCTGACTGCTTGTGTTGCCTCATGATTCACGAAAAATATTCTTTGCTTTAGAATTTTAATGCATCCCAGGCTTTAATGCATTGCAATGCATTACTGAATCGAACCGAATCGTGACCCTCTCAATCATAATCGAATCGAATCGTGAGGGCAGTGCCGATGCACACCTCTAATGTATATAGCATTTCAATATTTATTTGTTATCAGGTACAGGGATTGAAGCAAGAAAAAATCCTGAGCCTGAACTTATTTTGTGGTTGCATAGTCTCACTCTCGCGTATCACTCCTTTTCGGAAATCGTGTAATGAAATGTCAAATATCGTTTCAACTTGATCATATGATTTTGGAGATCGTTTGACACGCAAATCATGATTAAAATTAAAGTACTTCCACAGCCTTACCACCAAATGATTCAAGACACCATGTGGTGTGGATCTGATGTGAAAATGATCACTTGGATTCAACATTTCATTTCGGTTCATATTAATATGTCTTTGTTTTCATCGTTCGGCTACCACACAATGCTACTTGGTCCGTGCTAAACACTGTGTGTGTGACACACACAAACACACATCCACACCCACATCCACATCCACACCCACAGACACACACACACACACACACACACAGGTAGTTCATCCGCTGGACTCTCACACACATGCAGTTCATCCCCTTCACTCTCTCACACAGTTCACACACACACACCCACACACCATCCCCTTTACTCACACACATTTCCACATGATTAAATTGCTTATTTTTAACATTAAGTTTGTGGATTGCCTTAAGTTTGATTAACTTCACTGAGGTCGGTTGATCCAACATGATTGAGTCAGGGTATTCAAACTGAATACATCAAGTTGATCCAACAAGATTTCATAATGTTTCTCCAACATGTTTGATTCAGGTTTTATTACCCTATTCTATCAAGTTAATCCAACAAGGTTTCATAATGTTGAAAATGTGCTATTGAATAATGTGGAAATAATTTCCATGATTTAATCAAGTAATTTCAAGGCATTACACTTCCTGTATTTGATTGGGGAGGTAGAGATGTGCAGATAGAGAACTTTGCTTCTTAGGATGACAAGTGTCTCTTAAAGACAAAAAAATCAATCAATCCAAGCCTTTGAATCAATAAAAATGAGAAATATTTAAAGGCAAATACCAAACACATTTATGTATCTTTTCAGGACAAAAACAAAACTTTTTATCACAACTCATTTCGTACCTACAAAGTCAAGGAACCACCGTAAACACTGAACCAAAACAAGAGGTACTACACAGATACCTCAGCGGGAATCGTTTTCAGAGCCTGCACCTTGGTTCTCAACCTGTTCCCATCTATTTCTAAGATTATTTTCAAATGTGCACTTATGTTCAGGAAGATAGCACAAGTTCAGCGCATATACAAAGGCAAGAAATACAGCCACTGCAAGTGGAACGTTTGTAAACCTGTTAATTACAGTTACCCCCTCCAAAATGGTGCCAATGGTCACCAGGTTTTGCACCTTTATAGTGGATGACAGATAGATGGTTTCTGCCATAGCCAAATTGCTGTCAGCGTCTTGTGCCTGCAACAAAATAATTTGACAGATATATATAAATATATAACTGATGACATACATCTTCATGTCTAAGATTCTTCAGACATGTTGGACTTTTTGAATCAAAGACTTCAGATGAAAGAAATTAGATTTGTTTTATGGAGCTTGAATGTTTCACCCTTTAGCTAAAGCTAGTTCTGGCATGATGTTATGGAATGTGGAGTTGTATCGTTGCATCATTTGAGATAGATATGACAACTACATCTGTCGTCACATGAAAAAGAGTCACATTTCAAGGTATGCTGCAATGTTTATCTACAGCTTCCAGATTGAAGGATTTATTTAGCTGCAATGTAGCAAAACGTTCTGCAACAGACCTTCGGGTATGTTTGCTGCTGTTTGGTGGGCATGTTCGACCAAATATACACTCGAGACTATGTTTTCTCAGCATAAAGAATCAGCCTCTTAGCTGGCATAGGTTCTTGACCTGTGAACACAACAGGGTTTTTAGCGCAAGCCTTTCTTTATCTTTAAAGAAACACGTTTCATGCGTCTTGAACTGCACCTAAATCTGTTCTGAGGGTGAAGAGCAGTTAAACCTCCTGAGATGGAATCTCAAGGCTGAATGGTACATAACATACAGTTAATGGCACAGCCACCTTCCTCTGTTTGGAGCACATACCATGTATTCCTTCACCAGCTTTCCAGGGCCTTCATTGAAGTAGGCACAGAGTCCCTTCAGGATACATTCATGCCCGACATTAATGTCATTGTCCTATAGGTATAATAAACACACCTGAACATCGATTTTCACTAAAAAATTGTACACAGGTCTTCTGCTAAAACACAAATCCCTGCAAGACATATACACCACCCGCCTCACCCTCAAAGGTCTCACAATCATGATAGATGTGACTCACCCAGCATACAACCTGTTTAGCATGTTGCCCTCTGGAAAGAGGTACAGGAATCACCAGACTCACCAACAGCGTCATCCAACAGGCCATCAGAATGCTTAACTCCCTTCCCTCTCTCCAATAACTGACAGCTCCACCCACCACCATCCACAACCTCGCCCTTCCATATCTGTCTGATCTCCATGTTCCAACTCCCTCCCGTGCTTTCAGATCCTTTTCTTCCATACACCTGTCTGTCCCCTCCACCCGCATCACCACCATGGGGAGCAGAGCATTCAGCTGCTCTCCCGACTCTGGAACTCATTACCACCCCAACTCAGAAACACAGACTCTTTCACCCTCTTCAAATCTAGACTTAAAACACATCTGTTCAAAACTGTTTATCCACCATGACATCATCTCAGGGCGACACGGTGGTGCCTCACAGCAAGAAGGTCGCAGGTTCAAGACCTCCTTGGTCCGGGGTCTGGGACCTTTCTGTGTGGAGTTTGCATGTTCTCCCCGTGTCTGCGTGGGTTTTCACCAGGTACTCCGGCTTCCTCCCACAGTCCAAAAACATGCTGAGGTTAATTGGAGACTCTAAATTGCCCGTAGGTGTGAGTGAATGGTGTGTGTGCCCCACGATTGGCTGGCGACCATCTGGGGTGTATCCCTGCCTCTCGCCGTAACGTGCTGGGATTGGCTCCAGCAGACGCCTGCGACCCTAATGAGGAATAAGCAGGTATAGAAAATGACTGGCTGACATCATTTCTGTCTATGTTCTCCTTTCTTGTTTTTTATTGATTTTGATCTTTTGACACTGTTTTTAAATGTATTTTAAATGTTTTACGCTGTTTTTTTAAATGTGATGTGTACGGTGACCTTGAGTTTCAGAAAGGCACCCTCAAATAAAATGTATTATTATTATTATTATTATTATTACCACACAGCCAAGAAGTTAGGATCCTGCCCCCCATACACTGCTTCTTGTTGCTGCTGCCCCCCATGGAAAAGACTGGAACTGCACCATGTGATTTTTCACTTACCGTATTTTCCGCACTATAAGGCACACCTAAAAGCTTTCAATTTTCTCAAAAGCCAACAGTGCGCCTTATAATCCTGCATGCTGGGATATATGACCGTGAAGCGTGCATTTTCATTTCTGTTTGTATGTGTGTGTGTAAAGACCCCCAAATGGCTCCTTTGAAGAGACACGCTTACGATGCAGAGTTTAAACTCAAGGCCATCGGTAACGCAGTAAAACATGGGAACAGAGCAGCAGTGAGAGAATACAACATTAACGAACCAATGGTGCGGAAATGGAGGAAGCAACAAGATGAACTGTGCCAAGTGAAGAAGACTAAACAGAGTTTCCAAGGGAACAAAGCTCACTAAACAAGATCACTGAAAAAAAGATCCGGCCAGAGCACATCATCAATATGGACGAGGTTCCACTCACCTTTGATATTCCTGTGAACCGCACTGTGGATAAAACGGGAGCATGTACAGTGAATGTTCGAACCACAGGGAATAAGAAGTCATCCTTCACTGTAGTTCTCGCCTGCCAGGCTAATGGCCAGAAACTTCCGCCCATGGTTATTTTCAAGAGGAAGACCTTGCCAAAGGAAAACTTTCCAGCCAGCGTCTTCAGTCGACTTGAGTGAGTGGTTGAGAGGAGTTTACGTCAAGAGACCGGGTGTTTTTTTTCACACAGCTCTGTCCCTATTGATCTACGACTCCAATGCGTTCCATATCACCAGTGGTGTCAAAAAACAAGTGAAGCACACTAATTCAGTGCTTGTCCTCATTCCGGGTGGATTGACAAAAGAACTCCAGCCGCTAGATATTGGTGTCAACAGGGCATTCAAAGCTAGACTGCGAACTGCGTGGGAGCAGTGGATGACAGAAGGTGAACACACGTTCACCAAGACGGGGAGACAGCGCCGAACGACATACGCCACTATCTGCCAGTGGATCGTAAATGCCTGGGCTGATATATCAGTCTCAACTGTGGTCCAAGCTTTCAGGAAGGCAGGAATTGTCACCGAACTGCCAGACATACAGTAGCGACACTGACTCAAATAATGACGACTTTGATGAGATGGAGCCGCGCATGTTGGATGCCGTATTCGCCCAACTGTTCAATTCGGACGCTGAAGAAGAAGAATTCGAGGGATTCATGGATGAGGATTGAACTGGTAAGTGAGCTTTACGTGATTCTTTTGTGCGTTTACAGCTGAACAAGTTTGGTCATATTGTGAATATGGACATTAACGTTGAGTTATTGTTATTGTTCTATTGTTATTCCTTTGCACTATTTCGAGAGTTACTGGTACTATATTGTGATTGCACTAACCTTTGATTTACCGTAATGTATCAGACTGTTTCTTTTACATGTTTACTGAATAATAGAAAATACTGTCACTGACATTACCCTGGGAAAAATAATAGAACAGCTGTTTATTCATTTTGGTAGTGAAAGGACACTGGTTTCTATTTTGTTAATAAAGTTTGACTGACGTATCTGACTGTATGTTGACATTCCCTTTAGCACAGCTCCATCTAGTGGATGCATAACACAACCCCAGCCACTACTGTAGCTTCTATTCTATGCGCCTTATAATGCAGTGTGCCTTATATATGAAAAATGATTTAAAATAGGCCATTCATTGAAAGTGCGCCTTATAATCCAGTGGGCCCTATAACTTGTAGCTTGCACTACCTCACAAGAACTGCTTGGACTTTACAATATACAACACATCATATGCTACTTCTGAATGCTGCTGCTACTATGATAACCTGAGTAACCGGACTGCCCTGGACTGTGCTGTACTGTACTGTGTCAATGTCTTGTTCACTAGTCCTGTTCTTATCCTACTGTCTTTAACCTAGATTATTTTTCTAAATGGTAAATGTTTCAAATGTTAAATGTTTCAACTTATTTATTACTTCATTACTTTATTATTTCTTCTTACTTGTTGCATTGTTATTGGTCCTGTCTTGCACTTTATTTTAAGACAAGATTCATGTCTTGTTAATGTCAGTCCTAAGTATGTCTATGTCTTTGCATACGATAGAGAGAAACGCAATTTAAATTTCTTTGTATGACCTGTGCATAAGAAGAAACTGACAATATAGTTGACTTGCCTCCTCACTCTACACCTACTGATATTGACTTGGAGAGACTGCCTTCTTTTCAAACAGATGGATCTAACCAAAACAGTTTTTATTCATATTCTATGATCAAACGTGATTATATCATGTGTAAGGAAGGCCAAACACATCTGATCAATACAACCCCAGTCACACACTTCAACCTACTACCATCTGGCCACAGACACCAGAGCATGCTCGCTCATACGGCAAACTAAGGGACAGTTTCTTCCCACGGATTATTGAGATGCTTAACCGTCATGAAACATCATAGACACATTCTTCTTCACATCTACTTTTTCTAACCTGCCTTGACTTTTTTAACTTTCCTTTTAATCTGTTTGGAGACTTTTTTCAGTACAAAAATTTAAATGAAATTCATAAGTATTTCAACAAAACATCTTGTATCTGGTAAAGGATCAAACATTTCTTGACATGAACAGTGCATGCTTTTTTGACAGAAAGATATTTCAGTAAAATTGTAGACATCAAGATTCAGATAAACCTTCTCTTTGTACATTATACCTGGGTCATGGGTATCATTATTTTCTTGAGGTTTCAACCAACCATTCCGCCTTTCTTGCTGAGTGCTTTCATCAGTTTCGGAGAATACTCATCCAGGCTGGAGAAAAACTTGGACTCTACATTGGCTGTTGTAATTCTTCTGAACTCTGCACACACCTATAAAAAACACAAAACACAAACACAGAATTTATGTAGCGTAATTGTCTTTTTTTCTGGACACAAATACAAATATCCACAGCAAACTCCAAACAAAAAAATAATCTCTTACACCCCTTAATGTAGTATCTGTCAGGACCAGAACGGGACACAGGACTCAGGAGTTGGATTGACAAACAGCAGCAGTAGGAAAACCTCTTTCACAGTGAATGAAATCAAGTGGCTATGAAAACTCCAACACTATCTATGACTATGAGACTATGAATCTATATATGACTATAATTCTATCTGTGACTAAGAATCTATCTATGACTATGAACGGACTCAAACAAAAAAACGCTCCAGCCAGAGGATAACCTACTCTAGAGAAGAAAGGAGCTAAACTGAAACTCACTCCTAAAAACTGGAGACACTAATCAGTAGCAACCCTCTGAAATGAAATGGGAGGCAGGTGGCGACAGTCTAGCTATCATTGAAGCTCTTTCCCTGTTCAGATCCATTATTTTATGCCCATGCCTTTTTTTATTGTCATTTTTTCCACACAGTGTCTCTGTGTTTAGAAAGGGGTTTCCAAATAAAATGTATTATTATTATTATTATAATTTAATTATTAACACTTACCTCAAGAAGAGTGAAGAGCGCAAGCCATCTCGTCTTGAACTCTGCATTCATAGGTTCTTGGATGACCTCTTGTCATCTCAGGGATAATATCTGTTCCATAAACTGTGCCACATGACTTTCATTGTTTCATTTATCTTATCCAATTCAGACAGAAATGACCCTCATTTGGATTCTTGTGAGTCATTTGTCTCACCAGGTGGAAGAGCCGGGCAGAAGTTTACCTCAGCCTTACGGGCCTTCTTAACCCCAGAGGCAGGACTGCATTGTACACATTTGTTGATCTGGGCATTCACCGGCTCTTGGGGTGACAAGAGGGTGTGTGGTGAGAAGCGCTTCAGCAACTTCACTGAACTCAGCATCAGTAAGATAGACTTTGTACTAACCAATTTCAAGAAGGGAAGATTTCAGTTTAGTGGCAGAGTCCAACGAGGTGCCACTATCTTTGAAAGACAAAAATGGTGGTGGTGGACAGCTAGAATGTGATGAGGGTGGGGGGGCATCAAGCAGGTTTACTGGAACTATGAATGATGGGTAGATGACTTTGATGGTGCTTTTGTCCTCAATTTCAGATGTTGAAGTCAAATTATTGAACTCATTGCCAAACTCAGGATCCATGAATTGCAGTCTAATGTCACACTCTAGTTCAAATTGGCTCTTGATGCACTGTATTAGGTCAACATCAGACTCTGGTATGCCATTTGAAGAGTCAATCTTGCAGAGTCTTCTTCACCTAGAATGACTCTGAGCTTCACAAGAGCAGCCATAGCCTAACTATGAATGAAGATGAACACATCAGAAGTCGACAAACAAAACACAATTTAAAATGATCCCTGGCTGGTAAGACATGTTAGACTTATGAGATTGACCTTGGTGTAAACTATGTGACTACACTCAGTGTTTTTGACTTTCTTAAAAGTTAAAAATCCTTTCATCCATCCTCATAAGCTTTGCTTCGCAGCTTTGCTGCCACCATGAACACCTTATTATTCACCTCACAAAATTAGGTATCTTAAGTGTCACCATTCTAACCGATCCAACAAAGTAATCTGCCAAAGGGTAAACATCTGCCAATTCATCAATTCCAACCAAAAGGGTTTCTTTGGCTGGACACAATTCAAATTATCTCAAGTGTTCCTTGTACCACCCAGAGAGTCTTTTCACTATGAAACACAGTGTCTTCTGTACAACACAAATATGAATAATCTCTTCAGAGTCAGGAAGTCCACTCGTTGACCCATGCACCAAACTCATGCCATTCCTGTATGCTACACCTTTATATGACACACATTTAGTGAGATCAATATTAGAAGCAGTGGGAAATCTCTGTTCAACAACCTGTGCCATTTCCTGTTTTAAAATGTCTACTGGAACTTTTGACACCTTTGTAATTTCAAGACCAGCCTTTTCATAACTGTAGGAATTCAAGTGATAGGACATCATTAGCTGATGCTTAGTGGCTAATGACAGAGGGACATTTTTAAAGCAGTTAGTGTGTCAAATAACCTGCTTGGAAAAGCTATGTTTAGCTTCAAATTGGAGGGTCCAGTGACCCACAAAAGGACCAAATGCCCTGATCATCTGTGGGTAGTGCTCCAAAAAGTGATGTTTTAGTAGGAGTGGTACATCAGGGAAAAGGGCTTGAAATGTATGTCTGTGATCTGAAATTGAATTCAATGTAGGCAATTGACTCCTTGGTGTGTGTAGGGGCAACTACCAGCTCTGCCATATCTTTTAGATCCATCAATAACTGACATTCCATTTCCCCATCAGGGACTAAATGCCCAATTATGAAAGGGAGATGTCTTAGCAAGGCCAAATTTTCATGGCAGTTCCCACCTATTGTTTTTCTTGTTGAGAATATGCATGGGATCTCATGAGGCCTGCTCGTCTGGTCTCCCCACTTGAAGGGGAACTGTAGTACAAGTCTATTAAGAGTGTCAAAATCAAAATATTTCTTGGATATCAGCAATGCTAAACAACGTGCATAACATCTGGAAGATATCCTGTAAGAACATTGAAGTGGGCAAGTGTTTTACTGATACTGCAATGGGTTTTCTCCCTGTGGTAAGCCTGGCCAGAGTGAAGGATTTAGGAGGCAGACTCAGAGTTGTCATATCAAAAAATAGTTTTTTTTTATTTTGTTTTATTAGTGCCACCAAAATGCGCATTTCTGCCAAAAAAGGGAAAAAAAAGATATTTACAAAAAAAAGATTAAGAAATACAGTTAACACATCTTAACTGAAGAAACCTAAACTCAACCTAGATCAAGAAACAGTTGGAGCCCTCGGATCTGGCTTCCACTCCTCGGACAGCATTCACTCCACTGAACACTCCTGATTGCTGGGAAGACTAATGCTGGGATCCACCTTGATCCAACCACACAGCGGTTCTACTGTGACATAACCAAAATATAGGGACAAATGGTGAGTCTCACCCACTTTGTCACACATCCCCTTCTTAAAACCGTTACTCCTCAGAATCACAGGACAAGTCAGCAATGACATTCTCACGGCCTGGTTGATACTGGACCTGAAAACGCTAAGGTTGGAGAGACATGTACCATCTGGTGATTCTAGCATTAGTGTCTTTCATCTTTTGGATCCACTGTAAAGCATGATGGTCTGACTCAAGCACAAACTCTTTACCAATAAGATAGTACTTCAAAGTGTCTAGAGCCCATTTAAGAGCCAAAGCTTCTTTTTCGACTGTTCGACCTAATTTCTCTTGGAAAAAGCTTACAACTGATGTACTGCACAGGCAACTGGTTTCCTACCTCACCCTGTAGTAACACTGCTCCAAGACCCACTTCTGAGGCATCTGTCTGTACAGTAAGTGGAAGAATGCTCTCTCTTGAGTACATTTAACCTTAATTGGACTCGATTTACGAGTCATATCAGTCAATACAGCAGCCCTTGTCGAAAAGTTAGGGATGAGACGGCGATACCTCTTGGTGTTAGGCAACAGAGAAGCTGCAATTGCATCCACCTTTCCTACCTGAGGATGAATACCACCACCTCCAATCACATAGCCAAGGTACTGAACCTCTGGCTTGGCAATGTGACATTTTCTGGCGTTGATCAACAGACCTGCATTTCTGATGCTTTGGAACACATCACTGAGATGGTGCACATGTTCTTCCCAGGTTTGGCTGAAGACAACAATATCATCAATGTAAGCCGCTGCATAGTCTTCTGCTCCTCTCAACATTTCATCCACCAGCCTCTGAAACGTTGCTGGAGCTCTGTGCAAACCAAATGGCATCATTCTGAATCTGAACAAGCCACTTGGAACCCTGAAAGTTGTGACGTTTTTTGAAGAGTCGGTTAAAGGGACTTGCCAATACCCTTTGCAGAGGTCAAGGGTTGTCAGGAAACTAGAATTTCCCAAGCGCTCAATTAGTTCATCGACCCTTGGCATAGGATAGGGATCAAAAGCAGATACAGCATTTAGTTTTGAAAAATTGACACAGAATCTCAACTTATTGTCATCCTTCTTCAGGACCAACACTACAGGGCTACACCATTCACTGTGAGATGGCTGAATGACTCCTGTAGACAATATCTCCTCCACTTCCTGCTTCAATTCAGGAACCAACCTGGCTGGAATGTGACAGGTTGTGTCCCTGATAGGCTGCTGTTTAGGTGAACACGGGCGGATGTGATTAATGTGTTTAATAAGGTGTGTACAATGTGGTTTAAGGCTAAAGAGTTCTTTTGTCATGTGTGCCTGCAGTTCCTGCCATTTAACTGGTGTGAGATGACTTACATCTGGAAATATCGCAGTCTCTGATGATGAAGGAAAGTACTGCTCCTGCAGCTCCTCCTCATCTGCTACTGTCTGTGCCCACAAGGTTGCAGAGTGCTCTGGGCAGTCAACCCACTCCTTTAGTAGGTTCACATGGAACACCTGATGTTTATTCTGAAGATCTGGCAGTAAGAGCTCATATGTGACCGGACCCATTTTCCTGTTGACAATGTATGGCCCCTGCCTCTTAGCCAGAAGATGGCTGTCAGACGTTGGTAAAAGAAGAACTCTCTGGCCTTTGTGGAATACTCTCCTCCTCGAGGCCTTATCATAGCTCTGTTTCTGTCTCTCCTGTGCTTGAAATAAATTATTATTTGCAAGATCTTGAAACATTTCAAGTTTGTCTCTCAGCACATATGAAAGCTCACTTCATTGCTGTTGTGGCCTTGGACTCTCCCAAGCTTCCTTCAGGAAATCCATTGGCCCTCTTAGTGGATGACCATGCAACAGCTGAAAAGGTGAGAAGCCGGTTGATGCCTGCGGACTTCCCTGTATGCTAACAATAAAAATGGAAGCCACTGGTCCCAGTCAGACCCAGATTCATTAACAAACTTCTTCAGCATAGCTTTAAGAGTGTTGTTAAAGCGCTCAACGAGTCCATCTGTCTGTGGATAGTAAGGACTGGTCTTCACACCTTGAATTCCTAGCAGTCTATACACCTCTTTTAACAAACTTGATGTAAAGTTTGTACCTTTATCTGTGATGATCTCTTTTGGGATGCCGACTCTGGAAAAAAGCTGAATGAGGCAGTTGACGATCCGGCGGGCTTTAATCTTCTTCAGAGGGAAGGCCTCAGGATATCTCGTGGCATAGTCACAGACTACTAATATATACTTATGGCCTCCACTACTCCTTTTTAGCAGGCATACTATGTCCATGACAATACGTGAAAAGGGTGTGTCAATAATGGGCATGTTAATGAGGGGGGCCCTTTCTCCCTTCCTACCTGGAGCTGTAAATTGACACTGTGGACAGGGCTGACAGTTTTTTACTGTATCAGAATACTGCTGGGGCCAATAGAAACAGGGAACCATTCTTGAAAATGTCTTTGACTGCCCTAAGTGTCCAGCCCATGGAATAGAATGACTCAAGTTAAGGAGTGTAGGTCTCAAACTGTGGGGAATGACCAGCTGATCACTAATTAAACTGTGGCGATACAGCTTGTCTTCCTTCACCACAAACACCTCCTTGCCTTTCTCTGTTACTTGGGTTGATTCAGGCACACATTTAGAAAACAGGGTTGCAAGTGTGGGGTCTCCTTCTGTAGCTTCGCAATATCACCTGGGATGGTAAAAATGTCAGTCTACAGGTTTAACAACATGCTCAGCTATCTTGGCTCCCCTTACTGTCTCCTGTCGCCTCTGCCTTCTGCTTTTCCTCTCCTTTAGCTGTCCATCCTGAACACCACACTCTTTATTTGCAAACGGTAGCACTTCCCACCCTTCTGTTGGACCGGCCTGTTCTCGACTGCTCTTGGACCTTGTGACCACAAGCAAACTGTTACTGGTGCAGATAGCCCTGGCTTCACAAGACTGTCTAGCTATCAGCTTCCACTCCTCGGACGGTATTCACTCCACTGAACACTCCTGATTGCTGGGAAGACTAATCCTGGGATCCACCTGGATCCAACCACACAGCTGGGGTAAATTCAACTGCAAACATGTAAACATCTACAACCATTAGTCTCAAAAAAGTCACAGGCTGGACCTTGTTATATTGACCTGAAACACAACATATGTCCTTAAATAAATCTCAAATTATATAAAACTTAAACAAAACAAATTCAACATAATCCTCAATTCCCCCCACTCTTGGTATATCCCAATTACCTCGTTGATGGATTCTTCCAGGAAATAAAAGCAGCCTGTGTGTGTTTATTTTATCCACAATGATGATGTAAATTATCAGTATTAAAATATAAAATACAAACTACAAGCAATGGAATGAAAATACCATCCTGCTCTAACGTTTTCACATCCTGGAGAAGAGGATGCAAGATCCTATCAAGGCCATGCGCCTTCACATCATCACTTTTACACAGGATTTCCAAGTAAATTGATGACAGAGATGAATGTGAGCCCGGCAGCATATTATTCAAAGTCCAATAAACACCACAAAGCTTGCTTCTCTAAAGCTTTGAATATAGAGTTTGATGCATTCAGAGCACTAGCTATATCAAGTATGACAGATTTATCTGTTGTAATGTCATGTTTCTGAAACAGGTCTTCAAGAACCTCAGCTGGAAGTACATGAATGCAAGTAATATAGCTCCTCTAAGAACTCATCAGGTTTTGTGCCTGCCACATGTGCAAAATGCTTTAACTACAGCAATGATCCAGATTCTTATATCCACTCATACTGCTACTAAAAATTCTGAGTTTCCATCAAAATCCTCTTCATTCTGCACATCTTCTTCAGTAACATCACATGTTTCTTGTGAATATTGAATGGTTCTAACTACACTCACCGGCCACTTTATTAGGTACACCTGTCCAACTGCTCGTTAACACTTAATTTCTAATCAGCCAATCACATGGCGGCAACTCAAGCAACTCAATGCATTTAGGCATGTAGACATGGTCAAGACGGGCGACATGGTGGCGCAGGGGTTAGCGCTGTTGCCTCACAGCAAGAAGGTCGCAGGTTCAAGACCGCCTTGCGTCCTGGGTCTGGGACCTTTCTGTGTGGAGTTTGCATGTTCTCCCCGTGTCTGCGTGGGTTTTCACCGGGTACTCCGGCTTCCTCCCACAGTCCAAAAACATGCTGAGGTTAATTGGCGACTCTAAATTGCCCGTAGGTGTGAGTGTGTGAGTGAATGGTGTGTGTGATTGGCTGGCGACCATCTGGGGTGTATCCCTGCCTCTCGCCGTAACGTGCTGGAATAGGCTCCAGCAGACCCCTGCGACCCTAATGAGGAATAAGCAGGTATAGAAAATGACTGACTGACTGACATGGTCAAGACAATCTCCTGCAGTTCAAACCGAGCATCAGTATGGGGAAGAAGTGACTTTGAACGTGGCATGGTTGTTGGTGCCAGAAGGGCTGGTCTGAGTATTTCAGAAACTGCTGATCTACTGGGATTTTCACGCACAACCATCTCTAGGGTTTACAGAGAATGGTCCCAAAAAGAAAAAATATCCAGTGAAAAAATATCTGTGGGCGGAAATGCCTTGTTGATGCCAGAGGTCGGAGGAGAATGGCCAGACTGGTTCGAGCTGATAGAAAGGCAACAGTGACTCAAATAACCACCCGTTACAACCAAGGTAGGCAGAAGAGCATCTCTGAACGCACAGTACTTCGAACTTTGAGGCAGATGGGCTACAGCAGCAGAAGACCACGCCGGGTGCCACTCCTTTCAGCTAAGAACAGGAAACTGAGGCTACAATTTACACAAGCTCATCGAAATTGGACAATAGAAGATTGGAAAAACATTGCCTGGTCTGATGAGTCTCGATTTCTGCTGCGACATTCGGATGGTAGGGTCAGAATTTGGCATCAACAACATGAAAGCATGGATCCATCTTGCCTTGTATCAATGGTTCAGGCTGGTGGTGGTGGTGTAATGGTGTGGGGAATATTTTCTTGGCATTCTTTGGGCCCCTTGGTACTAATTGAGCATCATTGCAATGCCACAGCCTACCTGAGTATTGTTGCTGACCATGTCCATCCCTTTATGACCACAATGTACCCAACTTCTGATGGCTACTTTCAGCAGGATAATGCGCCATGTCATAAAGCTGGAATCATCTCAGACTGGTTTCTTGAACATGACAATGAGTTCACTGTACTCAAATGGCCTCCACAGTCACCAGATCTCAATCCAATAGAGCATCTTTGGGATGTGGTGGAACGGGAGATTCACATCATGGATGTGCAGCCGACAAATCTGCACCAACTGTGTGATGCCATCATGTCAATATGGACCAAACTCTCTGAGGAATGCTTCCAGCACCTTGTTGAATCTATGCCACGAAGAATTGAGGCAGTTCTGAAGGCAAAAGGGGGTCCAACCCGTTACTAGCATGGTGTACCTAATAAAGTGGCCAGTGAGTGTAAGTCACCTAAACGTTTTTGCGGTTAGTTAATGAGTTAGTAAAGTTTGAATTAAAACCAGACATCCATGTTAATGTGCAGCCACAGATATTATTGAATTCATGACCATTTAACATTTTGTGTAAAAAAAAAATCGCAATAAATTGTGATTTTTGTTTTAAAAAAATACAATTTTAAATAAGAAACCAACATGAACACACAATGTACATTTAGAGACCTGGGGCCGTATTTCTAAAGATTTTTAGTGCAAAGAGTTGCTTCTGGTGGCCAAATTCTAAGAAAATTCTTAGAATCTTGGTGTTTTCTTAGAATTTCTCCTAAAAATTAAGAGTAGATCCTAGTAAAGATAAAAGCTCCTAAGGTGAGATCTGTTAGGAGCAGGAAAGAGGACTTTTAAGCAGCTTATGAGTTCCCTAAGCAGAGAAGAGGCAGGAGAGATATTCTCCAAACACTGTGAATTATTAAAACGCTACAGAATGGATTGTGCCGTCATTGTCTTTGTGGTTGATCTCATTAGATAAATTTTTTCCTCCATTGTTGTTCACTAGTTTATAATAGTTTGTAATAAACCTACTTCTTATACTTCGTCAGCAATCAAGGACATTGATGAAAGCTGTGCTGTTACTCTCATTAATACCTAATTAAGTTGAGATGTTGAAAATGCAAAAGCATGCAATTAATAAAAGCAAATTAATATAACCATCACTATGTGAACATTCAGTAGGATTATTTTACAGTACAGTTCACTATTCATTTAACATGAATTTCCTTTTATGTGGTATGTTATTTACAATTTACAGTCTTCAAAGGATTAGATTCCATGATTAAGTTGATGAATTTTAGGGTCCTTCCTTTGACAATTATCACCAAAAGTAAGTTTTTTTGATCCAGCTTTTAGGATCAACCAATCACAGGTTTGGAAATAATCACTCATATGTAGCAACAGGGTCAACCACACCTCACTAAGATAGGAGTTTCTGCCCCTGCTCAGACTTCTGAGAATGTTCTAGAATCACTTCTAAGCCAAGACTCCTTGCTGGGATTTTTAGGCTAAATTAGGAGGTCTCAGAAGATTCTCAGAATATTTAGGAATATGGCCCCCGATGAATGCTTAAAAGAAATATTTGTCATTGACCCAATCTCTCTCTCCATATATATATATATATATATATATATATATATATAAAGATATGACTCGCACTCCACTCGCACTCACATACTCCGACCTCACGCTAACAGTCGTGCCCTCGCGTAAGCACTCCTTTCAAAGATTGTGGAATGAAAAATGTCAAATGTCGTTTCAACTCTACTCAACTTATGATTTTGGAGATCGTTTGACAAGCAAATAAAAATCATGATTAAAATTAAATCCACAGCCTTAACGCCAAATGATTCAGACACCATGTGGCCCTGATCTGAGGTGAAAATGATCACTTCTGATTCGTATTAACACGTCTTTGTTTTAGCCGTTCAGACCCAAACAGCGCAGGGCTACCACACGATGCTACTTAGTCTGTACTAAACACTGGATGAGGATATTGAACCATCATTCATTCATATATACACACACACATAGTTTTTCTGAGAGGGAGCTGATTTTTTTTCCCCCCTGCAGTCAAGCGCTGCATCCTGGAAATCCGGCACGGGAAAACTAATCCCTGCAGGTAGTTAGCAATTAAAATCTATAGATGTAAAGCACAAATATTCAGGATAGCTGTCACTCTCACACACCAGTCTTTACAGAGAACAAACGTTATTTACATCAAGATATACAATTTTTAGTTTTAAATCAAAGGGACACCAGAATGTGAGAACTAGATAAGACGATAGAGGCCTAAAGAGAAACTGACACTTCACAGGACTGGAGCTGCACATGTGAGAGAAAAACAACAAACATTACACACAATAAATTTCAGTGAGCTTTTATTTGAAACAAAACTTTCATATTCAATATTATTCATGACATTCTTTAAACTTTAATGCCACTGTAAAATTAGCTTCACTGAAAAATCTGCCAATTAAATAACGACCAAATTTCCATCAAATAAAAGAAAAAAAAAGAACTCAGACTTTAAATTCACTTAAATTTGGAGACTTTAAAATAAGGTTTACTCCTTTTCAACATTTTCATTGGAAAAAAAAAGAAAGAAAAGAATCCAAATCTAAGGGCAACTTTTAAACCATTTATACCCATTTCCGTTAATTTTGGATTACGCCATCCTGTTTTGTTTTTTTTTGTAATGCCCAAAGGCTCCTCCCCATGTTTTACTGATACACATGTTAATATTCTTCTCACAGCATCCGTGACAGGAAGTGATCTGGCCAAATGTTACACAAATGCTGTGTTTTTATCTTTTAATGTGTCGTAGCTATCAAGAGGTGATTAACATGTGCACCAGGGCAGCAAATGCACCAATTTAAACCTCCCACAAATTTAATTAAAAAAAAAAAAAAAGACCTTAAAGAATGAGACTGTTATACAAACTATTCAATTAGCTGCCCAATCTTGGGCAAGATGCTCTTGTCTCAGTCTTTAAGGTTCTCAACATGGCAGCCACTGGCAGTAAAGCACCCATCAAATGGTAGTGACACTAAATCTTGGATGACAAGTAACATTTAGCCTTCAAAACAATTCCTCTGGCGTTACTGCCAGTGGGCTGACAAGAAACAGACAGCTGCCAAGTATCTGCACAATTAGATCCCTGTTCAATCAGCGCATGAAGAATTTACTTTGGATATTTTTAACAGATAACAGCCCTCCCACCCTGAAAACGCCAAACAGCCAAATTTGATGTGGAAAATGACTCTGGGGACAACAACAGAGCTGAGAGAAAAGGGATCAGTCCTAATCAATGAGAAGTTCAAGGGTAAGTAACATTGTCAGACGGTTATTTTATTTATTTTTTAAATCAAATGTGCAATAATACTTCTCAGTGATTAGAACAGTCAAAAGAGCATCTCACCTTAATTAAAGGGAACCTCCGTTACATTAAGGTTCTAGCAGAACAAACTAATGGTCAGAGAACCTTAATGCAAAAAGAGGTTTTATTCCTGTTGCATAAAAAAGCAACTGTAACCCAAAACCCAAAATATCAAAGCAATTCAAGGGCAGAGAGATAAGCCAAACTCAGCAGTGTGAGGTGCCCACGGTATTTTTTTTTCCTTTTTTTTTAAACAAGCAGTCCAAGTAAAAGTCATTTTGTAATCCTTCACACCTGTTCCCCTTCCTTGCCATTTTCTTATGTTTTACATCATACACTTCTCCCCCGTTTGGGTATCATGAGCGTACAAAAAGCAGTGCAGTCAGTGTTATTGCCTGAAACCACCTCTCTGTACGTTAAGTGCAGCCCAACCTGCTCTGGTTGTTTTGAGTGAAGCATCTTTTCGCAGCTGGTTTTAGTAACACCAGCGCACTTTGCAATGCACAGAGATCGACTTGCTGCTACATGTTAAGTTAGATGGTTCTTTTTGATGCATTTGGCCAACATTCTTCAAAAAGAGGGGAATAAGCCCACCGTTTCCTCCCAAAACATTTGTGAAGTAATGAAGCCGTGCTTAAAAAAGCACATAAAAACGTAACAGCTAATACCTCCCCTAGAAAAACAAATTTTTCTGCCAATTCAGCTGCACTGCAGCAAGTACTACATGATAGAATATATTTTTCTCTTCCAACAGCAACACTGACTGGAGATCTAAGAGTGTGTCTCAAGTGTCAGGTTCACAAGTTAAGGCTGGTGACAACAAAGAACTCATTACTCAAAATGCACAAGCTTAACAAAGCCATCTGTCTCGACTGAACACTTGTTAACACTGGTCGCAGGAGAATAAGGGCAACAATTAAACAATCTTTGTTTAAGTGCAGCTTTGCAGAATTGCACTCACCATCAAATTTGAAGGGGCTTAATCAGTCATGAACTCTGCCTCTATAAAACATTTCATGCACAAGGTCACTGAATGTTTTAGATTCTAATAAATTCTGCAATTTCTAAAATTATAAATAAATTCACAGGCCAATATTGCAGAACAAACAAACTGACAGTTAAGGAAACGGTCTCCAGTGCCAACAAGAGAGAAGGGGGGAAAGCTTTTCTGTTTGTCAGCCAGCCTTATGAACTTGTTTAAAACAATCTTAAAATGAAGGTATATACACAAGGTGTACAGTGCACCCTACACGTCGGCTGCATGTAAAGTATGGCAATCCATCGGAAGGTGAGAAATGGGACACGAGAGAGGAAAAAAAAAAGCGCGTTCCTCTAATTAAACCACCGAAAAAGGAATCCTCATGACTCGGGTTGTTGAGAGGCTGCAGAGTGCTTATTCATATTTAGTGTTCTGATACTGAAGACAGAGGAAAGGTTTTTGGGTCTTTTAAAAGCACAGAGCTTCTTCACAAGCAACTGGACAGTCTGGCTGTCTCTTGGAAAAAATCCAGCATCTCTGTCCATGGAAAATCCAAGTTTAGTCCTCATATCAGCCAGACTCAAGTGCAGCGAAGCCAGCAAAAAAGAATTCAGACCAGCCTCCCTCCTGATTGCTGCCGTTCTTTGCCAACAGTGACCCAACTAAAAACGGTTATGAATTCACCAATGTGTTCGGACATTAAATTAGCGGAACAAAATTTCCAATAGGTGAATATGAATGTGTGGTATGACGTGAGCAAGATGACGAATAACGAAGGGTTATTACTTTAGAACAAGTTGAACGGCTTGCTAAGGCACTTGATACAAATTGGTTCAAACTTCCAAAATGAAAAGTGAAGAATGGAGGATGTCATATAGGGGTCTGTTGGTGCTGGCTTTGTGTCATTGGTGGATATGAGTCATCACAATGTGCATTGACATTTTTTTTTCGACTTGGTCCCATGCTTTCCTCCCGGTGCTTTTTGTCTTCAGGTGGGTGTTGGTGCAGCATAAGAGCCCTAAGAAAAGGCATACGAGTTCTTCCGAAACGCATCCATCAAAATACACATTCCTTATGGTGGCATCCAAAGAAGGAAGATGGACAGAAACTGTACATTTAAAAAAAAAAAAAAAAAGCAAAATTCCATGTCGAGGGGGGAGGGGTGAAAAAGGTACAAAGGGGAATGGAGGATGGACTGATCTGTGGAGGAGAGTAAAAAGGTAGATCAGATTGTCATTCAAGGCTTTAAATAGTAATTTATGAAATTCTCCAACTGTTCTAGATCCATTCCTACATGCTGGAATGAGCGGTCCCATGTCATATGAAGTGAAATTTTAATTGTCAATTGATCATAACATGGTCTAGGTGTTCTATAAATACTTTCCAACTATTCACAAAAAAATACATAGTCTATTTAGAACCTGTGCCTTAGAACCAGATAGTTCTCTGAAGTTGTCACAGCTATACATGCCCCCAAAAATCCAAAGCCAATAAGAGGAGAAGCTCATTAAACGCTCGTTATAGTTCCATCTAGAGCTGCAGAGAGATTGAGATTGTGTATTTAGACTGTTAATGTCTGTACTCACTGGCTCATGGCTTGAGTTCTTCACCACTCTCGCTGTGGTACTCTGCCACATATAGGCTCTTGTCAATGATTCCAGGGATGGGCTTGATCTCTGTTCCAAGCTGCTCCTCGATCCCTTTCAGGTTGAAGCGATCATCGTAAGTGATCAGGTTGATTGCGAGACCCAAGTGTCCAAAGCGGCCTAGATATTAGGGAAATGAACCTGTGAATCCCATTTGTCATAAAACTTGGTACAAGATTAAAAGATTGCAGGGTTGATATGAGCACTTACCAGATCTACCAATGCGATGAAGGTATGTCTCTCCCAGCTTAGGGAAGTCAAAGTTGATGACAACATTCACAGCTTGAATGTCGATTCCTCTTGTGAAGAGGTCTAGAGGAAACGAGAAATCAAAACTTACATCACAATTGGACCAAAAGTATCAGACTTTCAACAAAAAAACAAGCAATGCACTTAACAAAAAGTTCTGTTTGTCAAGACCATGACCACAAGTAGGTGGACACACCTATTGTGTGAGTCAAGCTGAACTAATAAGACACCAGGTATTTGTGTGCATGAGTCACCAAAATTACTGAGAATAAATCAGAACATGAGTCACTTGATTCACATTCTCACCATGACTGTTGTAGAAAACAGGCTGACATACACAGGTGCTAGTCATATTATTGGAATATATTTTATAAAGTTGATTTATATAATGCCATTAAAACGAACTATACATTCATTTCACACATACTAACATTTCAATTGTTTATGCTTTTTATTATTGATTATAACTGACAACTAATGAAAGCTCAAACTTAGTATCTCATAAAATTAGAATATTGTGGAAAGGTTCAACATTTAAGACACTAATCAGCTAATTAACTCAAAACGGCCGCAAAAGCCTTTAAATGTTCTCTCGGGTCAATTCCACATGAATGTGGGTAATTTTGAAGTCTAATTTTTAAGGCCCCTGGTTTAAAAAAAAAAAAAAAAATCCTACCCACAACATTGTGATTGCACTGCAAAATCCACCTTAATGCCACGCACATGTCAAAGCAGTAGGTGGCGATAGCAAGCCTAACAGGAAGGCCATTTTGCCTTAAAAGTCCAAAGCAGAAGAAACTGCGGTTTTCCCATCCACACACGACTGCTAAAACCTGATTTTTCATAAAACTTCAGGTTAATATCATGAAGGAAAAGATGTGGTAGAGGAAAAAAAAAGTGTACAAGCAATAGGGACAACCATACCCTGGAGAGGATTCTGAAACAAATCCCATTCAAAAATGGGAAGAATTGCAAAGAGTGGACTGCAGCTTGAGTCCATGCTTCAAGAACCACCATGCACAGGCGTATGCAAGAGATGGGTTTCAGCTGTCACATTTCTTGTGTCAAGCTACTCTTGAACAAGAGTGTCAGAAGTGTCTCACCTGGGCTAAAAACAAAGATTGGACTACTGCTGGATTGTCAGAAGTTATGTTCTCTGATCAAAGTAAATGTTTATGGTCTCTTTGAAAACAAGATTCCAGAGTCTAGAGGAAGAGAGGAGAGGCACAGAATCCACGTTGCTTGATGTAGTTTCCACACTACGTAATGGTTTGGGGTGTCACGTCATCTGCTGGTCCACTTTGCGTTGACCTTGGACTTAAGAAAATAGCCATCTACCAAGAAGATTTAGAATACCTTATGCTGCTAACCATCTTTATGGAGGTGTAGATTTCATTTTCAAACAGGACTTGGCACCTGCACACAGTACCATAGCTACCAGTACCTGGTTCAAGGACCATGGTATCCCTGGTTTTAACTGACCAGTAAACTCACCCGACCTTAACCCCACTCAAAATCTATGGGGTATTGTGAAGGGGAATATTCAATACACCAGACCCAACAATGCAGAAGAGCTGAAGGCCACTATCAGAGCAACATGGGCTCTCAATACCTGAGCAGTGCCAAACACTTCTTGAATACTGTACATGCTCATACTTTTTATGTTTATACCTTTCAGTTGGCCAATATTTCTATAAATAGTTTTAATGGCCTTAAGTTACATTCAAATTTTCCAATACGTTTGAAATGTATCACTGTCTAAAGATTGAATATACAAGTTTCACTTTTGGAATGAAATTACTGGTAGAAATCAACTTTTTCATGATATTCCAATTATATGTTCAGCATCTGTACATAATTCAAACAAAAGTTTCAGTGTTGTGCATCTGGTGCACTGGTGATCATGTGTAGACAGTTTCACAGTTCTCCGAAACTGCTGCAGGCGTCTTTGCACATAGAACTAAGCAAGTGCCAACAGTGATGGCTATGATCAACATGTCAAACTGGAGCCTTCAAAACAGGGTCCACCCACCAACCAGTGATATGTTCATTACCAACTGAACCAACCACTTACCAGTGCAGACGAGATTCCGGCAGAGGCCGTTTCTGAAGTCGTGGAACACACGGTTACGGTGCTCCTGAGAGTAGAAAAGAGAAAATTTGTTAGAGGTGGTGACCAGGGGGATGGTGGCTCGACGTGTATAAAGGTCTACGGGTTTGTAAATATGGAGTTTAGGCCCAGATTGTTCAGTAACAGTGTCAGGATTGCACAAGAGTCTGTAAGCACATCTTGGAGTAAGACGCTACAGCTAGTATGTGTGTAGTTATCCTCTGAACAAAGACTGCAGCAGTCATGAACTTTTCTTTCGACGTTTGTCATTGGCTACATACAGTAGCCCCTGTTAGCATGTGGAATGAAGTAACAGCTACACTGCTAAAGGCTTAGTGTGAGTTTTTTGAGAGACGTTACACCAATATGCATGCGGGAAGGTGCCGCCCCCTCCCCCCCCGAGGGACATGGGTGAGGGACATTTGTTTTAGAGGCGGCCGCCTTAACTATAAAGTGCTGCGGGAAACCTGTATAGAAAATCCTACACAGCAGCAGGTTATATAAACTTTAAGCAAAGTTGATTATGCAATGCACATTTTAACCTTTTACCTTTGAAAAAGCAGTAAGGAAATGGGTAGGAACTGTTTACTTGCAACATGACACAGTACAGGCTAAGCTGTAAATCATATTCAAGGCGACAATATGTAATGATCAACAAGTACAGTCCAAAAGCTTGTGGTCGATAATGGTCACCCAGATATCACCTGGGCTGTTTCTCATTGTAGAAAACAGGTGGGGCATTGGTGTGAACTCTGCAACTAGACACACATGCACTTTACCCTGAAAGTAATAAGAGCAACTCTTCTGGCATGCAGCCATGGCCACCCCTGTATTTTTGTTTTAAAGCCAATACATATTTCTATGGTAGTACTTTGAGCTGACCTGTCTCATCTTGGCATGAATGTAGAAACATGAATAACCAAGCTGTGAGATCTTCTTGGCTAGGAGCTCCACTCTCTGAGAGGAGTTGCAGAAGATTATAGACTGGTTGATCTGGAGCTGGAAAAGACAAAAATAGAAATAAATCCCAGTGAAATAAAAGTGGTTTCCAGCCATGTGCATTGACTATCCAATAACAAACACCTTCTCATTCAAGGTACAACACAATTTTTTTTATTCATGTATATATAATCTTTAACAGTAATTACACAATTCCTTCTTATGCATTAATATTTGCCTGTTACAGTGCTGTTTTGACAGAGTACAAGTTAAAGATCATTAAATGTAGTAAAGCAACACTTACCCTGGAGAACAAAGTGTTAAGGCAATGGACCTTTTGCCTTTCAGTTACATAAGCATAATACTGAGTCACACCCTTCAGTGTCAGCTCCTCCATTAGGTTGATCTCATAGGGCTTCTGCAAGTGTGAATTCTACAAAGGATATGAAGAAATGTTCAGGTTGTGCTGGACATTATGAACATAGATTTGCGTCAGCTAACGTCAAAGGACAGGTTTACATTTTATTCTTACAAAAGTAGAAAAAAATAAAAAAGGCACCTATATGCATGTTGGAACCATTTGTACTTGCTGTAAATCATTCCTGCTGTTAATACTGGTTTAAAAAGCCTTTTTAAAAGACATGTCCAAATAATGTTGGAGAATAACACCCAGTAATCGTTCCATACAAAAATACATTCCAAAATCTGAACATAATGTGGCCCCAGCAGTCAGAGCTTATCAAATCAATTACATGTTACCCAAAGTTATTTTTTTACTATGAAATTCCCTGTTACTTTCCCTCCACCTCAAGTAAGCACAGAAACACTGTCCACAGAATCACAGTGGACATTCTGTACAAAAACTTTAGATATACTCCATACATTTTTACACAGGACAACTGTTTTTTCCTGCCCCATAACATTGGAAGCAAGCAAGGAAGGGAACTTTGAATTGCTGGTAGGACACGAGGACCAATTACAGTCAGCAAAAGCAGTTTTAAAATCCATATGGGCATGGGGATGATGTCTTTAATAGGAATGAGAAATATATACCATAAACTTCTGCACACTGAGAGGGAAGGTTGCAGAGTAGAGTAGAATCTGCCTCTGTTTGTGCAGGAAGCCCAGCATCTCCTCCATCATCACCACAAAGTCCTGAGAGAGGAGTTTGTCAGCCTGTTGACATGAGCAAGATATGCATGTAAATATAGAAATAAAGATATATGTAAATATATTGTCTCAAGCTGTTTGATGGAATGTTTAAGTCAAATGTAGAAATAAAATTAAAAATGAAACCCACTTCATCCAGAATGGCCATCTGCACTTGACTGACTTTGGCCACTCCTTTCTTGATGAGGTCTAAAATCCTCCCAGGAGTGGCAATTACCACATGTACTGTAAAGTACACAAAACATAAGCAAAAATAATACAGTACACTGGACTTTCACAACTAGATGGCCGATTGGTTAAAGATTTTAAATGTATAGAAGTTTAATGTAGAATAGTGCTCCATATTTAAATTCAAAATCACAATATGGCCTTCTACATTTTTCAAGTTGCATGATCTGCAAAGATTTGTTAAAAAAAGCCAAGTTTTTATACCATTTCAATACCATTTCAAATTAAATATTGCCATGCTGCAGAAATGTCCTGCTACGTAGCACTGTTAAAAGCTTTGTTGGTATAGGTCCCTGCAAAAAGTGAAATGTTTTTTTTAATAAAAGACCAAGGAATGTCTGAATGTGATTTGTTTGGTTGGCAAAGTACAATAATTAACATCCATTTCCTGCCTATAATTTATCTTTCCAGCCCCACAGTTGAACACCCAATTAGCATACATTTAGTGGGATGGTTTCACTTCAAAACATTTTCAGCATGTGACCAGTCAGTCACAATTGGATAGTTCCTTGAGAAAAAGAAAATATGCATCCAAAAAGGACTAAACTCTTCATTATGTGTGCAAAAATGCTAATGAGGATACTCATCTGGGCCATATAATGCACTAGAATTATGATGCCTTCACTTTAAAGAGATCACCGGGCATTTTTACATTTAACACTCGCTTGGGTTGGGCAACAATATATCTCCCCAGATCTTTCTGATACACAGAAAGATTTAGAATGATTTTCACGATGAACATAAGGAGTCAATAAGTCAAATAAGCATGAATTCAATATTCAGAGAGAAGACAGGAAAAGTCACAGATTGGCTCGAATACAAGACAATATCTTACTGTGGAAATGAAAAAGTGGCGATTGTTTGAAATTCAAGGAGTAGACATTTATGAGTTATCAATATATTTTTGAATGGATAAAGTACAGCAATAAAACCAACTCCTACGGAGTGTTGAATTATAGATAGTTTAACAAGCGTCTTATGGTCCGTTTATAAATTCAGTTAAGAGTCAGTCTGCTCTAAAAGCGTTTCATTAGTCCGGTTTAACTTGCAGGAGTTTGCTTGTGGAACATGCTCTTCTAACAGACAAAGATAAATTCATAAGCACTGAACCAAATACTATAGAATCAGAATGAAAACTGAAACATATGTCAAGCTGTCAAATATCTGCCAGATAAGTAGCTCAAAAAGACAAACTGGTAGTTGGAGTAGATATTACCTCTTCCAACAGCCTGGTAGGAGGGAGTATGTAATGATGCTATGGTGTATATTCATCAAGTGTCATTTCTAAAAACGGGTGTTTGGGGTGGGGTAGAACGTACCCGTTTCATCGAGTCTCATAATGTCGTCACGTAAGTTGGTTCCACCTGTGGTCGCCATCACCTTCACCCCGCCCATGTGTTTGCTGACCTGGATACATATTTGGCTTACTTGCAGAGCCAGTTCTCTGGTGGGCACTATGACCATAGCTGAAAAAGAGAAAACAATCTATTAAAAACACATCTTAAAGAATAAGATTTTATACATTAAAAGAAAAAAAAAAGTTGTGCTTGAATTTGTAGACTATTGTGCTTGAGTTTAAGTATGCTTTACATGAATGTCAAACTTTTCATTTTATTAGAATTTGACAATAAGATTTGAACTTATTACACCCCCCCCCCCCGCTACCTCTGGTATGATTTATTTCACAGATATGGAATTTTCTCACCTTGTATGCAGTCCTTCTTTAGGTCAATGCGTTCAAGTAAGGGAATGAGGTAGGCTCCACTCTTTCCCGTGCCATTCTTGGCTCTGGCCAAGATGTCCCTTCCTGACAGTGCAATGGGAATACTTTCCTCCTGCAAAAGATGCAATCAGGAGTGATTAATACTCAGGCTGGGTCATGTTCTGATCAAATATATTTGCAGGACTTACATTTGGTTTTATCAATTTATAATGTCATGAAAAATAAAATATTTCTTTGGCACACTCACAACACATACTTGCTAAGCTTTAGTTCCTTTCCTTGATACACTTTCCAATGAGAAATATTCTCATCTCTACCCTCACAACCCTTAATTCCAGCCTTCAGTTACAGTACAATCAAGCTCACTTGCAGAGCAGCTGCCCTCTAATGTAATGTGTAATGTGCCCTCTTTGTTTCTTGACTCCTTGAATGCTGTGTAAATGTAGTTGTACATCATTTGTGATGTAATGACATCAGATTTCCACAGATATAAAACTGTTTGTACTGATGTTAGTGTAGTTCTAAAATTCATGCACAAGCTCAAGCTCAAAATGTCACTCCTGCCAGCTGATCAAAGGGCATCAGCCCAAGTTCACAGATGGTCATCCTGTCACACTGTTAATCTGACTCAACTCAGGGGGAGTTTATGCATCAACATTGTTTAGGGGGCAGCCCTACCAGCAACACAATGTTTAAGTCACTGTTTCACTAGTAGTTAGGTTTCCTCAAATATACATCAGAATTATTTGCAACACTCCCTTTAAACAGTCCAAGGCTGACACTTTGGCGACATGTCAACATTTAAAAAGAAGTTGACATCAAGGGTAAGGACACTTTTTTTGCATCACAAATTTGACTGCTACTCAACTACAAGCCAGACCCAATCTTAAACTCCACAACTAACACAATTTTAAGGTTAGGATTGACATGAAATTAGACAATTTCAGTTTCACATTAGTCACTTAGTACAAGTTGTCAACAACAGCTATTATATCAACTGTTTATATATTAACAATAAATCAATTTTAACAAAAGGTATGAAAGAAATCCAAGGCACTGGAATGGCTGTATGAGACATTTATTATTTTTTGAGGTTTTTAGCCTGTAAATCTAAATGTTAGTGGTACCTAAAAACTATGACTGCTCAAATGGGGAAGTTTTACAGTTACCAATATAAGTTTGCTTGCAGGGTCTGCTACAGACACTTGCCTCTCTCCAGGGGTGACTGCTGTTCGTCACACTGAGCATTATAAACTGAATGGAACCCATCAAATCAAACCATTGATTTGGAGAATTACACCACTGTTTATCAACTTCACACAAGGATGCAGTTCTCTAAACATCCACCTTCAGCACAAAAACAATATTTGTGAGCCATCAAAATGTATAAAATCAGTTGCGTCTGGATATACCTGGATCGGAGATGGCTTTTCCCAGCCCATCTCAAAGATTCCCATGAGCAGCTCTCTCTTTAGACAATAATCTTCAAACTCGTTGCCTTTAGTTGCAGTCACATCCTGTAATTGTCAAAAAAAAAAATACAAATTTGGTTGCCAATATATACCCTGCTTATAGTCTTGTAAACCAAGGAATTATATGTCACACTGGCAATGAAAGGGGAGAACATAATGCCAAAAAGGACAGTACTCAACTTTTAAACAAACCCACATCTTGAAATAGTGTGTAAAATAGCAATGTGTGAGTGCACATAAAACAAGGCATTTACATGATACAGTATGACTTAATTATTGTCACAAATGTGACCACAGCAACAATCAGTATGACTAATACAGTGATAGTTATGACTGAGTTGCCAGTAGACTCAATGGACACTTAAATACAAGCTGCCCTGTCTAATGCAATCAAATATGAAAGCTCTGCGATTAATTATATTGTTACAAACTTCAGGTTTTTGTGAATTTAGGTTTATACATTTAATCAATCCACTCATAGTGGGTAATGGCTGTGTCCATGAGTAGATTTAGCTACCCTAATGTATATTAATAGAATGTAAAATGTTAGAAAGCCTTCAATAGGATGTACTCCATTACCAATTATAACCATGAACTACAATCACCTTTATGACAAGGTCAACAAAACTTAAAAGCCAAAAACTGTAGTGCTTGTTAGGGCTACACCAGCTTTGTATTGTGAATTAAGGATACATGTGCACCATGTTTTAATACGATTTAGCAAATTAAAAATGTTTCTTCAAATACTTGTATTCCAAGTTAAGTTACTTTCTGCTTAATAAAAAGAAATGTCTTGTACCCACCGAAGTTTTCATCCTTGTGTCTTTTGGGGGCAGTTTCAAATTTTTCTTCCAGTCATCTCCGGGCCTGTAATGGGTAAAGTCTTTTTAAGCAAAAATCCAAAAGAACCAACAACAATTGTGTTGTCAAACAGATTAGATTCAGACAAATAACCTACTTGATGACAGCATTAGTTGTGGGGGCAGGTTGGGAGTTGCCATTGTTGATTGTGCCTTTCATCTGGTTTAGTTGCTGTAGTTGAGGGCCTCCTCCACCTCCACCTGGCGCTCCAGCTGGCTTCACTGAGCCTCTGAGCTGTCCATTCTGGTTGGACAAGCCCAAAATCATTGGGTTCTCTGTCCTGACACTGCTCATGTTTACTTGGCGTAATTTCCCTGTTCCAATAGCAATGAACCTCAGACAGTGTCTGGATGAAGCGAGTCCTCTCTGCTGAGACTACTCAAACCTTAAGATTGTCCTTTTCTTCTTGAGACTTCAATTAATATCTAAATATAAATTGTTCAAATCTGTGTCTCAGCAGGTACCTCAACGATATATATATATATTTTTTTTTATTTCTGGGTCTTCAAGTGAAAAGACACAAGTGGCTCTTTTCAAACCTTAGAAGAGGTCCAAGCATGTAGTTCTTGAGCAAATTAGGTATAGCATAGATGTAATGTGCCAGTTTTCTGGAAAACGATACTCCGGGAGGGCTTTGCTAGCTTTCAAGAATTGGCCGACTGTTCAGCTAGCCATCTTGTTTAGCTTGACTGAGCCGCTGCGTCCTTTCTGGTTTAAATAACCCTAAACACAGAGAAAACAAATAATTAGAAACCCCATAACTTACCCGCCGAAATACGATAACGGGTTAACACTGTGCGGCTTAACATTAATATAATCTGCTTTATTTGGAGGGCAGAAAGCTGTAGCTAACGCGAAAGTGCGCTGATAGCTGTAACGTTAGCCGGTTGTCCTGGTCTCATCTGAGACTCTAGGCTACGCACTCTGGAGAGTCTCAGATCCATCCCCCCAAACACGCAGACCGGCCGCCTTATTTCGCCCCTACGCTCTCCTACATGTAACAATCACACCAAACGGCGTTTAGAGCCATTGGTGTTATCCCTGCCACCAGTGTGCTCGACGTATTTTGGAATACAAAAAGGTTTTTTTCATCTCGTGTGCATTGATGTATCTCAACCTGCTTCGGGTGTGCAATACCGGGTTTCACCTGCTGCACAATGAACAGGAGCCGGGGGCGCTGTGCAGCGGGAGAAACTAAATTCGACACCTAAAGGAGGATTTTGAGAGAAATTATAGGCACACGCGGGAGGAAACAGCCTTTTTATTCGAAAAATACACAACGTCGAAGAATGCGAACACACCGACGCCTCGGATAACAATATTGACATTATGATAACCTTTGTTCTTTTATTATTGGTACACGAGGGAAAACGTAGGGGCGAAATGTAAAGCGCCAATATCTCGTATTCGGTTAATGGATCCCAGATTCTCCGGAGTGCGCAGCCTGGAGAGTCTCATGAAGCTAACAATGTTGAAACCGCGTTGTACTATCACTACAGACTGACACTGTTCTGTATGTGAATCTAAGATAAGAATTCTACAGTTAACCAGGGACATTTCTGGTCTGTTTGATTTAACCAAATAAAGGAGCGCCAGAGTTAAACTGACGGTTGAATTGTTAGCTAAATGTTTGCGGTTTGTCCTCGACGGCACTACACCAGATCCAGATACGTTTAATTCACACGGTGTACAGTGACGTAACGTACATAACAACCCACACTGCTTCACAGTTCTCTTATAAAGAAGCTAAACTAGTTATCCACCGTTTACTAACATTAACTAGCCGAGAGTCATGCTAAGGTTGCTAAGTTAGCATGCTAACATACACAAGCTACCGACAGCGAAATGACAGTTAAAAACGATGGTAAGAGCCACCGCGGAATAACTACAGGTTTGGTAATGATGCGACCACGCAAATACATAGTTTACATCTAAGTCGTACATTTACCTTGGATAACTGAAAGAACCGATTTCCTCTGCGGTGTCTGTTAGATGTATTAATTTTAGCTGACTACGAAAGAGTCTTCTCAACCAACCGTTCAAAATGGCTTCCACTCGTATTTGAACCCGCCCCCATCAAACGAATCAGCTGCTTTTTATCTCAAATCAGGGATTTACCTTCGCTGCGTCCTGTCAAAACGCGGTCAGACGGTCTGGGATCACAGAAGCCACTGCACCAAGTAATCCAAACTCACATTGTATTCCATCACATTAATCGATAGCTGATGCGGGGTAATGATCTAATGAGGTTAGTTTATCAGACATTTAAAGGGATTTTTGTCATCTGTTCCACAAAGCCAAGGTACATTATGCAGTGGTGGAAAATCACTAAGTGCGTTTACTCAGTCACTGGACTTATAAAGGAGAATTTGAGGTACCTGTATTTAGAGTTTGTCCATGTGATGCTACTTTATACTTCCACTTCACTACATTTCAGAGGGATATATTGTACTTTCTACTCCACTACATTTATCTGACAGATTTAGTTATTTTCAGTTGCAGATTTGACACTTTGATTAATATAAGAAACTTTTAAAATACAACACACGGTTAAAGATGAAGTCAGTGGTTTCCACCTTTTAGAATTTTGACATCTTAGAAATAGCAGTGTCAAGGGCATTTTACATGTCTATGATTTATTAACAGATCCATAGCCATGTTTCTGTAGTAGCCAAAGAACAGACAAACCAAACAATGTCTCTAGAGATGTTTTTTTGTACTTTTAAGAAAAGGAAGCATGTCATAATCTAGCCAAGATACACACACAAAATAATCCAGTTATGTTTTGGTTTTGTAACCCGGGAAACCAGGTTTTCAGCAGTTTTGCTTGTCCAGTCTTTTGTTCATAAAAGCTTCAGATAAATTTTTAAATACATTTTCTTTATAGTTGTGTACCCTCCTTACAATGTAAGCACATTGACAGGCATCTTCTGATGGTCAGTATTAACATAAGTAATGATTACAGCAAGATCAATGATCATATGTGTATGGCATGGATGTTACAAAAACATCTGATCAAAAAATAGAATATAATGAAGTTACTTGTTCTTGCATCAGTACTTTGCATAATTTTGAGAAGCTTTACATAAAGGTTTTGTCTGTGTGTGTCGTGCCCGCAATAAAGAAATGAGAATAGCAGATTGTTTAAGAACTGATACAAATAGGAAGTACAGGCACATTTCACCACGGCTGGGTGATCTTTACATTCAAGAGACCAAGAATCAAGCACAATGGATGTGACACAGTTCCATACTTTTGAGGTAAGTTGTTATACAAACTGCTCTAGTAACTAATGGTTCTTTTAACTCATAGTGAGATATTTAAAATATAGCATGTTTTCATTTTCAAATTGTAAATTCTATAGCCTTAGAATAAATGGTGTTATAGTTAACATCAGGCTCTTTCTGTGATTTAGACTGTAGTGGAAATGTACTTTAAATGCCAGTGGACACATTCTATTAGTTTAATCTGCTGTTTAAAAAGTAGCATAACTCAGCTGTATAAGCCTCTGCTGCAGCATCTTGTGTAGCAAGAAGTTTTAATGTCATGAGCCTCATCAAGCAGCCTATGGGGATTAAGACTCAACTGCATGATTTTGAAATTGTTACAAAATAAATGTAATAAGTTGATGAACCGGAAGGAAAAATAAAGTAGCTTAAATTACTGAACCATTAAAAAAAGAACCTAAATCTGGCACCTAAACAGATGTCATGTGCTTCTTTCCTGTTGATTCACTAGGGAAATAAGCAAAGAGGAAACCATTACTGTAATGCATCATTTAATGTTTTCATTAAAGGAGTTCAGTGTTTAAGTGCTTCAAGTGGCTTTACATTTATTTATCATCACACTTATGTAGAAGGTAGAAATAATATAATTTAAGAAAACACTAGTATGGTTTTAATTATATATATGAAAAATATCATGAATCAGTAGTAAATAGTAAATATTTACCCGTATTAACATTAATTAAAGGTCCCATATTGTAGACTTTCTTAGGTTTTATTTGAAGTTGTGATATCCTTAAGATTATATTTTTGTGGTTTAAGGTACCAAAATTCACCTCAGTATATTTTTTACATCCTCTGCCAAACCATTCTCTGGAGCTCTAAAGAGAACAGGTTGTTTTGGTCTGTCTCATTAATGGTCAGGCACCTCTACCCTGATTGGCTGATTCAATGCAAAGTTTCTCAATCCAGGCTGCAGAGTGTGTGTAACTTAATCATATTCTATTTTATATATATATATATATATATATATATATATATATATATATATATAAATAAATGATTTTCTAACTAAAATGACAATTCATGTTTCAATATGTTTTTTTTTTTACATAATGTAATTTAATCTTTTCTTCCAAGTAATTCAGTATACAGTAAAGTAGGATGTTTTGGCAGTTACTGTGAAAGAGAAGTGAAACAAACATGGCTTATTCATTTTCCTGCCAAACTATTTGACTGAGAAATTAACTAAACCACAGGAAGCATTTTGTTATGATTATTAGTCACCAGAAACTAGCAGAATTCATCTTAAGTTAATCCACCTTACAATTGTGTAATATGTGACACAAAATATGAGGCGATATTTAAAACTAATATTTTCCCTTTTTATTTTCTGAAGCTCCCAGACACCGGAGAAGATGAGAATTATACGTACGACGATGAAAATAACGTCTGCGACAATGAGGAGACGGGCCTGGAGAGCATGTATTCTGTGTTCCTGCCTGTGCTGTACAGTTTGATATTCCTGCTGGGCGTGGTGGGGAACGGCCTGATGGTAACAGTGTTGCTGAGATGTCGGCGTCTTCTGCGCATCACTGAGATCTACCTGCTGCACCTTGCGTTGGCTGACTTGATGCTACTTTGTACATTTCCTTTTATTGTGATTGAACTATCTACCGGATGGGTATTTGGGAAGTTTCTCTGCAAGCTGGTGGGCCTGATGAAAAACATTTACTTCCTCTGTGGGAGTTTTCTTCTAGCTTGCATTGGGTTTGATCGGTATTTGGCTATTGTCCACGCAATTCCTAGCATGCAAACTCGACGCCCGAGAACAGTGCACATAACATGCATTGCACTATGGCTGGTCTCTTTGGCTTTGTCAATACCCAATGTTGTGTTTCTTACTGTGACAGAGGATCAGACAGACCCATCCTGGCTCTCCTGCTTCTATGACCAATACGGTATCCATGCAAACAACTTGGTTTTGATCAATAGAGCCTTAAGTCATGTGTGCTTTTTCCTGCCTCTGGCTGTCATGAGCTACTGTTACACAGCAGTAGCAGTTACTCTGTGCAACAGTCAGAAAAGCAAAGCGAAGCAAGGTGCCATTAGAGTAGCATTACTTGTCACTCTCATCTTTTTTTTCTGTTGGCTTCCATTTAATATCATCTTACTGATAACAACGCTTGTAGACTTAAACATTATCTCCAATGAAACCTGTGCATACGTCTTACTGTCCCAAGTCCATGATATGACACAGAGCCTGGGATTTTCACACTGTTGCTTGAATCCTTTCTTGTACGCCTTTGTTGGGGTGCGGTTTCGCAGTGAAGTTATAAAGCTGCTTCACCAATTGGGCTGCTGTCGTGTTTGTCTGCCTTTCATCAGAGCTCATGGTCACAGTTGGTCATCCGTCTCTAATGGAGCAACAACCACCACCAGCACCATCTTCATTTAATGCACTTATGCAACATCAACTGTGACTAAAATGCTTCTGTTAGGTTCTACAGTATTTCAATGATGATGAATTAGGTCAGATACTCTGACAATATATTGTACTCATTGCTCTTTGATTGCAATTAAAAGATGATTTATTTACCCAGTCAAAAAAAATGTTATTGTTGGGCAAATTCTTTTTTGCTTGTATTTTACTGCTCGTTGAAGTTAATAAAGATTTCAAATATTGTACAGCAATTGTGTCCCCCTGTCAATGTCATCAAACAACACAATAAACAAAACTAAAACCACCTTAGAGATCAGTATTATTCTATTTTTAGACTTCTATTAAAACACTGTTATACAGAACAACTGCAAACAATCACAAATGGCTTCTTATATACAGCAAGTAATTATATATATATATATATATATATATATATATATATATATATATATATATATATATATATATAATTCCTTTTGCACAACAGTTTGGTAGTTTGAAGAAAATAAATCAATGATATTAAAACAAATAGAAATTTGAGGCACTCCTCTCCTGAACGCCACTCTGTTCCCAAAACAAATACACACATCTTTGAAATATACATATTTTACAGTATTTTAGAAAATGGCTTCAGAATTGTTATTGAACCAATGTTACAGTGCTTTTAAATATTCAATTTTCTTATCAGTTGTAATCCAAAATATGAAGATTATCACTGATGTATTGTTTTTACAATTCCTTTTTTTCAAACAACTGTAAGAGTAACAATGAAAAAATTTAGACACAATGGGTGGGTAACCCTTTTTTAACAGTTTATATGGGCTGGATCAAAATGGCATATTGGCCATACCTCCAGGGCCATAGCCAATAGGACTGTCCAGAGACATTCCCCGCTGTCTGAGAGACTGGGGCCCCATCATACCAGACTGTGGGTGGGGAGGGGCCATCATGGGACCCTGAGGGGACATTAGAGGACCCTGAGGGCCAAAGTGATCCCCTGGAATTGACATGCTTCGCTGCTTAGCCTGCATCATCATAATGTTTTGCTGTGCCATCAGGTTGTGTGGATGCTGCTGGGATGACATCATGCCAGGGTATGGATTGGAGGGATGGTGAAGGAGGCTGTTGGCCATCATGGTTTGCTGATGCTGGAGTTGCTGATGGGGCACCATGCCTGTCCTACCCATCATATGCCCAGGGGGGCACATTGGGCCCATGCCACCACCAGAAATCATTCCCCTAGAGGCCCCCTGAAGAATACCCATGCCTTGGCGTATCCCGCCATGTGAGGGGTGAGGTGGCAACTGCTGTTCAGCCATCATATTTTGTAGGTTTGCTAGGTGGGGGTTGGACGAAGGCCCAGCACTGTGTGGAGGGCCAGAAGATGACAGCTGCTTGAGGAGCTGCTGTGGGGTAGGTTGCTGAGAGGGTGGCCCCTGATGAGGATTCTGATGTGGCTCACTCTTGGGGAAATACTGAAGAGTGCTACTGGGTTTATCAGAAGGAATGATACGGGAGAGGTCAAACTCAGGGATCCCTGTGTGAGATGGTCGAATGACTTCACTTAGATCAGGGCCATCCCCCATGGGCAAAGAGGCAAATGAGTCTGAGGAGTGAGAGGGGCGTTGGTGAGGATGGCCTTTGCTAAGCATGTGTAACTGCTGAGATGGCAGAATAGCCTCAGACTGAGAGAAATTCTGTGACATTCCTCCAATAGGCGAGTGCATGGGCCCATGAGATGGTGGCTGCATGCGAGGAAAGCCTGCCATCTGGTTCTGAGATATGGGTGAGACATTGCAGGGCCCCATTCCGTCAGGTACTCCTCCTCCCATCATGGCAGAATTCATGGCAGGCATGCCCATTTGGTTTGGGGAAGAAAGCACAGGTCCTGAGGCATCATGAGACAGGTGTTGCTGACCTTGGCTAACGATACCCATGGGGCTTTGTGGATCGCTGTGAGGTCCAATGGAGCTCTGGGAGACAAGTATCTGGGAGCTCTGGGGGTTCCCCATGTTTCCTGGTGATGAAACAAGCCCAGTGTGAGAAAAATTACACTTTGAAAATTGACTGCCCTTAGAATATATGCCAGCACTATGTGTGCTGGCTTATATTCTCTCTCACACTCACACTCACACTCACACTCACACTCACACTCACACTCACACTCACACTCACACTCACACTCACACTCACACTCACACTCACACTCACACTCACACTCACACACACACACACACACACACACACACACACACACACACACACACACACACTCACTCACACACACACACACACACACACACTCTCATTCAATGCGTTTTCACGACTATTTAGCTTGTAGATTCTCACTGAAGTCATCAAAACTGTGAATGAACACGTGGAGTTATGTACTTAACAAAAAATGTGAAATAACTGAAAACAAGTTTTATATTCTAGTTTATTCAAAATAGCCACTCTTTGCTCTGATTGATAAAGCAAGAAATTCCACTAATTAACCCTGATAAGGCACACCTATGAAGTGAAAACCATTTCAGGTGACTACCTCGTGAAGCTCATCAAGAGAATGCCAAAAGTGGGCAAAGCAGTTGTCAGAAACTAGAATATAAAACATGTTTTCTGTTATTTCACCTTTTTTTGTTAAGTACATAACACCATAAATGTGTTCATTCATAGTTTTTATGCCTTCAGTGAGAATCTACAATGTAAATAATCATGAAAATAAAGAAAACACATTGAATGAGAAGGTGTATCCAAACTTTTGGCCTGTACTGCGCGCGCACGCACGCGCGCACGCACACGCACACACAGTGTGTTCCTGTGTTCATACCTCCGATGCTGACACCAGATAGAAGAGGTCGATCTGGCAGCATTTCATCATCAGAAGTGGCAATTGTTTTGATTGCATCGTGGTAGAGAGGAGTGGAACTGGGCATGGCATACTTGGACATCTGAGACATGATTAGAGACAGAGGATTCTGTGATGGAGGGGCATCTGGAGAAGAGGTAAATGGCATACTGGGATTCATAGAGCCTGGCTGGCTAATAGGTGTAGAGTTGGAACTCCTAGGGGGAAGTGATTGGCCTGCAAAGAACATAAAAAATAATTAATGTCACAGAAATACTAGGAACAGAATTAATGATGATCAGACAGCAGCAATCCCAATAGTGTGTTCTGATCCTGTTAGATTTTAGGTGTACCTGTCTCTGTGGAATTACTTCCTCCATTGCCCACTACCCTCCCGCTGGTTGGACCACCTGGACTTGGAAGAGCTGTTTTAGGAGACGTCCACCCTGGAGAGCCTACAGCCATGGCTGGGGATTTGAGTTGTCCGGGAGAGGCAGACGGAGAGTGCAACCCAAGGTTGGAAGTCCCCATTATTTGGGGAGACTTCATGGAAGCAGATGATGGAGTCCCAGCACCAGACACAAGGGGAAGAGGGGGGTGATGTCCTGCAGAGGAGATCTGAGAGGGTGACTTCAGTCCTGGAGCAGAGGGAGAAGGTAGAAGAGGTGAAGGCTCTTGGTTGAGGGATGGAGATTTAAGCTGACGAGGAAGAGACACTGCAGGAGAGGCCAGTGGGTGAACATTGATTGATAGGTCTGGGGGATGCCTAGGACCAAGATCTGCTCCCCTTAGGCCTCCAGTGACTGGCATATGACTAAGCCGTGATGTACCTCCTATTTGATTAGAACCCTGCTGGTCAGGCCCAAACATCTCAGGGCCAGTTTGTTGGAGATAGGGTCCTTCCATCTGTCCTCCAGAGAAAGGACCTTGATTGGGAAACTGAAAGGGACCATCAGGTCCTGGGATCATTCCCTTATTTCCTCTTCCATTCTGTGAAGCTCTGATTCGTGAAATCCCTCCAGGGCTAAACATCTCACCTAGAGGTGCCCCTCCTGCAGGACCTCCTCGGAGCTTCTGAGATAGAATCATATGCTGTTGTTGCTGGACATTCATCTGTGGGTTCATGTTCATAGTAAGGTTGCCCCCTAGAGGAGATTCCACCAAGTCTCTCATCTGAGGACCCCCACCAGGAGAGCCCATAATATCACGTGAACCAGGAAAGTCCATAGGATCACCTCGATTGGAGGGTGGACCCCGGCCCAGTCCCAAATTGGGGAAGTCTGGGCCCCCAGGATTATCCATAATTCGTGAGCCCAGGTTGCCCTGTTGCTGCTGTTTGGCTATTCTTTCAAGTTCAAACCTAGGAAGCCCCTGCATCTGCCGTTTCTCCATGATACGAAACATTTCCTCACGTGTCAAGAGATGATCTGGGTCACCTTGCAAGTGCTGAGGGGGTCCACCTGGGTAGCACCCATGAAAGGGACCTCCGCCTATGTTGTTGGGCATATCATCTAGCCAAATCATCCCTGGCCTAGTGGGTCTTTGGGGTCCTAGACCCTCCATTGATAAAACTCCCCCGGGACTACCAGGAACCCCCCCTGGTGGCCCTCTGTGCAGCTGTCCTAGAAACCTTGGCCCACGCGGTCCTTCTTGATGCATGTCCATCATTCGTGCATTTCCACCCATTCCTCCTCCCATCATATTGCCAGGCCCCCACTGTTGGTCTCCAGGCTTGCTGTGGTAGGGAGGAGGAGGTCCTCTCATCATCATTGGACCACCATGCATGCCCATCTCAGTCATCATTCTAAAGTGCTGAGGATGTGTGGTGGGTTGCATTTCCTCTCGTCGTCTCTTCTCTTGGTAGTACTCATCTTGAAGTTTTCTCCACGCTATTTGTTCTTGGGTCAGCGATTCTGGTCCAAGTAAGGGACCCATGTCAATCCCAGGTGAGGACAGCTGGTGATGAGGGTGTTGTAGGTTATGGTGAGAGTCCATTTGAGGGCTGTCAAGTGCAGGTCCACCAAGAGACTGTGTTTGAGAAATGATGGACTGGAGGGGTTCTTCATATTTCTTCATTCCCCCCATCGGAGCCAAAGCGGACGATACCATATTACCAATACTGCAATTTCCAGGGTTATTAGTGCTATTCTCACTATCCTCAATAATTGCACTCCTGTCAGTATTGTTGTTATTATTTAGGTTGGAGGCATTATTAGTAGGAGTGTTGTTGGGGCCTCCTGTGTCTGCAAGGCCTCCACTTGCCCCACTGCGTAGGAGCAGCCTCTCAATGTCTCTCAGCGTCTGCAAAGAACGCTCTCTGTGTTCCAGCTGCTCTTTGGAAAGACAATCTGTGTTCCCTTGGCCACTCCTTTGACCAATATCACTCTGTAGATGTGCAGATAGGATGGAGGGACTCCCTGAGGGAGAAACAGTCGCAACTGGAAGGGGGATTCCCCCGCCACCCTCTCCTTCTCCAGTACCTGGGACTGGGCCAGTAGGTGTGGCCGTGCTCCCACCTTCTGATCTATGGGCCACAATGCTACTGCTGGAAGCTCCGCCAGGTCTGATCTGAGAAGATTCATTATCAGAGTGTCCGGCTGATGACGGTGTTCCTGCAGAATGCAATGGGACTCCAACTCCTGCAGAAGCTGGCTGTGGAGTTCCACTTTGGGATTTAGGGGTTCCCGTGTGTGGAGAGCTGCTGGAGTTCACCTTCTCAGAGAGGTTAGGAAGCTTCCCCGATTGGTGGCCCTGTGGCAGAAAAAAGGAGGCAAAGACATGGGTTCAGGATATTGGTTATATTATCACCAATCATTATCACCTTGAGTATAACTGTCTATTATATTATTTTTTTCACTTATTCATTTATTTTATCATTTTCCAAAACAACACAGAGCACTTCACTTTTTTGGTACAAATATAAAGCAGTTTCTGCTGATGGAAACAGGAACAAAGAGGTATCTGAGACCAAAATAACTAAAGAAATTACTCTTCTCCCACATACTTTGCATATGTGGTCTTTACTGAAGAAGAGGAACCTGTATTCCCCCATGGTACAGGTCTGACATAAATTTGATATTTTGTTTCAGATGAGTTAGATTTCTGACCTGCTCCAACTTGGTGCACGGAACATTTTGCTGGTGAAACAGAAGGATGGAATCAGTCTGTCCTTTCATCACAGCCTCTGCAGCACTGTCAAAACAATACATCAATGAGTACATCAAAAACTAGATAAACACGGCAATTGTAAAATTCTGAATTCAGTTTTGAAACTGACAATCTTATCTAACGTTTCGCAAGATCCAACAATAATCTGTGTAACATTCGCAGATGTATAATGACAAAAACAAACCATCAAAAGGTCACTTTGCCTCACTAATGTTTATTTGCTGTTAATTTGGTCATGTTTCTTTGATTTTTGTGCCATGTATAGGTAGGTAGAACTCTGCACATGGCGTTTTATTTTGACCAGATGCTTTATGCCAGACTTACTCAACTGGAGGATCTGGGTCTGCATACAGACCCAAACGCAATGTCATCCGGACCAAGAAAAAAGCTGTCTTCAATAAATATTACTATTAAATTATTATTATTAATATTATTACTATTACTATTTTATTTTGATAGTTTTTCAGGCATAATTAATTCCCATGCTATTTCTGGATGTATTTCAGCATAGCCAATCTCATGACAAATGAAGAAAACTAAATATAAGGTTGTTTATCATCACTATGACAACTCAACAAATGAAGCAGCGAACATGAGGTCAGCAGCTTGTTTTCTGTATGTCTGTCAGAGATTTATGAGTTATATCAGTTAGTTTTCAGCAAACAGAAATAAACAGGGCGTCCAAACTGGAAAAGAAAGGAAAAGCGGATTCAGAAAACAGAGAATTTAAGGCGGAGTGGACAGACAAATATGATTTTGTGCTGCGGGGAACACAAAACCAATGTGTTTAATCTGCAATGAGACAGTTGCACTCATCAAAAATGGAAACCTGAAGCGGCACTATGAAACAAAGCATGGGCACTTCAACAGAACTATCCCCAAAACACTGCATTAAGAAACAGAAAAATAAATCAAATGCAAGAATCGTATCAAGCGTTCTGTGACAGTCAGGTCAGCAACTCAGCAAGAGCGCAAGACTGAAGCCTCACTGCGAGTGGTATGGGTTTTAGGCAAGCACAAAAAGCCATTCACTGATGCCGAAGTTGTGAAAGAGGCCATGAATGAGTTTGAAGACGACATCATCCCAAAAATAAGTCAAATATTCCTCTCTGATTCCAATGCAGTGAGACAAACCAAAATGCTTGTCGACGATTTATTGGGCCAAATGAAAAATGCTAATTGCATTTCATTGGGGAGCCTGCCGTACTTCCCAAATCTGAAAACCCAAGCTTCAGATCCACACCACTACAATGATGTGGAATTCCTGGACAAGTTGATTGAAAATTTTGAAACCCAGTTTGGAGATTGCGCCCTGGGAAAACAGGTCTTACTGGGTGCTGAAAACCCATTCCTGGTGAAGAATGTGACAGAATTCTCAAAAGAAGCACTGAAGGTCTGCCCATGGGCTAGTGCTGCTTCTCTACAATCAGAGCTGATTGAGCTTCAAGAAAACCTTGCCCTGCAGGAATCTCTGTGACCCTGCTACCTTCTGAACAAAGATGGCCCCTGCAGGTGCCTTGCAAAAAATGGCCCTGCAGATTCTAACAGTTTCCCTTAACCTACTCCTGCGAGTCAGTATTTTCAATGATGACAATGGTGAAGAACAAATACAGGGGCAAACTCATCAATGAAAATTTGCACCAGTGCCTATGTCTGGCTCTCACACCTTTTGTGCTTAAGTTTAAAGAACTGGTGGCACAGAAGAAGTGTAACTTTTCACACTGACTCAGACAAAACCCAATCGTTTGTTTATAGTTCAGATGCTCCATTTTGGATTTACTACCTTATTTTAATTAAATAAATATTTAACAGTATCTAATTTTAGATACACTGTGACTGTTACACTGCGGCTGTTTCAGAGCCAGCCAGTAGACTTGATTGTATGTCTGACCAAAGGAAACAGAGTCATGAGCAGAAGCTCTATTTTTACAGGTAATTTAAATATAAGAAAACAGCCTTATTAAAAGTTGTATTTATAAAGGAATGGGCATTAAAAATCTACTCTGTTGTATTTATTTGCAACCTACATTGTTACTTTGGTTTTTGTTTACTTATTTGTTTGAACTTGACTGATTTTGCAACCGAGGGAAGGTAGGAGCGAGTTATTGACCAGTGAAATAAAACTTCAGCTGCACAAAGTGAATCTGAGTGAGCCACTGAATGAGAATCCCATGACACAATGTGAGGTTAAGTAGGAGCAAATGCGAACTATTGAAAGAAGAAAAAACATCTGGTGTTTCATATAGATGTAAAGATGAGTTGTTAACGTTTGCCTGTGAATGGCTGCTGCAGTGAGACTATAGGCTCATTTGAGATGAACTGCGCCTCTCCTGGAAAGTCAATGAGAGCAGGCGGCAGCAGCAGGGGGCGGTGAACACAAACTGCAGTGAAGTCAAAGCAGAATATACAGGAAGTCACAGATATATTCTCTTCATGTCCTTATGTCTACTAGTAGTTTGCAGAAGATAGTTAGTCTTGTGCTATAAATGTATATTAAATAAGCAAAAACAAGAAATAATACACAAATGGACAAAGAAAGACAACCTGTAAAAAAAAGACAATCATTTAATTTACATTTTCAATTAAATGTTTTAATCCAAAAAGGTATGGGAAGATGCCCAAATTTCCCACTCCTTCTCCTGAATTGTCAATAAACAATTGTTATTTTAAATATGTTGTGTTGTTATATACATATTATTTCTTATTATTTCTTAAATTAAATTACTGAATTAACAATTCAACATACATACAGTATACGGAAGATATGTGTATATTGTATTGTATTAAATTGTTCTTTTTTATAAAGCTCTGTGATTGCTTGTTTTAATGTGTGGAAATGTTACATAATAATATTTATTATTATATTTTTATAATATATATAATAATAAAAATAACATTTTTGTGAACAGATGAAACCTATGTGTTTTAGTGTTTCCCATCATGTACTGGGCTGCCTGGCTCTTGCAGTTGGTGAAGAGCAACTGCAGCTCTAAAAACTGCAGCCGCCTTGATCTCGTGAGAATAATGCTGCCGGCGCCTGCATGAAAAAGTCTGACATAAAACTAACTGGCATTGCATTGTATGCTGGTCAACGGTGATCGATTCTGCTCAGGCCTGGTCTCGAACGAGCCTTTTGTGAAGGAAAAGGGAGGGGTGGAGCTGTGAAAGCTGCAGGCTTGCAAGCCAATTGAAAACTCTGGGAATGACTGAATGACCAACTGACCAATGGGGCAATTCCACTCCCCAAGTATCCTAGTAAGCAAACCTTTTGCACTTGGAGCATGCAATACATACGTATGGACCTCTTGCCTCAGAAGAATCAGGAAGCCAAACAGGTAGCAACATCATGGACTCAAATGAGTAAAAGTAACACATGGAAATAGCACAGTAAATAAGATAAGATAAGAACTTCCTGTGAATGTTAAGAAGATGAGCTAAATGCCTTAAGGACAACATGTCTGCATTTGTCCATATACTGATACTGTCTAAAATTGGTCAATCTGTGTAATCTCATATGCTAATTTTGTGCAAAATTCTACAGCAAAAAAGGAGAAAGTGGCTTTAGGATAATTGCTCCAAACACAATGTTTAAAACATTAAGTATGTAAATAAGAAATGATTTAACCTATTTTATTGTATGTAATTGCTCATAAAATATGAAATAAATAATAAATATCCCCAATGTTCATTTGAATTTAAGAAAAATTCACTGGTTGAGTGGGGAAGAAAGTATGAGAAAGATTATGAAAAGTGTCGCAAAATGTTAAACATCCCCAAAACTTTTATACTTTGTCATCTCATATGCTTTACCATGTAATTTGATTTTAAGATCGTTTTCTTATTTGTATGTCTCATATGAGACATCTTACATGTCTTATAAGGTTTTTATACAATACTGTAAGACTTTGATTTGACAAATGGTTGTCCAAACTTAAGTTTGATACTAGGAAGGATATTGAATGTGGATTCAATATCCTTAGTAATACTGTCATATACACTACTTATGCATTCCCATAATAAAACATAAAAATGTATAGATATCTTTTCCATATGGGAATCATCATTGGATTATTGCTTGAATAAAGGCATGTTAGATCTGCAAATAGTTCTTACCTGTTTGCTAGGTTGGTTGTAAAAACATACACCACTTGTTGTGAAGGCTGTGGTGGCTCTGCCTTCAGCCCTGGTCCCACTCCACAACCCATGACCTGACCCCCAGGTTCAGACAAGGGCCCTGCAGACAAGCGATCAGGAAGCCCCTGGATAGGACCTGCCAGCCCTCGCTCCCCTGAAAAAAAAAATATCAGCACACTAGTTTGATTAGTCCAAAAATATATCTTGTAGTTTAACTGCAATACAAGTACATATTTTAAAATACAACTTCTAAACACAAGATGGAGCTAAATCACATGTAAATTAAAACCAGTGTAGTGTGATATTATGGCATTCTGTCCTTGTGTGTGTTTTTTTTTTTTTTTTTTTTTTTTTTTTTTTTTTTTTTTGGGGGGGGGGTGAATAGATATGCATGTGCATATTTTTGGCATTAACCTGTTATCAAAAAAAGAAAATGAATTGAGTAGTGTAAGGTGTATTTCTTCAGGTGGCTTTCACAGCTGACACTGACCCTGTCCCTTTGTTATTGAGGACTGTGCTACATTCACCCTCTCCAGGGGCAGAAAAACTCACGGTGGGTCGCGGCGTGTGGCTTGTCTTCATCTTCCTCCGTGTCGGGTCCAGAGCACCATTCATCTCCGCTATATGGCTGTTTCTTCTCCAGAACACAGCGGCGCTTACTGCGCATCACACCCTCTAGAGGACAACAAACACACATCAACATCCGAACACCACCCATCATAGTACTCTCCCCCTAGTAAGGTGTTACACATGTCTTTGTTTTTATTGTTTACTGCTAATTGCCTCATCCCACAACTATTTCCAGCGATAGAGACTACAGTTCTATTCTGTCTAATGCAGTTCGCCTTACATGCAATTAGTTTTCAGCTCACAGCTGCCTCGACAAATGTAGTCAATCAATTAAAATCCAAACATGATGTTAAATCCCCCCATCATATTCCATCTGTCTTTAAATGGTTCATTAAAAACAGTGATTAGCTGCATCTTAATTTGATGTAACATTACGAAATTTGATGCACAAATAACATGTCTCTGTAAGGCAATTTAGTTAATTTAATTTACATTTCATTTCAAGTCAGTTGTATTTGTATAGCCAAAAACACAAATCAGAGATTTGCCTCAGGTGGATTTATTCTGTGCAGCAAAAGAATATTCCCTATCCTCAGTCTTTAGACTCTTAATTCAAATTCAGAAAACTCCCTTGAAAATACTCTGGGTCCTTACCCAACATCTCACCAACTTTGTAGAAGAAAGCCTTCCCACACACACATGAGATGAGCTTGGGTAACCACAGACTTAAAAAGACGAAATGTACAGTGCGGAAGGAAGTGTGCTGTGACAGTACAGAGAAAGATCAGCAGAGGGAGGACTGTTACCTTTCAGAGAGGCAGCATGAAAGAGCTGATGTCTTGTTCTCTGCAAATATTTGTTTGTTGCCAACAGTAACTAGTTTATCTTAACAAGAAAGTCAGCTATAGAGCTGTGTCTGCTGTCGTGTTCAGACTATTTGTTACTGACCCTCTCCAGGTTTGGTAACAAAGTGATTTGAAGTCAAATGAAAGAGAGAGAGAGAGAAAACATGTGGAGGGGGGGTCAAATGAAGCGAGAAGAGAGTTGCCTTCAAAACAACCACCCTGTCTTTCATTCTGCCAACCACACCCCTTCCTCTTGAGTGCATCAAGGTGTGTGTGCAAGTGAGTGAATTTAAAGAGGAGGTTCAAGTCATACACAGGAAGCCTAGACGAGTTTCACAAAATCTTATAAACGTCCTCTGCAGTGAACACTGACGCCTAAAAAATAACTATAGCAAACATGAAAATGAAACACTTTGTACTAAGCCACTTGAAGTGTTGACCTGAGAATCTCACCAAGGAGCTTTAAGTCTTTCCACCCACTCAGTGTCTCTGGCTTTACTAACAACAACAACCTCTCTAGGCTTACTAAATTTTCATAATCTCATGACCCGTCTCTCTCTCTCTCTCATGAAGCACTACAGAAAAGCCCTGATGCTTTTTCATCTTAAGACACGTCACTGCAGCATGAAACGACTATCAAAAGCCAGGGGGAAATTTCTGATGCTTCGCTGAAAGGTCAGGGCATTTCAGCAAGAGAGAAAACAAGTTCTTCTGTCCTCTCAGTCCTTACATGCATTTCCTGCTGTGGAGGAGGTGAATGCACCCGACCTGGTATTTCGGGTAAAGATTCAGCTGATAGGGAGGTAAAAGGAAGTGAACTTCTGCACACAAACACTGACGCAGTTTCTTCTGTACACGTGTGCCTCACCTCCTTTGGCATCTGTCTCCAGGGCAGGAAGGATGGCATTTCTCGCCTCGCCGGAGTCGATGGAGACACTCCGCTCCCGCTTGGATTTGGTTTTCAGCATCCCTCCGACGCCGCTCACCGATTGGCTGACGGCCTTCAGCCCAGGGTTGCCGGGGGAAATCTGGTTGGTCTTGACTCCATGGCTCCCAGCACTGATGCTCTTTGGACCCAGGTGGCCAGTGGCTCCCTGCTGCTGCTGCTGCTGCTGAGCCTGCTGGTTCACGCTGGCTATTTGAGATCGGCTGTCACCAGTGACCTGCTTGCCATGATTGGCTAGTTTATTGTCTGGGTGCATTTGATTGGCTGGTGATTGAGGTGGAGGTCTGGTATGGTGAATAGCTGTGCCTGTTAGTGGAGCTCACATTGCTTACAGGCAACGCTGATGGAGAAAAAGAAGAAAAATCATGGTAATCAGCATTTCAGAGTAAAATCATACTATTATATAATATACCAGCTGATCATTTTCACTTTTCTTTTTGTAAAACTCAACATGGCCAGTACACCCGCAGATATAGTGTACAAATATGGAATGGCAGAGTTAATATTCACCACAGCTCATCTTCATAATGCTTTCAAAATAACAGGTGTATAATCATCATAAATCACAATTCAAGATTTCAAATTTTTTTACATGTATGTAGATGTATTTTTTTCCTGTATTGGTTTTCAATACATCTATAGAGAGTGATTTGTTTTTCTTATCTTTGTATGGCTATTTATTTTTTTTTGTTGTAGTTTCCTAAATCATGTTAGTTTAGTTGTTGTTTTGTTATTTTTTCCCTTAGTCCAGCAGCTTCTTGATCTCTCCTGACATGTCTCTTTTTCCATTATCTGGATTTTCTGCATTTTCTTAGGTGTGTGAAATAAAAATAATACAAATTAAAAAGGTGTGTATTAGGCCCTGAAAGTTCTGTTTCAAAGCAAAGCAAATTTAAACATCATATCTGGGGGTAATATAAATCCGATCCTTGAACTAAAATTTTGTTAAAAAGTAGAGAAAAAATGATACTCAAATGCATAGCTTCAAAAACATGTTTTAGCTGAAAAAAATAAAATAAATATGAGCCTGTAGTGAATGGATGGTTGGAAACACACTTATGCTGTTCACTCACCTCATCTCACCCAGACACTCAACTGACACATTGCCATGTTGCTCTTAAGGACGCTTCACTGACCACACATGGACCTGAAGGACAACAGAGAGTAATATCATCAGTGGAGGCAAACAGCGACCTTTACAGTCAGTGCTATCTGTCAGTGTCTGTATTCTCAGCCTGTGGGTCAGTCTCATGAGCACAGAGAGAAGAAGCCACAAGATTGATAAGGGGAGCAAGGCCGGAGACTCTCTAAGGGTTACTGTCCCTTTAATGGAAAGAAAGCAGAGGCTGAGTTTCAACTGGGGGAGGGATCTGCAACTCAGAAGAAGCTCAGCAGCGTTTTAGGTCCCTCCCCCCTACCAAACACTCTGCAAACCACAAAAACTCCACCACACATTCCACAACATTGTCTGTAGCAATACCTGTCTTTCTCTCCCTCACTCACAATTCTCTCAGCTTCAGACATTTTAACAGTTTAAACACATATCGACAAAACTCATTACTGGCTCATGATAGATTTTTAGCTTAGCCCTATTTAGACATACAACTTAAGGTCAAACATTTATCAGCATTGTTATTCTAATTTGCCTGTAATCCATTTTAGAGTGACCTGAGAGCCCAGATGACGATGCCTCAGCTCTCAGGGGAATCTGAGGGAATAAAAATGCTTTGAAACTGAGCAGGACTGAAGCTCAACTTCCCAGCAGCACATGAAGCATCATCAAGTCCATATAGTTGTAAGCAAACACCTTTTTGACACCTGCATGTGTCCATAAACCCCAAGGTTTCTGATTTTAACCTTTGGTTAACTGGGATGCAACTTCTCCATGTGTCTAAGAACGTGTATTCAGTCTGCAAACTGGTTATACACAACTTACACAACCTACACACACAAAGGCAACTTGTGCAACTTGTGCACAGAGCATTAAAACAGTATTTGCAGGTCTCAACTAGACCCTTCCACACCTGTTGGTGGTGAACAATAGTTGCTCAAAACAGTCATCACTACCCGTTCAAAAACATCTAGCCTACATGTTTAGCGGACATAACGCAGATCTCATGTAAACATTTCCACTGGTCTCCATTTTTGGCAGATGACACAACCCTTAGCGGCTCGGGTCAGCTCACCCTTTCTAAGAGAACCATCTGTACCACTCGCTCACCTTGACAGGTAATGGTAAACACAATGCTGTAATTAGTCATTAACTAGCATTGGCTGGAGTCAGCACAGAAAGGTGCCTTGTTCACCAGGCTGAGGCCTTCATCACTCATTAACTCAAACAGGGACAGTCAGACGTCGTTCCTGTAGACAAAGTGTGACTCACTTACTTTGTGTTGTGTTCAACACAAAGCGGAGGCAGACTAATCACTCAGTAAGTCGCTGACCTTCGAGTGGACAGTTAAGAAAAGATAGGCCTATCTAAATCGAATACCAGTCTAGCAGATATCAAGGAATGACTGTGACATGATCATCAAAGTGAAAAGCCTGTAGAAGTCTTATGTATCCAGTGTGGGCTGTGACTTTGAAGCAGGTACAAATCATTGGGCTTCATACTGCCATTATCCACCATTCCCTGCAGAGCGCATGGAGCCTGTATTTAAGCAATCAGGGCACAAGTAACAGAACATTAGTGACTTTAAAAGCAGCAGCCCTTTTCAGAGGTTTTACTTAAGAGGGCCTTGAATGTGTTTCAGGTTCTGTTGGAACACACCGATGTATGAAAATGATTATTCAAACCAATCTGCCATTAATGAATATTACAATATGTATTACTGTTATTCCTTGACCTTCAACAATTATAGCTTAACAATGTGCTGGCATGACTATCAATTTTTGGTCGGCACATTAATGTTTAACTGAACTGTTATGCAGTCACAGGTCTCAACAAAGCAGGTCGCTTTGTGACATGTGACAAGATATTCTATTTGAATAGTGGTGTTTACAGGCCTTAAATATATTCCACTGAAGTCTGCAGGTATAATTTGTCCTGCAACATCTGGAGTAAAGTGTGAAGTATATAATTAAGTACACTGTTTACAGTTTACAGTACCGTTCAAAGGGTTGAGACACTTGATGTTTTGATTTGTATCCATAATGAGACACCATGAGAGCGGCATTTGATTGGTCCCAAATGTATTCTGCAGCATGACAATGACCTGAGCCATGGCAGTGTTTTTGAAAACATTCTCACTTTATTTTTTTTTTAGTACTTAGAAATCTTTCACATTGCTTGTATTTCAGATTGGACATGTGACATGATGGCAGATCTGACAAATGTTGAGCTGCTGGTCAGAAACCCTTGTAGCATGTACAACATCATCTAGCCTACAATACTGTGTCTAATATGCAATTAACATACTTAGATAAATCCTACTGGTTTTAAATAAATCCATCATCAACAAAATAAATTATGAAATAATAAATAACATTAAGCATGGAATCTGTGTATGTGTGTGTCACAAATATTTCTGAATATTCATCCGTGTCATTTAATAATCACTTCACACTGATGTATTGATGGAGACACGAGTAAGCGCATTGATGACTTTGGTGAAATTTGGCCAAATGGTGGCGCTATGGCAACAAACTTTACATTTTGGACTGTATCCAGTAGGTGGCACTATCAATTTCACACTTGGCGCGGACCTGAGGGAGTGCAGTGTCAAGTTTAAAGTCTATCAGATGAGCTGTTTTCAAGAAAGAGCACATCAAACATGCACAGCCCCCAAGCAGTAATACTGGAAGCCAAGCGATTGGCCTGTTCCTGTGGCACTGCACTAGTAGAGAGGAAATAAGCACTGATGACACATCAGTGGGTTGAATGGAGATTATGAGCAGGTGGTGTCGGCGGTTGAATAAACTGAAAGTAGTGGACATGCCAGCTTTCAGTTTTTTGTTTTTTTTTAAGGATGTTGCGTAATGTTGTGGCTCTTTCTGATGAAGTTCTTCAGAAGTGGCTGTGCTAATGCATCTTCTCCCTGTCCACATCTCTGAAGTCACTACTGACAGCTGTCAGAAGAGATTTATAGAACTTCATGTCTTCTGAAGAACATAATACAAGAATAAACAAATAAATTAAACTGAAACTGACATATCTACCGCATTTCTGACACATTTCAAAGTGCTGGATTTCAGTTTAGGGTCATTTAAAGCTGATCGCTGGCAGAGCTTTAATATTGTGGAGCACAATAAATACATATTTTGTGGTGAAAACGAATCATACTGGGGTAGGAGGATTTAATGAACACTCCCTCCATATTTTTAGCAGATTTTTTGTTATTTAAGTACTATGTATGCTCAACTGTAATATTATATAACATTATATAACAGTTACTGAATACATACAAAATAATCAAAATGTATTCATCATATCAACAGTCTGGCAGTGGACTATGCAATGAAACCCTCAATAGACTGTAAATAATGACGCTGTGACATCACCCGTTAGTTTGTGTTTTGATGCGTAAATGCTGCCATCTTGGAATGAAACCAAAACACTCTATTTTAGAATCTCTATATCAGTTTAATAGTAAGAGGAATGTCTATTTTTTAAGGTATTGAAAATCATACCATTGGGATTCTAAAGATCTTGCTATACCATAATACCTGGACACCACCAAGCTTAATAAAGAGCAGAACTTCCGTACGGAAGAAGGAACACTTGTGAATGGCTTGCTTGCCCTGCCGTCAGCTTGCTCCCATTTTTGTTTATAAAAAGACTAATCAGAGACACCTGAAGAAGCAAGGCTAAATTTGATTAGTGTCATCTACATTCATTACATCCTGACCTCAACACACCAACATAACAAGTCATTTAACTGGTGAGCTTCAGAAATGATTAGTTCTTATTTATGGTGACATTTGAAAGATGAATCAAATCAAACCAACCTGGCTGCTATGCAATTAGATGGCAATAAAATCAAGGTTGTAAAAACAAAGTTAATATCCCTTAAGGGAGGTGTTCTCCAGTTCCCTCTCTCTTATCTGGTAAAACAGTTGCTGGCAAAACAGGTTTTACTATTTGAGTTTAGCTGTCTTCATGTTGAAGTTTCTGCTGTTTATTTGCCCTTCTCTATTAAACAGGCTCTCCTGTAGTTCTCTTGGTATGATTTGTGGCTTAGTGGCAAGAGAACACATATTGCAGTTGTGTACCAGACCCAAATAAGTTAAGAGAGGGATAAGGGTAAAATCATAGATTGTAATAGACATAGTCTTGGTGACGTCACCTGCTGGTTTTTGAACTCACATTTATTGGACTTTAGCGGAATGTTTACTTAACATTAACGTGAATTAACCCAAATTTATGTGTGCACAACTTATTTAAATGTTACAAGTTGTATTTAACATCACTTTACCACAAATTGTAGTGCATGACTAATTAATTGAATACAGTAAGAAGAGAAGATCTGAAATCCAATGTTTTATTGGTGAACTGTGCTTCATGAATGAAATCCAAAAGTAAAGGTCCAGCACATTAAACCAGTTAGGCCAGGTGTATTATTCAGAAATGTAAAACAAATACAGCGATTCAGTTAATAAATAAAATTCTGAAATAAAATAAGGCTGTCTCAAATAGGCACTTAAGCTCAATATAGCAATTGCTGATAACGTGACCACGTGTCCATCGACCAACCAGAAACGCATTTGTTCAGCTCGGCTCGCCTCGTGTTGCATAGCAACCAGAGACGCGCTCAGACTTGTCGCTCCGTGCCAAACGGCATAGACAGACACCGAAACAGCGTAATTACACTGAAACGAGCACACTGGAATTGTTGCAGCACTCGGATAATGTAACTAATGTGACTTTAGTTTATCGTTTTCTTTATTTAACATGGGATTTTAACAGGGAGCTTCTTCTCCTTTTTTAACGGAACGCCGTTCCGGTCGTGAATCTTTTAATGGAATGTAGTTCCGGACAGTTCTGGTTCACTTTCACCCCTGAGCTCGCCACCGTTGATACTCATGATTAATTGCGTTAAATTTTTTAACACGTTAAATTGCGATGTAATTAATTAATCGAATTAATTCGTTAAAATGACAACACTACTTTTAATATGTTATTAATAAGGTGATTGCTACATTACTTTAGTGTTCTTACCTTACATGTTATATTGCTGTTAGTGGGTTACATATAAATCAAAATTATTGCAGCTTTTTACCTTTGTACCCACACATTTCACTCTTGAAGATATCAAATTTAAATGCTGCAAATTTAAATTTCTGTGTGTATAACTATTTTCAACTTCTAATTAGAAATGAAAAGTTGTAACAGTAATTACAATTGAACTTATGGATAAGAACAGGCAATATTAATATTAGGTCATGTCTCAAACTGTATTGATGCAACAGAAAGCTACAACACATATATTACAGCATCTAAGCAGAGTAGCTACAGCAACACTGTTTATTCTTGAAGTAAGAAAATGGAGGCATGGCGCCGTTCTTCAGGTAAATCCTTACTAGTAAAATAGGAAACAAAACAAATGACATTATTGCAGATTAAATGCCTTTTATTCATATAAAGTGTTTAAACTCTAGATATTTAACTATCAATATGACAGTGTAGTAGGACTATAAATGTACATTATGTAGTTCATCCACATTGAAATAATTATTAAAAATATGATTAACTGTTTTTTCAGTGGCAGCCTAAAACAGATTTTTCTGACATTAAGTGATTAAGATGTAAATGAAGAACAACAATAGAGGTGTTTCCATCATCATCATCATCTGATGCAGTTTGCATTAGAAATGTTTGATGGTAACAGCAATAATTAAAAAAACATTCTTCCTATTAAGTAATAATTAAAAACCTTGCTTGAGGTGTTTAAATCTGCCAAAATGGAAATAACTCTGATTACAGATAAATCATTTCTAATCTGTTGCTATAACGTTAGGAGTCCGGGATACAGACAGAGCTGGACCGGGACTGAAGCTGCAGCAGCTGCAGGGTGTTAATGTTTCAACCTCAAACAGAACATAACTTATATAAATTATAGGATTATTACATTTTGACTTTTCTGCTAATTCATTAGCTTGCTAAATTAATGAGCCAGACACTGACACATGCTAATCACTTAAACATAAATAATAGAACTACGCTCACCGAAAATATTATTGGTACAATCAGCAGCAATATGTTTGTCTGATATGTTCATCAAATGATCCAACAGGCAGAAACAGCCGGAGGTGAAGTTCACTGACTCATTAGCTGAGGAGCTGTTAGCATCGAACCCAGCAGAGACCCGCTGGCTAACTGTCACTCAAACAAGATTCAGATTTACACTGAAACTGAATTCTCAATAAAATGTAAAGAGGCAAGTTAGGAAAAATTCACTTTCCCAACCACTTATCTGGATAGTGAGATTTTCTATATAGACCAAAATGTTTCTTTGCAACAGGCTGTATAACTGTTTTTGCTGTAAAGTTTCATATTTTAACAGGGAGTCGAGTCTGTGGGGATTAATTCACTACTACGACCAGCCTCAAGTGGCAATTCAAGGAACTGCAGTTTCTGGCTCTTCCCTATTATGCTCACTGCTCAGGATGGGAGTTTAACCCTTGGGTAAAATGCCCATCAGTTTTTGAAAGCATATATTTGTCCCTGGATGTGAGCTGGGATATAGGCCCACAACAGTGCAAGGATTAAGTGGTTATAATTAGATAATGGCTGGATAGATGAAATTTGATTAAAGACCTAAAGTTTTACTGTGCAGAAGAGCATGTTGACGCAGTTTGGCATCAACACCAGTTTAGCTTGTTATGTAAAGGGCACTAGCAATGACTAATCAGGCATACCTGGTGTGTACAAACCTGACAAGTCAAGGCCCTGGTATCCCTCATAATGACTAACAGCGACCAATTACTGACTAAAAACGTATGAAAAAGAACCCAGGTTTATCCATTCTTACACTATTGATTGCAGCTAAATTAAGGTGACATTTGACTCTTGGATTTACTCAAAAGTACTTTATTAAATAAACTAACATGTGAGCTCACAGTGGTAAGATAAAAACAAGCAGGTAATTCAGAATAAGGTATCTTATCATAAAAATTGTCATAATATAGTCCTGTTATAGTATATAGCTGATATATACTATACAATAATTTACAAATAGGCCCATTCAAGTTCCTTTATGAAAGCCTGCTGGTTCATTAGAAAAAAACAAAACTACAGGTATTTCTGATAACATTAATGCTGGATCTGTTCTACTCCAGTGACCTAGTCAGTCAGTGAGTTTGATAGTGAGTCAGTAAGCAGAACACAGGGACCCTGAAACTGAAGCAGCTGAGTGGAATTTAGCAAACGTTTATTTTATTATTTACATCCCTGTTTTCGTACTGTGACATGTTAAAGAAAATCCCCCAAAGTCAATTAATCCGTTATGTGTATACTATGTGCATTTTCACTTTAATAGTTTTACAACAAAGTACAGTGGTCTTGACTAGCAAAATTAACTTTTAATCATGTATGATTCCACTACTGTCCACCATACATTCATTTCCTTTATTAGGTCCTATACAGTAACTAGTGGAAGTATTTAGGTTCTCCATGCATTCTATCTCAGATTGTAATCTAAAGAAAACATATTAAACCCATTTAGATTGTATAACTCAACTCTTTCACTAACAGAGAGAGAGAGAGAGAGAGAGATTGGAATGGTGGCTTTGCAGTGTACTAAAGTTCTGAAAACTACACTATGATCCCAATATGCATAATGTTCATCAAATGACCAAAATGTATCCAGTGGAGAGAATCCAGTCCAATGCATACACATTGATTATATTGAGGTCGTTCTTCTAATTACTGTTAGCCTACATAATATTAATTATTAATCAATGCAACACTTGATACGTAGTAACAAAATGTTCCATACTCTTCTCCTTCTATGACTAAATACATATCTCCAAATACTAATTCTCGTCTGGCATAGTTGTGCAATATTGGCACATCCCGCACAAGGCAGCGTTTCCAGCTCTCTGTTGACTTGCAGTGGAGGCTTATTCTTGCCTTATTTGCTAAATCTGCTCAACAGCGTTTATTGTGGTCCATAAATATTTATCTGTCTTATGCATGAATCAACGTGTTGTTGTCTGTTCACAGCATTCCTCTCTGCCATCTGAAGTTACAGAAGCTTTTATAAATAACAGTGCAAAGAAATTACCTAACTGCCGTTTGTTTGAATGAATTCACAAACAATCAAATCTGTGTGTGTCCATGAGAGGCAACTGAGACATAGAAAACAAACATGAAAGGGCTGGCAACATTATTACAGTACTGTATGTCTATGCCCTCATGTATGTTGTTTTGTCTTATTGCCTTATTTAACAATGGTCCAGTGTGAGATGCTTGTCGAGCAAATTATTATTATTCAAACGTGTGTTTTTCTTCCTGTTGCTGCAGTTGAATGTTTGAGCTTCACTGTATACAATGTTTTCACATTGATCTGCTGAAAGTGTAAAGTTTCAGAGCTCATTGCAAATCCAATTTTAAGAGGCGGGGGCTAAAAACAGGATCTGTGACATCACAACTAGCTTGGAAGCCAATCCTGATGCATTATTCAACTTACACAAGTGTGACATGGAAACTTGAAGCCTCAAGTGCACACAAACTAAGAATTTACTTCACAGTGAAGTAGGAGACACCTTGTGTCAGTAGAAATTTAGTGGTACTGCATATTCATAGATGCTGGGTTCTTTTAATGAGGCAGAAGGAGAAGATGTAATTTTCCGGATTTTTAGATTTTTTTTTTTGTGGAAAACCCATATCAGACATAAATTATCAGAGTATTTATCTTAAAAGCTTACTTAAAAAATATCACTGAACCATGAAACGATGAAAATAAAAATCATTTGTTTACACAAAGGTGCGTGGTTACCTAATCCATAAATGTATCATAGGACATAAAATGTTCCTGTTTCCCAAGCTGTTTGGAAAACAAATTTAACTTTGCTAATTGTTTCCAAACATTTCTCCCAGCAAATTAGGGGAAATAATTCAATGAGTGTGATCCATAGCTCATGGTCTTCATGTATTAAGCCAATTCATTCAAGGACATAATGACAAGTGCATATAGACACAAACCAGGCTCTTTCAAACTGAATAGAAACAATGGTCAAAAGGTTGGATGAATGACTGTTTACCTTTGAGTGTGGAACATAGTTCTGTGTCATTTATTTTTTTTTTCAGATGACCATCAGAGTGACGACGCATTCTAAGAAACACTCATGGGCGGTTCACAGGTTTCAGTGTAAATTGTTGTGTCCGTATGTGTGTATGGTAAAAAGAGGTTGAGCTCCCATTTAGTCCCACTGGGTCACACAGTACTCTGTATTTTTAGAGTGAGCTGGTATTAATAGAGCCCTGGGAAGTCAGAGCCAACAGAGAGAACAAAATACGAAGCCAAGTCCAAAACACAGATGCCACAGTGCTGCTCTGTGGATTGAGACCAGTAAACACTGAGGCCAAAGTGTTTAACAGGACTGATGAATGAATAATGTCTAGTGACGCAGGAGTGAACACACTTACACAGAGATCCACAGTTGAGACTTTTTTTGCAATCAGCTGGTTAACGAACTGCATTTGCACATGGTGAAATGAAGTCTGAGGAGGAGGAAAATGTCCTCCAACTTAGGACAAGGCTCACACATCATGTATGACTGTTAACAGAATAATCAAAGCTGAAATTTGTCAAACAATATTTATGGTGACCTGACAGGACAGCCACTACAAACGGTGACCAGTGGACAAATGTTGGGTTCAAATTGGAGGTTCAGGCTTTATGATCGTCGGTCTTATTGGATCTTATACTGCAAGTTTAACTTAAGAAAAGATTCTACACTGCCAAAATATGAAAGAACATAAAGTACTAATACATACTAATACTCCTCCATACAAAACAGAAACAAAAAACAGATACAAAAAAGAAATGATTCATTAGCAAACAGTTAGTTTTGAGAATTTTAGGAATCTTACAGTGATGTCCTTACAGGGCTACTGTAATAATACTATATTAATAGTCATTAGGGTTGCAAAATTCCAGATGTTTTCCAAGTTTCTAACTTCTGCATGGGAATTAGTAGGAATATATTGGAATAAAGGGAATAAATTACAAAAATTATTGACAACCTCATTGTCAATATGTTCAAAACAACTGATAGTTGACCCTTACCAGGGAACTTAAATGTAGTTGGGGAAAATATGTTGTTTGTCAGTTTTGAAAATTCACCCATCCTCATGATTCCCATATTTATAGTAATAGGTGCGTTACCCTTGTCGATACAAGCTGTTTCCAGACCAGTGGAGCAGAGGCATGAGCGGCTACTATGTGGCTAATAGTATTTTTGGGATTCCTTCATTAAACTCAACAAATACACAATCCAGCAACTCCCAAATGCTGTGGTGGACCTGAACATTCACCATGCTTTTAGATAATAACTGTAACATTATGACACGCGAGGCAAATACTCAGGACTACTTTCTTCAGTAAGCCATTATTATCTCATAGTGAAGTACATTTTGATAATATGGTCTATAATGGTAGTAATGTTTAACTTTCAAATATTAAATAAAAATGTCTTTATACAGTAGCTAGCTGGCTGGTAATTTAGGTGCTAAATGTTGAATATTTCTAACATTCCCCACCTCAACCTCCCATGGAAAGGTTGAGCTGGGGAATTTTTGGAAATTTTCAGAAATTTTCTGCCCCTACTCAAAAATATTTTCAGGTATGGATGCATATTTACTCATTTGAGCTCTCGCTTCATACTCATCATTTTTTTTTATCCTGAAATGTCATCTTGACTTCACTGCAAATGACTTATCACCTAAGGCATCGTTTCCACTCAACCTCATTGTCGATATGTTCAAAACATTTCCATAGTAATCTGAGTGTCAAGCCGCCATCCTCCTGAATCACTGTACATAATACGCACATAATAATGCACATATATATTATCTTCTTTCTTTTTTTAAATGGAAAACAGAAAATAATACACTAGTTTTAGAGATGATGCTAAATTTCCAGACTGCCAGGCAACTCATTCATCACAGTGCATGTTTAGTAACATTGTTTACCTCACCTACTGTAGCCTGCATAGTAGGAGTGTTGTGTTGTGACATCCATGTCGAAAAGAAAAGACTCAATTTACTAACTTTTTAATTTTTTTGTTTCATGTTTGAGACAAACAATTCAACTTCTCCCGCTCAGTGCGTTCCCTTTAAAAAAAAGGCACAGCTTTGATTCATCATGGCCTTTGGCTTGCCTACTTTGTGCAATGTGGTGTGTGTGTGGCTGGTGTGATGAGGCTCTTCATGTCCACACACAAAGGTTTCAAACAAGCACCAAACTTGTCACCTTCATCACCACTTTCCTCTGAGGTAAAAACCTGCACATTTCACTGAGATGCTGGTGGTGAATGTACGCCTCAGTTTCTTTAAAACATAATTTACTTTTAAGTGCACTTTGACAAGTTCTGTCTAATAAAATGAAGATGAATGTTGTATTTACTCTGAACTATAAAAAAAAATATTTATGGTTCTAGTCACTGGTTGGGCTGCTTTATACATTACTTTGTTATGATTAATATTGAAAGTTTTTAAATTGTAACTCTTCAAGAACATCTTTAAAGATAATATAGTAACTTATATTTCTTAAATGAACAAATAAGTAAAATGAATATATATAATAAATAAGTGACCAAAACAACAACAAAATGTGCCTGGTTTTCCAAATTACACATTCCTAGTAGCATACACCTTATATTAGCAGAGGTCAAACCATGTTGTCTAAACTTATTCCATATATTTTCCCCATTTTAATAAAACATAAAAGCAATGTTAACTTTTGAAATCTGCACCACTCCAGTTTGCAGCAGTAGTGCAGCTCAACACAATATATTGTATGTGGCCATTAAGCTCCTCTAGACAAAAGCAGTCCAAGGATATAGCTGAAACTGATGAAAGGAGCCTGAGAGTAGACGGCAGCAGCAGCAAAACACAAAGCTTGAGCCTATTGTTGGTATAGTGAGTTTAATTTAGATAAGACCTGGGGACACAGAATACAGCAGCACAGCACTGTCACTGCCTCCTGCGGTTTAAATCCCACTGTGGCACTGCATATCAAATATGTATGCTGTTATGATACAAAAAATAAACTCGGCATGCTTTGTCCGAAATTAATTTCAAACATTACAAACAAAAGGCTACAGTGGGCTGTTTTTGACTGAATTAGTATCATTTATGAGGGTAAGAACACAAAGCAAATACAGAATGCTCCTGTCGGCTACAATTCTGTCAGAGGACTCAAAGAGACTAGCGACTTTACATAAATCAACAAGACTGATGACAGGCAAGCTTTAAAAGATGTTGAATCAGCCATCACGTCCCTGCCAAATTACACTCAAGGAAAAATCAACTGAGGCCAATAATGTGAAACTGCTTACAAATGACAGACATCAGGACATTTTAAGTGATTTTTGCTGCTGGAACTACGAGAATAATTACAGCCTTTAAACTTACTTTCTATGTAGTTTCTACTCAACTACATAGATTTGAAAGCTTTAGTTACTTTTCAGAGGCAGATTTTTTCACTTCTCACATGGTTTCATTTCAATAAATGTTCAAATGAGCCGATATTTCATCCAAAATATTAGAGGAAAAGTCCAAAAACTGTTGACTTGTGAATCCGAATTTTGTTCTTTCATTAACCATCTCATGACCCCAAACATTTATCTGCTGATCCTTTGGAGGGGACTCACCACTAGGTTGGGAACCACTAGACTAAATTAGCTAACTGTATATGAAGTAGTTAAACTAGCTTCACGTCCAGCAGCTACAACAGTAACATGCTGCTCTATCAGTGATGCTTCATATCAATAATGTCATATTAGTTTTAGTCATATTTAGTCAACTTGTATTCTTTTTTGTTTAGTCCCATTTTAGTCAACAAAAGGTCCTGGTATTTTATTCTAGTCTATAGCTGTTATTATGTTTAAATTGTTGTAATTTAAAAAGTCTGTGAGAAAAATATATATTTTGATTAAGATTTTATTTTATAGGAGTTATTAAAGTAGAATTTGTCAATTTTTCTCATCAACAAAAAAATGTGGGGTAGTTTCATGGCAGTCAGTGGTTAAGGGCATTTATTTTCTCGTTTTCATCATAAAAAAAGCATCAACAAAAAATTAAATTAACACTGATAATACAGTAAAATGTACTTTTACAAGAATGATTTTTCATGCATGATTATTACTTGTAATGGAGTCCTTTTACTTTATGCTCCATGACCTGAATACATCTCCCACCAGACAGTATAACTGAGGTTATATAGTGAGAAGCTACTATCTGTCTTAGAGAGGTGGAGTTTATACAGCCAGCGTAAATGTACTGCACATAACGTACCTGCACTACGATCAAAACTCATAACTTGTGTAAGTAAAGAGAAGGCTATATTTGTAATCAGTCAGCGGGTGTAGGCGAGGCAAGGACACAACTGGAACTTGTTCAAGTCTTGCAAGAGGAAAAAAACAGAAAATGTACTGCATGTTTGGAATTTTTTGGACTCAACTGTGTCTGCTTAAGAGAGTAACAGGAATGGGAGGGAACTGGTCATGGATTACTGACTAAACTGAGCTGTATAGATATATCTATGTTTTCCTCTTTATAGTCCTTGTTGTGACCCCCCCCTCCCCGCCATTTCCCCTCTTACCCCTTCAATCACACACTTGTTTGAGTCTTCCGAGATGCATGTTTGCTTTTTTGCAGCCCAGCGTTGTGGGAATGCGTTTTACAAGCATAACACGAGGTTACCGCAGGTCACATTATTACATCTAAAATATGAGAAAGTGTTCGGTTGCTCCAAAGAACTGTCAGTTAAATCATGGATGAGAGATATTTATACTTCTTGGAAAAGTTGATCCGCGAATCTGTGATCTGCTAAGCTGACTTCGTCTGTGCCGACAATCCTCAGTCCTCTCATACTCGAACTTGTTGAGGGTAAATTGCAGTGCATTGTGGGACGGTACACACAGGTGACAGCCAAAAAAATCTGCGCACACTTTGGGGGGTGGTGGTGGGGGGTTGTGGCAGGTTGCTGTGGCAACATAACATGTCACAGGCTGTGTAAATATAGGCTAACCAGTAGGCGATGTGCAAAAAGGAGGGCCTGCGATAGAGGAAAGGCCACAGAAAAAAAGAAAAGCTGAGACGTGTGTACATCTCAAAGCATTGCTGTCTTTTGATGTAGCACGCTTCAGCAAACACTGATGACGAAAACCATGACCTGAGATGTACCTCTCTTTTTACACAAAACATTACGTACTGTACATAAAGTAGTGAGCTATAAGCAGAGAAGGACAAAGGATATTTCAACTAAAAGGCTAAATAAAAAAACAGATTTTATGTGCTGCAATCAGTGTGAACATTAAACATCCTTGTGCCATGCATGTTCTGGACTGACTGGATTGAAAATGTGGGGAGTTTAACACAAAATTGTTGGCTCTTCCAGACAGGAACAGATGAGCAGCTCCTCGACAGGATGGGCATTAAGTGGCACTGTAGGCATCTAGTTGATGGTTTTGCCTCGGTGCAGCAACAAGGAAGTACTGGTTCATTTTGTACAGAGGGTCAAGGGCTGCATCCTTTCCAACACATTCTGGGAAGGAAGCCAACTAGAGCAAGGAAACAGACCAAACTGCAGCCTCAGTACAGACAGGAGGGTGGCATTACAGCACACAGGCAGTTAGAAACGGAAGGCTGATGGACAGAAACCACTCTGAGTCAAACTGAACTCACACACCTTCCAGTCTGCTCCAAACACCAGCGTGTCAGCCCGATCAGACAGTTTAGTTTTTTCCCTCCACAGGTCAAATATCATGTGGTTTATCATACAATATTAACCAGGAACTAAAAGCTTAAGTGTTAGACACAGTCTCCTTTTCCTCAAAAAATATGAAACTAACTAAGACCACAAGGTTAGCATGTACTTATTCAGGGGGACAAACTATTGATATTGCAATATATCACGATTCTTCTTCCCTTTATGTAACCAATACACTATGTTTTTTTGTGTGTGTGTGTGGGGGGGGGGTGGCTGACTGGAATAGTGGCTCTGCAGAGCATCTGGCCAGGAGTCAAACCATGGATTCTGTGAAACTGACACCTCAATGCAGTGGAACACAGAACTACTGCTTTTTGGCCTTCACAGGAATATTTTCCTTCTTTAAGTCACAAATATCATGATGTATCACAGGTTAATTGTCTTGCAATAAAATGATACTCACTGATTTTCTCTGCTACACATAACACATCTTAACCAACATAATTTACCCAACAATAGCCACTGAGGGACAGAAAGCAAATAACAAAAAAAGACAGATTTGACAAACACTGCATCCAGCTTCATCATTGTTCTCTTGTCAACCAGAGTTTGAGCAATTTCTAAGTAACAGATGACACAATGATGCAAAAGATATGTGAAATGATATAGGACATAAATTAAATCCAGGATAAATACTCACCTGGATTACAGGAGCGTCCTTACAATTACTGAAAACTAGGTGAGAAATTATCTCAAGATCATTAAAGTGATTGCATATGTTTGGCTATGTTGATTAATTAACAGGATCTAATCAAGTAAAATAACCAACAGTTAATTGAGAGTGCTGCTGGTCCCTTCGGAAATCTAGGCTTGCAACAAACGGTTATTTTCTTTATCGATTCATCTGCAATTACTTTATTGATTGGTCATTTTGTCTATGAAATGTCAGAAAATACAGAGATGGTCTCTAATTTTCTTGCCAAAGGTTATGTCAATATCTTAAACATCTTATTTTGTCAAACACAAACTATTTAGTTTACTGACATGTATGACGAAGGAAATCATCAAAAAAATACTTAAACCAGTATCCATTTTCAAAATAGTTGCCCATTAAATTCTAATTGTTCTTTGTTAGTATTATCCAGTGTTAATATTGGTATAATTACAAAAGCTTGAAGGATAAATTCTGCATTTTTACCAAATCAAACAAGCTTCTACCCACTTGTAAAGATTTATGACTCCTCATACCAGGAAGCATCTTGTCAATTTTCTGCAGTCAAAGCATGAATTAGAAAGGCTATCTGGTGATTCTCCAACAACACTCCCACAATTATTTAGTCCTTGTAGGCGATTTTATCAGTCATTCAGTTTTATTTTTGCCATTCAGTAAAAAGTGGCGGTGCACAATTGTCCATTTCCAAGTTACATGCATGTTTCAGCCCTGCCAAGAGTTGACTGAATGGCACTATAAGCCGCTTTGTTTAAATCACTTGGTTTAGTGAAAGGCCATAGGTCATACTTGTGAATTAAATTTCTGCTTACGACCATAAATTGGCCAACAGCTTTAGCCAAAAAATTGCATATTGCAGCACTTTGAAATATTGCTTGGCCAATCAAAAAGCACCCATAATGGTTTTGAGCAGATGCTGTAACTACATACATAAAAAGTACAGTGCTGTTAAAGAATCCTATGGCTTATACTACTCCAAAAATGTGATTGAAATCCTACATTCCTGTATTTTTTCCCTCTCAGAGCAGACTTGGTATTAATTATTTACTCACTCTGTGAAATTGTTAAAAAAGCTCTGATGATTGATCTTATCTGATTAGAACTCGGGTATCAATACTGCCATTACAGAACAGCACAGTGTGTGCATTTTCTGGTTTGAGCCAATTAGTATGAGTTTCAAACTTGTCAACAAAAGTCACACAGACCCAGAGTATCCTGTATATTGGATGGTAAGACATTTGAAAATTAAAAAAAAACATTAAATAAATTAAAATTCCTCTTCCTTTGCTGAAGAAATATAACATATAGAATATATATAAATATCTATATATTATACACAATCCTTGGATGCTCACAAAGTCTCAGTGTGGTTATTGTGCACTGCTCCAGTTTTGTTTATATAGGCGCCCATATGCTTCATTAGAATTGCTTCAGGATGGTCGAATAGCATTGGAAACATCCTCAAGCCTTCTCAGAGTCGATTTAGCTAAGCTGCTACTAATGATGATTTGTGTTAACATTAAATATTCAAATTATGACACAGAAAAGCTCCAAATCCGTTTGCAGACACGTTTTTCCTCTGACGTAGTTGTACAACAAATGGCCCTTCAGAGTGACTGAATGTATTCATGTTATCTAAAAGGTTGAAGACCAGCAGCGGACAGAGTACTTTTGTCTACAAAGACTGTATGCAAAATTATGCAAAAACCAAAGCACGCAGAACCACTGTAGACACGTTGAAGTGAGACGGAATAAATGAAACGTCATGAAAAATACTTCACCTAAAAGTTTTCTATTTAGGAATCAGGCTGTGACCCGGGCCTATTCAGCTCAGTACTTAACCGTCTTGGTATATTCTGCCGTGTGGAAACGTTCTCAATATCACATTATTCTTTTATAGCTCACCTTAGCAGGGCTCCCTGCAGCTCACCCCAAAGTTCTCAGATAACCTGGCAAGATAAGAAACACTTTGTCAGCAGCAGCAGCTCACCAAATCTGTCTCTGCTTGCACCGGAGTGGTCTGTGCGGACACGTAGGGGCTGCCAGACGCTTATTCATTCAAATCAATTCTGGGCTAAAGAGGCAGGAAACTGTTAATTTTGCTATACATAAATGTTTAATAACCTCTGTGTTGTTACAGGACTTCTGCTTTACCATCATCTCTTCCGTCACTTGTTTTACTCAAAACCAAGTGCACTCCATGCAAGTTATACATCGCTGAGCACTGGATGGACTCAAATAAATAAATACTATTTGGTCTATTAATCCTGAACAGATTAGAGTAATTGTCTCGCGCAGCCCGCTTCCATCATTATGCTCTACAACTTCATTTACAGGAGCCCCTGGAGGAAGAAAAAAAACACATACAAAAGCACTAATCTTAAAAAAGAAAAGGCTTGCACAAAGGCCCACAGATAAGCAGTGAAGTGTCCTTTGAAATGACCCGAAAAAAGAGAAGGATCAGGGAGATATTTCACTGCCACTGGAAAGCAACGCAGTGCACTGCAGCTCTGAAAGACAATTCGGATCAAGTTGCAAACTTTGTTAGGTGCTAAATATAGCCGAGCAGGATATTGTAGATACACGCACACACAGCATTAAGTGCTTGTGGACACGGACACACACACGCACACAAAGAGAAGAGCTGTTGTAGCACGCTGATGGCGAGCAAGTTTAAGTGCAATGTTATTCAACAGGCTGAACTCTAAGGTCACGATGAGGAAGAAAGAATTTATGCGAGGGAACCATCTTAAACAATTAAGATACACAAGCTTTATAAAGGCACTTAGTTAAAAAATTATATCAATTACAATTCTAAACAGTGGCATGGAATATCAATAACACTATCATAGCTATTTTGACAACTAACTTCATAAAATGTTTTGGTTAACAGGCCACGTTTTTGTGACTGAATTCATCTTCATTTTTTTTTACATTTACAGAGAGAAAGAAGGTAAGAGGACAATGTAAAACAAAAGCATACGATTAGTCGATGCTGGCTTAACTTTATCTGTAGCGCGTCACGCCTGTCATGCAGCGACAAGTGTCCGGCGTCAGTTTGTAGCTTCATGTTGCTGGCTTCCATTGAAAATGAGTGGAATCCTGTTGCTATGTAGCCAGTAGTGTAAACACAGTGAGAATGTTTAGGTGCTATAAATACTGGCCCATGTTTTAAAACCCTTTAAGTCCACATGAAACAGCATTTAGAAACCATCTAATGTCTGTGTCATGATGTTTTCCCAGTATCATATACAGATGGGACAAAATGTTTGGGGGAATATTATCGGACCAGAAAAACATGGATGTAACCTAGCATGTGCAGGAGGCTAACGTTTTGCCATGGTGGCCCAATCGCCTTAATTGACAGGTGGATGCAATGATTTTATTAGTTGAAACTCTCAGTATAATGACAAATGTCAAATGTTATTTTTTCCCCTAGAATCGAATGTAATTGAATTATGATAAAATTTTATATAAAAATGTAATAGAATTTTTGCAATAGCAATATAGTTAAATAAGTGAACAATATGAGCATGGATGTGATCTAACAGGATTAAAACGATTTTTGTTTCAGGAGGACTTTAATCCACACAGATATACACACAGCTGGTATTCACAAACTGTGGCTGCATCCAAAATCACATACTATGCACTACAAACTCAACAGTCATACTATCTTTCAACATACTTCTGTGTGAATAAGCAGTAGTATTTATCTTTTTGGAATGAACTGTAATCATCACATCACATCCAGAGAAATAATATTCGCCTGCACCTACAGCACTAAATAGCCTGTTGGTATGGAATTCTATATGCAGTATGTGCCTTAAAACAAGCCGTCAAGACTTCTGTGGAGTTGTGATGTCACAACTACACAGATAACCACTCTCCCCCATTCAAATCAGCCAATCAGAGGTGAGGATTATTATTATAAATGAGATACACACACAAAAGATATATATATATATATATATATATATATATATATATATATATATATATATATATATATATATATATATATATATATAAAGAGAGAGAGAGAGAGAGAGAGAGAGAGAGATGTTTTTTTTTTTTATTCTTAAAACTATAAATACATATTACCAGGGATGTCACAACTTTAAATAAAACCAAGAAAAAAAAAGTGTAAACTGTGGGACCTTTAAAATACAATACGCCTCAAATTATACAAAGATAACTTCACTACATAGCCCAGAGTGTGCTGAGCAGCGTTGTCTGAGCCGCATGTTGCTCCATATGAACACAGGTATGTATCAGTAACAGCAGGTATCAGCCTGTCTGTCACCTACTGATCAGCAGCGCAAAACACTCACAAACGCTGCTTTTGGATGTCAGATTAGCTAGCTGACAACAAGCTAATATCAGTCGTAAACACAGCTGGATCCGTCCTATCGGCTCAACCGAGCACATTAACCTCTGGGAGAATTTAAGGACACATGCCCCTGATGTGAACCCCGCCGCTGCTGAGTGGAGACTTGCTGCGCCAGCCAAGCTCCGCGGCTAACTTAGCATGCTAACCCATGTCTCCGCTAGGCTACTGGCTTGTGTAAGCTGACGTTGCCGTAGCACACACATCTGCAAAGCGAACCGCCGCTAGCTAACAGGAGGGTTGAACTTTGTTATTGGGCTTCGCTAGCGACCCGAAGACGGAAAAAAACGAACAGAAAGTTACACGACTCCGCACGTACGGGGAGGACGGCTCCGACATACGCGGCGGCTAGCGGCGGTGACAGTGTGTAGAAACGCGGGTGTACTCTACCCCATTTGTTGGCCGGTGTCTGAGATCAGAAGAGGCCGATGTCAGGACTGACGGCCAGCCGACATTCCCCGGAGTGGCCGCCCGCCGCCGCCACCGTTTGCTCCCGATTCGCCGTTACCACTACGCAAGACGGTCCCGATCCTCCGACGGCTCGTAGGAAGCTGCTTCGGCGGGGATCATGAAGAACGCGGCGTGGCTGAGGTGGAAGTTTCGGCTGGAATCAGAGGACGCGTCACCTTGCAGCGGTTCATGACTCCCACTATTCAAGATGTAGAAGGGCAGGACGTTGCATTTCTCTGCGAGTCCAGATACAGCCGCTGACAATAATTAGTGTGGCCACACGGGCATCCGTATGTCACTGTGCTGAGATATCAAACTGGACTTCTCTGCTGGCTGAGACTGGTATTTTATTTTGTACACACACCATTACATCAATATTGAGGTTTTTTTCCATATTTATATATTCTCAGAAGATGATGATGTCAACACTTTTGACATTAAATTCAGTACTGCAGACGCCACAAAAAATCCTTAAATCCTTAAAGGCACGATTTCCCTAAATCTCTCTCTATATATATATAAATATAAACTCATATACACGAAATCCCTCTCAATCGTCACGTATGACCCACTAGAATCGGGTGTTTGTGTGAATTAATACTTTTTTTTTTCTTTTTTAGACACCCCTGTCCACCAAAATAATAAGAAAAGTAGAAACATACAGACACATAAATACACCACCACAAACTTCTAGTGGATCATAGGTGATGATATAGAAGGATTATATATATATATATATATATATATATATATATATATATATATATATATATATATATATATATATATATATATATATATACCTTTAAACTTTAGTCACTCAATCATTTAAACAGGATATGTAGTTTTTATTATTTCCACCCAAATCACCCTTTGATAACTCTATAGCTCTCAGATCACTTGTAATAATCATTTGTAATGATCACCATCCTACAGTAGAGGACCTGTGATTTCATATTCAAAGCAGAAGAAACTCCTGTAAACTGTGCTCAGGCACCTCAGGTTTTTTTGGGGGGGGCATTTAAAAAGTTACTCAAGAGTGAAGATCCAGTTGTTGCACAGTTAAACTTGCTCTTGTTTTCCAGATGAATACTCCCTCTGGTGGTATGGGTATAGCAAAAGTACGCTTGGCTATGTGCCCTCAGGTGAACTTTGGGGGAGAAGAGATTTCCTGTAAATGTTACAGGCTACTGACTGTGCATCGATGTAGAGGTGCTTGAAGTAGAAGGTTGTGTGAAGGTTATGCTTCATTCAATTTGCTACTGAAAGGCTGATTAAGCACTTCCAACACTTTCAACTCAGGAGCTGTATAAAGAATATTTTATGGCTTTAACTTCAAGGATTTATGTTTTTAGATCACCTTCAATGTAGAGGACCCGTTTTTATGCTGGATGACAAAGAAAGCTTCCATCTATTTCTTTTTTTTCTCAAATTTGACATTTCCTATTAGAAACAAAGAACAATATAGAACAAATAGCCCACACATGTTGAATCCACGTGGAAGAAGTGCTGATGTTTTATTCTGGGAGTGACAGGGTTAAAGCACAAACCTGCAGTATCTGAACATGAGAACAAAGCAGTGAAAATAAAGTCGTGAAGGAGGCTGACCCCCCTTCTTCCTCAGGACCTCCTCCTTTTAGATAAAGCAGAAATAAATCTGACATTTATACATGAATAAGCTGAAGAAGCATCATTACACCTGCTGGCATCAGGCATCAGACATCGCTAATTACAGCATAATTATATAGCTTTGAGATATTAATTATGCCATTTGCTTGAGATGTGCACTCTGTATTATTCTTGTCATGTCTGCCGAATTAGAGTGGAAATAAGATCAGATTTAATTTTAGATGAAAGCATTGTTTTAGTTTAAATATCTAAGAGTTTGATGGTGGCGGCTCATAGGTCTTTTTTTTCATTTTGAGTGCCTTATGCTATTGTGTAGACACAGTAATTACCAAGCCAGTGTATTATTAATCAAGGGAGAGTATACTCAGCTGCACAACGTCTTGATTCAATAATTTTAGGCTCTGGGCATCTCGCCTGCCAAACACACCAGCCCAAGGATATTTAAGAGCGAATGAAATAGCCTGCAGACACAGTGTGCTGTGTGTATGTGTGTGTGTGTGTGTGTGTGTGTGTGTGTGTGTGTGTGTGTGTGTGTGTGTGTGTGTGTGTGTGTGTGTGTGTGTGTGTGTGTGTTATGATAAAAACGCAATATGATGCTGTGAATTTTATCCCCACATTTCCCCCCCCTGTGAGATTCATTCCATTATTCTCTACCGGTATATGGCAAGCGTAGGAATGAGCTCAATTAGGTGAGGAAATGAGAGGAGAGAAGGAGGAATTGGACCCTGGTATTTGGAAAGAAAGAAAATTAAACATTGGAGGAAGGTCAAGAGAACATAAGAAAGGAGCAGTGGGGAATGAGAGAACAGGAGAGAGGAGGGAGATAGAGAGAGTGAGACAGAGAGGATGAGAAAGTGAAACTATGTTGTCATGGAAACTGGCATGGATCTGAAGAGCAAAACAAGAATGTAAATTGGTTTACCCTTAGGGAGTGTGATGGTGCTACAGGGAAGAAATAAGCAGGGAGATGTATCTAAAGGAAGGGCCTTTTTAGAGCATTATATGCAGATAAAGGGATTTAGGGAAACAAATAAATTGATCAGAGCAATGATGACGGGGAGACTGTGGCTCTCACTACAGCACCACATGCAATACAGTACAGGAGATTGCCACAAAGTGTTAGTGGACGGAGACAGCAGCAGTTGGGAGGGTCACACAGTTACTTACAAATGACTAATTATAAAAATGCATTAGTTTGGGAGGTGCAGAGGTCACTCTGAGTGGGCGATTTACTAATGTGGGTATAAACAACTTGTGGCTCGGCTACTGCTGCCTGCCTGCAAGGAAGGTTATTTCTAACAGATTGACATGATGGGGATGCATGTTGGTCACATTTCACTCATGACAGAATATAAACCTGAAAGCCTGGTGTTATTCTTTAGAAAAGCTGCAAGATGTCTGTGCAGACCCATTATAGAGCAGCCCATAAACAAAGAAAGGAAAGGTTTGTGTACCTCATCATCATTTTCTCCTCTCCCTGTGAGCTTTTTATTTTCCACACAGCCAAAAGCCTTTTCTACAGCATTCTTCTTTCATTCAACTACTGGTATCCCACCATTAAATTTGATTTTAGGCTCAACTGGAGATGATAGGGATGTTGCCAAGAAGCTAATGGTTTCCGTGGTGACAAGCACACTACCTGTGCCATTGTGTGTAGCAATGTAAGAAGTAAAGTTCATTACCTACAATCTCTACCACCCCTTTCAGAGTGGAAACATCCACCATTTTCTCAGCAGACAGTATATTCTGCATCTTTAATGTGTGTGTTCTTGGATCATACATCTTCATGTCATAATAATTTAATTAGTCTTTATATTTATTACATACATATGTACCTTTTCGAGTAGGTAATCTTTTGTTTATCTGTGACAAGGATGACAGAAAAATGATTGGGATTCGGTAAAACTTAGTGGTAGGATGGATAATTTTCAAGGGACAAACCCAATACATTTTTGGGGCAGATCCCACATTTTGAAATTTGCACATTGATAGTTTTACTGGCTATTAATGGCTCCGCCTGGTCAATGAAATGTTAATAGTTGAATAAGTAGTTGACAGATCTCTGTCCTCCATCCTAATAGTTGTGGAAATATAGAAGAGTGACCATTGGCTTTGATGAAGGTATGCACTCTCTAAGTGCCATTCTAGTTCCTAGTTGTTGTTATTGTCCTCCCAGGACATGTAATCATTTTTCATGTCCATTTTTAAAGAGTCAATTAAACTAAATGCATTAATCCTATTGGATGGCTTCGAAATATTTTAAAGGAAGTTGAATTCAAGATCTGTACTCAGTTTAGGTCAAATAATGTCTATGATATTGCATATTATTTTTATAGTGATGCTTTAACCAGGGCACTTACAAATGAGACATGGGTCTCAATGGGTTTACCTGTTTAAATAAAGGTAACGAAATAAAATAAAAAACTGTATATCATACATAATGAAACAGTAACACAATGAGGATTGATGCAGTAGGGAGATATTGAAGATTGTACAGGGCTTGATAGACAAAATGTACCTTCTGGCTGTAGATTAAGCACTTTACAGTACAGTGAAATATTGCAGCAGCCTGGCCATGAATAATTTGTTCAAATCTAAAATAATATTAAGCAGGATAAACCTGAGAAAGCAGGGGAGCACGAAAGAAGGTGACATTGATGCATCAATGGCTGACAGTGATAAATAGCCTGACTAACCAAATAATCAGCAGCTGTAATTTGTTTGTTGGTGCAGTCTGCTAGTGTTGTGTGTGCTTTTGGTGATGCAGGTGATTGTAATCATGGAGGAAAAGTGTGTTACTGCCTGGTGCACAGGCTGCTTTCTCAAAAACAGGTGGTTTACTGGTTGAGAAAAGTCAGCCATAGTCATGTTTTTCCTCAGTATTTTCTTTGGAATCATGCAGGTCTGATCCGATGAAGGACAGCCGGCAGCCGCAGAAATGACAAGCTGCTCAGAGCAGGAGGCAGAGCATCATAGCAAGCAGGAAAAAGGATGCATTTTTCATTGTTAAGAATTTGGACCAGAATTTGCCTGTTTCTGAGCTAAGGAAGAGATGGAAATGTCCTCACCTGATCTGCAGGGTTTGATGAGTTTAATAGACTTTGCTGTGTGCAAAGGGTGATGTTGTTAATTACCAGGGAGAGATGAGCATCTGGGTTGTTGTGGAAGTCGATTTCATCTCCACAGTCTCATTCGTGTTATGATCAAGGTTGTTGGCACACATAAATACCCATGAGGACAACACTCTGCAGTAAATTTTTTGGATTAGGCTCAGGTTGGTGGTGTATTACAGTAATCTTTTAGTTTGGTAGTATTGGCATACTGACAGCAAAGGTCCAATTAAAACACAGTAACACAAAAAATGTTCTCTCTCTTTGCTGCAATGGGATGAATATTCAGTGAAAGATAAACATGAAATATAATATCAAAACATCACCTCACTTCACCCTTTTTGTCAATAGAGCTTCTTACTGCAAGAATAAAAAAGATTGAACACTGATTAAAATACAGGTCCAGCTCTTCTATGAATCAGTGGCATCCCTTAACAAACAAGGACATTTTTTTGTCTACAGCGATGTCTCATAGTCGTTCATATATATTCATATATTTAGGCTGAACCTTTGTAATAGCTGTAGTCATCAGTAACAATACAACAATGTAAAAATACTCTATTACAAATACAAGTCCTACTACAGCAAAAGTGCATAAGTATTATGAGCAGTATGTTAAAGTTCTGCAGTAATTTATGACAGCTTTGATACATTAGACTGTAAATGCTGATGCATCTGTTGTAGCTGCTGGAGCTGGAGCTAGCTTCTACTACTAGTTTAGTAGCTCACACCTACAGTAAATTTAGTCGCCAATTAACCTCAGCATGTTTTTGGACTGTGGGAGGAAGCTGGAGTACCCGATGAAAACCCACACAGACAAGGGGACAACATGCAAACTCCACATAGAAAGGTCCCAGAACCAGGACCAAGGAGGTCTTGAACCTGCGACTTTCTTGCTGTGAGGCAACAGCGCTAACCGCTGCACCACCATGTCACCCCTGTTTACATTTGAGAAATTTAGAGGGAAAAAACAGTATTTGGTGGATATGTTAGCAATTGAGACGTGAAATGTAAGCCAACTACATACTGATTTTTAGAGATGTGAAAATATAGAAAGATCGGAACCTACTGTTTCATCTTTGAATGTTTTATTTTTAAAAGCTTGTTATATTATCCAGTGTGTTAAATCTACCTCTGAAAAGTAACTAAAGCTGTCAGATAATGTAGTGGACTATAAAGTACAATATCTCCCTTTGAAATATAGTGTAGTGAAGTATGATATAGCATCACATCGAAATACTCAAGTACAAGTACCTCAAAACTGCACTTAACTACAATACTTGGGTAAATGTACTTAGTTACATTCCACCACTGGTAGTCAGCTTTCAAAAAATGAACATGAGGCTCCATCAACACAACAGAATGTCTGCATGATTTTCTCTGTGGAAAACCAGAGTAAACAGTAGATGGCAGTAGAGTCACTCTGATGAATTCTAGTTATGTACAGTCCCTGACATTCCTGACTCTGACTCTTTCCTGACAGTGGCAGCCTTTGCTCAACACAAACACAGGTCTGACTCACTGTAAGGCAGCAGAAGAGAAGAAAAAGAAATAATAGCAAAGTTCATTTCCTAAAGCATTTGCATCAGACCAAATCCAGATTTCTCTGCTCTTTGTGTGCCATGCTGGCGCAGCATTCTGAAAAACCTCTGCAACAGTGTAAACTACTGAAGATTGTTTAGTTCTGGGGTTAGTCTTCACAATTCTGTGGGTAAACCAAATCACTTGACCACACAAAACAAAATATTTAACAAATTAATATGAAAAAGTTAAGAACTTAAGTACCACAATGTATAGACACACTGAACATTATTGTGTCCTTTTGTTTCATGTTCATGCTTCATAGTTTATTTTAACTGAAGTCAGAGTGACTATTTAAAACACCTTCAAATCTTTAACTTTACACTTACATGTCACAGAGTTACAACTGTATTTACATTTTTAAGGGTAATGGGAGGCTCGGAGCAGGTTTTGCCATGAAGTTTAACGGGGCCACATGAGGTGAGGTCCTGCACTATTTGTGAATTGGGGCCTGACCCTAAATAAGGTTATGGGTACTGGAGGTGTTGCCATGACCTTTTCTGAAGCTGTGAATGTCTGGCTGTGTCTGTTAAGGACTCAAACAGAAACAGTGATCGTATACTGTATCTCTACACATGGCAATGTCCCCCTTTGAAACAGCGAGAGCTCAGAGCAGTCTGGATCCTATTAAACCCCTTTGTCTTTCTCCCATTCTCCCTTCCCAGTCTGTTTTTACTTTGTGTTATTCATATTCATTCCACTATACAACCCTCCTCCCCTCCGTCTGAAGCGTCCCATAATGCATTGCGCGGAGAATGCCGGGCAGATGTTTTCATGGATTGATTCTAGGCACAGAAATGGGAGTCAAACTTTGACACTGGGCCTTGGAAGTAAGACTTCAAGTTGAATAATTCACATGTATGTATGAGAGATCGTTCCAAACTAGAAAACAATGGAGGGCTGCGGAAAGAGACAACCAGCTCATTCTATTGATCCTAGTAGAAAATTCTCGCCCCAGCCCACATGACAGAGCAGCTGGATGAGAGCAGCCTCATCTGGAACCGCCATCAGTTGCTTGTTAAATGCAGTGCAGGAGTGGGGCAGGAACATGGCAGCATGTGGTCTCAGCCAATCCATAACCAGACACTGGGAACTTGTGCTCACAGGCTGCGGGTCACAAAGCAGTTTGTTTAGCATGTGTGTGTTTGTGTGTGGGTGTATGTGTATGTGGACCATGATATAGAATCTGTGGCGAGTGTCCCCCATCCCCCACCCCCCTCCAGCCCACCCCCCTCTATCTGAATCCTGTCTATGTAATTGATCCCAGACTGGACATTTGAGTTGCCAGCAGCGATTCATATCATTTTATCTTTTAGACAAGCCCTCTACTGCTTCCAGATGGGGAAGGCACTCCGGGGTTCAAGTTTGTTTTTTGAAAAAAAAAAGTAATGCTTTAATGTTTTTACCTTACAAAAAAAAAAAACGAAAAAGAGAAATTTACATGACGCATCGCGGATTTATGTCACTCCAAGGTCCAAAGGTCATGCAGATAATATGTTGTTTACCTTTGCTTGTTTATGTGACTACTGTGTGTGTGAATGGAAGCGTGTTATTGTAGGCTTGTGACAGTGTTAGCGGTTGAGCATGTGTTGAAAGTATGGGCTCATGGAATGAGCTTTCCCCGAGTACAACTCCACATTGTCATCGGCGCAAACCTGAGCCGCTGTAAAATGATTTGTGACTGAATTATTTATCTATTCTTAGACATGTGTACACATTCCATTTAGTTTCCTTTTATTCCTCATCTTTAGAGGCACATTAGACCTAAAAAATAATGTTCTCAGTTCTCCCATGTGCATGTGTAACACAGATACTCCATTGCATTTGATAGGGTTAAGATAACATATGTCTTTCTTTCTTCTCATAACATTTATTGGGCCCAAATAATGATGAGAGAAGGAACAAAAGCAACTGTTACTTTGAAAACCACGTTTTCCAAGCCAAAAAGCTCTTGAGACCTCCTTCATACACATTAAAAGATACTTTAAAATCAGCAAGTATCCAAATTAGAAGCTTGCAAAGCAGCTAAGGGGAGCAGTGAAACTAGTAGGATCAGTCTCTTGCTGGTTTGTCTTTTTGGAAAACATACAGATGTTACATGAAGGTGTTAAGGCATTGGCTAGTCATGGGCACTAATTATTCTTGAGCTGGGGAGCTCTACAGATGGAAAGCTGGTTAGGTTTTAGTCTACTCTGGCAAACATTTAATCAAAAGAGTCCAAAGACTCTGCAGTTGTGCAGAGAGACAATAAAAACTTACAGAAATCCTTCTCACCATCTTCTTAAATGAAATCAATAAACACAAAGGTGTAATGTGACTGACAGCAACAGCTGATAAGTTTCTCCTCTTTCTCTTTATGTAAGCTGGCAGATTCTAAAAAACACAAGAGGCTTAATGATGTTGAAAATCAATCGCATTTGTTCCAACAGTTCCAAAAAAAAGAAAAAATAAGTGATTGGATATGTTTTCCTGCTTTACAGATCCAGCATCCACTGCCTTTTATGGATATGTCAGCGTAAAAGCTCATCACTAGCTGCACCCAGACCTGAGCCAACAGACAAACTGTGCACACATCCTTTTATGATTACAAAAGCCAGAAAACAGGCATTTAGACAATCAAATAAGTCTGAACAATTTCTCGATGGGTTCCAAAAGGTATATTGCAGTATTCAACAATAAAAAAACTACTAAAAACACACCATGAGGAAAATATGGACTGTTTAAAGACATTCCAGATGATCTTTTAAGATGTATATAAAAAACTATTTTGAAAAATAATTAGTCTGACATGTTTTTACTTCCAAGAAAAAAGCACAAATATCTTGTTAAAATCCTTAAAATTGTCTCTACTCCTTGCTCATTAAACATTTTAGTATCTATAGATATACAAATATATTCCATTTCTGTAGTTTACCTGTTGGATACTAAGTCTCACAATTCACTGAAAAGTGCCAGTGTTTGTGCAGAGGCTTGAGGTTTCCATATCACACTTATGTAAGTTGTAGTAAACTAGGACAAACTATTTGTGATGTCACAAATCATGTTGCGGCTCCACTCCTTAAAATCTGATTTCAATGAGCTCAGAGAAAACTTTCCACTTCCAAGCAGATGAATGTGCAAACAGGCTTCTAGTGTAAAACTCTGCACATACATCATTCTGCACAGTGCAGCTCAAACATTCAACTGCAGGAAGAAGAAGAAAAACATACTTTTGAGTGGAGGGGGACTTTAAGTAACCCATAAAATGCAGAACTGATTTGTGTGTGCTGTATTTCTAACTGTCACAGTCAATCACTCAGTAATCCGTCATCATAATGTATGTTCAGTATGATACATATTTCATAATCCTGGAGCTATGAACTGCTCTGATGTCTGGTCCCAAAATAAAAAAAATAATAAAAAAAACATAATTAGTGTGTTGCCCTGTGGATTTGAGTATACAATCTCTTTTCAAGAAACGGAAGACGTTTTCTTATTGAAACACAACAAATACATATTCAACAAATTCTTTCAATCAAAAACAATTAATGAGTTCTGCATACCAAACAACCTCAAGGGGTCCTGACTAAAGTTAAGAAACTTTGCAGTAAACACTCTCAGGCTTCCTCTCAACCAGTCTTGACTCAGTAATCATCCTGCCAACCAGCATCACGCATGTTCACACCCCCAAACGCGCAAATTAGCGGCGTACTTGTAAATGGCGCACAGCATATATTTTTCGTAAAGAGACAAAGTTAAACCATGTTTGACATCTCTATTACACCAGTGGAAACAAAACAGTAATTTCACTGTCATGTCTGAAGCATTTTTGAAGCTAATTTTTGGTTTTAGGGAAACGTCTCAACATTTAAATTGTCGACATGCCACAGTGCTTCTGTTGAGAGAGTCAGATAATTTACTGTCGTAAGGCTACATCTGGCTATAAATTGGATAATAATACAAAGTGTTCCCCCAATGATGCAGTATAAACAGTCTGAGCAAGGAAAACAAAGGTCACAGTGACAGTGAAATATGCAGTCTGACACTGATGGGGAAAAAAGTAAAGTTATCTTTTGCCCAAAGCAATTTAAGCATCAGTATTGCTCCCTGTTTTAACCCATTTGCTAAATATCACATGCTGTACACATCATGTTGCTGCTAAGCAGTTGTGAAGGCATGTAGAAGTGATCACAGTGCATGTTATGTCTGTTTTTCACATTATTGGTTAGTGATGCAGATGTAATAATTAGGTTGTATTATCCATGTTATCATTGTAACTCTGACAAAAGTAAAACACATTTATGCCATGATGGATGACATTTCAGTACACAAACACATTCCTTTGCATTAACAGCGATGCAGAAGTTTCTGTAGTCAGCCTCAATATGGCCGCCAGGTTTTTATAGAGTGCAGTATGTGAAACCACTAAATGAAATATTCATTGAGCAAACCCAATGTGTCAAACTCACTCTCCTAATCGGCCATGATGAAATTCTATGGCTAAATGAATTAAACCGAGCGCAGCCAAAACAGCCTGAAGCTTTGCTGGATTATTGTATGTTCCTCTTGTTCTCTGCCCTCAGCTGCCATGCGAGAGTCTTGAAAACAAAGAGGCCTGTGACGGACCACCTGCTTGGAGAGGATTGTGGTTATGAGCTACTGTACACTAAACAGCTGAACCAGGAGCAAAATGAGGGTCCCGTAGGGAGAAGGAGAAGGGGTGAGGGGGCTGGTCCAGACGAAGTGGTCTTGTGGAAACGGTTGCAGCGGTCATGACTCTATGTGGCATATCTGCTCCCTGGATCCTGATGGACAGTGGTCAAGTCTGTGCTCAGTACATAAATACTCCACGCTACATTAGCCACCAAAGCCTTTCCACATGTTGTTTGCAGAAGGCCTCTATGGTGCTTAAACCCCAATCCCCATCTGGCTCTTTCCAGGTCAGCTCTTCCAGGACTTCACACACGTTCCCTGACACAGACCTGGTTTCTGCTCCACAAGAGGGGAGAGTGCCAGCCCCTCTGTAGTCCTGCGGTTTACATACACAGCCTAGCATGTGGCAAGCTTCACTCGGGCCAGCACACTGTAAAAAATGACCACACTCAGACCTGGTCTAGCATTAAGACGCTCTTCCTGAACCAAAGTAAAACTTCTGTCAGTGGACCAAGCCTCCTGCTGTAAGATTCAGCGGTTTCTTTTGTTACAGGAGTCTGGATGTGTAAACATATTGAAGCCAGGCAGAGTAAGCAGATCAGTCTCAGAGCGAATGACACTCCAATCACGTAAATTGTTTACACAAGTTGATTTTAATGGGGAACATGTTTACCCTGATGACAGATTTTTATTGTAGTGTGGAGAAAAACAAGATGTCAACACTAAACATTCAATTAAAGAATTTGCAATGATGTAAGTGATCAGTAAACTCTCTATGCTGTTCGCTCATCCATTCAGAAGCAGTTTCAGGTCTTCTAGGTTATTGCAGAGCTTGTAATGTTTGAGAGAAAAAGCTGTAGTCAGCTATAAACATGCAGCTTATTATTTAGAGTTGAGTGTTTGACTTTGACTTTTTTTTCTTTTCTTTTTTTCTTTTCAATTATATTGGGTTTTTAACCAAATTTTACTGCTTTTGTTATTATAATTTAAAATCAATTTGTTTTGTCCTTGTTTGTCTGTTTGTTGTTTTTTATGGTCTACACATGTTTTTGTCTTGTCAGTCATCTGTGGATCACTTTGAACTGCAATAACCTGTACAAAAGGTGCCATACAAATAAAGTTTGAGCTATTGATAATGATGACCAATTGATCCACATGGTGATATGGAACATTATTTGACGTTTTTGGCCTTTTCTATACAAATGTATCCATATTTTTTTCTACAGTCAGCTAGTTTAGCTTAAATGAAAATCAAGTCAATTTTATTTGAATGGCCCAAAATCACAGTCACAGATTTGCTTCAGTATCATCACTTGTCCTTATATGTATCATTGCACAGCAGGTTACATTATGGCATATTTCAATGTTGCAAAAGAATATAGAAAAATATTATTGCATTAGTGTACCCAAGAACACAAAATCACAGCAATGTATTCTAGAGCCAATATCCTCAAATTCAAAATAATCTGTACATAGACTTGTTTGCTGCATAAAATGAAGTAATATTTGAATCTACACAGCATAAAAAGACATGAGAAACATTCATTGATTGATTCATCTTCTATACTGAATATTCCTCATTAGGGTTGTAGGTGTGTGTGGGGGGCACACACACCTACACATATGGACAATTTAGACTCTCCAATTAACCTCAGTCTGTTTTGGACTGTGACTGTGACTGTGGAAGAAGCCAGAGTACCCAGTGAAAACCCACACAGACATGGGGAGAACATGTAAACTCCAAGGAGGTCTTGAACCTGCAACCTTTTTGCTGTGAGCGCTAACCCCTGCTCCACTGTGTCACCCAGAAGAGAAAAAATTTACAAAAATATTAATGTAGGCTAAAGTTGCTCTATCAATTGTTGTTTCCTATGCAAATTACTTGATTGTAATATGCTGAATATAATTGTATTGATGATGTGGATATTGATGATATATATTAATACGGTAACAGTAACAGATAAAATATACTTTATTTAGTGTTGTAGCTGAGGTTTTCTTATGCATAAAACTCAATGCTGCCCCTGTATCAAGGGTTTTGGATTTTCCCAGGTTAAGAAAGTGTGATTCAAATGCCAAACCAGATCTGTGAATCAGTACGAAAACAAATGGCACACTGCTGCTGCAGGACTGCAGAGGTGAACTTTTGCTTTCCTTAATATTTCGTGGCTATGTTCTCCTGGGGCTTGAGGAGAGAGAGGCCCTCTTCCTGCTGCTTTGTCCCAAGGCCAGTCAGCTGTGGCTCTGCTCTGCTCTGTGATTCAGGTGGAGGGCCAACGGGGAGCCATCTGCAGGGGAAGGCCAGCATGGCAAGGTCTGACACCATGAGATGAGAAGTGAGCCAGGAGGGACATGGAGGTCGTGAGGTTGGACCTCGGTGCTTTACGAGCATCTCCAAAGCCCTGTTTACCTCCACTCTGCTCACCCGTCAGATACAGTAAATGATGATAGAGCAGGAATATATACGATAGACTGGATAATATATGTTGGACTGTCTACCAGAGTAGTACAACTGCATCACTCCACCTCCTCAATGTGTGGTCCCTGACACAACTGTCAACTGAAGAGAGAACAGGGAGGAGGAGGAGGAGACGGAGGAGGAGGAGGAGACGGAGGAGGAGGAGCAAACCTCACAGCTGCAGCCTGCATGAGATGTATGGCCTCAAGTCTGAGGACGGCTATACTTATAAAGAAGAGGAAGTCGTTGGATACTGTGACAACAAGTGATTACAACAACCAAAAAAAAAGTCTGTTGAAAGAGGAAAAGAAATCTCATCAGATAATAAGTGGAAACACACACGCCTCTTAACTGTAAGCCAACAAAGACTATTTTTTTCTCATCCAGAGATCAAATCATGGTTCAACTTAGCAACACATTCCAATACAGGTGGTCCTCTGGAATAAAAGGTTAGCTTTGCTTTCAACAATGCCAGTGGTAATGACTGATCTAATCATAGGGCACAACTCAAGGAACCCACCTGTTTTGCCAGCTTGGCTCTCACATAAAGTGCATCGTTTGCTAAGAGTTCACAGTCTGGGCGGGTGGCACATGTTTGGGGTGGCAGTAATGTGTTACCCAGATCCCTCTATAGCTCCAGCTATCTGGGTCTGATTCTTTTTTTTTCATCTGCTGCCAAGAATGGAAAAAAAAAAGTAGTTGCTCAAGCTTGGCCTGGCCGGATCCGCTCAATGGGGCACTGCACCTGAAAGCTTTTAGCTGAGAGGGTCCAGATAAGATGCAACCTTCCGTTTGTTGCTAACTGGCCTCAACCGAGGCCAAGTCCCCCCCACCCCCCACCCCCGACCTCCGTCCAAAACATTTTATTTTTCAACAACTCACATTTTCCAGTTGCGTGGTCTTTCTTCCATCTCATTTTTTTTGTTAAGTTGCAAGCAGCCAGGCAGCAAATCAGGCAGGTAGCCAGGAGATGTGGCAGGCCCTCGTGTACAGGACTGCAACCCTTAGAAAGGATGTGCTTCACCGGTAAAGAATTTGGTCCATTCCTTCCTCCAACAGTAGAGGACTAACTGGGCCCATTAATGACAACTTGCAAATTTTGGGTCCTTTATCATGGCTTGAAAATTACAGCTTGATGTAGCAGCTGCAAGATGGCCGTGTCACGTGTCATCATAGTGGCTAGCTGCTCTGGTGTGGGCTCAGGACATATCATGTTGAGGATTATTGTTTTCCATATGCAAGGTCTCATTTGTGATCATCACATACAATATAGACTAACTTAAGAAGGGATTGAAAATATTAAAACTAAGCTCTATCTCTCAGATTCCAAAAATATTTTGTGTGGTTATAAAGGTGATTTGTCAAAGCATTTAGGGACACAAGCTTTTGGCAGCAACCATGTGGGCTGAGATGCCTAAATCCTGCTCCATAGTTTATATCATTCATTGCACGGAAAGCTATCTAAAGGTTAAGGAAATGGAGCACACATAGCTTGTCAAATACTAAGTTAAGTTAAGTTAAAGGTACAGTGTGTAAGATTTAGCAGCATAGAGGATCCGACTTGGAAATGGAATATAACACACAAATGTATGTTAGAATTAGAATTACAATTTGATGGAGGCATTATTATCTACTTAGGTGCAGGTCTCCCTTTGCAATGTTGCATTATCATTTAGTAGTGGACAAACCAAACAATGGCTCTAAAGACTAGATTGATTCTCCTTCATTGGTGGAACTTATTGTTGGAGTTTGGCCTAAAGGTTAGACAATCAAGCTTGCAACTAGCAGTGCTGGGCATGTTACTTTGAAAAATTAATGAGTTTTGAAAAGTAACTGAGTTAGTAACTTAGTTACTCCACTATAAAAGTAACTAATTACCAGAGACAGTCTCCATTGAGTTACTTTTTTAAGTTTAAAAATGTACTGGGATTTCCTGACAATCTGTGAATACGTCTTGGAGTAAGACGCAGTGAGTGAAAGAAGGAAAGAGGCAGCACTCTTGAACTTTTTTTACGAAGGTTGTTGTTTTGGAGTTGGCTACAACCACAGTAGAAATAAAGCAGCAGGTAAACCTTTTCTCCGGTAAGTCGCTGCTCCTCTGACCTAATGCTAGGGGCCCCTAGTTGTTTTGTGTTGCTTTAATATACTTCATTAACCATGATGCACTAGGCAATAGGTTACCTTGGAGACCATGTACTAAGATGGGGAGTTCTTGAGTAAAGTTTCAGCATAAACCCACCCTGACCGTGTGTGTCTTTTCTTTAACACAGCATAACATGGTGTCAGATGGTGAAAATCTTTCAAGATGAAAAGAAGATGAGTTGCAGTGACAAGTGAGCGAGTTTGAGTCATGAGGTCGTGTCTACGAGGCCAGAATCAAACTGCAATGCGAGCGGCTGAAGAGAACAGCAGCAGTAGCAGTAGCAATGGTGTAAGCGGGGAAGAACTCAGTGAACACAAAGGAGAAGTGGTGCCAGACTCGCAGCAGAATTCATCAGCTGAAAGGACAGAAAGGAGACCCACAGTCATGGATATAAGTCCACCCTCACCCATGCAGTTTAGTGGAAGTCTCGCAGGTAATTGGAAATGGTTCAAGCAGAGATTTGCAATATATCTAGGTGGTAATGGAGCAGGGCAGGGGGTGAGAAATTGCAAGCTCAAATCTTTCTGCATGTAATTAGGGAAGACATGTTGGACATTTCCAAATTACACCTAATGATCTGAAACTACCTACACTATTGAAAAATTCAAAGATTACTTTGTGATACCAAAAACATGACGTTTGAGAGATACAAGTTCTTTTCCTGTGACCATAAGCCTGGCAATACTTTCGATCTATACTTGGCAGAACTGTATACTTTAAGCAAGAAATGCTATTTTGGTGCACTGAGAGATTCACTAATAAAGTATGACATAGTTTGTGGAATTGCAGACAATGGGCTGAGAGAGAGATTGCTAAGAGAGAAAGATCTGACTTTGGATTTGAAGGCAGTAGACTTGTGCAGGGCATCACAGGGCTCATGCAAGCAAGTCAAAGAACTGGTCAAGTCATGTACCAAGAACATGTCCAGCTTTTGGAAAAATGTGCAATAATTGTGGCAAAAGAAACCATTATGCAAAATGCTGCACAGCTGAGACAAATAAAATTGTGTAGACAGTGGATGAGTAACCAGATGAGTTTATCAAAGATGTAGTGCAGGTATCCCATGCTGAAAAAGAAGAATGGATTGTGCCATTGACTGTAAATGAAACAATAATACCAGAGCACAAGTGAGTCATTTGCTGATTATAAAATGCTTAAAATAAAGAGCAGGATCCATGCAGTGAAAATGAAAGTGAGAGGCTACACCAGAGAAAGTTTACCAGTAAAGGCAGCTGTACAGTGACATTCAAACACAAAGGCCAGATATTAAAGGTGCAGTTGCTGATTGTTGAAAAGAATGTGCAACCAATACTAAGTCTAATTGTATGTGAGAAACTCAATCTCGTGAAGAGAGTGTTTGTGGTGGCGTCACAGACAGCAGACAAACAGAACACAGACACAGACAACAGTGATCAAGAGACTTTCAAAGATGTCTTCGAGGGACTAGGCTGCTTACCAGGTGAACACAAAATACACATGGACGAGACAGTTGCACCAGTAGTACACGCATGCCGAAAAGTTCCATTTGCACTGAGAGAAAAACTAAAGGAAGAATTAGCAAGAATGGAAAAGCTGAAAGTCATACAGAAGATCAATGACAGATGACAGATTGGGTGAGTTCCCATGTCATTGCACAAAAGAGAAACGGTGCATTATTCACATGTCTGGATCCCAGAGATCTGAATAAATCAGTCAAGCGAGAGCATTTCATGTTGCCAACCCATGAGGACTATTGTGTTTGTGCAGGAGACAATAACCACACCGTGTTGCTTCGTCTGTCGCCTTTACTCCACTGACGCACACCTTTACACTTTACGACCTTGTCGTAATCGTTGCTGCAAAACTTAAAGACACAGTAACCTCAGTGCATAAACTACTAGAGTCCAACGGGACACATTATGAAGATAACTACATATTTTCAGACATAACATTTCCCCCCCCACCCCCCAGGGAACTGAAACATAACATTTGCTTCACACCCACCCCCACTGTCAACGTCACCCTGTCACATAGTCCCCATGCCAGGCAGGCGGAGCCCTAATCCTCTGAGGGCGTGCTGGCCCTGAAGCTGTGTCAAGTGGCACTGGTGGGTCCCCCGCCACCCGATTAGCTCCAGGCCTGGGCTGCCACCCCAGAGCTGCCGGTGACAGAGGTGAGGCTGGTGCAGTGGAGCCTGCGACTCTGTGCAGGCGGTTTGAGTGCCAACGAGTCCCGTTCTCCAGTCTGTAGGTGGCCGGCCCCAGCTGCTTAGTCACCTGTAGTGGCTCTGACCAGTATGACTTCAGCTTATTTTGGCGGTGGAGGCGCTTGATCCTGACCCAATCCCCTGCTGAAAGTGAGGGGGTCTGCACTCTGCGTGTGGCATCGTACTTCTCTTTCATACGAGCCTGTGAATGTTTCACCTGAGCTGTGGCTTTCAGGAGCCCTGGGCTCCCACGTGCAGGAGGTGGCTCAGCTCTCAAACAGTCCAGTGGTTGCTTTAGTTCACGTCCAATCATGAGCAGTGCAGGTGTCACTCCCGTAGTGGAATGTTTTGATGCACGGATGGTCAGGAGAGTTTGGTTGAGGGCGTCGCTGAAGGTCTTCCCTTCCTCCTGGCAGGCTCGGATCCCATTTTTGAGAGTTTTATTTAGTCTTTCTACCCCCCCGTTACTCTCTGGGTGATACACTGCCGTCCTGATGTGCTTGATGGACCGCAGTGTGAGAAACTCTGTGAACTCTGCTGCTGTAAATTGGGGCCCGTTATCTGTTGTGACCACACCCGGGAGGCCCCAGCGCCCAAACAGGCGGTCAACGATGGAGTGCACGGTGATGGAGCTCAACTGGAAAACCTCTGGCCATTTCGAATGAAGATCGTGCACCACCAGCAGGTAACGGGCATGAGCAGGCGCCCCGTGAAGTTCCCCGCAGATGTCAACCTGGATATGTTCCCAGGGTGAGGACGGCCAAGGGGTCGGGGTGAGAGGGGCTGTGGCAGGCTGGCCTGTTTTCCCACTCAGAAGGCAGCAGGCGCAGTTACGCACCAGCTCCTCAACGTCCGTGTCTATGTGGGGCCACCAAACTGTATCACTGCAGCGCTGCTTTGCCTTGACCACCCCCAGGTGTCCCTCATGCGCCATGTGTAGTACTCGGGACCTGAGAGTCTCTGGAATGACCACACGGTGACCCCGAGCTAGGCACCCAGCCCCCCAGCAGGAGAGCTCGTCACGGAAGCGGTGGTAGGGAAGCAGCCTATCATCCACTTTGGCAGGCCAGCCGTCCCGGACGTAAGAGCGGAGAGTCGTGAGGGCCTCGTCAGCAGCTGAGGCCTGCTGGAGCTCTGCCAGGGTGACAACTGAGCTGAGGGGCCCATGCAGGATGTGGACCCAGTCTTCATCACTCTCTGGATCTGATGACACCCCACCCATCTCCTTCGTCACAGACACAGCCCTCGACAGGAGGTCGGCCACCGTGTTGGCCCGCCCAGGCATAAACTCCAAACTGAAATTGTACTGGTTCAGCCGGTCAGCCCACCTTAGCAGTCTCATAGGCCTGTGTCCTGAGCCCTGGGTCGCCAGCAACGCCGTCAGCGCTTGGTGGTCTGTGCGAATGGTGAAAGGCCTCCCGTACAAATAAACATGCCAGCGTTCGCAAGCCCACAGGCAGGCCAGGGCCTCCCTCTCCCCCACCGAATACTTCTGCTCTGCTGGAGTAAGTGCTCGTGAGGCGAAAGCTACTGGGCGTTCCACCCCGTCTTGAGTCTGGGAGAGCACGGCGCCCAGCGCCACCCGGAAGCATCACAGGTGACCAAGGTGGGCGCGGTGAGGCTGTAATGGGTCAGTGTGGGTGGGGAAGTGAGCTGCCGTTTGATGACGCGCACGGCTTCGTGACAGGCCGGGGTCCAGTCCCACGCAGCCTCCTTCCGGAGCAGCTGGCGCAGGGGAGCTGTTGAATCAGAGAAGTGTGGCATGAACCTGAGATAGTAGGCGGCCATTCCCAGGAAGGAAGACAGCTGAGACGGTGACTGCGGGTCTGGGAGAGACAGGATGGCTTCCGTGTGTGATATAATCGGAGTGATGCCCTCCTTTGAGAGCCTGAAGCCCAGGAACTCGACTTCCTTTCGTCTGTCGCCTTTACTCCACTGACGCACACCTTTACACTTTACGACCTTGTCGTAATCGTTGCTGCAAAACTTAAAGACACAGTAACCTCAGTGCATAAACTACTAGAGTCCAACGGGACACATTATGAAGATAACTACATATTTTCAGACATAACAAGGACATTATGTCTCAGTTTGCAGGAGGCAAGTGGTTCAGTAAACTCAACGCGTCTTCCGGGGTCTGGCAGATGAAGCTTGATGACGCTAGTTCAAGACTTTCAACACACCAGGTCTATCACAAGAATATCCACATCCATATTCAAGCACATTCCAGGAGTCACAACCAAGATGGATGATGTCATAGTGTGGGGATTCACAAGAGAGGAACATAACACAAGGCTACGACAAGTGCTTTAGCCTGCATGAAATATCAACCTGAAGCAAAACAGAGACAAATATGAATTTGTAGTCAACTCACTGACGTTCATCAGAGATGTTGTGTCAGAGAAAGGGTTGAGTCCTGACCTGAGAAAGACGTCAGCCATAGTCAATAAGGAGAGGCCCCAGAGCAAGGACGAGGTGAGACGGTTCTTAGGGATGGTCACATACCTAGCTAAGTTCATACCCCAGCTGTCAGCCATTTCAGCTCCACTTAGGATGCTGCTGCAGCCGAAAAAATGAGTGGATGTGGCTATAACAGCAAGAGGAGTGTTTTCAGAACCTGAAAAAGATACTCATCTCAGAGCCTGTGCTTAGGTTCTATGATCCTAAACAAGAGACAAGAATCTGATGCTTCTCAGTATGGCTTAGAAGCCATCTTTCTACAGCCACATGAGGAAACATGGCAACCGGTGGCCCATGCGTCGAGAGCACTCACCAGCATAGAGGTCAATTATGTGCAAATCAAGAAGGAATTGCTGGCCACCACATACGCATGTGAGCATTTCCACCAGTATGTATATGGGCAGACTGTAGAGGTGGAAACAGACCATAAACCATTAGTTGCCATCATGTCCAAGCTGTTGACTGTCTGTCCTTTGAGAATACAGCCTATGTTAATATGACTGCAGAAATACAATGTGACATTGACATATACACCAGGAAAATACATGAATGCAGCTGACACACTGTAATGGGCTGTTGACAAGCATGAGAAACCAGATAAGGAAAAATGTACAAGCATACTGGCATACGTTGACATGATCATGACGTCACGTCCTGTGTCAAGTGAAAGAACAGAACAAGAAACTGAAAAGGATAAGACATTGAAAGGGGTCAAGAGGATGATCAGACAAGGCTGACCTGAGCACAAGAGCGACTGTCCACAGCTAGTTTGAGATTATTGGACGTGCAAAACAGAGCTGATGGTGGTCGACAACATTGTGTTCAAGGGCAGCAGTTTGTAATCCCTTCTTCAATGCGCAAAGACATGCTCAGGAAGAATGAAGGGCACTTGGGGGAAGAAAAGTGTAACCGCAGGGCTCGTGAAGTCATGTATTGACGGAGAATGAACCAAGACATTGGCCAGACCACAGCCTCATGTGAAGTCTGCTTGACTTAGCTACCAAAACAGCAGACAGAACAACTTATGACTTACCCTGTGCCAGGTAGACCATTCTACAGAGTAGGAGTGGATCTGTTCGTCTGCCATGGAAAGAGCCATAATGGTGACAGATTACCTCTTAAACTACCTTGAAGTCACAACCTTGCAAACAACTTCTAGAAAGGCAGTCATTGCGTTCCTGAAGACTGTATTTGCAAGACATGGAGTCCCATGTGAACTGATATCGGACTTTTGGTCCACAATTCCCAAGCAGTGAATTTACTGACTTTGCAGCAAACCCTAAATGGGGTTTTCAGCACATAACATCTAGCCCACATTATGCTAGGTCCAATGGCCTTGCAGAGACCTCAGTCAAAGTTGTCAAAGGAAGAAAGCATGCATGTTTTCATGCATGCTTTCTTGAAGAAAGCACATAAAGAAAGCACATGATGGAAAAGAAAACTTTCATCACAGCCTGAGGCGGCCACTGAAGAGAGCCACCGCAGAACGGCTTGTCCCCAGCCCAAATGGTAATGAGACGACACCTGAGAACCAATCTGCCAATGCATGAGAATCTTTTGAAACCCAAAGGAGCACACAAAATCCAAATTGGCAAAGAAAAAGACAAAGAGAAACAAAAACAGCAATATGACAAAAGAGCAAAGAAACTTTGCGATCATGTGACAGGCATCTGGAATATGCATGGATCAGTGCAAAAAGAGGTGGCCTCACGCTCTTATGAAGTTCAGACAGAGCATGGAGGGTCTCTCAGAAGAAACGGTGTTGATCTCAAGCCACAAATATCAAGTCAGTCAGAGGCGGAACAGCCCAACGGGACACCGCAAGTGGGAGACAACACCCTGAAGCATACCATGGAACCAGAAGTGCCAGAATGCATCCATAGCTCTCCTGCTACGACACTGTGCAGGCCAAAGCGTATGATTCAGCCTCCCAAGAGACTCATTGAAAGTCACTGAACATTAGAGACTGTAAATTTGTTGGTGTGTGTGAAAAAAGAAAAAAAAGTGTTTTAGAGTAAGGTAATGCAAGGTACATTAGGTCATAGACATAGTCATAGTCTTAGTTGGGTAAAAGTAAATTTCTTTTCTTAAGTGGGAGATGTGATGTATGTGTTGCTTTACACTACCCATGATGCAATAAGCAATAGGTTACCTTGGAGACCATGTACTCAGATGGGGAGTTCTTCAGTAAAATTTCAGCATAAATCCACACTGACTGCGTGTGTCTTTTCTTTAATGTACTACACTGCATTTGGCAGTGCTGACTCCTCCCTCATTACCACCACTGAGGTGCCCTTGAGCAAGGCCTGTAACCCCAACTGCTGTGGTGCAGCTGCAGCTGGGAGGCTATTCTCAATGAACTACCCCTGAAAAATGGTTAAAAAAAAAGGGTAAAAAAAAAAATGGTTACCAAAAAAAACTATACTTAGTAAATACATTGCCTTTCTTTCATAATTTTCTTCTGGAAAACAAGATAAAGTTCACCCTCTCTGGACAACCGCACTGGCAAAAAACATCTGTATTTGTGCCTATGGTGTTCATGTTGCTATGCTCTCAGTGACAAAAACTTCTTGATCCTTCCTCTTTAACTAACTCTCCATTAAAACAATCCTCCACCCTTCTTTAATTCAGATTTTTCTCTTGCAAAACACTTCTTGGAAATTTTAGCAGAAATAAAACTGTGCAGCATGTTTACTTGTCAATGCTTCTCCGACACAGCTTTGAACTTCTCCTCTCAGTACACTCTGCCCTCTGAAATCAGATTGTTTTATATTGCGTTTTTATTACATCTGACCAGCAGCCTTCTAAATATAGTCCTCTTCTTCCTCTCCCCTAAAAAAGCTGAACTCTGAAGTCCTTACTAATTACAGCCTTCTTTTCAGTTTGAGGTTGCCTGCAGTAAGAGCAGGTTTATGGGCTGCCTGCAAGGGCGCGCTGCACGACTTGAACATGTTGTTGTAGTGAGCAGAGTTTTTTCACTGGCGGCTGTTGTGTGGCTCCACTAATGATGCTCTTTAAATCTCCTAAATCTAATCTAAGATGTTTTTTTTTCTTCTCTTTACAACAGATATTTAAATATTTGCTTATATTGAGGGTCACAAATTCATCAATAGATGAATTATGCAGAGAGACATGCATTTTTACGTGGTTTTGGACAGTACTTCTATGAAGACTGCATGAAGAGTCTTAAAACATTAAAACACTGTGGCCTGAGAAAAAAACAATCAGGAGATGACATACACTACCATTCAAAAGTTTTAGAATACACCTTTTCCATATTTATTGAAAGTGAAGAGGTTTAAGTCCAATGTCCAGTAATGGACAAAATAATAGCAATCCAATGTGACTAACTAGATTAATTAGGTTTTTATTATATTTTTATTGGTACATGGCATACTAACAATTTACCAATAAGTGCAGTAGATTCTCAGACAACCAAAAAGATCCAGCATTGGCAAGGCTGTGCAAGTGGAATAACACTGAAAAAAGCTGAAAGGTGCAACAAGTTAGTTGACTCTATGTTGACACACAGATGTGAAGCATTAATAAAAAAAACAAAAAAACAAAACTGTGGTCATACAACTAAATATTAGTTGAGGGATTCACAGGATTGCTAACTTCTAGAAACTTTGTACACACTAGTTTTTCGTTTATAAAGTCAACGGCAGACACTTAGATTTTTTTGAACACACCCCTTTCAACTAATTGCCCAATTGCAATCCTTAAGCGTGTGCATATCATGAATGCTGGGTCTTGTTGGTTTTCTGAGCATCTACTGCACCTACTGGTAAATTGTTTGCCATGTAGCAATAAAACATATAATAAAACCTGGATTAATCTGGTTAGTCACATCGGACTGCTATTATTTTGAACGCTACGGTTAAATGAAGTCTTGACAGTTGATCCAAACATTTCCTATAGGTGCCCCCCCCCCCCCCCCCCCCCCCCCCCCACATCATACCTCTGGGCTGTCAGATCATCATCTGTCAGATTAGACATTAAACTATGCAAATTTCAATAAAAACTGAAAAATCAAGGTGTTCTAAAACTTTTGTCCGGTAGTGTAATTCAGTGGTGATGTTATTCTGGCTGAAAGCCTCTCAGAGGGTAAATAATAACTCACGTGTGTCTGTGCTGGAGCCTCAGCAATGATTTTCCAACCCTGCTGGGCCCTGGTTTTCATTTCAGGTCAGGAGTGATGGAATTTCTAAAAAGGCTATCTCCACTGGTTTAGTCAATAATATATGAAGCAATGGCATCATCATGACACCCTACACCTTTCACTCTCAGGTGCAGCCATTAGGCTCGGCACGATTGGCGAGCTGAGGAGAGAGGCAGGCAGAATAGAGCAACACTGAGGAGGTGGAAGCATTGATGAATAATTTAATGCGAATCCAGTGTAGTTTGAGAGAATTCTCCCTGTCACTCTCAGTGTGTACAGCAGTGTGGACCAGAGACACAATTCTACCTCTGAGACAGGATTTAAACAGCCTCAAGACTTGAGATTGAAGCTTAGTGGCACCACAGAGTCTGGAGAGGATGATTCTGTATTTCAGCTTCCTCTTCTGCTGCATGCTTTTTCCTCTACAAGGTAAAGACTCATTGTACTTTAACATACTCTAAGAATAAAGGTGTTGAGTTGGAGGCATGTTGAGGCGAATAGACCTGAACATCAAACAGCTGCATGATTCTGTCAGGTTCCTGAACTCAGCTGTCAATGAACAGACCAGAGGCAAATGAGCTTTGAATGTGTTTAATGATACGTTAAACACACAGACCATCTCAACTCTTATTAACAGTGGTGAGAAAAGTATTCAGATCTTTTGCCTAAGTTAAAGTATCAATACTCCATTACAAGCTTGCATATAAAATCCTACTTAAGTTAAAGTACATACGTATTATGATTGTGTTATAGTTAAAGTATGGCTGATATGAACTCTGACTGATATTATTTCAAACATTATATGACTGTTGTAGCTGCTGGAATTGGAGCTAGTTTCAACTACTTTATATACAGTTAGCTATTGTAGTCTAATGGTTCGAAAGGGCTAAGGGCTGGGCCCCTCAAAAGGGTCACTAGATAAATGTTGTGAGATGATTAATAAAAAAAAAAAACCTAACTCACTATTTGACGGAACTGTCATAGACATGTGAATTGGGACTCAACATTGCTGCTTGTAAGACATCAAAAATCAAAAAGGTTTTTAACTTTAATAAAACATCTTTGTCTAACTCTTTGTGTACTTGTTTCTTTATTTTTTCTCATTCTTTAAATTCTACCTCTTATTCTCTGTTTTTGTCTATTACCTGCCAAAGGAACTATGGATGAAAATTAGTAGGCCCTTTTAAATAAAAATAAAAATAATAAAAAAGTATTATTTATTATTATTATTAATAAATATTAAAAAGCTTTGTATATTGGACACTGTGTCGAATTTGCATCTAAAAAGTAACTAAAGCTGCCAGATAGATGTAGTGGAGTAGAAAGTAGAAAAATCCCTACTGAAATGTAGTGGAGTGAAGTATAAAGTAGAATCACATGTAAATACTCAAAAATGTAGTGAAGTACCTCAAAAATATAGTTAAGTCCAGTACTTTGGTTACTGGTAGGAAACAACAGGATATCTTTTCTTTCCCTTGCAGTGTTACTGACTCCAGATGTCTTGTGTTACCAGGTCTACAGATATTTGACCCAGAGGAGGTGGAATACATCCGCTCCCATGTCACAGTGACAGAGGGCAGCTCCGTCACCTTGGACTGTGGCTCCATCATGCCGACCATCTTCATCTGGGGCTTCACCAAACCAGGTACTGAAAACAACATAGCTGTGGCCTACAACTATGGAAATGGCCCCAAACTTCAGTCTCAGTCCAGCAGCAGCCTGGGCCGCATGCAGGTCCCTGTCAACAGCTCTGCTTTAGTCCTGGAGGAGCTGCAGAAGGAGGCTGAGGGGATGTACACCTGCCAGGCTCTGTACGACACAGACCAAGGAGCCAGGATAACCTTCTACTTCACCCGGCTGGACGTGGAGGACGACTGATGATAACAATCTGGTGTGTCATGTGTGCTCCCTTCAAAGATTCCACCTATGACGGCTGTGTGTATCTAAAAACTGCTTAAAATAGTTTGCCTAAATGAGAGGAAACTCTAGTGCAGTGGTTCTCAAAGTGGGGCCTGGGGATCCCCAAGGGTCTTGAAGAGGTGCCAGGTCCCCAGAAAAAAGGAGAATAATTAATTTTAATTATAATTCCACATTGACAGAATGTAGGGACGTTTTTAAAGAGGACTGCCATAATTTAAAATAAATACATATATTTAATTTATATCCTATTATTTCATTTATTTCATATTATTTGTGTGTTATTTTCCCTTTGCACATTCATTTATTTAATTTTACTTTCCATTTTATATATTGAGGTGAAAACGATTGAGGTGAGTGAGTGAATAAATAATAAACAATTTATTTTATTATTATTTTCATAATGTGAAAATAATAAACAAATAGGTTGTTGCTTATTAATTAATTAATTGGAAAATAAATAAATATAGACCATACCAGTATAATAAATATCTAAATATAAATATGTACTGGTATATTTATTTATGTATTGAGTCTTTATTTATTTATTCTTGATTATGGAAGTTTCAGTCCTCCATAATTTTGGCCTTGGGTTTCTGACACTTTCTCTCATTAAATATCTTAAACCACTAATCTGATGAGATGGGGTCCGTAGTCTAGTTTTTGTGAAATTAAGGGTCCTTGATGTGAAAAAGTTTGAGAACCACTGCTGTAGTGGTATTCGGCCATGTGTATAATTAGAAAGTTTTGGTTTGCTCAGGTGTTATGGTACGAGCAATATGATTTGCGCAATCTTTACTTTTAGAAGCGGTAAAACACCACCAGTACCTCTTTTTTTAGCCTGAAATTATATTAAAACTACTTTTCCTAAAGTGAAGGTTGTAGAAAAAATGGAAATCTTCAAACGTGTTACTTTTGCTGATACACATTTTTGTACATACAGTAAATATAATACTGTCATTGTAACCTAAAGAATAGACTTTCTCCAAAAACTCAATTAAGGATTAATTTCCCATCTCTAATGACTGATGAGGTATGAGGTATAATGAATTAGAAAAGTATGAAAAAATATTAGAAAAATATGGACAGTATGTAAGGATTAGAGGGAAGCAAATTTTACAAGTAAAAATTAGGCAATACTGCTTCTAACATATAATGTCTCCCATGGCTTTTCTGGAAGAGCTTTGTCATGTTTAAGAAAATAACTTGGTTTGGACTTTTGGATTTTTCATTTTGAGAGGCTTGTGTTACAAATAGGAGGGTGGAGTTAGAAAACTGTGGGTTAACCAGACAGGGAGGCTTTAACCACCAATAGCAACAGTAGGTTGGAGGAGCTTTTTGGAATATGATGTATGTGAAAATCTTGGTATTTGGCCAATGCAAAATGTTTTGAGGTAGTTGTGAAACGTCCCCCTGCACTCAAATAGTTTCTTCTTGTTGCTTCAGTGAATGTTTGAGCTTCACTGTGCACAATGATGCAGGCTGTGTGCAAATTTGAGTATGAGTTTGACACTTGAAGACTGTTTTACCTTAATTTGCTGAAAGTGGAAAGTTTCTGAACATCTCATTTTGAGGAGCAGGGCCTGAGCATGTGGGACTTCACAAATTGTCTGTAGTCAAACCTGAACCAGTATTTAACTAACAGAAGTGTGATATGGAAACAAGCATTTAGTCCACAAATAATGAAAATCGTTACCTTCGTTATAATTGCCTAAGTTACAAAGGCATGTTAGAAAATTTGCTTAAGTCATTCAACAAAGGGTTCAGTTTTTTGTGTTTCATGAAAAATCTTAAGAAATTTCTTTTTGCAATTATTATGGCAATTATGGCAATTATTTTAGGAAGGCATCAAAATGGAGTTTAACGTGAAGTAGGTAACATCTTATGTGAAATAGTGAAATGTTTAATAAAATATATTACCATACTTATAGACTCTGGAATTATTAACAAGAGGAGTAGATGTCATTTTAAGGATTTTAAGGCAGTAATTATACTTTGTGGGGGAAAAAACACATCAGATACATTTTCCCCATTCTTATTATTGTTCCAAGCAGTCTTTTTACATTTTAATACATATTTGGAGAGGATCTGTAAAAGGCATCATTCTTGTGTTGTTGTTTTGTTTTTCCTGGAAACAAAGTCCTGGTTAATCTAAAAACCTGTGACTGTTTCAATAGAATTTCTGATTATTCCTGATGAATACTGTCCATTGAATTACTGATGAAATAAAATCGATCAGTGTGGATAATCCAGAGTGGGAGCTCATTTCTATGTTACATTTTATAAAAGTACATTTTTAACACTGATTCCATTGTATTGGAGTGTAAAGTAAAATTGGTTACTTAAATACTGAAAACCTAAGATGGCTACATACCACTGTTGGACTGGTGGAATGATTACTGAGGTGATTGCAGAGGAGAAAAGGATAACATTCAAATTTGCAAAAAGTTTTTATTTTTAACAATTCATTAAAGCACCCTGATATCAAATGATTAACATCTGTCACCTGTCAACAGCACAGAGTCCTGATATATGGTGAACGACAATACCATGCTGGCACATACCACCTCTTGCAGGTTTCTTCCATACAATCAACTATAACTAAGGACTACCCATAAATATTACAAAAATAGTTACTTAAACAGGAAGGAGAGACTCCCACTCCCAAAAACCCACTTCCCACTTGGTTTTAACCCTCCCAGAACTATAAATAGGTGAGTGAGTACCTGGGGAACCGTTCATCATGAAAACCCTGAGAGGAGGAGAAAGAGGCAGAGGGAAATCTGAACATACACATGCATGTATAACTGTTCTTATTGTTTCAGATTCATTTAATCTTACTCCAATTACAAAGTCTTGTAGTAAATGGATATCCTGCTTGTACAATAACTGTTTTTTTTTGTTTCGTTTTGTTTCGTCTTCTTCTGCTTTATCCGTTGTCGGGTCGCGGGGGCAGCAGCCTCAGCAGGGAAGCCCAGACTTCCCTCTCCCCGGCTACTTCCTCCAGCTCTTCTGGGGGGACCCCAAGGCGTTCCCAGACCAGCCGAGAGACATAGTCTCTCCAGCGTGTCCTGGGTCTTGCCCGGAGGGACGTACCCGGAACACCTCACCAGGGAGTCGTCCAGGAGGCTCCTCATTAGATGTCTGAGCCACCTCAACTGGCTCCTGTTGATGTGGAGGAGCAGCGGTTCTACTCTGACTCCTCCTGATGACCGAGCTTCTCACCCTATCTCTAAGGGAGAGCCCAGCCACCCTGCAAAGGAAACTCATTTCAGCCGCTTGTATTCGCGATCTCGTTCTTTCGGTCACTACCCAAAGCTCCTGACCATAGGTGAGGGTAGGAACGTAGATCGACTGGTAAATCAAGAGCTTCGCCTTTCGGCTCAGCTCCTTCTTCATCACGACGGACCGATGCAGGGCCCGCATCACTGCAGAAGCTGCATCGATCCGTCGATCAATCTCCCGCTCCATCCTCCCCCCACTCGTGAACAAGACCCAGAGATACTTGAACTCCTCCACTTGTTGTTTTTTTTTTTTGTTTGTACCTGTAATCATGCCAGTTAATCTGAGCTTTATCCATAACCCTGCTAATGAAAATGATGTGTTAAGATTCCTACATAGGTGGAAATCCCAGGGGGACACAGGGGACGTGACCCCCCCTTCCACAAGTTGTCCCTCCCAAAAGTCTTTGTAAACACAAATAAATATTTTTACATAATAAAGAAATGTTCATTAAATGCACAACACAAATCCTGCTAAATGTAAAAAAAAATGTTTCTTAATTGTTGAAAAATTATGACCCCCCCCCCCCCCCCCCCCTTATTCCTCAAAGTGATTAATTTTGACTATCAGCTAGTAGCTAGCTACATGGAAGAAAAAATAAACTAATATGTAGAAGCCAGTAAATTATACATCAGACCACTGGTTCAAAATTTGTCCAAAATCAGCCTCTTTTTTACCAGTCTGCTGGTTAGGATCAGACCTAATGATCGTTAACGAGCTCTAACAATGTAAGTTATGGGAGCAGCAACAGTAGGGGCAGGGAGGGGGAAATGGAAAGAAAGAGGGGGATGTGGATTTTTGTCCCTCATTGATTCATGATCATATGCCTTATGTATAAATATAAATAAATATGGAACATTATAACTACTATTATTACTTTTAATAACATTGCATTAAATCTGCAAGACAAATTGCAAAGGAGAGAGAAAGAAGAAGATAGCGTCAGATTATTACAGTAATAATTTAGTATGATATTTGTATTTATTATTTATTTAAAATAAAATATTCCATAAAAAATGTACTGCTTATTGCCCCCCCCCCCATCAATAAAATAGGATATTTACCTCTGGACTCCTAGTAACAGCAGCTCACTGTTACAACCACCAATTTTCAGTTGAATGTAATAGTACTTGTAATAGTCAAGACCTGACCTTTTGACACGGGACTGGACTGTAACACACACACACACACCACACACACACAAAAGTTGATCAGAAAAAAATGATGAAATGTGGTATAGCATCCAAATACCAAAGCAGTCTTGTATTGTCTTGATCATTAAAACTGTCTGGCTAGCGGCTTCATTAGACATGTTTGTTTCTGTTGTTACTAAATTCCACTAACGTCCCTGCTGCTGTGCTGCTTGTCTTTGTTTAAAAGTGTCAGAGTGAGCTCATTATTTAACTACTGTGTGTTGTCACTTTTGAGCGAAGTAAGCAGTTCATCATGAGCAGACGGACACACCTCGACGTTTCAAAGCACATCGCCCGAGGCCACAGTCTCATTTTTACGAATGACGTCTGGGGAGCATTTTCAACTCCTTTTAAACATCAAAAACCCTTAAATAATTCATCCCTATAAAAAATAAATCATTCCTTATGTCTGCAGAGATATCCTGGAGTGTTAAAATGAGTAAAAATGACTGAATAGCTGATTTTAGTTTCTAGCAAGTGTGGCTTTTTGGAGAATGTGACATGAAGAAACAAAAAAATCTATTGATTTCATGTTGTCAACAGGCCTAAACCTCTTGTCGTCAGCGATTGTTGAGCCAGAACAGGACGATCACGCTGAAATCACAAAGTCTGTTGAAAGAAAGTAAATGGGGGAAGTTAAATGGATGCAGCTGGAATAAAGATCTGACTGTGCATTCCTGCTTTTTCTCCCGATTTCCTCCAACAGGTGCAGTTCAAGACCCGAGCCTGATTACAAATAAATAGTGGATATCCCTGAGGGAACATATATAGATTATTAGTCTTATGGTACTGTCTGTGACCTCATCACTCACAGGGGGACCCAGTGGAATTCTGCTGGAGTTCATCCAACCACAACATGCTTCACTTGTGGTTTGTGACATCTCAAGAATAAAACCGCCCTGAGGCTGAATCGAGCGAGTTAACAACACACTGCCTGATTCATAAGAATCACATTCATTCAGGGCGTGCTGGTGAGAGCAGGGAGAGGAAGAATGGTGGGCGGAGGGGAGAGGGACTGGCAGGTCGGCCTCGGCAGCAAGGGGCAGAAAATTCCTGGGCAGACAATGAGCTTTCTTGTTCCCATGGGCTCCTTAATGAAGGGGTGTAGCTGCGTGGGCAGAGGGTGCAGGGCAGGGCCGAGGGAGGGTGCCGACTGACAGACGTGGGAGATGGAGAAGCAGCTCATTTAGAGACAACCCTGCCCTTATCTTCTCCTCATCGGACCAGCCGGCGTCTGTCAGCGACCCCCGGTCCCCCCCATTCCTCTTTCATTTCCAGCTTCATTTCCTATCCCATTGTTTTGTTGCTTTTTCTTCTGCAGGGATCATAATGGACGCCGTGATGAGCTGCTGCAAGGGAAGCAAAAAAGTTGAAAAAGGAAGTGTAATGAGCGCGGAAAACAGGCGTCCTCCCATCATTCTGGGCCTTTAAGGTGTGTGGATACACACCTCAAAAACTAAAGGAGTAAGTCCAGAAAGGTTCTTCTGGGACAGGACCAGTTAGTCTACAGTGTTGGGCAAGTTACTTCAAAACTGTAATGCGTTATTCATTACTTGTTACTGTCATTTCAAAGTAATTTGTTATTTTATAATATTACTGTATTTAAAATGTAAGGCATTACACTACTATTGTATTACTTTTAAGTTACTCTCAACCAAAATAACTGAAAATATGGATTTGGTGATCTAAATATAGCTCATCTTGTCATTATTGCTGTTAGTCACAACAAGGATCTTGCTGTTTTCAAAAAGCTGGTGATTCCACTGTTGAAAGTGGTTTTCATGTCTTCAACAACATCCTCCGACACAAGTCTCCTAACCTCTTGATGCTGAAGAATCTTAGAGCAGGAGAATATGGCCAGTGGACAGTTATTTAGGTGTAGCACACAACATGCATTTTCCTATGAAGTTCTTTAGATCTTTATTTTTCACAAATGTATAGTAATAAGCCCATCTGGGGAATATGCTGTCAGAAGTTTTCTGCAGGTTCACTCATCTCCATCTTCTGTCTGACGGGCCAAAAGGAAAAGGAAGTAAAACACGTTTCACTGTTCTACATTTTCATGGATGTATAATATAATTGGATACTGAAAAATGGCCACCGTACAATTCAATGGAAGCTGCTTGCCTGGTGTATACACTGAAAAAGTTCCAGATATCTGGGTTTATTTCTATGTTATGCAACCCATAGACTGCACAGTAGAGTCAACCACAATGATGCTCTGGGGCCTCCCATCATGCCCCAGGGTGATGTGTAAATTACGAACAAACTCACATTTGTGTTGTTTAATTCTCTAATTGACCACATTAAAGCATTTAAGTGTTCAAAGAAAAATAAATTAATAAAAACAATACATTAATAGATGAGAAAAGATTCCTCTCTCCTGAGACATAGCACGACTGCGTTCTGTGATGTCATGCTGTGATGTCCAGAGCTTATCTGGCCGTTAGAAAGGTTTTTGATGGATAAAAAGTCAATGATTTAAAAATATTCTATACAAAGATTTGTAATTAACAGGGTTATAGTTGGGGGTGTCCTGTTAACAGTTTTACACGCTTCTCTTTTACTATTGCGGTCTATGGGAAAAATGCTTTTTGGGTCGGATGGGATTTGTTGTTGCAGTAACACGTGCGGCCACTGGAAAAGTCATTGTGTGCTGCTGAGAGACTGTACCCTATCCACGTTTTATAATACATTCATACTGATTTTGCAGTGAACTTAGCAAATTTGTAAGAAGAAAAACAGAAAAACCAGCCACTCCAATCCAGGTTAAATACACATTATAATGTGCATTACTGACGTTTGTAAAATATTACAATTTTTTTTCCCTTTAATGCCTTACATTAATGCGTTACAGCAAAAATCACTTTTGCAACACGTTACTCCCAACACTGTTATCCAATAATTGTACGAATGCCACCAGGCTCTATCAGGGCTAAAAATAACAGTTGGAAGAGGCCACACCACGCCTCAGCAGCAGGCAAGTAAATCCTGTGTGCCAGGAATAACCATCAGGTGGGGGGAGAGATGCCAGGCGAGCCGGGGCCTGAGGACTGGCAGCCGACGCTGGCACAGACACAGGCGGACAGGCACCAGGCATGGGAAGGCTGCTCCGCTCTCATCCTCAGTGAAGCAGGGCCGGCCCCGTCATGCAATCCTATCAAACTCAAATCAGCCAGCACAACACAGAGATTATTCTGCAACCACAGGAGGGTTTAAGCCTTTAGAGGAGGAGGATTGGCCAATGCAGAGTGAAACCGGAGAAGAGTGTGTATTCCAACAGATTTATGAATGACTTATCAGTGGTGACTTTTTCCCTCACGGCTTCCTTCCAGCATGTTCACCATTAACGCTCCATCAGGTCATTTTGCATGCTGGCGACTTTTTTTAAAAAATTCGAACATTAGGACCAAGAAAACTTTGAATGTAATCTCAGTGAAGTCATTGTCTTTTTTTTATTTATTTTTTTTTTTATAAACCAAGCCTTTTTATAAGACCAAGTCTGTTGCTGCTTAAAGGGTCAGTTCACCAAAAGCCACAAAGGAACACATTGTCCCACTCTGTACCTAACCATGCAGATATTTTGAGTTTTAAGTTTCTCTGCCTCCAACACAAAACAACAGTGGTGAACAAAATTGAATTTGTGCTGTTTCAAATTGAAGTCATAATCTTTATTTAAATAAATGATCTCAATAATGTTTTATATTTTCAAAAGCAGTGGAGACCTTTCTTGGGACTTTTTCTTCATTGATACAATAAAATTAATCATCATTATATACAAATTTTCTGCAACTTGTTGTGTTTGAATTAACATGCCCTTTAATATGTCAATGCCGAGGTTTGTTCACTAAAATGACTCATACTGGACCTGTATCATCTGCAGTTGATTGTTTACTTTTGTTGTTTACCTGTATTGTATTTTTGTTGTTGTTTATAATGTAGTATGCTGTTTTTGTTTTTTTACACTGCAGAAAAAGGTAATAATGATCTTGTCTAATCAGTATTGAGTAGAACTAACAAGAATTATTTCATTCCAAGGACAACAACATTTTAATTTTATTTCAGGTTTTTCTCCAGATTTTTGTGATTGTTTTCTACAAAAAAATACATTGACTAAAAATATTCATCAAATTATCTTAATCCTCTCAAAGATAATTTTGTCTATTTCAAGTTTTGCTTTCTTGATTTTTGTCAATTTGATCCTTTTTAAAAATAATCCTGTCTTAAAAAAATTACCAAAATCTGGAGAAAAACATTAAATTAAATAAAAAATGTTCTGTCCGTGGAATAGGCTAATTCAAGTTAATTCTACTCAATATTGGATTAATTTTAGCACATACAAGCTATTTTGAGTGTTTTTAATCTTTCAGTGTATATACAACACCTGAATATTTCATTCCTAGAAACATGTCTTCATCAGTGTGATCTCAAACTAGAAAATTATTCTTATGTTTAAACATATGTAAATGTGTGTGCATGCATGTGTGGGCTTCTCACGCTTAACAATTCGGGTTTTAATGGAACTATTCCACTTCTCCAACAGATTGGGGCCAGTAGGTCAACAGTGCTTTCAAAGCAACGGCCCATTTTAAGTAAAGTAATGAGCTATCGAGTATTCAGTGAAGCAAAGAGCAGCAGCCTTAATCTGAACAGTGAACAGAGTGTTCACCTCGTCCAGGGTCAGTGCAGAGCAGCAGCCCGTCAGACACAGCCACATCAAAGAGCTGCCAGAAATATCGATGGGTTTGGACCCAGGCCGGAAAATCTCACCCCTTCTGGTGATACTGGTTCACCAGATGCTGCAACACGAAGGAAAAAAAGGGGGGAAGAAAGACGTTGCAAATAGGTTGTTGTTTACTCTTCCATATCTTCTCTTTATATTATTACAAAAACTTTTACACAGACAATTGCTAATCTCCACGCTTGAAGTGGAACACAGAGGGACAAAACAACAAAAAATAAAAAGTATTTCTCGTCCAAAAAGGCATAAATAATATAAAAGACAAACTTTTTTTCTTTAAAACAGATACATTCATATGAAATAATATTTTACTACTACAAAAAATAAATAAGTCATCTAAAGAGTCTTTGATCTTTTTTTATGAGAGTCTTCCCTCTGTTGAGTCTTTGAGTGACGCTCCCTTTTCTCTTTATGCTTCTCTCTCTCCATCTGGCTTCGCTCTCAGTCTCTTGTAGTCGCTTCTCTTTTCCCATGACGCTCGTCTCAGCCCAGGACCAGACAGTTTAGTGTCCTTGTCACCGTAAGATGCAGTGTCTCTTGACTATCACGTTGCTGCTCATTCCCTTCCTCCTGCGATATTTCCACGGCTGTCTCTCGTCCGGTTCACACCACCTGGATTCTCTAAAAAAAAAAAAGAGTGTGTGTCTGCGTGTGGGCCGCCTTCAGACCTCCTGCGGGCCGGGCTGGATCAGCTCCCCCGCCAGGCTGCTGCTGGAGATCCAGGCGGGCTTTTCGTCGCAGTCCAGGTCTGACAGGCCCAGACTCTCCCAGCACACCACAGGCCCCTCCGTGTTCATACACTCCAGATCCTCCTCGGCTGCACAAAAGGGAGAGAGCAGAGGATCTCTGGTTTATACTTTATATTAAAAAAGACAAGGACAGATTCTGTCAGGGCCCACAAGTGTAATTTTGTGGTGACGCTGCATAGTTTGTCTGCGTTACAACATGAGGATTGGCAGTGATGTAAAAAAAACTTGCTGGGAAGGCATAAAGCACAACTGTCACTCTCAACTGGCACAGTTCAATTTCACGGGTAGTGCAACCATGTGAGGGTCTGGAAGTGAATCTATTTCACTTCATGCATGGGGGGGATTGTTTTTTTTTCTCTGTCTAATGTCTAAAAGCATTAAGGAAACTATTTGATGTAGTTTGTTTACAGCCTTTTAGCTTTTTTACCTTCTGGCATTTCTTGCATTTACACTTAAAACAATCACAAAGCTGGTAGTCGTCGTGATGATTGTGTTGTGGAACACAGATCTTATTTTCTGCATTAACCCACAATTCCCATTGGCTTTTTTTGATGAGGGAAGCAGGGTGCTGTTAACATTCAGATCAGCCAAAAATAAGTCATCCCTGCAGCATACTATTGTTTTTTTACTACTGGTCATTTTCTCTCCAGCTCTGATTTAAAAGAACTGAGAGGTTGCAGCAGACCTGCAGATTTCTGGGATTTTGTTCCAGATATGTAGAGTATAAAACCTGAAAACTGCTTCTCCATAAACTTTTACATTACCACACACCGGGGTATATTGCAGAGTAAGCAAAGCAGTGAAATTAATCTTGAAAATGGGATATATAAAATTCAAATAAGAAATAATATATCTAATATATCTTAATATTGTGGGAAATATTACATATAGCTGAATTATTGTGATATTTTGATATATCAAAAATTGACCCAAGTTTAAAATCCACTGACCGACAATTTTAAATATCACTAACCTATATCTTATTTGTTAAATTGGTACAAAAAAAAAACTTTTTATACAATAATTCGTGCCAGACATTTTCTTGGCTGGGAGATACCTTGCAGAGAGATGATAATGATATTCTTTTTACTTGATTTACTTGATGTTGCACAACTGAGAGAAGCAAGGAAAAAAACAGAGAGAAAAGAAGAATAAAGGTTGAGTGGGAGGGAAAAAAAAGAGAAAAATACTCGGAAATATTCTGTGGGCATCAGTGTCTCACCAGTGTTGTCTGCTGGACAGTTTTCATTGTTCCCAACCAGACAGCAAGAATGCTGCGAGGGCGAGGACTCCCCGTGCTCGTCTGGCCGGTATCCCACGTCGGCCTCCTGGTCGCTGACGCTGGGGCCTCGGCACTGCGACGGAACCTGGCCCAGAGGAACCATCTCCAGCCCGTCCTGCTGGCACGGAGCCAAGCGGTGCATTAGAGGAAGGGTGCCGCTGGAGAAAGTGCCGTTGGTCTTGTTGTAACATCTGGTTGTAGGAGACAAAGAGAGGTATTGGTTTATAAAATGTGCCGTTTGTTGTGGAGTACTCATCCGTTGACAACTATCAACGGTGCTTCACATAGGGCGATGTCAGGTAAAATGGGACATTTAAGGTCTGAGGGTCCCAGCCCCTCTGGAAATTAGAGCCAATGACTGCAAAGGATTTCAAACTGTTGGCATAAGTGTGTTTGAAAAGTAACAGGTGATTTGATTAGTTTCTGGTTTCTATGGTGGGTGAGACAATACTTCAAATATAGACTGCACCAAAATGAATGGAAAAACATAGTTTCTCATGCAAGACATAATGTCACCACATTATTTTGCAACATTGAGTTTAAGAGCAGTATTTCCTTAATTTAAACACATAGCATGACATTTCTTCAACATCAAATGAAACTAGCCATGATGAATATGGAAGGTTTGTTTGAAAGGTTATTTCACTGTTCCAAGTAAAAACATGTTTAACTTTCCAGCAAACACAGCAAAAGATAATACTGACTAATGCTTCTGATCTGTGCATTTGTGGCAAGACAGGCTTGTAAATGGTTTTGGGAGGCATCACAATGAATTGTAAACCATGGTACGTTATTTAGTTGTGTCATTCTGATCTTTCCAATATACATGTTAAATAGCCTGGCATGACAAATCTAACTAAAGCCATTTTACCTGATAAGATGGTCGGTTTTACCTGAAACTGCTCAAAAAATAGTGGCATGGTAGATATTTCAAGATTTATAGGAGCTAAATAATTATATTTTATCACATAATTCCAACACAATATTATCAGAAACAGTCATTATTAAGCATAAATACACATGGAAAAGGCATAGTGGTATTGTGTTATTGTCCCAAGCGATTTACCAAAAAGTGGGCAATTTATGTCACCCTATCTGTGCGGCTCAGACACAGAACACTTCTTAATGCTCCTAACGATGCACAACACAATGGCAGCTCTAACACGACTGAAACGCTCGGGTCAAAGCTGTAAAAAAGTGTTTTGAGCAGTTGGAACAGAGATTAAAGATCCTGCCTCGTTGATGCTAATAAATGTGACACACTGTGGTTTTTTGCTCTCTGGTGAACTTCTCAAACACAGACAGTTGCACGCAGAGCGGTTCACTGTCGTGTTTCCCTGAACTCAGCTTCCCTCCAACGATACTGGTGATTGGTTTGTGGCCCCGCCCCCTCTTTTCCCAGCAGCCAGAGGTAAATAAACCCAGGGCTCATTAGGTCTGCTGGCTGGGAGCACACAGGGTAAACTGTGATGCTGGGGACCCTTAAGTACATAAACAGGACTAGTGGGAGGGAAATGTTTGTGTGTTTGGAGCAAGTAGAGATCTCTGAAGTTGTGAGGTCACAAGGAAAAGAGGGACACTTTAGAGATTACAGAATAAAACTGATGTTAATTTAACAAAAACACTCAATCCACAGAAAAATGCCTGTATTCAGAAACTGTGAAAACAAGCTGTCAAGATTTCTGTGAAGTTGTGATGTCACACCTATACAGTATCATCATCACCCAGCCAATTTAGTGTTTTCCATGAAAAGTCACACTTTTATTTAGCACCATGAGTTGTAAAATGAATAGAACCTTTTATTACATTAGCCTTCTGACACAATGAGCAAACACATTGTACCATTAGAACACTGCACTGATAGATGCTGGAAATGGGCCTCTATACACCTATGTAGGTATTGCTCCACAAAACATTTGCAGCTAGAATAGTTATCTTCATTGTAAAAAAAGAGTGCCTTTCTTTCAAAAATAAGGACATTTCTAAGTGGCCCCAAACTTTTGAACAGTAATGTACAGTCACCCAATACACTTCTTTCTAGAGTTCTAGAGATAACCTTAAGAGAGGACACAGAATATCATATTAAGGTCATTTGTGATACTTAAAACTATAAACATATTACAGTAATATGTTAGTAATATGGGACCTTTAATATGTTTTATTTTGAGCTTCCTGCTATAAGATGACACTGATCACTGTATTTTAAAAATCAATGAAGACCACTTCTTTGGATGAACATGCCCAAAACATCACAAGATGTGAATTATGGACCACAATAAAAAAATAAAGAGAAGTGGTTTAACTACAGTTGCCTTACAAATGATATGTTTCCACCTAAATTCCTGCATTATAGATTTTTGTTTCTAATTTTGCACATCAAGCACAAATAAAAATGAATCAAGAACCCAGATCAAAGATATTCAGAAATACAAATCTTAAACAGCTCTTACCTGTTGTTGTTACAGAGGTTCTGACAGCTCATACATTCAGATGACTCTGTTTGGGGAAGAGCTGTGTACAGGCCTCCACCCTGATGACAGGAAGCCAAAATGACATTTAGCCAAACTAAACTGAGAGTCGCACCTTTAATAATTAATACAATGATGAATTGAAACAGCCAGTGGCTGTGTTTTCTGTCTGGTGTGTGGGTGCGGCTCTTACGTTATGGTGGTGGTGTGGGTGGGAGTGCTCACACTCCCTGGTGCTGTGGGGCAGGGTGCCATCGTGGCCGTGTGGGTGGCCGGATGAGAACAGGCCGCCGGAGCCGTTGGGGAGTTTATGGTGGAGGTGATGGCACCCCTGGGATAACATGGGGCCACTGTGCCCGTAGCCGCCATGGATGCTGCCGTTGATGTGGCTGGTGCCAGGCAACGTGGTGTACTCTAGAACATGGCCGTTCATCTCTGCCGGCTGGTACAGGTAGCCGGGAGGGTCATACTCTACAGAGAGAGAGTATTCAGGAGGGAGTTAAACTGTTTATAGCAGAGTGCACGTGTATAACAATGTAATATATAACAATTTTTCACCACATCAAATATAAAACCATTATAGACTGAGCTGAGTATCAAATGTATATGTATATGTGTACACATCCTGAGAACAGACTGAAATCTGAAACAGAAAATTATTTCTATTTGTGTATTAGACTAATTAAAATACTCTAGAATTAAGTATTCCTTTCCAGTTATCTAGATACCTGGGATATGAATAAGTGGATTTATGTCAAACATAAAAATGAAACTAAAAGCAGATAAGGAAACAAAATATACAGGAGGTAAAAGGTAAAATCACTTATATATAACTATTAATTCATATATTATTTAAAACAATTTTATATATTTCTTACAAATTTAAGTATACAAACATCTATCCCAAGTTTTTTTAAAATGCCAAATATCCACCCAGTGTTAAAATATAAATAAAAAAAATAACCCGCCCCAAATCTATATTCTATCTATAAATATTATAATTATATTATTTTATTTAGCCCTGTCCTTTGCTTAAACCAATCATCATATATATATATATATATATATATATATATATATATATATATATATATATATATATATATATATATATATATATATATATATATATATATATATATATATATATACATACACATATATAGAATGCACATATGCAGAATATCCAGAACCTGTAACCCAATACCTGCTTTTAAACCACATTAAAAGCACTTAGTTATGGATCCAAAGGTCTACTAAAAAGCACATCCAGCAATGGCAAACATTTTTGCAAGCACTGAGGGATCTATTCTGCACTATGATCATTTGCAATATGCCACACACACTGTCTTGGGGCAAACCTTCTTCATATAATTTATACGAGACCACTGGTGCTGGTGCTAGGGACTCATTTTACAGCATGTAAAATGTACATATGTTCTATTGAAAATCTAAAACCATTTGAGTATTCTACCTGTGTGAAACTCACTATGCATATTGTTCTGCTGCCTATTCCTCCACAGACACATGGCGATAAACACCAGCAGGATGAGCACCATCACTCCCAGAACACAGCCCACGATCAGGTACAGCAGTCCTCCCGGGGAGCTGGGGGGGCTCTCGGGGTGGTGGCCGGGTGGGGTGACAGGGTGCTGGCTGGGCGACCCCGGAGACTGACGGGCTGCAGCAGAGATATATTTATTAGGGCTGCTTCTGGTCAATATTGAAATCACAATTATTCAAACAAATATTTTTTAAGTTACAAATGCATTTATTCAGCATAAGTGACTGTGCTTCTGTTGAGATGTTAAACATGTTTGTTGTGTTGCCATGTAGATCATCAGCAAATCTTGCATGTTATGTTGCTATATATATATATAAAATTAAAAACACGTGCTATCAACAATTTTTGAAAACCAGCAAAACCAGAACTGTCTGTTGCATAAATTATTATATTTGATTTATGTCTTTGTCTTTTGCAGAAAGAAGCCTGGACTTCTGGTAAAATGGAGGTCTGGTCGATGCATGAATTGCTCCTTCCTTACCTCTGGTCTCACAGATCATGACGTTGCTGTATTCACTCTCTCCTCCATCATTAAAGCACTGCATCTTGATATCATAGGAGGTCTCGGCCTGCAGGTGTCCAATCAGGTGCCATGATTTGCCTGAGCAGGCAGGAGAGGAGGAGGAGGAGGAGGAGGAAAAGAAAACGGGGACAAAGGTGAGAAATCACTTCCTTAAAAGGGTGGTGACTCACTGTGTAAACTGCCAATCAGTGATTTATTTCTTCTCCTCCATGTCTTTATGTTTCACACTGTTGTTGAGGTCACGCTCTTTCTCTCTCTCATTCATCCCTGTCTCTCTCTTTTTCTTTCTCTCTCTTTCTCTCTCTTTGCTTCAGCCCCCCCCCTACTCCATCAGTCCCACGAGGGCTCAGACGGTTGCTTTACTCAAGACAAGCTCCATATATGGCAGCTTCATGTTTGTCCTGGCTGACTTCCAGTATTCCCACTCCACACAGACACACACACACACTGCGACTGTACCTCAGACACACACACGACTACATGTTCTGAAATCACAGATGAAATGACACAATATCCAACATGGAAATGCTACATTTACAACAAATGGGGCTGAAATAAGCTGCAGTTCTTGACATGTCTTGTTTAATATGAAGTATAATAAAAGTCACTGCACATGTGCTACCTTTGCCCCGAGGCGGAATTTAACTTGTGTAAGTGGGAATAATAAAAGAAAACCTGCTGAAAAGCTGAATGTACATAGCGCTAAGAATAAGAAGTAATGCAGAAGCAGATGTTTAAGACAGAAATAAACAAGTTTAAGCTTCGTGTTTGGATTAAGTATTTAATATAACGTTTTAGACCAGGGTTTTCCCACCATTATAAGGATTAGGTGCAGCATCTAAGTTGTGGAGCATAAAAACTGACAACAAAATGACTTTTCCCATATATAGTGGTGATAGTTTTAGCCGGTTTTATCTTCAAGAATTTTGGTTGTTTATTCATTATCTGTTCCAGCTTTCCCAACTTGTTGTGCACAAATATGGTAGTAGTAATGGTCTAAAATGAGGTGAAATTGCATGAAATTGCACAGAAATTGCAACAACGTTAACATTTTTCCACAAACCAAGGCAAAACACTGTATACAGTTGACCTGTTTTAGGCAAAGCTCTTGCATAGCACCATGTATTAATAAGACATTTACCACTGATGAAACAAAGGGATGGTGGCAAGGGGGGGTTGTTAGTACAAACAAATTTACCAAAGGTATCATATTGATTCTGAAACTAATGGCAAAAAGCACTGAAAGGTGTCCAATAAGCACTGATTTGGGGTTTTGAATGAAAAAAGATCTTTTAAATTTATCAAACTTATCAAGTTGTCAATTGTCAAGTTAAACACTTTTGAAATCAAAATACAATAAAAAGAAAATCCAGTAAAAGAATGCACAATGTCTTCTGTCTTCCATCTTTTTTCACAGGACTTCAGTTAAATTTGGTTGAACAGTTTTTAGATATCTAGTTTCTGTACAACTGGTGTTTCAACAGCATGTAAGTGATTCAATATCAATTGGAAAAAGGTCATAGCTACATATTGTAATGATCTGTTGAGATAATGGCTATATATAACCTTGGGGTTTAAAATTTAACTGAATTAAGCTGATTTTAACAAATGTCTTGACCACTGACTGAATCAGTCCCACTCAGCCCCGGCAGCTTTTAGTCCCTGTCAGTGACGTGTCCTTGAAGCAGCAGACCTTCTTCCCTTCCCTTCCTGTACCAGCCTCCCCTGTTAGCATTCCACCCAGCAACCTGAGCCGCTCTCCTCTGCCTGCTCTCATATTTCAGCTCCGGCCCATTAGTTGGCAGCCATTTATTAAAAACAGATTTTAGAAAGCCTCGCTACCCAGGGACAGCACTCTATAAATCAAACAGCAGAAGCGATGCCTCTCCTCACTACAGCCCCCGTGACACTGAGCGTCCATTAAACTCCAGCCCCCCCCCCGGTTTATCTGCACACCGTGAGCTGAACATCTGGGACAGGGTGGGGCCATGGATGAACATCTGCAGTGACAGCATCTTACCTTCCACCACGTCCCGTTTGTAGTCGCTGTCATTGTCGCTGTCTGTGGGTCGGTAGTAAATGTAGAAACCCTGGATTGGAGTGTTGTTGTTACTTGAGGGACTATACTGGAAGGGGACGGAAAAAAAAGATAACGTAAGACTAAAGCAATCTGGTGCAATTATTATACAAAGACACAAAATTTTCCAGTGACTAATGGCAGGCTGTGCTATCAGCACATGAACAGTCCAGCAGGAGAAACCCTGATAGCCCTGAAGTTGAGCAGATAATCAGCCTGTCTGAGGTTCAGTAAATGTGGGGAACTATCTGCATCCATCTGCTGTGAGGAGGAGGAGGAGAAGCAGTTTTGAAGGAAGCAGAATCTAAACACAGACAGGGCCTCTTAATCTCTGTTAGAGCACAGCTCTAATCAGCACAGCTGCTCAATTAAAGGTCTGATTGAGCCTCTGCTGCCAAAGAACCAGCAGCCACTAAAATGCCCAATTAGCTATTTAAACAGTTCTGATGCTGGCTGGTCCCATTGCAAAGTGCAGTTCTTAATATTACAATTCTAAGGTACTTTACCTTAGAATTGTACTTTTCTGTTTGCTGCTGCCTATTACTGATATCACTTCTCATTGCACTGAAACTTTGTCCTTGTTTCAATTTTATTTTTTGATTCTGTCCCTTTTAATATGTTTTTAAATTGTATAACTTCTTGTTTTTAATGTTGATGTTTTTATTTTTTTTCCATTATTTCATTTTAATTAAATTTTAAATTTTTGATTATTCCTCTTTCAATCATCTGTTTGAAAATTTTATTTTGATGCTTTTAAAGTTTTATGTAAAGCACGTTGAAATGTGCTATACAAATAAACTTGCCTTGCTTTGTCTTAAAAGTATTTCTACATCATGTTACTGAGTACTTGTGACTTTAGACGTGATTGGGGCTCATAGCTGTGAGTTTCTAGAGTCGAGAGCAGATTTGACTTCATATAACAGCTTTAAAGTGATCAATCAGGTTTAAATGAGCCAACGGTTTAGCCAGATTAACACTTTGTTTGGAGGTAAAAGTCCCCCAAAAGTCAGTAATAATCCCTCACTGCACAAAATAAAGTGTTTCTCCACAAATGTTCTTTACTTACAGCAGCAGGTTTACTTACAGTCCATCTCAGCATGATCTGTGTGTCGCTGATGGCGTCGGTGGAGGAGATGTGCGGTCCGACCACAGGGCGGTCTGCGATACGGGGGCTGGCCTGAGGCACTTGGTAGGGCTTGGAGGGAATGCTGTGAGGGCTCTCTCCATACATGTTCATGGCTACAACACGGAACCTGTAGGTGGAGCCTGCAGGGAAGCGGACATGAGAGTGGAGCGGAGTTATATTCTGCTCCGTGTCCCTCATAATTATTTTCATTGTTCTAACTTTGCTGAAGTTGAATAAATCCTTGTTGCTTTGCCCATGGCAGAAAATATTGTGCTTTAATTCCCCCTTCATCTATATAAGACATTGTCTTATTAATCTTATTAAAGGATTTATCTACAGCATATAATTGCTGCAAATATTGTGAAAAATATTCAAAAGAGTGAGTGATTCACTCTCAACAATGGAACATCTGTCTGAACCGGGGCTGGTTTATGAAGATAAGAAAAACAAAGATTTATTTTATTACTGGGGGAAGAGCAAGAATCTCTTATCGGGGGAGGAAGAATCGTGTCATGCTTCATTGAGCTGCGGAGTAAAGTTTTCTCACCGGGCTCCAGATTGCGGATTTCCACGGACAGCTTTAGTGGGGAGATGTTATCCGCTGCCACGACCCACTCGGCGCTGCGTCCCCGCCGGTACTCCACGCGGAACGCCGTGATCGGAGAGCCGCCGTTGGCTCTCGGGATCCAAGTGACGTACACCGAGCTTTCGGTTGCCATGGAGATGGTGGGGCGATCAGGAGCCTCAGGTACTGGGACGGAAGGAAGAAGAAGGTTTAAATTGTAAAAAGGTAAAAAATTAAGAACTGGCAACCTACATTGCTGCATCATGTAAAGATGGAGCAAGTCAGCAAAGGAAGAAAAGAGGAAGAAGACACATGACAGTGAAGCAGCATGCAGCGGAGGAATGTGTACTTACTGACTGGGCTCTTAGTCATAGAGTTAGAGAGAGCAGGAGAGAGTAAGAGAGAGAAGAGGGTTAGTGAAAAGACTAATGAGAGTTGCAGCAAAGTGCTTGTTCTGCATGCACACACACACACACACACACACACACACACACACACACACACACACACACACACACACACACACACACACACACACACACACACACACACACTTAGATCTGACCCTAAAGCTGTGTGGAATCTCATAGCTTTCTGCTTATAGCATCTTTCATCCAAACAACTAAATGTCAACTGTCGTCTCACTGTTTGTAATCTGAGACCTATAGAAACAAAGCAGACCACTTCTAGACATTAAGCTGTGAAAATACTCCACAGTTTGGTCATCAACTCGCCGATAATCACACAACAGAAAGCTTCACAGCTTCAGCTGGAACGACCACCGACTGCAACAGCACAAACAGGCAGGAAGGCAGTGTACCCAATATAATACACATACCTCTGTCGTGTATGATGACGCCAAAGTGTGTGTTGGGTGTTTTGTCTTCTGGAGCTTTGGGGGGCACTGGGATGACGGGAGGCTTGGAGGGATTCTTGTTGGAGGAGGTGCTCTTCTCTGAAACAAGAAAAAGGAAAAAAAAAGAAAAGCTGGGAGTAAGAAAACAGGGTCCGACATGGTCTTCAGGGCTATCACTTCCACCAAAAACATGAGGAACAGCTCCGGATGTTGCCTCTGAAATCTAAAATTTCCTCCTGGTTTCCGGAGCTGGTCTGGTTTTATCAGGGTGGGTCTCGGGTTTCTCACTTGACGGCTCCGCAGCTACACCATATTATTGTATGGAGAGCACGAGACCAGTAATCATAACAGATGGATTCTTAAGGACAAATTAAAGAACAATAATTAGTATATGTTGTAGAATATTTTTTTTAAACGGGCCATTGCCGACACAAAGGTCATAGTCAATGGTTTCTGTGTATTTATCAAGGTTTTTAATGACCTGAAGAGGATATTCCTGCTCCTATTACACCTTTTTACATTGGGTAGCTTTACAAGTCTGATATTTGGGTCAGTGTGATGGCAAGTCAAAAACTTTCAAAAATGCAATTTTAAGAAGCATTCATCAGGTCTCTCAAAATGTACACTTTGTTTTCATATTGGTTTATTTAAAAGTCCATTTGTATATATGTATATATATTTTGAAATGTCAAATGGTGTAACTAAAAAGTAATGATACATTTTAAAAATATAAACCACCTAGAATAGAATACTTATTAATAGCATGTGTTTTTAATTTTTTAAAACCTGTTTAAGGGAGTTAAACTATCTGGTACAAAGTTTTTAGGTCACACCACATCACACTGACCGACTTATTAAGTTGTTATCTAAAGGTCGAGACAATGCAGGTGAATATTGTCAAAACTTTAACTAATACTTACTACCATGAAACTTCTCTAGTTGATTTCGTGATTGTTTTTTGTATTACAAGGTTGACAGTGAAGGTCCTACAGGCTCCGTAAGACTATTGGTAAATTTAATAGAAATGTATGGGAAAAGCACCTGGATTTAGCATGTTGCTCCCAGCGTCTTTGCAACAAGCATCGTGTAGTGAGATTCATTTCGACTGAAAACACCAGACCTATTTCTGGACAAGTCAAATAGGGAGGTGGCAGCGTTCTGCATCTGCTTTCGGACTGGTTGGCATTTTTTGGTGAATGGCCTGGATGCTGAGAACCATCCTTTGAGCTACAATCATATCCGTGGTTTCTGGCTGGATTTTACATATTTCTGACCTGGGAACAGTCTTTTTCAACCCTACTGTGGTATAGCATTATTGTTAGTTTTTAGAACATTTGCGGTCGTTCTTATTTTTATTTGTTTCAAAAACACACAAAAAAACACAAAAAATTGCTTTCAGTCATTCAGCCTCACTTAGTTTCACTTGCCTCCATTCCACTTAGAAGACTTAAAAAAGCACTTATGTTACTCTTTCATGAGACTATTATCAATAGAGAAAATGATGTGTTTCTGCTTCTTTTCAGATAAATTTCCCCCTGAATGTCTGTTGAATGTCAGACCCGGATGCGCTTTGACACCGAAATCTGGCATTAACTGTTTATGTTTTAGGCGGCTGAAATTTTTTCCTTTGTTGGAAAAGGAGGGTAAAGTCTTCCAGTGATTAGACAAGACAAGAAACACTGAGCAGCATGTTGTTCTAACAGTTTTAAATGTGGATTTTGTACCAACCTTTGCCTGTACGGAAGGTGAGCATGGCCGGCTGGCCCTCGCCTGCTGAACTCCGAGCCACCATCAGCACCTCATAGAGGCTGGAGGATTCCAGCTCGGACAGACGCAGCGTCTTCTCACTGCCAGGGACACGGACCGTGTACCAGCTGCCCACCACGGTGCCCATTTCATCAACCTGACAGGGACACACAGACAAATACAAACCAAATGACATCTGCAGCTCTGTATTCCGCCACAGATCTGTTCGAGCCTGAATGACAGGGAATGGCCTCAGAAACGACGCCTGGGAGATTTCTGTCATGATTTCCAATTCAAGCTGCCAACAAAGTCTTAACTTTTATAGTCAGAGTCAGCTTATTACTGAATAAAACAGGATCTTAAAGAGGAAATGACCAATGCTCTTTCAGTCCAGGTCTCAGTCCTACTTTTTAATTTTTTCTTTTTGTAATTGAATAAATTACAGCGTAAACACTTCAGGGAAAAGCCATGTACTTGCAGTAACAATAAATGGGCTTTAAAGTTCAGATCAAACAGCATCTCTAAGGTCAAGTGACGTATTTCCGAATGAAATGGAACATTTCTTTTTTTTCTTACTTTATTGCAGGATTTCACATTACAAATGATCAGTTTTACCACATAACCTCTATTTTAATTTTGTCGTATAGGGTTCTTTCTAATTTTGGCCCAGAATGCACTGGGATATATGGCTTTGCTGCAACAAATGTGCCCTGGAGGTTCAAACGATTTATATCAGTCCATATTAAAAGGAATAAAGATAGTATTTCCTGTTCATATGATGTGATTATTTTTTTTTATCCTTCAAAGTTAAAGACACAATGTTTTACAACTAAACAGTAAAACATGGATTTTACTGCTTTTTAGTAATATTGAGCCAAAGTATTTGTTGCCATATGGCAACGTTATGCATTAGAGGGTTAATTCAGTCATTCTGCCATATTTTTGCATGTTTACTATCAATACTGAGTGAAAGGGATGGGAAAAGAACAAAAAGAACAACAAATAAAGTGATTAAAATAAAATAGAATTTATAGGTAAAAGATATTATTTTTAGCAGAATGCAGTATCAAGACAGATTAAAATCAAATCCTTCACATTTCATTGGCTACTAAAAAAAATAGGTGCACAATTTGAAAGGGTAAAAAGGCATTTTTCATTTTACCTCGACTGTAACAGCAGGACATAACAAGGGTGAAAAGAAACAAAACAGAGTATATTTTTAGTTACAGATCATTGATCTCCACTTACCTTGCGGTATTTAACAAAATAGGCATTGATTGGACTCCCTCCGTCGCGGCCCGCCCTCCACTCCAGGTCGTACATGTCGGGTTTGTGGGTCTGAGGTGGGCTGGTGATGATCGGAGCCTCTGGAGTGGGGCGGTCGCCGCTGCGGTCGACCGGCGTGTTGATGATGTCGCGACCACCTTCTTCCTCGGTGAGGAATCGCTCATGGCCCTCGTCGCTCTGCATGGGGTGGAGCGACGGAGATGCCTCCAGCGTTACACCATCGGTGGAGCTCAGCAGCAGATCTGTCAGCAGGAAAAATCTAAACTTTACATATTTGATACACAGTAGTCCTAACAAAGCTCCTTGAACTGAACATAATGCAGCTTTACCCTGTTAAAATCCTAAATCCCCTGATACAGGGGTAACACTGAGTGTTATTCATAAATTACATGAGAAAACCTCAGCATTAAATAAAGTATTTTTATCTGTACTAAAATAGAATGTTACTGTTACAGCATCAATATATACCATCAATATCCACATCACATACAATACAGTGATAAAATAGTTTAATATAATATCAGTAGTAGGGCTGCCATTAACATCCATTTTGAATATTTAATTTTAGTTTTTTTTTTTTTTTATTTAGATTTGATCTGTTTGTGTGATTATTTAATTGGGTCCTTTATAATCTCCTCCATATTACAGAGTATATTATTTATATATTCTTCTTCTTCTTCATCTGTAATGATACTAAGTGTGATTTCTATGATTTTTAATTGAATAATAATTTATCTTTGAACTCATTTAATTAATTACTGATTTTTTCACTGCAGATAATTTATCTTATTAGTTACTTATTTAGTTTATCTGTAGTAAAATATATTGTTAGATTTTTCTTGCAATATTCTAACTATTTGCTCTGTAATAGCAGCATAAATTGATTCTAACACTTCTGTAGTCCCCTCACATGTTGTAGATTTCTTTTGATACCAGGTTTAAGTACATAACCTTTCTGCTTGTACATATTCCATATGTATTATCATTTATAGTAGGAAAACTAAAAAATAGGCCTGGGGGTAAAGTGCTTAAAATGTGCCTTTCTGTATCTACAAAACTCCTAAACATGATTTTAAAAAAAAGTCAAGATAACAGAGTGACTGATTCCAGAAGTGAGATGTCACTAAGTCAATAAGCTTTTATATCAACATCTGCTGCAGCAGCTGTGAGTCACAAGTCAAAGTTTATCCGGTGATTTTTTAATAGCTGGCACCATGCAAAGAAAAATAATTATCTCACACTTCACATTTAGTTAGTTTTGCAGCTCCACTTCTGCATCTGGTCCTGTTTTTATATGCAGTATTCTGAGCCACAGTAAATTATTCCACTCCCTAAATGCGACTGTGAGGTGGCACGACATGTCTGCAGAGGTCAGCCGACGCTGGAAACTTTTACATTTGGAACAAAATCATTTAATCTACATAAAACAAAATAAAACCTGGATCCATGCATGCACTACATAACCGGGCCGTGTTTGCTTATTTCATTAAGTCTTCGCCAGAGTCAGAGCAGTCCACCTGGGCAAATTATTGCGAGCCGGGATCTTATTATGGCTGACACCAGTTTGGCAGAGGCTGGGTGGAATTTTTTCGTTTTTGGAGGACACGCTGAGCACAGGCTACGTGAGCGGGGACCACTGAGGTCAGAGAGGGCAGAGATTGCATTTTTTTAAAACCTAAACAAGTGAATGGGGAGCTTGAAGCAGCGGCATTTGCTACAGGGATATAGTGCGGCTAGCTCAGTGAACTTTCTGTGTGTGCGCTGCAGCACTGTTTCACTTTGTAAAACAAACAGCCCGGAGCTGGTAACACTAGACCTGATCCTGGGACTGCGGCCAGCTGCCACACATTCCACACACCAACCATTAAAATACCGGAGAGAATCAGACCCAGGCAGCACTACATCAGGTCCTTCACTCTCCCGCTCCGTCCCGCCCTCGGCCCGGCACCACGGGCCCAGCTTCACCACGGCTGCCTCTCCTTCCTCACCACACTGAGGAGGCAATTAAGGCCACAGGCAGCATCCTGGCCATCTGATGGAGGGGAGCGATATATCTTGAGTAAGTACTACTACACCTGGAAAGAGATATGCTGCCAGAGGAAGGCCAGTGCATTAGAGGGACACCTGGGAGTGAACGCTATAGTAAATCACGCAGGGATTACCGGCAGAGACGAGAGCCTCAGTTTGGACTGAGCTCAGCTCACTGAAGTGATTGTATTTTTTTTTTTTAATAGACCTACCTCTGTTTTCTCTTGACGATGTGGCTATAACTAATAATCATTTCATTATTGATTAATCTGTCTATTGTTTTGTCAAATTATCACTTAGTTTGGGTCAGAAAATATCATAAATTGTGGAAAAACCTGTCACAACTTGTCACAATTACTACATGGTGACAAATTACTTGTCCTGAATATAATGTTATATAAAAACAAAGTCTTAAAAGTTCAGAACTAGAGAAAATTTCATTCTTTTGCTTGATATACGACTTGTTGATCAATTATTACAACTATCGAATAGTGGGACTGGTACACTACCATTCAAAATTGAATAGAAAAAATGAATAGAACCTTGTATTACATTAGCCTTCTAATGCAGTAAGCAAACACCTTTGATACCCATTAGAACACTGGAGTGATAGTTGCTGGAAATGGGCCTCTATACACCTATGGAGATATCACCAAAACAACAAAACATCAGATATTTGCAGCTACAATAGTCATTTACCATGTTAGCAATGTATGGGGTGTATTTATGATTAGTTTAAAGTTATCTTCATTGAAAAAAGAGTGCCTTTCTTAAAAAAAAAACAAATTCTCAGTGACCCATACCCATATAGCTATTTAGAAAGCAGAGAGCGTGGTGGGTATACATCTGGGGTCACCAAGCCTGGTCCAGAAGGGACAGTGTGGGTGCAGGTTTCTGTTCCAATAAAGCAGTAACATACCCAATTCTAATAATGAAGGTCCTTAGCAATGGCTCTAGTGGTTGATTAGTAGACTCAGGTGTGTTACTGCTTTGCTGGTACAAATACCTGCACCCACATCAGCCCTTCTGGACCAGGATTGGTGACTCCTGGTATACACGGTGATTGCTTATCCAAATTATAATGATATAAAAACAAAACAAAGAAATCCAGAAAGTCCAGAAGCAAAAACTAGAGAAAATGTGTCTTTTTTGCTTGATATATGACTTGTTAAGTATTTATTTAAGTATTGAATGATTTTCAGTAGTACAGTAGTGGGACTTGCAGGAAGGACGCGGCCAATATCAGGAGACGGAACAAGGACCCCGTGGCACATCCCACTAAACGGATGAAATCATGGGCGTTGTCATGGCGGTGGAAACAACAACGCCAAACAGAAAAAATTAAAACATATTTCCGCTTACTCTCTGTGATGAATAACATTAACAGACTACATGCATCAGCATTGCTGTTTACTTTGAATGCAAAGGGCATCCGATAAGCTCCAGTACCTGGTATCCAAAAAAAACTACCCAGTACTAGTTGACCTTTACCTCCGCTGCATATACATCCCTCTTATCGCCTCACGTTCAGTTTCTGTGTATAAACGCAGGCCTGCAGCACCAGATATTAAATCTCATTCTTCTTCCTGTGCTCTGTAGCAAATGTTTTGCAGTGAAGCCGCCCCTGATCCTGTCTGATTTGTACTCCCTATGTACTGAATGTAGCTCTATAAATCATTCTGCAGATAGAGGGGCGAGATGAGGAATGGGGCTCTGGTGTAGAGCGGCTGGGGAGGCTTGGTTGTGGGGGGAGGGTGGAGCGGTGCATGGGGGGGGGGGGGGTTGTGATGTGTTAATAAATAAAAGGCAGTTGTGTATGATGTTGACAGCTGGGTGGTCTGGTCCTCGTCATAACCCTTCACGGCTACTCCTTTACATTCCTGCGTCCGGGGGCTTATCCCCGATGGCGTGCACAAAGCTCACTCTCACGCTCGAGCTCAGTTCAAGGCTCAGGAGGAGGGCGGCCTTGGCCCAAGTCTCTCCTACCAGCCCTCAGGAAAACACACACACACACACACACACACACACACACACACACAGAGCAAGGACGCCCTGCAGATACTGTATGTGCAGGCCCGCAGAGATCCCGCCTAGTAAGATGCCTTAATCGTTCCGGCTTTAACCCTTTCCAGCATTACCAACAGTTTCTGTAACAATTTATGTTGCTTCTCTCAGGCGGTGTCCTTTTGTATTTACTTGTTAAAAAGTGCATCATAAAAACCGTGGCCTAAAACTGGGTAAAAACTGGGTTGAGTAATGCATACACAGTGAACAATGGTGGTTTGGTGGTTTTGCTGTTACCATCCCGGGTTAACAGGTGGGTTTTGACCCATGTCTTAAATGAGATGTAAAATACACTAAACCTTGTTAGGCTTCCTTAACCAGTAAAATATTGGTTTTAATATTTTGGTGTGGGTCTCTGGGCCTTATTTTTGTTAGTATACCCCTCAATATCAATTAAAAATGGTAAAGTGAACCTCAGGAGAATCAGAGAATTTCTTGTTTTGTGCAGGTAAACTGGATAACAAGAAAAAATGAAAATCCCCTAAAAGAATGACTTAAATGACTGGGAGAAGAGCTGGCTTTTATTGTGTTTGCGGATTTTATTATTTATTATTATTATTTTATAGTCTTATTTTTATAACTGGGTAACAAAAACAAAACAAGGGTCATAATTTCAAGCATTTTATAATTTAGTGTAAAAATGTTGTTTTATTTAGTTAAACAAAAAACCTTAGTGCAACAAACAAATTTACGAGTTATTTATTTAGACATAGACTTCAATGGGCTAAATATGTTTGATTTTTGGACTAAACAGCTGGTTTGAAGATGTCACGTTCATCTCTTAAGAATTTTTTCCTTTTGTTTCCTTATATTTTATAGACTGTGTGTTTATTATTATGACACAGCTGATAGATGCATACCTGATTGCGTTGTGAGCACGCCAGACGACTGTGCCGAGCTAATCTCGTTGTCCAGCAGGCACTGATATACGCCGTTGTCCTGCGGCGTCACGTCTGTGATAACGAATGATGAGCCGGAGATCTGGAAGCGGTGCGATGGGCTGATGGGATTGGCATTGAACAGCCAGGTGATGTTGGGGGCAGGGTTTCCTGTTGCCACGCAGGTGAAATGAGCCAAAGAGCCCGGTGTAAGGAGCTGGTCGGTCAGGCCCTCCACGATGGACACCGGCTCTGTTGAATACAGGAGGAAACAGTCAACTCAGCCTTTGATCAGAGGATAAAACTCTTATTAAATAATAGAAATAATAAATACATTTTGTTATCCTTTTCTTACCAAGAACATTCACAGTATATTTGGCGCTGGTCACAGTCTCTCTGTCAGTCCCAGCAGAGCAGGTGTAACTTCCTTCATCGCTCCTCATCACTGCCATCAACACAAGGTTGTTGTGCTGCAGCCGGTGAGAAGGCCCTGGCGTGAACTCCTTGCCGTTCTTAAACCATTTGGCCGTCAGCGTGGGACTACCGGACAATATACACTCCAAAGTGAGTGGCTGCGACTTCTGTGGTGACAAGACCACGGGGGCGGTGGGGTAAAGTATCCGCACACGGGAGGAAGCGTCCGGATCTGTCAAAAATATGAAGTATGTTACTAAAAATAATAGTAAAAAGCAGAAAACGCAGGGATTTAAATCAATTGTTGTCTGACTTACGTTTGAGTGAGAGTTTGGTGCCATGTGGTTGCATGACCATTTCCCCAGTGACAGGGTTGTACGCACCACATTTGTACATCCCCTGGTGCTGTGCTGAAGCCGAGAGAATCTGGAGGTTCCCAGATGGAAAAACTAGGTAATCATCTGAAAAGCGATTTTGAAAACGCAGGTTGTTATTGAGATTCCCAATAGGTGGGAGCAATTTGGATTCATTTGAATTATTCCAGCACAGTACATGTTATTCAGTAGTGGAGAGTCACAAAGGCACAAATTTACTTAAGTGCTTTATAAATTCAAGGTATTTAGTGAACTTTATGTAAGTATTTCCACACTGCAAAAAATGAAATCTTAGCAGGTGACGATATTTTGGTTTTAGTAGTCCAATATTAAGTAGATTAATCTTACACCACTGGCACATATTTTAGTTTATTTAAAGTTTTTTTTTTTTGATTTGGGTCTATTTGGTCTTGTTTTAAGAAAACAAGACTAATGTATTCTGAAAAATTAAATAGAGATAAAATAAAGATTAAATTGGTTAAAATAAAAAAATAAAAAAACTTGAAATGAGCTAAATTATCTTCTAGTGGAATAAGATAATTCTACTCAATAAAAACAATATATTTCAGTTTTTGCAGTGTAACTGATGCTACTTTATACTTCTCCACTTTTATCTGAGGCCTGTAGTTACTTTTCAGAAAGATCTGAATACTTTGACAACCACTGATGTGAATTTATATCGTGATAGTGGTGCCATGAAGCTGTCCTGTGTGTTTACTTGCAGCACATACCACATGGGATATGAACGATTATTAATAGTAAAGCTTCAAATTTCTATTGCCTTACAGCTCATGTTACATCTGGTGAAAGGAATTATTGGAAGAAGATAAGAAGAAACTGACATTTACACTTTGGTTTCAAACCTACCTGTTGACACTTCTACCCACTCCCCTCGTACCCTGAACCTGGGCAGGGCTGGGGGAACACTGTGTGGTAGAGGACACTCGATGAGAGCGGTGCCACCTTCCTGCACTGATATCGATCGCCGTCGGCCATCTTCATATTCTGATATTTCTGCAGGGACAAAGAAAAAAAAGTTAAACTGACTTTTGTGCAGGATACTGGGCTTTTTAATATGTGCAGAGAGAACAAAAGGCGAGCTGCGCTACTTGAGTCGAGATGTTTGTGTTGGATCACTGGGTTTGTTTATTGTTGCAGCCAGTGATACTATTCATGTCTGATGCGGTTCCAGATCAGGGTCAACCCCTGAGTGTGGTGTCCAGCTGCCAGCAACATCCCAGCAGGAACATAACACACCACACAGGAAAGCCCAAGGCTCATTAAGGATGCCGGATTGAGAGGCATCTGGACGGGCGCCCGACTTAAAACTCCTACTGCTTCCTTCCCTCCGCCACTCAGCAGCAGGCAGCTGAGGACAGGCATTCTTTCGAAGTGTTGCACACTCAACAAAATGGCCTTCCTTTTCTCAAAGCGACTTCCTCTCTTTCTTTATCCCTCCTGCTTTGAAGTGACTATATACAAAAGAGTAATTCCCCGCATCCGTACCTGCTATGGCCACGTGCGCGTAGCGGCTGCTGACGGCCGGCCCATGGCCTAAGCGTGCCACGCACTGATAGACGCCAGCATGGCTGAGCTTGAGGGAGGAGATGGTGAGGGTGCCATCGTCCAGCTCCACACCAGGCAGGGTGCCAGGGTCCAGGGGAAGACCTCCGAAACGCCAAGAAACCACTGCCGAAGGAGGGCTGACCAGGCAGTGCAGGCGGGCGACGGAGCCGTGACTCTGAACCAAGGAGGCAGGCTCAGAGTGGAAAGATGGGTATTGAGCTGATGAGGAAACAAAAAGGGAGAAAAATAAACGGTTTAGATAGAAGAAAGTATTTTCTAATTTTCCTTCAGTGTTCTCAAAATGTGCAAAATTCTGCCTTCTTTCCAATAAAAGGAAAAGATTGTGGTGTAAGCAGGTATTCCCCCAGATCCATTGCTGTTCTCATTAGGAGCAGCACATGAAGGGACATAGTGCAGGTCTATCTATCACTATCTATAGTGCAGGTATGCACTATAGATAGTGAGCTGGAAGGTTAGAAAATCACCAACCATAACTCGGTATATACAATTGAACCAATGACAGAAGCAACTCAAAACAGACGTTTCCCACAGGATTTCTGTTACAATACCTAAGACTTTATGAGATGGGTTGTTTTTCTTGTTGTGACAAGATTGTGTTATTATAATGGAGTACCATCAAAAAACCATACTGATGTTTCCCTGAAATTAAGTAATATACTGCAATTTATTTATTTTAATAATTATTGTTATTTATTTATTTCATTTTACAGCAGACCTTTTGAGGTCATATGTTCTTCAATGTCTTTGTACAATAAAATAATGGAGAAAAAAAAGTAAAAAAAAAAAAAGAAACACACTCTATAATTAGCAAAAGCATGCAGCTCATCATGCAGACATCATTTCCCTTTCTTTTAATTAAACCTAGGTTTGACTACCATATCAACAATCACATGTTTATCTTCTACCCAACACCAGATGTTTAGAACTGCAAAATAACTTGAATACATTTACATCACAAATTATGACTTTAAAGATGTAATATTTGTGGAGGAAGAAATTCATATCACACCCTTTTATATATTACCACTCTTAAAGTAATTATGGCTAATTATGCAATCTGTTTCCTATTACACATACAAGCAGAATAGCAAGAACACTCATATCTACCTGCAGTCATGCGTTTATCTAGGCCATGCAGGCCATGCAACCAGCAACTACTAGGGAGTTCTTTTAGGAAAAAGGGGTCGCACCACTCCCATCCATGTTAAACTGAGAGCAGGACAACAACTTACATGAGCAGCTGATAAGCAGGGACTGGCTGAGACACAGCACAGTAGACAGGAGTACTCTGAGACCACTGTCCATGGTGCACTTTAACCCCTGCCAGCAGCCGTGTTGCCCAGCAGGCACCGCCTTGACTGTTCAGCAAACCTGCAACACACAGAAAAGAGAAAGAAATATGTCAGACCAGAGATCTACATGGAAACGTGACAGTGAGAGTGAAAGGACGAGAAAGATAAAAACTAACGGCAAAATGAGCAGGCAGAGGATTTTCAGAGAGTGGGAAAAATCTATTAGGTTCCTGTAAGACAATCCTCCTAATCTTCATGACACATCCCCTTTACATACTCCTTGATCTCCATCTCCCACCCTCTCCTCTGACCCCTCTCTTCTCACCCACTTCAGTGTCTCCACGGAGGCTGGAATGTCCAGCCTCTCTGCCCCCGCCCCTCACTCCCACCGAGCTGCCAAGGTGTCCCGCTAATGGAGTGGCTGTGGAGAGACTGTCGGCTCACTCTTAATATCACTCTCTTGTCACACTGAGTTGCTTCCTCATAGGTTCACTGTAGCCTGAAGTGCAGGCCCAGACACACACAGGGAGACAAGAGAAGAGCCAAAGGGAGAGACAGAAAAGGAGTGGAGGGCACGTAATTAGGAGCATTCCTCTATCCTTTTCAACCCGACCCCCTCCGACTGCGGCACCTCCTCCTCCTTTTTCTAAGAGTAATCCGGGCCGGCTTTGATCCCAGGTTCCTGGTTGGTAACCAGGGTCTGAGCCTGAGGCCGGAGGGACAATGGCTGTCCAGCTGTGATATTCACACTAGCGCTTCAGTGGCTCGCAGACATTAGCGGAAGGGCCAACCCGGGGCTGAAGGGTGGGTCAAATTAAAAGGATGATGTCTGGGTGGGATCGCTGGAGCTGAACAGGTTCCTTACACTCATTCTTCAACCTAAACATTGTTTCATCTGCTCAACAATCAGGCAGGTCAATTTGTTTAGCCTCCTCTCGAGGTGGCAGCATGGACACTGGGTCCCAGTGGGCACAGAAATCACAATTTCCCAGAATAAGAGTTGTTTTTCCTTCAACCAGTTAGTCCAAAAACCCAAAGAAATATGATATTAAAATTATGTAAAATAGAGAAAAGCAGGAAATGTTTTCAGGATGCTCTTGGCATCCTGAGAAAAGGAGGAGCGAAGAGGCAGGAAATAATAAACTCTTCCAGCTCCTGGCACACGCCCCTTTCTAACCCTGCAGTCAAAGGTCAGGGAAGAGGAGAGAGAGGGTGAACCAGCGGGTGTCTGGTGGCCCTGGCCCAGCCCCCAGAGGTCACCTCTGGCTCTTTACGTTTCTCACACACACACGCACACATTCACACACACACACAAAACAGGTGTAAAAATGGTTAAAGGTACAATATGTAGGTCTTAGCAGCATCTTGTGGTAGGATTGTTGACTGCAACCAATGAATACATTTTTCAACTGGAAAAACACTATATACTATACTAGAGATGTTGTTGGTTTGTTCATCCTGGGATATAGTAGAAACACTTGATATCAGGTAATAAAAACACAACAATCTTGATCAAATTATAAACATAGCTTATAAGTATTACATTACATTTCTGCCAAGTCTGTTCCACTTGATGCTGTTAAATCGTATACGCTGTACCTTTAACAGAATAAAAAGGGGTAAAAAGGCTAATTCTTTTTCAGCAGTAACAGGTCTCAATATAATTTTGACTGAACCACTACTGTGAACTAGCTATACACTGATGTTAGGACTGAATATGCTAAGCTACTACATTGCAGTATAGGTTGTAGGCACTACCTCACAGGCTCCAGTTTAAATGTGTGCAACCTCGTTCACTTGGATCAAACCCACTTCTTGCTGGCTAGTGTTTCTCTATCCCACGAGTCACAACAGGCTCCTGCACACTGCCCTCACGTCATCAATGGAAACTATCTTTCTTTCTCAGGCTGGAATAATGATATACAATTACAATAATAACAACACCACTATGAAAATGCACAGCCAGACATGGGTACAGTATATTACTGGCACACAGTTTGATGAGAAACTGGAGCTGATTCTGTAACTCCCTCTCTATACCTCACTCTCTCTTATTTTAACCCCTTTTTAACCCTTTACTTCCTCCCAGTGGGCATAGCAGATGGGTGCTACAGCAGCGACTGGGTGTCTTTGTGTAAACACACACACAGCTGCCTATCTGGACCACTGATCTGGCACAACGAGGAAACACACGGGCATCATTCCTCCTCCTTATCTGTTTGGCTTTCCCTTTGACATCCGCCAGCATGAAGCTGCCTCAGTGGAGACAGACACTCCGAGGATATCTTGTATCCCATCATTGCAGACTATTGTCCCAATGCTGGCAGCACCAGCTGCGTGAAAAAGGTAAGCCCTGCCTTCCTCCTGAGCTGATGCCCAGACAAAAGCTGGAGCGGCCCTTCGGCAAAGGGGCAGTCCCTGTCAAATGAAGTCTGATTGGCCTGAGAGCTGTCTCCTCTGGTCCAAAGTTGACCCGCAGCCAGCTCAGCCCACTCCCTCACAGTTCGTCTCTCCTTATCCAAAACTCCAGACCATACTACTCAACGGAAAAAAAAGTGTTGTGCTCCAGATTTCCTCCTCCTGTCCCAAATCTGATCTTGTGTTACTCTGTTTTTACACTTACGTTGTAGATGCAGGACCATTTTCAAGACAGGTCAACCAGCGATAAATTGAAGAGACATCTTGCATACGAAACAGACTCTGAGCAATTGGAAGCTGATATACAGACGCAGGGACAGACAGTTTATGAAAATAAATGGGACTAGTGTCAGTGAGTTCAAGTGGGAAAGTTCCCATCTTCTGTGGTGGTGGGGGTGGGGAGGTGTTTGAGAAATGTTTGACTGACAGCTGTTGTTTTAGTTTTGGAAAGTGAGAAAAAACAGCTTCCGTCTCTTTGGGCAATTTGCATCCCTTACTTACTGCAACTTTTTAAGGGATTTTATGTTTGATGAAAATTTGAAAACTTCCTTGATTTGCAAATAAAGTTTTTCTGTTCACTTGAGGTGTTTTTTCCTTTTTCAAAAACAGTTAATGTGAGATGGAAACAACTTGGGCCAAAAGATTCTGTTGTAGCAAACATTTAAATCGCATGAATGATCAGCTGATCATAATATGTATTTCTTTTTCTTCATCTATGGACAGCATGAATTCACATGATCAACACAAGCTGACATGAAAGAACTATTACAATTTGTCCAATTAAGGCTAATTCCCAAATATTTTACTCCAGTTACTCCTACTCCTGTAGACATCTGGTTTTGTTACAGCAACCTCTATTTCTTATACTCTGTTGATAACAACCTATAGATACCGCCAACTTCTGACCAGACAATGCTCTGCATGATTGCCTCTACTTTATTTCTTCCAAACCAGTTGACGCCAACACACCATATTTTCTTTTCACTTGACAAGTAGATGGAAACAACTTTTTCATGCTCCCTTCATACTCTAGACTTACTGTAGGGAGACAGCACCTTAGCACCTTATCCATCTTTGGAGTAATACAAAACTCAGGCACAACAATAATCTCATCTATCCCCTGGTAGGACAAGAGGGATTCCTGGTGATGACACTGGTGAAAATAAACACATTGACAGGCTGCCCTCAGGAAAAGGAAAGGGGTTCAGGTTCTGGGGGAGGTGGGAGTGGGGGGTGTTAGCACCTGCACTCTTTTTTAGAGTCCTCGACAGGAACTACTTAAAGCCGCATCAGCCCCCATGAGGGGCTGGGCCCATATCTCTGTCATATTGGGTAAACAGGGACAAAAGCAACACGGTGGAGCATCAAAGGCCTGGAGGGCAGAGGAAGAACAGGTCACAACTGGTGCTGCTGACTGAGGCGGGGGCCCGGCCTCAACGCTTCACAAGACTGCACAGCTGAATGAAAGCCAACAGCAAACATCATGGAGCTGATAACACGGGCCAATCCTGGACTGCTCTGGCAATCGATACTGGACTGCTGCAGATCCAGAAAATCTGAAAGCCTTATCTTGAGAACTGTAACAAATACCTGGAACTGAAAGAAGTTCAGAGTTAGAGGTAAAGATATTAAGGGCAAGGGAGCAGTGGGGTGTAAAGAGAAAGAGCAAGTCTTTTCTGGTATGATGGTCTAATGTGACCTGCGCACTGAAGCTGATTCACATGCTATATACCCCAAACCTGTCTGCACTCGCCCCACATCTCACTGACAGAAGATCTGCAGCGCACACATTCCTCAGCTCCACAGAGAAAGAGACAGACTCACGGAGAAAGACAGACACACAAGAGATGGGAGATAAATTCAAAACAAGAAGATGAGAGGCAATGGGGGAAAAGCATAAGAGAGAAAATAGAAAGAAAAGCTCTCTGAGAGTAAAAGGAGATGGGGGTATAAAGAGGTGAAACATTCACTGGGAGGTGATAAGTTGCCAAGCCTCAACTCATTTCTCCTCCCTCTAGATTTGGCTTGTAGACAGAGACATACAGATAATGGCTGAGCTCTGCATCCACGTCTGCCAAAATTGACTGATGATTCAGCCTAACTGCATTCAGCTTGGCCCAAAAACTTTGGGAAGAGCCTCCTGAGAGCGAAGAGACTCTAGGGGACCATAATGGACTTCTTCTATTGGTCTGGGTGAGCCCACTGAGGCAGCCTGGGGCCACAGAGGAAACTAATGAGTGGAAACACCGGGGCCTCTGCTACAGCCTAGCTCTGTCTGATTAAAGACTGAGACATTATTAAAAGTGGGACCGAGAGGAGTTACAAAACAAAGAAAGAAAGAGATGGAATAGAAAAGAGAGACATGATTTGGAATCAACTTGGGGGACTAAGGAAAATCCTTTTTGTTTAACGATGACAAGTGAGGGGCAAATCACATTTGAGGAATTTAGTCAATCTGCAACACAAAAAAGCTGCCGTTGCCTCAACCTGACATCCTCTAGAAAGGTAAATCTCCTCTACAAATTACTGAAATGTGTGCGAGTGTGCAGAAGACAAATTAGATTCTGCTTTATGAGAGACTGGTGTGTCTGTCGAGGAGGCGGAGGATGACTCCAGGGCCAAGCGGGTCCCAGAGCCTGGTGACGCCGCAGCCCTGACGAAAACCGCCATGGTGGTGTGGGATCAGACGAGAGGAGGAATGAAAGGAGAGGCCCCGGGGGATCAGACAGTCACATCCCACAAAGCCCTGTTTACTAAGGACACACATTCCCCCTCCCTGCACCTCCTCCCCCTCAACGCCTCCGTTTCACCAAAGCCCGACCCTCCCTAAGTGCCAGGGCCGGGACCTGGGAGACAGCGCTAATTCTACCCTGAGGCTTGTTGGCCGAGGACACAGAGAGCGCAGAGGGGAGAGAAAGGGAGGGAGGTAGAAAGATTGAGACTGAGGGAGAGAGAGAGAGAGAGAGAGAGAGAGAGAGAGAGAGAGAGAGAGAGAGAGAGAGAGAGAGAGGGAACTGAATGGTACAGTATGTAAGGCCCATCTTAATTGGAGATTGTTCTGCAATGTCTTGTTTTTCCTGGGAATCTGCGAGGGGGGGACGGGAGGGTGGGGAAGGTACGGTTGTTTCCCAAGGTCCTGAACAGCAGGATTAACCACAGGGGCAGAACTCAATAGTGGCCTCGGACACTGGAAACAGATCCCTGGGTATCACCGCCATACAAGGCCACCTCGAGACCTTTTGCAAAGCGCATGTAACTAACAACCCTTCCCCATTGTCGAGAGCACTCTGGGCCCTTCCGGCTGATTTCACAGGCCTTTCAGCCCACAGGGGAACGTCTGCTGAAAAAAAAAGGTAATTCTGATCGAAAGGAGGAATGCACAAGAGGGTGCCCGCAGGGTGTGTTATAACACTGATCTCCCAACATGTGCCAAGAGTCTGATTCATCAAGCCAGGTGAGAGGGGAGCTGGGTTTGTGCAGCCGTGGCACCAAGATTCACATTCCTCTATATCAGCCTTGATTAGAGAGATGATGGGAAAACATGTTAATGCAGGGGGGAAACGATCAAGTTTGCCAAACGTCTACCTTTTCTGGGGGAGTCAAGGACACTATCTGTTTTTCTAAATGCTGTTTGTGCAGTGAACTATGGGCATGCAGAGATCTGATCCAGCAAACACCCCCCACAACCCTTCTTCTCCCTTCAGTGCAATCTCCGTTCCCTCCCCAACTCTCCTGGATTCCATCAACGCTCGCGTCTCTACAGCAACAAGCGGCGAAGAAGCAGACAACAGTAGTTTCTGTTCAGTCTCCTCCTGATAGGTACCTGGCTGCCGACCAAAATTACTCTCAACCTAAAATATATATTAAATAAATAATGTAATTTCAAGCATGCGCAACAAAAACAAAATGACAGTGTGTCTAGATGGATACTAACAAGAAGCTCCAGAGCAGAAAAAAAAACTCAATTGCATCGCGGGTGTTTGCATCCACTTTGTTTGTCACATGAGAGGTGTGGGAAAGAAAGTACACACAGAAAAGCCTATTTTCATTTCTTAGAATGATACACTGAATGTGACACTGTTATGGAATGATTCTGTATATTCATGGGGGAAGATTTAGGGGACAGAAAGGCTTTCCTGCACAAACCTGAATTCTCCCGCCAGCCGGCAGAAGAAAAATAAACATGTGTAAAAAGGTTAAAATATAATTAGTCTTCTTCACCGATCCCACAAATCACTTGCAAAATCTCAAACAAACAAACCAGCTCCCCTGTACGTACAAGTTCGAGGACCCGAAGATAAATAAGCTATCCCAAACAGTGTGTAAATGCTTTATTTAGTTTGTCTAAATGTCCGTCTGGCCTTGTAACACTCCACGCTTGTTGTGTGGCAATCGAGATGATCACAAAACATACTTGGTGGTGATACATCAACACACACACCTCATCTGAGTTTCCACTTCTGGCTCTTGGTCAAATACTGAAAAACCTCTCCAGCATGTTTAGGGGTCCAGGTCGTTCAGTGCTGCAGTGTTGGAGGTGAGAAGAGCTTTTGGCAGATGACATAGTGCCTGCGATGGCGCCAAGAGAAACAGGACCGCATGACAACAGCAAAACAGCAAAAACAGAACTCATCGCATATGCAAACTCTGTCCGTGGTTTGTGTAGGTTTTTGTGTGTATTTGCTACCGTGTGAGGGCACAATAAACAGGTAATAGGGATTTATTTTACTTGATTAAAGTCATTCAAACCAGACAAGAGTTTCTATTCATCACAAGGTAGAAAGCCTCCGCTCCATCTTCAAGCAGAATAATCAGAACAATCCAGAAGGCCGGATCTACCATATGTTTTATCCTTCACTTTAAAATTCCTCTGCTCACTTTGAATATCTTTTATAAATTAGGGGTTCCTTTGCTCCCTAAGGGGCCACATCTTGGAGCAGGGATGGCCCAAAATGGCACGCATAACCACAGGCCTGGAGGCAGGCAGTAGCCATACCCACACAGCCTCACACTCTGATCTGGGAGAAAAACAGCCCTTCAAACAAGTAGCCTGTTTGTCAGCCGGAGGGGAGTGCCAGCCACTAGTTTTGCCTTAATATAGTCTTGCTGATCCTCGCACTGGCTTTTCAACAGCGCACACATTCTGGTTCGCAGAAAACCCCATGTCAGATGTAACTTATTGGTTCAACATTTGAAATAGAAAGCTGTGGTCACAGTTTCAAAAAAGAAAAGACACTAACTCTTGGGGCCCGCATATTTAGTAGGGTCAGCTTCAGGAAAGGAAAAAGAAATGAATCTCACAAACAGGAGAGACGCCGAGGATGCAAAACAAAATCCCCTCGCATGTTTCTGAAATACTTTATTTTGCAGTGAGAGCTGTCAGCAAGGGATCAGTTCAGAAGTTCACTCCCTGAAATCTTCCCCAGGGCTGAGGAATCAATAAGAAAACTACACGAGACACAGGCCACGGAACAATGGGTCTCATCATGTATTTGCTTGACAATAATGAGAAAAATAGTTGCCTTTGGCGAGAGGCAAGTATTGTGTAAAATGCCACGTCAAATCCGCCTGGGGAACTTTTTGTTCTCTCACGTACATGTGGTGTTCTGCATCATGTTAAAGGCACATACAGCATTTTATAGCTACATGACACAAAAAAGCATTCCCTTGGTTGATTAAGAGCACGTAAGGCATACAGAATGATACTTCAAATTGGGGTAAAAAAAAGTCTTGCTGCATGCATCAAACAGCCAACAAAGTATTTTTCAGTACGTTCATGATCTTTTAGTCTTTTAACTCCAATGTGGAGCTGTATGGATCACATGAACAACAAAATGCATAACAAACAGGCTGCAAACATTCATTAACACATGCCTCAGGAGAATAAACATCTGGTTGTAGAGACAAAGTAAGCAATTTTGACCAGTGGAAAAGAACAATACAGGTTCCTATTGACTTGCAAATCTGAAGAAGAAAGTAAAGTTGGATTGGACAAAAACCTGTCACAAACATTACCGACATGCCCTGAAGTATCAAAGCAGAAACTGGGGGGATGTTGAAAGAACCACCAACAACCGTGTGACCATTTATCAATAGTCTAAGCTACCAGAAGTTTTCATTTTTCATCATTTTTTCCCCTACTGTATAATCATGGATTCTATCAAAGTGTATATATATATATATATATATATATATATATATATATATATATATATATATATATATATATATATATATATATATATATATATATATATATATATATATATAATTTTTTTTTTTCATATACAGAATACAAACCATCTTGGAAGAAGATGCCCTGCCCAGCCTGTAACAGCTTTGTCCCGCTGCATTTCGGTGGCTGGCCTGAACATCTGTTTCTGCTACTCCAAAAACAGTTTGTTTGTCTTAACAATTACAGCCCGATGTTTCTCATTTCATTTCTCGAATCTCTCGAAAGTCATTATCCAGTTTCAGGTCCTTCCAGGTCCTGAATTTTTAGAAATCCAATACGACCATCTGTTGAAAGCTGGTGTATACATCGGGCTACAGTCAGCTCACCTTTGACATTTCCGAGGGGTTGTACCAGTGGAAGCATGCGGCCTATCTGTAACGTCCTGGAGTAACATGCTTGCATAGTAGAGCGAGTCGGTGCTGGGTTGTTTGGATCATCTGTCAGTCGGTGGGGACATACAAGAAACAGGGAGGGGGATGTCCCACTGAGACGCATATGCGTTGTGTAGTTTTAATAACAGTGAGAGCGTGGAGCAGATAAGAAATGATACTAATGACAGCTATGTATAAATTCATGTGACACCTTCTGCTACTGCGTTTACCTTCACGACTACTTCACAGCTCATCCCGAGAATAGATTTAGAGAGCATAACAGACGGTAGAAAGTAGTCTTTTTTTGTTAGTGCTGCAGCTGCAGGGTGCACTCACCACCCCAGCAGTCACAAGAGCTCAAACTTTCTCTCTGACCTGCCCATCTTTCCCATCGACCCCCTGCTCATGGCTGTTGGGCGTTGTCAATCAGCACCCCCTGGCTCCTTGAACATGGGGGCTCTTTGGCATGCTGCCCAAATCTCCCCGCCGTCCATCTAATGGGGCCTGAGCCGTGGGTCTGCCCTTGACAAATGGGAGCTGAAGCTCACGGGGTAAAGGCCAGCATTAGAAAATGGGAAAACTCTGTAGTATGACTCAATCCCTGAGCAATGAGAGTAAAACAGAGGGGTTTATGTGTCAGGTTTTAGTTTGGGAATACTCGGTTGGAGGGTCAAACGTCAACCACACCATAGTCAACTAAATTCTACTTTATTCTGCGAAGAAAATTAAGTATCGGATTAGAAATCATCGATTTAGAAAATGAGTAAGACTTATTTCCAGCGGTCAATATTTTGTGATAAATAAGGTGGCTGGTCAAATTTCAGATTTTTCTCTTCGTATGAGTCTCAGAACATTTCCCTCTGCCAAAGGTTGATCCTTTAGAGCAATAATATGGCAGATCACAGCCAAACCAAATAAACAATCAAACCACTTTGTGATTTAGGTTTTAAACTCACTTTAGTTTAGCTTTTGAGCCCCAGCTGTGGTTTGCTGCCTGGCCTCAAATCTGGAATGGGCTAGAAAAATGGGAGAAGGTGCCCAAAATATACGTCAGCCATCTGGACACACACTCTCTCTCCCACTGCACTCACCTCACCAATACATTCATCCACTCTCATTCTCTCACATTACATTCTGACTACTCTTTACCTGGTATCACCTCTGTCAAGGTTACACACAAGCTTAGTCGAGACTAAAAAGATGGCATGAAACACTGCAGACCACTGATTGGTCAGAGAGAACGGTCACTGGAATCATTAGTTTTAGCCCAACCCCGCATTACTAGATAGTCATGCTATTATAGCCATAGCAATTTTTGCCAACAAAACACAATAAATTATGTCTTTTTGTTGTTTCATGCGGTTTTGCTTGGACAACCATGTATATCTAGAGGGTACTATTTGCGGTTGAAAATAAAATCAGTCAGGGCCATGTAGTGGAAACACAGCTTAAGTGACACTAACAATTAAAATTCTATTTTTCTCTTTTATTTATTGATTTTCTTTTGTGTGAAGTGTGAAAGAAGTCAAATTGCTTCTGTTTAGTTCAAAACCAATATTATTCAGTTCAGAAACATGTACAACAAGGGAAAGCATGCAATTCTTCACATTTGAAGAGCTGAAACTGGTAAACTTGTGGCATTTTTCTTTATAAATGACATCCTATTGATAATTGCTTATAAATTGTTGCTGTCAGTTATTAATTGTAATCATCTGAATGACCAATTATATCAGTCCTAAATAAAGTCTACTTATTTTTCATGACAAGAGTGATTTTCACCCAAGTACTTTCCGACTTCTTGAATTTTACCTCTAGTGAACGACCAATGTTACTATGGAAACCAGTGCGTCTGCCACAACCTCTACTATTCAACATCATTTGTCAGTGTTGGAGTGTAAGCGGTTGTGTGATTATAATACTGCATCACAGCCATTATGAGTGCAGGGGCTGCTATCATTATACATGCTTACATTCAAATTGCTCCACTTAACATAGTTCTCCTACAGCAACATGTGTTTATCATTACCCTGCACTCTAATGGCTCAAACAGTATTCGAGCACAATTAATGACATAGTCTTGCTTTGTTCGAGTCGGTCTGATAAGAGTCGGCTGCTAATGGTTTATTAATATCCCTACGAGTCGCAAAAACACACGCTGCGAAAACAAAAGAGTGACTTTCAGTCTCTGACGTCTGATTCAATCACATTCCCGTTACAGCAGTTACTGCAGGGAAAGTCCTGCACATTAACAACGTGGTCTGTTATACTAAAAATACTTTATGCATGTCGAACTTGAAATCAAGGCGACTGGATTTCTAAAGCTATTTATTTAATTTATTTTCTATAATACAGGCATCTTTCTGCAAACTAAATCTTAAGCATCATTCAGGCTGTTCAGAAGCAAAGTAAAATTATTTTTTGCAGCACTGTTATACAAACACGGAGAGAAAAACAGTGTTGGGGAGGGAGAGAAGCCAGTTTCTCCACTAACTTTAAGACCAGAATGCAATGCAGCAGCCATAGAGCATACTCCCGAGTGAGGCGTGAGAGTTATTCTGGGATAAAATGAGGCACACTGAAGGAAAGTGGCAAGTTACAACACCTTAATAGATATAAAAAACTACTGGAACAGACTTAGAAATCTTTGTGAACACCATCAGCACAAAGAGCAAATCTCTCTCTCACTCTCTGCTGCTGTCAAAAGCAATACTGAGGAGCACTGAAAGGATTTGAAAGCCATCGGAAGTGTCTTCTTGTCCCCCCACTGACACAACAATGCACAAGCAACTGTTTGAACTTGAAAGTGTTTTATCTGGGAGCAGCCATGTGTGTCCCCCTGACTGGATGTCATGCATTCGAGAGGGAGCCGAGACTTTGTTCTCAATAACTTTTAAGTGTTCAGTTTTCTGAGTTACCCCTATGTAACAAAGGTCTCTGTGAAGCACTGATGATGATGATAGGGGTGAAGAACAGACAGAGGAAATGACTTTTGGAGAAAAAAAAAAGAGAGAAGCTTGTTTCTATTATGATCACTTTTACTCGTCTTTCTATTTATCCACTCTAACCCTAGCTCTCTGCTCAGAAACTCACAGCAAATATCCCACAATGGCTTATTGACAGAATATTTATGATTTTCTATATTTATGTTGCATTTTACATTTATATTTAAAAGGACATTGCATTTTTTACAATACAAATGGACAGTTATTGCAAAAAAAAAAAACTGACAAAACCAACAAAACTAAGGTTACTTATTTTTATTGTAATGTAGAAAATGTTATTTTAACAATGTGGTTTTAAGCTATTTTTATTATGTATCCTAAAATTCTCCACAAGTTTTTGTAGGACTCAAAAATGATATCATGGGGCTTGATGTGCAGCAGAGCAGATCACAACACTGCTTGACTTGCAAACTCAGTCCTGAGCTTTAGTTGAGGACGTTTTTCTGCTAAAATATTTTTGTTGTTTGGTTTTGAAAGAACAGTTTGAAGGAAGAGGAAGATAAAATGAATGAAACCGAGCCTCTAAGGACAAAAGCAAAGTCTGTGTAATGATCTTGGTCAGACTACGCTCACATGTCTGCAGCTTCTCTTTTTAAAGATCCTCCTTATCCTCTAGTGTTCTTATCATTTGTGTATTTAAACTAAAAGTTCATGTTAAAAATCAGATAAAAGACACCTTCATTTGAGCAGGCAGGTACAGTTTCTTTTTGTACTCTTGCCAGATCAAAAAAAGTACATGGATTTACCAAACCAAGATTTACGGCAGCGACAGGGGATTTATTTTAAAACAATACTGCTCCTCTGTCTTTGCAGAGAGAGTAAATACAACTTCAAATATTAGCGTAAGCCTCCATGTTTCTGCACAGTGGTGAATGTGGCAGAAAGCTGGCTCGATCCAAAAAAAAAAAAAAATACTGACGATTCATATAAAAAGAAGAACTTCAGAACAAAGTTGTGCTTCACATTTCCCCCCGGTTCATTTTCACCTTTTATGACCACTGACACTAACGTGTCAACTGAGGGACATATTTGTCATTTCTAAAAATGTTCTTTCATCTTCCCCAACTGAAACACAGCCCTGCAGGCCATCTGTTTTCAACTGGGATGTGCAACGAAACATTGTTGCCTTCCAGAGATGTTTACCAAACAAATATTTAGACATTTTTCTTATGTCATTCACTTCAGAGACTACAAAAGCTGAGCTGTGTCAAAATGCTCAACAGATAGATAACAGCCGTATGAGGCTATTCTGAATGCTTTTTTGTGTATTTTAGCTAAACACACACAAACATGCTGCTCAAAACTACTTGTATGCAGATTATCATTTCAAAATTGTCTGCAGTCAAAAAAACTACAGTACAACATTTTATTCTGACACTTTAGATTAGTGGTTCTTAAAGTGGGGTCCTGGGGACACCCCAAGGGTCCTTGAGGGGGTTCCAACAGGTCTCCCAAAAAATGGGAGTCATTTATTTTCACTATAATTACATCCATTCCTAACATTATGACAAAATGTAAGACTAAATCGGTTCCATACTCTTTTGTTATAAAACATCTAAACACAGAAATCTTTAATCTGGGTCAGTTTAGGTGTCCTTGACCCCTGCTTTAGACAAATTTATCTAAAAAAAAAAAATCAAATTTTCAATAATATTTACACAAGTGTTATCACTGTATGGAGCAAATGTGAGTAAAGTATATACACTATTATTCAAGCTATTGTAGACATAGCCTCTAATTAATACACACACATAATATTATTCTCCGGACTCAGGCGCTCCAGTTCAGGACTGAAACACAACCGCGTAGAAACCTTAATACAAAGTTGAGAAATGGTTCGGAAACAGGTTTAAGCAGAAACTGCGCAAATGTCTGCTGCTTCGTTGAACGTCACTTTTTCCATCCAGAGAAGCGCAGCTCCCCCGAACCCTCTCCCCCAGCAGCAGCAGCAGCCGGGCCGGGGGCCGGGGGCCGGGGCTCCCCGCTCCCTACCGTCCTTACCTCTGTTCCAGGAGCGCAAAAGCCGCGAGCCGTGGGCTGAATTAGCAGCAAAACGCATTCTTCTGTCGGCAAATCCGTACGGGGCCCTCCATTACACTCGGGCTCAAAGTGCGAGACGACGGGAGGAACATGAAAACAGCCGGACGCGACTCAAAAAAAGACGGGAAAAGGCAGAGTTTTTCCAGAGCCGCGGAGCAGCGCAGTCTTCGGGGATCCAAGGTGCGCGCAACTCCCTCCGCTGGTGTAAAACTCGAGCTGAGGTGGTGGAAGAGTTTTCTGTTTTAAAGTTTGGAGTCCGTGTTTGTGAATAAAAGTCCCGCGCGCACACACACACTCTCTTTCTGTGTGCGTGTGTGTCTAACCCGTTATTGTGAAGTTCTCCTCCAGGTTTCCGTCTCTCCGCTGCTGCTGCTGCTGCTGCTGCCTCCTCTACAGACGCATCTTTGAAGCCAAGTGTCGAGTTGCTCAGCAAATCATGGCAGCGGTGAGGCTGGTCGTCAAACCAGGAATGTCCCAGCCCCGCAGTTCAATCCGGCTCCTGGCGAGGGGAGGAGGGAGGGAAGGAGGGAGGGAGGAGGGAGGGAGGAGGAGGAGAGGAGAGGAGAGGGGGTGTAGCCTGTATAGACTCAGCATTAACAAGTTACGCTGCAACCAGAGAAAACAACTTCCTTCTTCCTCCACACCTGAGTGACTTAAATCAGCATGTAACACCAGCTGCTCCTTTAATTCTCATTCGTTGCTTTCAAACATCGTTTTGTTTGTTTTATAGTTGTTATATATATATATATATATATATATATATATATATATATATATATATTTATTTTAATGTATGAATGAATCAGACATATGCAACATGGTCGAAACTTAAAAAAATATGTTTAAACTAAGCAATACAATGATTTAAACCCCATCAATGCAAACTATTATAATATTACATCCAGCTTTTATAGATGCTTGGACACTTAATTTCAAACTAATTTAATTTGTATTAATCAAAGTGTTACTGTTGTAGGCTACACAGCACCATTTTTACCATTTTTTTTTATTTAACCTCTATTTAACTTATTCACAATAGTGCACCTTTCAAGAGTTTTACAGAAGGAACTTATCAAAAATGCAATGAAAACTTACACACATACAGGCATAAAAACAATAAAAGACAAATATATTTCATAAGAATAGATAAAGTGCAAGTTTAAACAAATGAGCCACTTTTAAAAAAAGATCTTAAGCCCAAAGAAAGAGAGTTCCAATGTTCAGAAGCCACAACCTGAAAAGCAATAAAGTTTCTTTTAGTTTTAAGCCTAGATGGAGGACCAAACAGCAATCCCTGATTAGTGGATCTTAGAGACTGCTGGTGATATAGGGCTGCAGTAGATGTCTAATGTAGACATGTGCTGCTATTAAGATTAAGGATCTCCTCTTTGACAGGGACTACTGGGCCAAGAAAACAGCACATGTTCTAATATAAACCATAAACCCTCAAATAAAACAATAAAAGAAGGAAGCATCAATAAGAGGCATTCATTCTAAATCACAACAAATAAAATGCAGACATGTAGGACACGACATGGTTTTACTTTTTGGCAGCCATGTGATGAAATGGAAAAACAGTTTAAATTGTGATCCACTGATAAGACAGGTAATCATAAGAAAACCAACCGCAGATATAAATGGAAAAAATTGTTTTAGTTTGCGCAATTTTTTCAAGTTATGAAAATATACATCACCATACAAGGAATAAAAAGCTTAATGCCAAATATGACAATTCAGAAATGACTGAATATACATTGTTTTATTTATTGTTAACTGAATCAAATAAAAAAGTGCAAGCACACCAAGTTAATCATGTTAATAATTAGAATCTATCTGTCTATTTAAGACAGTAACTGTTGAATCAATGCAACTGCACAAACAGCCTGAACATTGCCAGTTCTTTTATTTCATAGCGGACTATGCAGTGCCTTGTAGATTAAACTGGCTTTCACTGGGCCCATTGAATTGAATTAAGGGTTATGTGGGAGGGGGATGTTTGAACAGCTAATAGCTACAGGTCATTTCTGGCATCCGACCTGCTGGTTGGATGGGATGAATGTTGGTTGGCCATAGCCATTTCCTCATCACCATCTCCTTCACCGAAAGGTGGGAGGAGAGAGGAGAGGGGAGCCGTGAGCGTGAAACAGTCATCTGTTGTGCGTATGGGCATGAGTAAACAGCATAATCATCTTTGAAGCAGTAATTATGTGCTCTGGCGTTGGCCAGGCCATGGCGGCGGGCCCACCCTGTCTCAGACAGCAGGTGCAGTTCACCATCTGACAGCTGACTCCTATATGGAAGACGTTACCCAATCCTCCTGAGGCGAGGTCGATCTAGCGAGGGCCTTCAGAGGCGGTCAGGGCCAAAGCCAACAAACCAGCAAACCTCTGACACGGGAGGAGAGGGAAAACAACACGAAGGAGGTGGTGGAGATGGGACTGATGAAGGACGAATGCCTCGACTGTTTTCACTCACAGAAAAAGGACAATCCCGCTATTTTTCCTCTTTTAAGTTTTTTTCTAACGGTGCCAGTTTTCTGTCAGCATGAAGTATAGTTTTCTTTCTTCTTTGTTTTGTCTCTGTCAGGTCACTTTTCAGCACTACTGCTTTCTAATAAGGCGTAGTAATAATAAGCCGTTGGGTTGCCAGGTTGTAAAAAATCATGTTCACAGGTGTGTACAAAGACCTCTGCAATAACCTCAGAATTTATTAATGTGTTTTTTTTTTTTATTTTAGCATGTCGCCATCATCACTTTTATGCAAAGCATATTATTAAAGTCTGAATTTAGATTGTCTAACATTCTAACAACTATCATTTCATAAATTCTATATACAGGCAAGACTAAATGTTGGGAGTAATTTAATTGGATCATAAAGAAGTGGTTGCATATAACAAATGTGCAGAACAGATCAGGCAGTGGCACAAACTACCTGCTGACCTAGAAGGCTAATATTAGCCTACATTCTATCATGGAGGACCACTCACCATGTTTGACAGGCGGGTCTAATGATCATATTGGTTGAAATCAACAAAATGAGATCATAACAGGAAGGACAATGACCATTTTGATATTAAAATACCAAGAAAAATAGTTTTTAATATAGTTAAATAAGTAACAATATGACCTAAAAGAATGAAAAAAATACCCCTTTCTTTTCAGGTAGGCTGTAGGTAGGCTGTGTTAATGTTTTTCTTAGTAATTTCATTGGTAAATTTTGCAATAACATCTATCTAGGCTATAGATAAATAGATGATAGATGTGTAGATCTATTATCATTAAAAGTTAAAAAGGTGTGCTACAGTGGTGTAGGGGTAGAGGGCTTTCCTCATAAGCAGCAGACCCAGACCCTCAGGAAATCCCAGCACTATCACCTTACAGAACAGAATCTGGGCCTAAACTCATTTATTAATAAACACATATAACGGTAGTGTTCCCAAGTTGTTACATTATACAGGAAAAAGTAAAAAGAAAGACATTTATCATAAGTCCGGTTTTACTTGGCCTATCAACATGATTTCAAAACTGATATATAGACTGACATCTGCACTTTCAAAATAGATTGAAGACCTCTTTCTTATAATAACTGTATTTCCATGTTTCTCCTTATCTCAGTGTATGTCCATGTTTTACCCAATGTACAATTTGTCTATTAAAACTATGTAACAGTCCAACACCCTCATTTGGCCAAACATGAAAAATGAATGAAATGAAATGAATGAAAAACTATAGGAATACATACTTCCTACAAGCACTGTACTAGTCTATTAAACTTAAGCCATTATTAATGATTAATTATCCTATGACTGCAGGCTTGATGGTGAAAGATGAGCACCTGACCAATAGACTCAACCTTGCAACCAAAAAGTTGTTTTTCTTCATACCTTATTTATTCTTATAAAGTATGAATTCATAAAACTGTTATAAGGTGTTTCTTATCCAGTTTTTCCTTCATCATATGTTTCATTTTCTTTTAGCTTGGCCATTAAATGACAACAATCTATCTCCCTCTCTCTCTCTCTCTCTCTCTCTCTTCATCCCTCTTGTCTCTTTCCTGCTCTCCCTCAGGGTCAGGAGCTGGTTGGAGATGGAGACGGAGGCTCTGGGTTCAGAGGGGGGTGAGCGGGGTGATTGGACACAGTCGCATGTGAAAGGCAAGAGAGCAGCGAGTCCACAGGGAGCAGGGTCCGCACACAAAGGGCCAGGGAGGAGCCGGGTTGGGGGCAGGAGGGGACGACCGAGGAGGAGAGGCCACGCTGGGAACCAAAGCTGACAGCACAGACACTTCTCATCCACCGAGGGTTCGGCTGTCTCTTGCCCCCTGGGGTATACACTCACTTATCTGTACAGAGCTGCCAGGTCCAAGAGCAGAAGCAGCAGAAACATTAAGCAGACAAAGCAGCGGTGACCTCTGGCCCATATTTAACTGATATGAGGCCTGTTTCCTCCAGCCACAGCAGCCCTGATGAAATATCAACAGATTACAACACATTTAGCCAATACCAGATTATCTTTTGATCATGTAGAGGCTGTAAAACACTTTACAATTTCAAATATAGACTTTCCTTTGCATAACACCTGGGTCCAGCTTAAAGGAGGAGGAAATGGCAGGAGATGTGCTAACAAGGGCTTTATGTCCCAAATCCGGTGGCTGGGATTGTTTGGAGTTGGGACATGCAGTTTGCTGTCCTTTACTCTGAGGATAATAAGCCTTTGACCACTGTCAACAGAGGGTTTATGACCTGTGAAGCAGTGCTCCGTTGTGTTGATTCTGTCAGCAGGGGCCTGAGGGACGCCTGGCTCCCAGCACTATTAAAAGACACTTCCAGATAACAGAAGTGCCATCCCTATGTTTAGGGCTGGTCAGGGTTCGTGGATTGGTCAGAGGGACAGTAAACCAGAGCTTAATTGATCTCACATCACAGTTTAATATAAGATGTTGTGGGTAAATTTAGGATGTAAAAAAGCCAGCCTTGGAACAAAAAAGAAATCCTGAATGGTCAATCACTCAAAATAATGAATTAAATGTCACAACGTTTCGGTACTCAGACCTTCATCATGTAGTTTTAACAGGGAGGAAGGAGAGCACAATTTAAATATGGTTTTGGGTACACATGGACTAATCACATCTCTTTCCATCAGACACATCATCAACACAGGCAATAGCATTTTTTCACACGGCAAAAAAGACAATAATGTACATGGAGTCAATGTAACTGTAGTGAAAAAAAGGGAGGAAAATGCCAGAAAAATGAAAACATCAACACAAATAAATACAAAGTAGATGAAACGTCACCAGAAGGTGTAGTGCAAACTGAAAAAAACTGAATAATGTTGTAGAAAAATAATTACAGAAGTATTACAAGTCAATTGATCAATCATGCCTTATGGAAGTAAGAGGAATATTCAAAAGGGCTACACGTCATATCAGTAAATACTGCATATAAATATGTCTTAGAAAAAATATTGTAAGAAACATTAGCAAAAAAATATACCAGAGCTTAATTAACCTGACATCACAGTTTAATGTAACTTCACTTAAAGCAGTTGTTGTTGTGGGTAAATTTAGAATGTAAAAAAACAGTGTTGCTTCATATTATTTATTTGAGCATGAATTTTGAGCATGAATTAAAAACTTTGAGCATGAATTAAAAATTGTTTTCTAAATGTATATGTACATTTGTATTTTATAGAAATGCACATTAATTTTAAATGTTCATATGCTTTTATATGACAAGAAAAGTGAAGAGAGAGTGAGAAAAATCACAATATCTTACAATATAACCTAAACAAATTTCCCCATGGAGGGCTATATATCTCATGACTTAGACAGGGGTGTGCAATGTGTGTGTGTGTATGTGTGTCTGTGTGTGTGTGTGTGTGTTTGTGTTCATGGTTGAGTAAAAAAAAGAAAGAGAGAAAGAGAAATTGAAGGCACCCCTCTCCATCTGGTTTCTGCATCACTGTGGTAGGATCACATTATCCATCGTAGGCTCTCTGGGAATTTCATCAGTCTGTAACATCTCACTTATTCACACATCTCCCCGGGCTTCACCATGTAGAACAATCCTGAGTGTCCCTCTTGACACAGCGATGACCCAGGACATCCTCTGACCAGTTTTAAAGCTTTTCCCCGTCCCATGTCTTTTCTCTGTGAGAACTGTACAGCAGATAAGACTGTTTAAACCCCAGTTTTCACACGGTCACTGCACCTCGTTCACATAAACACTGCTACTATGATGACATTTTACACAAAGGTTGCTGTAGTTGCTTGTGACTTCAACAAATGTAAAACCATTTACAAAACACAGAGGCAGTAATGTGCTTCAGATTCTTTTGTTCTATTTAAAAGTTGGAAAATCACTAAATATGTTTGTGACTCGTGCTGGCAGGAGATCTCTGGGTTGGAGCTGGGTACTTGGGAAACATTTTTATACTGTACTTTACTTCTTTATTTGCCTGTGATGCTGCTTTATACATCCACTCCATTTCAGAGGGAAACATTGTACTTTCTGCTCCAGCACATTGTTGCATTGTTTGACAGATTCAGTTACTTTTCAGATGCAGATTTGACATAAATAATATATTTTAATATTCTAGCTGCTGTTTAAATTATCACAATATGTTTATGTGTGTCGTGTGTCATGCACTTTGTGTGAGATGTGCTATATAAATTGTATTAACCAAACATATAATACACATATAGAATATATTTGGATGCAGTACAATTACTTTGAATCTATCCCAATTGGCTCAAAATCAATGGACTACAATATTCAAAACCTCTGTTTATTTCTGTAATTATATAAATAAATTTGATATTTTAAATACATTTTACTGATAATAGATAATAAGTAACTTTTTCAATTCAAGACTTTTACTTGTAACAGAGAATTTCAGTATTTTTTACTTTTACTCCAGTGAAAGTAGGAGCATTTTTTCCATTGCTGAGAACTCAACATATGAAACCAAGGAAGCTCTTCTGCTCTCCACTTCTGCACTATATCACTCCCACCCAACTCAGATTTTAAGTGTTGTCCACATTGTTCCGGTTCCATCCCCAACATGCGAATCAGCTCTGACATGAAGCTGTCATGATAAAACATTCGGGAGTTTGTTGTAGTGGGTATCTGGGGAGTAGTTGAGCAGGAAGAGGCTGCAGTGAATATCAATCCTGTCTAACGCTGATGTTTCCTCTGGTCCCACAAGCTCATGGTGATCTTGTGATTTACGGGCAGTGCTGGAGGAGCAGATCAGAATACAACGTACAGCTGCCCAATAGCTGCACACAAACATGTGTATACCAGACCTATGCATAACCTTTAACTCTCATATGTACTTACCGAAGGTCTGTGTTTAAATCAAAGCAGCTTGGGACCAGAGGTTTTTCCGGCTGTTAGATTGAAAAAAAAAAAAAGTATCAACATTTCTTCTCTTCTTCACTTTTTTATATATTCATGAATCCAGGGATTATGCGCGTGAAAATGTGACGCACATTGAGGCTAAGTGGCTTTTCCAGCTCATTCTGAATGGCATGAAGTGATGTAGAAAATGAGCTAGATGAAGAGGATTAGGGCCTGACACTCTGAGTGCTTATCATCTCCCGTAGCACTGGAGTGTAGCCATGGAAACAGGAAGTGAGAGGCAAGCTTCCAAGATGGCCACCAGCTTGTGAATGGGTGCATTCCTCAACGGCAGGGTGTCTGCTGGGAGGGAGGAGGGGCGGCGAGTGTTTACTCGAAAAAGGGACTATATAAATAGTAACTGCTGCTGTTTTAAGGACTTCCTGTCACTAGGTATTCCATAAAACAGTAGTTAAATAAACAATCAGTTTCCCATTGGGGCTGCCTTGTCTATACTGGAGTGAGGTCTGCCGCGGGTTCATTCCAGGACCCCGGCGTGTGGATTTTAAAGCCCCAGACCCGAGTCATGGAGCCGTTACAGGTCACTACACTCTCTTTCACTCAAACCCCGTCTGGTCATACAAGCTCCTCACCCACAAACTGAGCCTGAATTCCACATTCAGCATGTTTTTTTTCTCTGCCAAGTAACTTCTACACTGACTTTTCAGTGGCCACTTGTCATTGTTTTGTTTGGAGCCGCTGGACATGTGGTGCTCTTCTTTTTGCCACCACAGTGCACTGATTGAGGGCACTGATTGGGACATCATTTAAGGCACTGGAGTTTGAAAAATATACTCTATACATTGCTAATGTGGTAAATGACTATTCATGCTGCAAATGTCTTTTTTTTTGTGCAATAGATGTTAGAGGCCCATTTCCAGCAACTATCACTCCAGTGTTCTTGGTACAATATGATTGCTCATTGTTTCAGAAAGCAAATGGATGATTAGACAACCCTTGTGCAATCATGTAGCACAGCTGAAAACAGAAAACTGACCTTCCTTTGAAGAAAGCAAAGTTTGAAGGATAGAAATATTATTTCAAACACAAATCAAATATTTCTAACCAATGCCTTGATTATATTTTCTATTCATTGTAGAACTCATGGTGGTAACTAAAAGTGTGACTTTTAGTACTTTAGGAGTGACCCCAATCTTTGTAAGAGTAGTGTATAAGTAGAGGTTAAGAAATTGATACAATCTGATTGCTTTGGCTTTATGTTCCAACACATTTGACTTCATTTTTCTTTTTAGCGTTTGCCATTGGTTTACATTTTTTTTATTTTGGAAAAAAATAAAACAAAAAAAGGTTGCAGTGTGCAGGTTTCACATGCATCAAATCCAGGGAACATCAAGGAGCTTTTGAAGATGAAAAGTGAAAAGTTAAAAGCATACATTAATCATCCATTAACCAATTCCAACCTCAAAAGGTCTTCAAAAGGCCACAGATAATAAAAAATAAAGTGATTACACCTGGTTATTCAATCACATAATGAAATGACCACAACAAAACATATTTCACACTGTAAATCTGTGGATCAGCTCTTTGGGAATGTATCAGGAAGTTTTGAGCCAAGGTCGGAGACAAGGACAGAGGGGTAAGATAAAGGAATTCTGGTAATCTCTCTCTCTGGTAGGTTTCTGGGTCACCACGTGCCAACAGAACAGAGAAAACTTTGCATTGCATTGATGCACTCTAAGGAGAGAAGTGGTCTCAAGCCATGCCAGAAAGCATTACAAGATCCCCAGGATTCCTGCATAGGGGTTCATTTAGGCCCGGACTTTTCTCTTACCAACGCCACACATGCACTCGCCTCAAGAACATGGCGAAGGATGACTCATCTGACCATATCACTTATAGTGTTTGCATCACTGAACTCCCAAACGTGCATTTATCTTTGTAATGAGGGGTTTATGCACTGCAACCCTATTATAACATCCCACTCTATGTAATTGTTGACCGACTGTCTTTTGCTGACACAGTCTGATTATGTCCTGCATCGACGTTCTCGGTCACCTGAGGAAATCCAGACCCTGCCATCTGTGCCCAACAAGGAATCCTATTTCAAAGTCAGTTAGATCTTTTTCCTCTTGCCACCTTTGTACAAAATCTAAATCAAATAGGCATGCTCAGCCTTGTTATATTTGCCACAGGGCATGATTAGATGTTGTACACTTTTCCTGGGAATCATTTGAAGTTTTCACACATATTTGTGGTTTTAAAAACTGAAATAAAGCTTCTCTCTGGAGTTTTGGTTGTTTCGTGTTTGTCTAATTTTAATATTTAATTAATATTAGACAGATTAATTAATATTAATGAGCCTCTACTCTGATTAGCTGATTCAAACATCTGTGAATTGGGGAGGGTGGACAGTTACTGTATAGTTGTGACATTACAATTTCACATAGGTCCCGGCAGCTGTGTTTCTTTTTTTTTTTTTATGCACATTTCCTGAATATGGGCTGCGTGCATTTCTCTGTGGATTTGAATTAAAATCCCTTTAACTGCTTAATCGTGCCAGGTGGTGCATCTGTGCGGAAGCATCCGCCGTTCTGTTTCCGCACTCATTTATTCAGGTTTTTCCTTTAATGTGTCGCCCGTATAGATGTCACTGTGCAAATACACAAACATCCACCAGCTGTCATTGTCATCAAGGAGGGCACCGTCCGTCACGCCGGCTCTGTTTTAGACAAGGCCATGAAGCTGTCAGCATGCATTCCTGTTCAAGGCTTTTGCAGAGCACATTTGTCAACCTCGAGGAGAGCGCATGCCCGAAATGTTTGGATGTTTAAACTTATCTCATTGTGGCCTTTGGACCATATTGGCATTCCAACAGTTGCTAAAATAATCCACAAACAAAATGCTGTGGCAGCAGAGACCTCGGGGCGGTACAGCGTGGAGGACATTTCACGATGTTATCGCGCTATGTTTGTTTGTAGGGATTCAAGCAGAGATGCAGAGATTTGGAATTTTTGGCAAACACAATGGAGGCTGCGGACAGGATGTCAGGGTGTGATAGAGCATCCGCTGCCCTCATCTTGTTTTTTTTTTTCTTATTTTTTTTGCCTCTGTCTCCCAGCAGAGACAGTGCCCTCATCTCTGAAGAGGTATCACTTTTGTTTGTGCGTAGCATTGGTCAAACACAGCATCCAGGGAGATAGCATTTATCTCCACATTAAGCCTCACAGCCCCCAGCAGGGGCCACGAGCAAATCACTGCAGAATATCACTAGATAATCACTGTGGAGCCGCAGGGAAATGTACGAAGAGTAAGCAAAGCGTTGGTAAGAGTAAACAAAGAAAGCATGTTCGCGTGTTGCATGCTGTGATTATGTATGTGCAGATTACTGTACATGTTTTTTTGCATTTCCCTGTGTTTGTTTTTACATGTAGCCATACGGATGCATGTTTTGTCTCAAATGTTGATGTCCGCTATCTAATCAGCCACAAGACACAAGAGATATTTGTTGGGTTCAATCGAACCCCAGAGGAGTGACTTTCCCCTGGAACAGGATGGGCTTTAATCTCAGGCAGATGTGAAGAGAAGACACTGATGTCTTCATAATGATCTGTTTTTTTTTCCTGCTCTCACTCATCTCACCCAGCTCTTCTGCCCATCTCCTCCTTCTCTTCCCTCTTCCCTCCCTCATGCCAAAGAGACAAGCTAGATCCGTGAACAATCTGCTCCATCCCGCAGGCTGCACTTCTCTCTCTGCTCCATAAATCGCAAGCTCCCCGGGGACAGCTGGAAAGACAGTATGAGTGGGAGCCAGATAGAGCTGTCTGAAAGCTCCTGTTTCGAATTAGCCTCAGTGGACAAAAGTCCCTTCAACTTCAACACTGTATCTGCTTCCTGTATGCCATGTTTCGTCCTCGGCGTAGGTGAGCGCTGGACGGTGCGGGTCGGCATGCCGGGGATGGAGCCGGTGTCACTGCGCCTGTGGTCTCCTGATCAGGGCACTGAGAGGCAGTTTACAGCCCTGTTAAAGGCGGATAAAAAGCTCTCTCTAAAGAGGCATATATTTCATGGCCTGTGTGCTCCCACAGTTAATGTCCCAGCTCAGCATGACTTCCTCCCCTGTTCTGCCTCCATGCCCTGACGCACTGAGGTCAGTGTAATGTTATACTCCGAACCCAACGAGTGCAGTGAAATGGAGAAACAAAATGTGTTAATATCTTCAGGATCGCAGCCTAAATGGAGCACTGGCTGTTTTTGCTACTGTATATGTGTGTACAGATGCCACTCGTGGGTTTTTTAAATGTTTGCATAGCTTCACTTATTGTGATCATGTACTTTCTGAATGAAATTGTGATATAGCCTGCAAATTATTAACAATGTCAACAAAGTTGTTTGGGACATTTTTTTCCCTAGTTCTGAGGAATTTAATAGTCACACTTCACCATGTAGGAAAACATGTAAAATTTGAATTCCTTATGAATTAGTTTGTCAAGCTAAAAGGCCTTGTGAGAGTCTTTGAGTCTATCTCAGATGTGTTATTATGTGTTCTGTATATGGTCATAATTACAAATTGGACCTTTAAGCCTCTTATATAAAAAGTAGGCAGGCTGTGAAGAGTGAAGATGCGTACATGTATTGTCAATACATCACAGGTTATGTTTGTTATCAAGAGAAACTGAGCAGTCAGGACACTTGGTCTAATTAGAAACAGATCAGGTAGATTCTAGAATTCAGTGAGTCTCAGGTGGATTGATGGCATGACGGGGACCACTCAGGCGCTAGGGTTCACCACTGTGATACTTGTCTATTTGGGGTCAAGGCGAGAAATAATCCATCTGAAGTAGCATGTGATGCTGCAGGTATAATGTCACAGTGGCCTCCTGAGTCCTCAGTAGGGTGTTTTGATAGTGACTCACCACAGGTGCTCATGGTAGATCTAGTCAGGGTCACAGCAGCAGAGGAGCATAGCTAACATGACCCAGACCTCTCAAGAGAATAATTTTCCCACAAGTTGACCGTCAAAACATACTGCCTCCACTCGCTCTAAGACATTTATTTGAAAGATTCTTTGCAAAGCAGCTCAGGGTTTCAGCCTCAATATATGGTCTGAGGTCAAAAGTGTCTTTTTTTCCTATTATTTAATTGTGTCTGGAATGTTGTGTTGGTGCTATTGTGTTGGCAGATTGTACTTATAAAAGACATTAGAATATTTAACGGATATTAACTGGTTTAAAAACAAAAACAAAAAAAAGTCATTTGAGCAATTTGTGGCGGTTTCGGTCTTACATCCATTGCTGTCTTCTCCCCAGCTATTAAATGAAATGGGATCATCACGTTCCTTCAATTTTCTCTAAAAGGCCTGAGCTGCACAGAACACACATTCTCTAGACATGCAGCTGCACCGACTTTCGTTACTGATTATGCTGCTGTGGTTGTAAACATATATTTACTCGAATGAAAGACTTGCTACTGTCTGTGAAGACAGCTGTCAAGTCATGAAAAACATAGGAGCTAATGAGATGAATGCTAGACGGATCTACAGTGTAATCATTTGGCTACAGATTGTATAGATTATGCTATGTTTGTTTAGAGAAATGTTTATGCTTCTTTTGAAGAGCTGAGAAGGTAACACACATGTCTTTCTGGGTTTTTGATGTTGCTGCAATATTAATTCAATATACTCTGGCTCTTTCAAGGTGGACACACAGGTTGCTTGTCCCAGGACGAGTGCTTTGGTTTTGAGGAATTTGAGGGACTACTCATTGATTAATCTGGCTCATGGATATTAAGAACAGCCTCTCTGGCCCCGGTCCCATCACCTCTGACCCCCTCTGTAATCCGCCTCTCCCATCAGCTCATTAAGCCCGGGGAGTTCACACCTTTCCCCATGTTGGGCCCAGCTGTGTCCCTGTGGTGCCCAGGCCAGCCCAGGGTGTCAGGAAAGGCTGCCGGCTTCACAGGCGCGCAACAGGCCTGGGCCTCTGATCTCTGCTCAAAATGTTATAAATCACAGAGTGAAGGTGATGGTCTAAAGTGCTCATTAAAGCAAGCAATAATACATGTGGAGAGAATGAAAGGCTCTCTCTACCTGTCAGCCTGGGCTGGTTAATGAGAGGAGCATGTTGGAGTTTACTAATGACTGATGATTAGGAAAAGGGTAGATGGAGTGTTAACAAACGTTTAACTACACCAGAGCTCGTAAATGTTTCACAGCTACAATAGGCAATGCAATGCTTCCTCTAAGTGCATGAAAAGAAAACACTTGTGGGATGTATTTATACCCACAATGTCATCAGTTTCAGCTTAACTCAAACCAATTTCTACATTGTAACTGATTAATGTGAATGTGTACCATGTTTACACTTTAAAATGTCAGTGAACCACATTTCACATTCAGTCATTTTAATAGATTTTGGCCTTGGTAGACTTTGATAGAACATTTGCTAATGGAGAAGCTAGCCTCTCTATTCATCAAGCTGACAAATAAATCTACTCACGTTCATATTAATACCAAAGAAGGTGTTCGTCTGTAAAACAGATTGGTGGAATGCTGTAATGAAAACTGAGGTCATATCCATGTTAATGCAGTGCACTTGTGTTTGCTCCTTTTCTGGAGGATTTACATCCACACTTTTATATATTTTTTTAACTAATGAATTGAAATTAGTGTTGAAGTTATTTGTCAATTAATTGGCTAATTGACTGAGAGAAGATTAAGAGGCAACATTTTTGATAATTTGGTTTTGGGCCATTGATCAAGAGAAAAGTCACACTTAAAAATTCAATGTTAGAACTCGACGGGTGGTACACAAGCACACATGGGGTTTGTTTAATTCAGATAATGGTCAGCAACCTGGCTGACTCTGGTGGTGTTAGTAATGTTAGAACTACTTCAGGTTGATGACTACTTAACCAATACAATAAACTATCTAGCGACATACAATCAAAATCAAATTGACATAGCAGCAATAGCATACAATTCGTGCAATTGTAGTGTTTGGATTCTGTTTCTTGATATGAACCAAGAAACAGAGTTTTTGGTTTCAGTGATATGACAAACCGTGCTGTTTAATGCTGTGAGCATTGGTTATTACAAGGCACCTCCTTCCACTTCAGGACACTTATATGATCCAAAACCATACGCAAGAAGGCACAAACTAGATTAACAATATCTTAAACCAGGGTTCCTATCATATTCGTGAATCCGGTCCCTATACGATCCTTAGCCGGAGCACATGAATTTGCTATCTGACAAACCTCGCCCATGTGCATGTAGTGAATGAGTTTAAAAAATGACCAAGATGAAAACAGTGGATAGAAAAAAAAAACATAAAAATTCAATTCGTGATAGCTTTGGTTGACTGATTCTGGACACGCCATTGAAAGGCAGCCATGGTACACCCATGTTTATATTCTTCTTCTAATGTTAGAATTAGGAATTTCTCTGGCTTTGAACATTGTTGGAAACATTTTAAAACAAAAGTACACAACTTAACAAAATATCTAACATACATAATTTTTAGATATTTTAATCTGGGAAAGTTTCAAATTGGGCTTTTAACAATGAACAAAATGAATTAACAGATAATGAAAACAATCATTTATTTGAGACTTGGTCCAAACTAAACAATTAAACTAGTGTATGAAAACTTGTGAGAATGTGAAAACTGCTTCCTGTTTTTTTTTTACATTTGAAATCTGCATCATCACAAACACAACCTTCAGCCACATGCCTTTCAGGGCTAAGGAACATTACACACGCAATCAAATAAATATGGTCATATTCATTACCTGGGCCAGTCAGCTGCAGGAAAGCTAATATTGGACTTGGTGGTTTGGGTGGCGCGGTCTGGATTAGGAAGCGACATGGGTGTGAAAGGGCTCTCTTCAGAGCCTTATCGCCCTGCAGACTGAACCCCCACTATGCAAGGCGACCTTCAGACCTAATCCAAAGACTGCTTTCACGGCAGCAGCCAGGTGGGACACAACGACACAACAGCCAGACTCTGCAGGCTAACTCACCCAGAAAGGCAGGAGTACAAATCCCACATGATTCATGCATTTTTACATTAGAGATTTAATATTTCAGAGAAAAAATTAAAGATTTGTTTTCTGAACACATCAGCCTAGTTTGAAAACTGTTTTCTGTGTTGAAAACGTAATGGAAGGAGAAAAGAGGGAAGAGGAGGGAAAGAAAAAGAGAAGTGCAGGCCTGGCTGGATTAGGAGAGGGCCTGTTTTTCCTCTCCGTGTCAATGCACCCCTGCAGCAGGATAGATAGATAGTGACGGCCTGCCAGTTGGTTTTCATTACGTCCTCTGCACTTCAGACCCTTCCTCCTGCCCCCTCGCAACTCAACACAGTTTCCCTCTGAAGGAAAGGTACAAAATTGTTCCTGAAAGTAAAGAAAAAAAATTCTGCCAGAGGCGACTTTTTTCAATGTATTTTTCTAATATCCTCTTCAGACTTGAAGTCTCCCCCTGCATGCCTTTTTTCTTCTAAGTAAAACCCTGTCATCTACCCCGTGGGGGCTACGCTGGAATGTTACTTCAATATAAGATCTGTACCTTTCCATTCTCTGCAGCGCATGCCTATGTGTGTCCAAGTAGGTCTCCGGGGTGGGGGGAGGGGAGGGTGTGTGTGTGTGTGTGTGTGTGTGTGTATGTGTTGAGGGGTGGTGTTGCAGGAATATGGAAACAAGGTGGAACTGTGCTTTGTTTGTTGGCCTCTGCACATACCGATACAAAATTGAACAGCAATAAAATAAGGCACAGATGTGCATTACTGGCTTAGACTTCAATTGTCCAGAACCTGGGTGGAGGCCTGATCACATGATATTAAAGGTGGATGGATCTCTCTCTCTTTGCCTCTCTCACTCTGTCTCCCTCTCAAAGGTCTGTTATCTCTCCAACATGCTGTGCTGCCTGGATGCCAGCATACTGCACCGATAACCACAACCAGAACATCTCCCCTCATAGGTCTCCTCACCCTGTTCCTCTCGAGTCACGCCATGCTATACCTACGGGAATGGCTCACTTCAAAGGGAGCAAACTTTGCGCATGCAACAGGGACACAGCAGGCTGACTTTTAGAGGATAAGACAACTCCTGTCTGGTGTATTCTTTGAGAGGCATTGCCCTCTGACCTTTGTGGCTTCACGTTGACAAACCAAACTGTTCATTATTTCAATCAATCAAAAATTCCTTCCTGTGTGTGTCGCCTGCTTTAAATCACTCGGCATTAACCAGCGGAACTGCAGCAAAATCAAAAGCATGCAACCTAATGTGGCAGAAACGCAGAAAAGAAAACACATTTTGATCTAATTATAAAGCATTAAATATGCCATGCATGGGAATAATGCTGGAGCTCATCTCAGAGCGGCTTAAACATGTCGGCCCAGCTGCAGGGACCTCAGGGACCCGGCTGTATGGTTCTGATGAACACACCTAGCTGTGGTCATGAGAACATTCGGCCAAGCCTCGCTGCTGCTCTTCATTTTTGGTGGCACGTCTCCAGGTTTTCAGCTCATGGGGCCTTATTGTCAATAAAAGCTCTGCCATCGTGATCGCTTTACATCTGTTTTGTTTCTGTATAAGAGAACGCCATGGAGTAAATTGACCCATAAATCTCCTGGGATGTTCATTTAAAGAGTCCCAGCCTGCTTTCCAAATGTTCTGATTTGAGTTAATCACATGCATGCGTTTACTCTGACAGTGTTGTGCAGTAATACATTACATTTCTTTGTCACTTTACAGTAATGTGATTTGTTTTTTTCAGTTACAAGTAGTGTAAGTGTTAGACAGACAGACAGACACATGTAGCCTCCACTAAAAGTGAAGAAATATACCTCCAGATATCTCTAAAGTCGTCACATTGATATGTTGTCTTTTCTTAGCTGGTGTGCTGAGGTTAGCCACTGGCGAGGTTTCAGTCAGGAATCACCCAGTTTAGTTCGGAGCTGGAGGGTGTGAGAACAATGTAGCTTCACTGCAGCTAACGTGACACCAACTGCTGGCTTCTTGTTCAACCACAACATCTCATGTTCTTCTTCTACTCGTATTAAACAGAAGGCGTAACATGTGGGTGTGGAAGCTTTCAACAGAGTAATGTGACAAATTACAACTTGCAACTCATTTTACTTAATTCGCCATTTGCTAAAATAATGTAATTACCTTTTTGATGAGTAATATGTAAATGATTACATTTTAAAGGTCCTACATCGTAGAAAAGTAGATTTTAATATCTTTTTGATTATAGGAGGCTCTGGGGTTATATAAATACTGTTCTATGTTTCGAAACTCTAACTCCAAAGAGAAATGCACACAGCCTGCAATCAGAATATCTGCCTTAAAACCAGCCTTCCATAAAAATGTCATATTTTTATGGATTTTGGTATCCAAACTGGTGAGATATTGGTGGACGAAGGAAATTAAGCATAATTTGTTATATGTGTGATATGTATCTACATGTAGTGGAGTTAGTTGGTTCTGGGTGGTTTATGCCACATTATTTTTTGTGATAGGTCCTGATTCTATTTGATTTGATTTGATTTGATTTTACTTAATTTACTTTTTTTTTACTTTATTAATTTCTTATGTTGGTGACCTGTTTTATGTACAGATCTCAGCAAGATGAAACCAGAATAGAAATATTGTTCCCTTTTATTAATTCTTTCTAATATTTACAGAAATCAGAATGGTGGATCTTTATAAGACATGACCTGATTTAACCTACAATCTGAGGATCACTACTTGCTTTACTCAATGATTATCTCCATTCATTGTATTTGTTTGTTTGTCTTTTTTAAATTGGTTTGTGTTGTTGTTGTTGTGTATAAAACACGTCAGGGAGGGAAAGGGAAAATCAGGAAACAGATCCAAATGTCTGTTTACTCTGCAGTGCTAATAGCCAAACAGAGGGAGACAGAATGTTGAACTGTTTTCAGCTCCAGATCCGCCTGCAGCTTTTTCCAGATAGCATATCTGCCTCCTTAACTCTGCCAGAAAAGGGTTTGCATGAGACCCAGACCCTTCAGCAAGCATCAGTCTGTTGATGCAAAGCAGAGCAATTACAATTCCTACCCAAATTGCAAAACTCACTCACTCTTTAACCAAACTGAAGAGTAGGTTGGACTCTGCATCACAGGACCACTGTGTACATGTTGCACCCTTATCTTCTATAGCAGAGAAGCTAAAGATAGGGATAAAGAGCTACCGGGATGGGAAACAGGATCGCTCGAATAACACACAGACAAGTAATCTCTACACTAATCACACTAATTACTTCACTCAAAGGGGGTTTTGGTCTGAATATTAGCCTTCAGGCATTGTATTTCTTTTATCTTGGACAGTTAGCTCTGTCAGTGAAAAAATCCACCTGAAGCGGGGAAGAGATTCAAATCTCTCCTCTTTTTTTTTTTTTTTTTACATTAGATAAAATTGTTTTCGGAACTCGTGAACAACAGGCATTACATCCAAACTCTTTGGATGAGTTAAAGAAACTAGTGCTTATTGAGACTAGACAAACCCTTTGTGATTTGTACTACATAATTCCAACAACTTTATGGAGGTTTAACATCTTGTAAAGTAGCATTAGCTCTTGATTTTTTTGTTTAAAAGATCCCACATCATAGAAATTGAGATGTAAATTCACAGAGAAATGACACAGGCCATATTCAGAAACTTTGCCTTAAAATGAGCTGTCGGAACTTCCATCAAGTTGTGGTGTCACAACTATACTATATATATACTATACTATATAGTACAGATATCAAAACTTCAAATAAAACCCCCATAAATTTAACAATGCAGGACCTTTAAATAACTCTAATCTGCAGTTTACAGATAGGTAAATGCTATTTAGTAATAAAAGAAAAGAAGAAGATGCGTCTGATTTATCCAAAAAGTGGGTCAGGTTGCTTCAATTTAAATTAAACCTGATCCCAATGATCCCTGAAGAAACATCTGCAGAACCATCAGGAACAATATGCATCCATCCAGCAGAAAACAGCACAACAAGGATACACATAAAAAAAGTTTATAGAGAAAATATTTTACATATTGTGGATATTCCTCTTAATGCTTAATGCTGCTTAATGCAGTGCTGCTATATTCAGCTTGTGATCTATCAAAAGCGGTGACCCTATGACAAGACGTTTAATTTTCCAAAAGCACAAGGAAGTAGATCTGTACACGGTCAGTTAGCACCCATAACACATTTAAGGAGAAAACACAGTTTGGGGGGAAGCATTAATGTTCATCTTTGATACAAGCAAAAAGAAGTGAAGCTAAATGTGTGCCTGTCTTTGAGAGTCACCCGAGCGAACAGTGTATGTGTGTGTCAGTGTGTGTGTGTGTGTGCTACAGCAGGTTGAGTGTGAAAGCCACTGGTGCTGTGTGACGGTCCGTCCCATGGTGTGAGAGTGAGGAGCTGGAATCATCCGAACCCCCTGCTGCAGCTCCAACATCTGCTCGCCCGCTGTAACCAATCAGAGAGCAGAGCTCAGGAGCTGTGACGAATCAGCCTACTCGGTGATCTTTTCAGGGGATCCTGGTGGAGGAGTTGGAACAAAAGCCAGCCCCCACCACTCTCTCCATCCTTCCCTCAGCCTTCTGGCTTTGATATCTTAGACCCCTGCATGGAGGAATAGCCTCCCCTGTTCATACCCCCACACATACCCCACCTCAACACAAATAATCCCATGGATCATGACAGAAAAATGATGACGGTTTTAGTATCCTGTACATGGTTGACATACATCTACGTTCCTCTCTGAAAGGTTTTTTATGTCCTTTTCTTCCTTTACCTTCACCCTGTCCAGTGAGACAGGTCTCATCTGCAACTTCAAACTATCTATCTCCTTACTCATCTCTTATCTAGACATTCTTGCTTCAGGACGAAATAAACCCCCAACAGCCTGAGGATACACAGGCGTCAAGTGAGACACAGACATAGCAACATGCAATCTTCCAATAAGAGATAATCAGACCACAGCAAGCACAGTTCACACAGAACATATCAGAGGAACAAGTTTTGGGGGTCAGTGTTACATTTTATTTGTGAAAACAGACACACCAGAACCAGACGTCTCTGTAAGAACTGTCCAGACAGTCAGTCCTTTAGCCAGCCCAGCTCAGCGGGCTAATGACATGGATCTCTCTGAAACATCTGAGGAATTGGCAGACAGGCAAAGGAAGGGATTGGGTTCAGTGAGTGAAGCGCAGAAGGTAATTATGGGATGGAGTAATGTAGAGACAGACAGAAGAGACAGGGGGCACATCGAAAAATATGTGGCATAGGGCCCATCGACACAATGGGTACCCGCACTGGGGAACGACATCCACTCCGTCCAGATGATAAGCCGTGACCGGCTAGAATTACACTGTGCTGAAATACGTCCTCGGTGGGCTCATACGATCCTGTTGTCTTTCACAATGACTTCAAACAATCAAGAGTTGAGTCGACTCTGCCAAACACTGACACATTATAGCACATAAATCATGCTCGGTAGACACATGATACCGAAGCTCCAGCTTTTCTCTTGTGTTGCACACATCACTCTGAAGCACGAGTTTGGGAGGGTGAGGTGGCAGTCACTGCTCGCTTGTGGGATGCAGAGGTGAGAGGTGAGATTTCTGATGCTGATTTGTTCTCTATGAACTAAGAAGAATCTAGAAAACCCTGCACACTGTGCACCAGGTCAGCAGGTAAAATAACCCAAACCGTACATGATTAGCTACTGAATCATCATAACGGAATAACGTGTATGATTGACAGCGTTTGTGGAATTTGTGGTTTCTTCTCAGTTTACAGCGTTTTTTTTAGCATTCTATGGTCTTTTACTTGATTTGATCTCATCTCGTCAGTGATCAGGCTGTCATCAAAGAAGAAGGGTGCCGCAGCCTGCATAGCTCTGGTTTCAGAGCAGATGTGACTGGGTATCAGGAATCACCTGGGAAAGCTTCGGCCTCCTGGCGAGACCAGCTGCCCTCCTCAAACAGGTGCCTAATGGCTATAAAATCAGGTTCCGTCAGTTTATCGTTGCCACTTGAATTCGTGCATTAGTCAATCCTCTGCCTTTCATCCTCCAGGCTGTCAGCTCTTATTTATCTAATTGGTGTTACTGGTGAAGAGGCACTGACCCGCCACCCTTCACCCCTTCCACCAGCCTCCCTCCTCCTCCACGAGACCCTACCCTACTGGCCCTTAGACCTCATGTCTCCAGCTCCATACATAGCAAGCACTACTTTTATGCACCCCTGCACATTGAACTCTGTTTAACCCATGATGAGCAAAGGCTCATCACTAGTGATAGGTCAGACCTGACTGACCGTCTCACCCCTTAAAGGCTGAAGAAGGCCACCGACGAGATGAAAATACCCAGGGAGCTATCTTCTTAACTACAGGCACCGTTGAGGAGATGAAATGTGAAATCCAGTTTGAAGAGTCACATGCCAATCAAAACAGAAAAAAACTGAGTTGATGATCTTATGAAGGAACACAGGATCATGGGAGTAGTTGTTTTCTCCCAATTCAGATTCCTTCAGTGTCCATCATTCAGGAACTGAATTACTCTCTTTCTCTCCACTACAAACAAACCTAGTGCAAACCAGAAAATATACTGAATAAAGTAGTTTCACGTAAAAATCTGTGTTTCTCAGATGTTGCTCTGCAGATGTCCAGATGGGGCTAGTAACCAAGCTGCTGCAAACATTAGCTTGTTTTTTTTCTAATAACTATCTCATAAATTAAAAAATATCCAAAAGGAGGTTTGTTCCTCGAGTTGAATTATCTGCAGAAGTCTTCTCTCAATAAGATGAATAATAAGAAAAATGTATTATAACTGTCATTGCATGCAACTGTTCAATGAAATGTACTTTCTGTCCTGAATAAAAACGGTTTCACACGTGAAAACACTAAAGCAGTTTCAAAAATGTTTTTCCAGAGCTGTTCAGTGGTTCTCCCTGAGCTAATGGTAATCTTTCCTCAGGTTAATTCTCTAATAACTTAAGATACAGATGATGATGATTAAAATTCTTCTTCCTGTTAAAGAAAGATTTAAAAAATGACCAAGATCACAATAAGTGTACTGTAAAAATGTGGCATAAAGCTCAAGAAAAAGTTAATTTACGACAGATTCAGGCTGATAACCAACACTGAGGCGTACACAAAGGGGACATTGTGAGGCAGCCATACATTAAAATTCATGTTCAAATTCCAAATTTCTCTAAGTCTGAAATTAATGGAAACCTTTGGGATAATTAACACACACACAACTCAACTATTTAACAATGTTCCAGGTATTTTTATACATTTAATCTGGAAGAGTTACATACATCCAACAAAGGCCCGATTAAGTTATTATGGCAGAGATAAAATACGCCATCACAAGCACTTGTAATATAAACAGCAGAGTTGGCACAATGCTATAAACACATGCACATTTGATTAACCAGCTCCACTAATTTGCCAGATGACGCTGGACTGCTGGAAAAGAGCTAGAATTAGACCATCAGTGAACTCAGAACACCATACAAACTCTGTGATTCAGACACATTGCTATGCAACATAAGCTTTTTTCCCCCGTTATCCAGCAACAGGTTGTATCTTCAAAGTTATTTTGTGGTCTCACAAATTTTTACAGTACACCCAGAGCGATAAAATGTTGCCCGGGGCAAAACCTACATAAAAAATCCAATATTTCCACAGACTTTGCCTCACTTTTCCAGCGACAGAACTGCAAACATATGTCCAGTTTTCTCTTCATCACTCTACAAGCTGTATCCAATGGCCCGGGCTGCCATATGTTAGGGCAGCTGATTTAACATATGTCCAAGTAAAGAAGAGAAGAGTGGACACGTGTTCCAGTCCCTGGAAAACACAGAACAATTAAAGGTTTGGTTTTTGGCCTGAACAGTGCTGAGGTCACTGATGGGGCGAAGCCAACATCAACCTTTTCTCTTTGTCTTGCCAGAATGCTGCGGCAGGATTGTTGTGGGGGCTGTGTTTTTATGACACAGCACATTGCATAAGCACAACCTTAATCTACTGTGATTCTCTCTGTATCTGAGCCACGATGCACTGACTCACAAGGATGGAAAAGTAGATATCCTACTGCAGGGAGATTTGAGTTATAACGGAGCCGGTGGACAGACAGGAAGTGTGTAAGGCTGACAGGAAGAAAGGCCCAGTTTTACTACAAGGCTCTCGAAATGGAGAAAGCAGAGAGGACAAGAGCGAGGAGGAGAAGGAGGAGGAGGGGGGAGGAGTCAAGTCGACTGAGGGACGAATACTGGCTCACTGAAAGAGTTTCAGTCAGGAAGGCACAGTGGCTGGTGGGTAATTTATAGCACAGAAAGGCTTGTAGGGTGAAAAACATTATTTTAGCGGCCCCCACATCCTAATAGAAGCCAGATGTGGAGGGATTAACAAAGACCATTCCCTCTTCTCTTTCTCCCTCACTGTAACTCTCCCTCTTTCTCTCTCCCCTCTCGCCCCCATTCTTCAATTCTCTCTTTCATACTCAAGCTCAGGCTTTACTACGCCACTCCTGCATATTTTTCAGCAAGAGCAAGAGAAACAAGAGAGCAGTCAACACTCTGGTTTTTGAGGTGAGAATTAAACCAGGATCAGAGTACAGGAGTTTTGAGGTGGTTTAGCCCCGATTCACCCAACAATGAGAATTCTGGTTTTGCTCAGATTATCTGGTAATATGAGGGGTTCACACATTCGACCTTAAACCTCCAGAACTGCTCGCAGGCTCATCAGGGCTGCCTGATAACTTCAACAATGTTTGCTGTATAGTTAAAATCTGGTGGATTACACCACTACTTTTTCTGGTGGGACCGCAATACAGAGCCTAAGTTCCTCCTCTTCTGGTGGGCCCCTTATTTTGGGAATAAATATATATGTAAATGTGTAGAGTTAACAGCAAGACAAAATATTTTTTAAAACCTGTTTGAAATGATATTTGTCAATTTCTATCATTACAAAAAGTTCCCTGTTTTAAAAAATAAGCATAGAAATACTGTTAAATTCTTAGTACTTTCTTGTAAAGATGCTCAGTGACCACCAATACGTCTGCACAAATGGCTCTGACCTGATTATCCCATTCATCTTAACTTGCAAAACTATTCTTTAGTTTGATGAACATCATGTGTGTAATTCATGGCACAATTCAAAAAGGATCCAAAAATCTCTGTGGACTACTGTACAGGCCACTATGCACTGTAAAACCTTTCTGCCAAATCTAGTTATTTAAACAGTGTAACATTATTGTAATCAATTATTAGAGTAGAGTATAATACTGCAAATGCAACTGAATTAACGGTATTTAATTGTTTTTGTTTACTGTAAAAAATAATTACAGAAACTTTCTGGAAAATTGCTGCTAGTTAGTTACTGTAAATTTTAAGGTAACAGTTTTACAGTGTAGGCAATGACTAAATGTTAGCATTACAAGCTAAGATGGAGCAGATAACAATCAATTTTTATTTATTTAGCAGCTAACAGTCAATTAAAATGTATTTGTAAAATGTAATGTATTTATTTTAATTTCTATAGCCCAAAAACAAATCACAGTGTTGCCAAGCAACAGTAAACATCCTAGCCCTCAAGGCTTACATTAGCTTTCATACTACTGTTGACAGACATTAAAACTGAGTTAAATCTTGTCTCTCCAACTATGTTTTCATTCTGGCTCATTTTAGCATCGTTCTTTGCTCTTATTTTCTCATTTATAAGTATTACTCAAACAATTTATAGTTAAGGCATATTATGACAACTCACGTCAGGGAGCCACTACCAATATCAGACTCACGGAACTTCCGGGAGATTTGGGATTTGTAATAATATTCTGCTGTGTGTGATGTGCCATCGGTTTTCTATTTTGTAGCATGTCCATGTGTAAGGTTGGAGCGGAGAATATATGTGAAGTTTCCCCTTGTGTGTGTGATGCAACCGATTTCAAAATGTGTTTGGATTTCATGATCGTCTGTAGGCTGAGACCGACTTCAGGAAACACGTCACTGAGCCTTTCTTCTCTCTTTGTGCGATGGGCAAACAGAGCTTCATGGTCAGTGATGTTGCTTCACTCCAGGGGCTGGAGGAGGCTGCGAGGCCACATGTCAGGCGGTGGCATGGCATCGCTTTACACAATGGTATCAGGATGCAATTTGTTTCACTTCACAGGCAGCTCTCCTGGCCACTAGAAAGGTATGATTAAACAGTAGAGAGATACTGTTGTAATACGCTGCCAGGATCTTCAAAAGTTCTTTATAGATGGGGTCTTGTGGCAGAATCACAAAAGCCATTACCTGGCACGGCTTTGAAGCCCGACCAAGCCGCCACACAGCAGACATGCTGAAACCCATATCTGCTGCGTAAGCCAACTGTGGCTCCGAAAGACAGATAGATGAGAGTAGGACAGATGTTTTAAGTCTGCTCGAATGCATTAATCACTAAAATGTGTTGAGGGGGAGAGCTGCCAATGAAAAGGTCCTGTGTTCCTTCCAGCAGAATGGTATCAGTTCCAAAGTCAACACATTATGTAAATTGAAAAAGATTATTTTCGCTCTTTCCTCAACACTTACATCATCACCTGGGAATAAAAGCTCCATGTTGCAACACCACATTTCGGCCTCAGAGGACCTCTGGCGCTGGGATGAAGTGCGCTGAGTCAGGGCAGGTGCTTCTGATGAAGGTTTGTGCTGAGGATTGCTTCATGGCAGCTCGAAAAACTGTACCTCTCCTTCATAAATCACCATAATGGTTACATGGTTCATGTGGTTTGTGTTTGTTTGGTTACACAGTGTAGTACATCGTTAAATGTTTGTGTTTATATAACTATGCTTATATTACAATAATAATAATAAGACATTTTGATTCCAACATACATTTCATGTCACCCTTGGTGTCATCTTACAGAACAAGAACAGTGGGTATGTTTACTTATACAGTATAGTACAAAGTCTGTAAATGTTTGTGTGTATATAGGTCACTATGCTTCAATCTCCGACATGTGTACTAAAGTTTCATGGATGAGTACATGTGTAGTATAGAATAGAAAGGTATGTAACTATGTGTTTGTGTATAATTGTATGAGCACATGTTTGTTTGTAACTGAACATATACACTCACCGGCCACTTTATTAGGTACACCTGTCCAACTGCTCGTTAACACTTAATTTCTAATCAGCCAATCACATGGCGGCAACTCAGTGCATTTAGGCATGTAGACATGGTCAAGACAATCTCCTGCAGTTCAAATCGAGCATCAGTATGGGGAAGAAAGGTGATTTGAGTGACTTTGAACGTGGCATAGTTGTTGGTGGCAGAAGGGCTGGTCTGAGTATTTCAGAAACTGCTGATCTACTGGGATTTTCATGCACAACCATCACTAGTGTTTACAGAGAATGGTCCGAAAAAGAAAAAATATCCAGTGAGCGGCAGTTCTGTGGGCGGAAATGCCTTGTTGATGCCAGAGGTCAGAGGAGAATGGCCAGACTGGTTGGAGCTGATAGAAAGGCAACAGTGACTCAAATAACCACCCGTTACAACCAAGGTAGGCAGAAGAGCATCTCTGAAGGCACAGTACGTCGAACTTTGAGGCAGATGGGCTACAGCAGCAGAAGACCACGCCGGGTGCCACTCCTTTCAGCTAAGAACAGGAAACTGAGGCTACAATTTGCACAAGCTCATCGAAATTGGACAATAGAAGATTGGAAAAATGTTGCCTGGTCTGATGAGTCTCGATTTCTGCTGCGACATTCGGATGGTAGGGTCAGAATTTGGCGTCAACAACATGAAAGCATGGATCCATCCTGCCTTGTATCAACGGTTCAGGCTGGTGGTGGTGGTGTAATGGTGTGGGGAATATTTTCTTGGCACTCTTTGGGCCCCTTGGTACCAATTGAGCATCGTTGCAACACCACAGCCTACCTGAGTATTGTTGCTGACCATGTCCATCCCTTTATGACCACAATGTACCCAACTTCTGATGGCTACTTTCAGCAGGATAATGCACCATGTCATAAAGCTGGAATCATCTCAGACTGGTTTCTTGAACAGGACAATGAGTTCACTGTACTCAAATGGCCTCCACAGTCACCAGATCTCAATCCAATAGAGCATCTTTGGGATGTGGTGGAACGGGAGATTCGCATCATGGATGTGCAGCCGACAAATCTGCACCAACTGTGTGATGCCATCATGTCAATATGGACCAAACTCTCTGAGGAATGCTTCCAGCACCTTGTTGAATCTGTGCCACGAAGAATTCAGGCAGTTCTGAGGCAAAAGGGGGTCCAACTCGTTACTAGCATGGTGTACCTAATAAAGTGGCCAGTGAGTGTATGTGTGTATAACACATATATGCATGTAGATATACTGTATATACTGTATAACACACACATACATACATGTACACATGTATGTATGTGTGTGTTATACAGTATAGTGAAAAGACGCTTGTGTGTATAAAGGTATATGTAACTATGCTTGTAAGTGTGCTGTGTGTAAGAATTTGTATGTGCGTGCGTGAATGTGCACATTAGTGTGTATGTGTATTTTCATGTATGTACCATACAGTCTATAGTATATACTTGTGGATATGTTTGCTTATAGAGTCTAGTACATAGTGTGTGTGTGTGTGTGTGTGTGTGTGTGTGTGTGTGTGTGTGTGTGTGTGTGTGTGTGTGTGTGTGTGTGTGTGTGTGTGTGTGTGTGTGTGTATAGGTCACTATGCTTCTATCTGTGATGTGATTGAGTGTGTGTGTGTGTGTCTGTGTAACTGTAGTTTCATGGATGTACATATGTGTATATGTGTAGTATAGAATAGAAATGTATGTAACTGTATGTGCTGTATGTGTTTGTGTGTATTTGTATAATGTGCATGTTTGTAACTATACATGTGTACATGTATGTGTGTATAGTACATAGTTGTTACATATTTGTGTGTATGTAGGTATGTAAGTATGCTTCTATGTGTGCAGTGTGTAAGAATTTGTATGTGTGTGTGTGTGTGTGTGTGTGTGTGTGTGTGTGTGTGTGTGTGTGTGTGTGTGTGTGTGTGTGTGTGTGTGTGTGTGTAACAGGGTAGGAGCTCAGAGAATGACAGCGTGTCTGTGGCGGACAGAAACCCGAACCCTCTGATCTCGTCTCGCAGTCTACTGCCTCCCAGCTGTCACTGTGCCTTTGGCATCCTCCTCCTCCTCGGCCTCTCGCCCCCCTCCTGCTCCCTTTGAAGACAGCTACCCAGGAAATTGAAAGCTGTTTTCAAACAAAGACAAGAGAGGAGAGTACAGACACTGTGAAAAGGGGAGTGTGTGAAAAGAGTGATGGAGAGGTTTTAGGTTAAAAAGGATTAGATATGTTCTTTAGTGAGGCAAATCTATCTCTACTGTCTACGCTGACCAGACAGTATGATGTGATGACATGCTTCCCTTCTTTCCCTTCTTCACAGCTACTAAAAGCTATTTTTTAAATATATATTAATATGCAATTTAAAGTTGACATTTGAGTGGAAGTAGACACCTTTTCAACTTTCCTGTGTGCCAACTGGAACAGGTGTTGTGTCAAAGTCTATTCTCCCTAAGCTGAACCTGCACACAACCTTACCTTAACCCCAACTAGTTATGTTGCTTCACACAAACAGAAACTACAGCAGGGGTTGGTGTTTGGGGTAGAGGAATAATTTTAGAACAAAACAGGAGAAAAAGCCTATTTTTTTATTAATTTAGTCTATTGTCTAATGAAAAAAAATGATTAAATGAAAAATCGTCATCACAAACCTAAGTTGCACTAAATCAGCTGCTCACATGCAGGTTCA